>OX637399.1:9095000-9695000 GCA_951799425.1 Ilex aquifolium | reverse complement strand
ACATCGTTTTCCAAATTGATGGCATTGCTTATTATTTCTAATATCAATTTTTCTGATGACTGCTATGGATGGTGAATGAACCTAGGACCTTCTTTCTATCTTTCTTATGAAATTTCATAAATGTCGTATTTCTGTATCTTTATGTATTTTAAGGTGCAGAAATTAGTTTAGCGGCTTTAGCCTTTTGATGCAAATTTTAAATATTTGAAATGCATGTCTCTCTTCAGAATTCTTATTGTCGACCCCTTTTTTATACTATGACAGTATCCGCTATTGAACAACTTCAAGTAATGGCTTCAAAACGACAATATAAGGAGGCAGCAGCACAGCTAGAGGTATCTTGGCTGTTAACGGAATACTTATATTTTCCCTCTAGCTTAAGAAATGCCCAGGATTTTTGGTGTTCGCATGGACAACTCCCCTCCCCTCCTAAGGATCAGTTGTCATCTGCAGTTTCCTTTCTAGCTTGTTTGCATTAAATATTGCAGTGCATTTTCTTTTCATTTTTACCCCTTTTATTCAAAATTTTGATGAGCAAGGATAATTGTAATCTCTACCGATGTGAAGGATATTTGAACAGAAAATGTGTGCTTTGTGTCCAGATTAAGAGAGGTGTAGAAAGAGAGCTTTAGCTGCATGCATGCTTCTATTCTTTGCCACAGTTCTTGCAATGCTTGTTTTGTATATTCTTGTCATCCAAACTACTAGTTGAAATCTTGTATGTTTTTTTTGGATAATCGTAATGGAAGCCATAGCAAATGTGGAATGGGCATAAAAGTCTTTTGGAATCATTTTAAACCTATTTGCCATATGAATCTCAATTTGTTCTGGAATGTGGCAGTATCTCCATGCTGTTGGGTACTCCACCGCTTCCATATGGCACTATTCAAGAATGGGCTGGGTAGGTTAAGTCTATTCCTCTGGGATGCGTTTTTTTGTTCTTTCATTTGGGACCTAACGTTCTGGACCTAATGTTATTTTGCTGCATCTGTTTAATGAATTTCCTCACCTTTTAATGAATTCCAGCAATAAGATAAAGTTAAATTATGGAGTAATTAGGTTTAGAATAATAGAAGAGAAGGTTGGAGAAGGAGGAACAAGATTATGGGAAGAGAATAGTGTGTTAGGTTACACAACTACACCCAGCTTTTATATATAATCACCAATTACAAAACTACCCTTAGTTTAGAAATAACACATAACATAACACTCCCCCTCAAGTTGGTGCATAAATATTCCTCATGCCTAACTTGCAGACAATGGGATAAAAAACTTTACTACTAAGGCCCTTTGTGAAAATATCAGCTAACTGATTTTCTATTTCACAAAAGGCATGCAAATCAATCCCTTATTTAACTTCTCTTTGATGAAGTGCCGATCAATTTCAACATGTTTAGTCCTTTCATGTTGAACCGGATTATGAGCAATGTTAATAGCAGGCCTTGTTGTCAATATATAGTCTTATAAGTCCATCATCATGAATTCCCAGCTCTCCTAGTAGTGTTTGGAGTCACATAAGCTCACAGACTCCATAGGACATTGCTCTGGATTCAGCTTCTGTACTAGATCTAGCCATTATTGCTTGCTTCTTACTTAGCTATGTGACAAGATTTCCTCCAATTAAGGTGCAATAACCTGAAATAGATCTTCTATCATCCACTGAGCCCGCCCAGTCTGCATCACTAGATGCTTCCAACTCATGGTTTAAAGTTGCGGTATCGGCTCTCAACTCGGAGGGCACTAATACACATCGGTCGCAGTGTCGCGGTACGGTATCGGCCAATACGGGTAAAATGCTTGATAGAAGGTCCAAAAAATTCTAATAAAATTACAAAGAATATAAAAAAAATATAAACAACATAATCCATGCATTATATGTCCTAAATAGATAAGATTTAAATCGTAATTATTGTCTCTAAGTTAACTATACAAACCGGGTAAGTTATTTTCATCATAAGGATAAATCTAGATCTAATATAACTTTAATACTTATTTATACATAGTCAAAAAAGTTAAAAAATACAAAAAACATTATGTTAACTTGCGTTTTAGAATATATAAATTTTTTTGAGAAATTTTATCTTACTTATAAATTACATATGCTTTATGTTTTTAATTGTAAAATCTCTTTTATATGTATATAATTAATAGAATATAATTTTATTAAAATCTGACGCTCTGATTTGTCTGTTATAATAATACTTAGTATAAAGACTCAATTGAGAGACTTAGACTAAGACACAAATTCACTTAAGCGGCAACGGCGACGAGAGAGAGAGAGACCTTACCCGCTTACCGTCGGCGTTGCCAGTGCGAAGAAAAAAAGAGGGGCCACTGCTTTGACGCTCGAATGGAGAAGAAAGGGTTGTAGTTGCTACTCTGACACTTGAATGGAGAAGAAGGGGCTGTATAGTATAGCCTGGACTACAGCTGCTGTATGTACTGTACATGATCTACAGGTTTTCTCGAAATCCTTTCAATTTTTGTTTTAGGGTTTTTTGATTTCTTCTACTTTGGTTTCTACATCTTTAGGTCTGGGAATCTACATGTAGAATTGGTCTTCTTCTTCTCCCCATATCTTTTTTCTGGTTTTTTACATCGATCTATTGATGACTCGGTCTAACTCGGTAAGACTCGATCCGATTGAAACGATTCGACTCCGATTTCAACCGATATCTCCGAGTCGTGATCGAGTCAACGCTGATTCGCTTGAGTCTCGTGTTATTCGCGTAGCGGTCTCGGCGCGGTGATGGTCGAGGCGGATACAACTCGGCCGAGTCGTATCCGACTCGGCCGATACTTCGAACCTTGTTCCAACTTCAAGTGGCCATTATTAGCGAATAGAATCCCTTTTCCTGGAGCTGACTTGAGATACCTCAATATGCGATACACCACTTCAAGATGAGGGGTTCGAGGATTATGCATAGATTGACTAAAAACACCCACTGCATAAGTGATGTCTGGCCGAGTATGTGAGAGATATATTAATCTTCCCACTAGTCTCTGGTATTTTTCTTTCTCTATTGTCTCACCAACACCACCACTCAGTCGATGGTTGACTTCAATAGGAGACTCTGTAGGTCTGCATCCCAACATCCATGTCTCCTCAAGTAGGTCAAGAACATACTTCATTTGGGACATTAAGATACCTCTGTCTGATTTGGCAAACTCAATTCCAAGAAAATACCTCAGTGGACCCAAGTCTTTGATTTCGAACTCCTTGGCCAACTGAGCTTTCAACTTGGTGATTTCATGCTCATCATTTCTAGTTATTTCTATGTCATCCACATATACAATAAAAACTGTAATCTTGTCATCAACCCGTCTGACAAAAAAGGTATGATCTGCCTCTCTGTTTGTATCCAAATTTCAACATGGCTTTGAGAAACCTCTCAAACCAAGCGCTAGGATGTTGCTTCAACCCAGAGGAATTTTCATGTACAAATTTCCCTCAAATCTCTGTGAAGAAAGACATTCTTCACATCCATTTGTTGTCAACTCCACCCCAAATTTGCTGCACAAGAGATCAGTGTTATTAAAAGCTCGCCTAGGCGAGAAGCGAGGCGAAGCGAGGTGTTGTTGCCTTGAACACCCCAGGCGAAGCGAATGTGCCTGAAGCGAGGAAAAAACGAGAAAAGCGAGCGCCTTGAAATTAAGCGAAAGGCGAAAAAGCGAGCACCTTAGTTAAGCGAAGCGAGCTTGTGTTTTATTTTTATTATGGACTGTTAGATTATTTTATTTTTATTGTGATCCGTTGGATTGGGGCAATTGAAAAAAAAATTATAAGATGCACATACACCCAATTACCCCCTTATCCCATAAATATAAAACCCAGCCCTAATTTTGCTCAGATCAGACTGCCTTCTTTGCGATCGACTGGACTTCAGGACTCGTGATTGACTGGTATTCCTTCCTCACGATCACGATCACGATCGACTGCTCGTCTATTGCCGCTCCTCCTCTCCTGCTGCTGCTGCTCCTTTCGATCGACTGCTCCTTCCTCGTTGGTGACAGGTTTGTCTCCTGACTCTCCTCTTTTTCTTTTCTCTTCTCTTCTTCTTCTCTGCTGGTCCTCCTGGTCCTCCTGGTCCTCTTTTTCTTTTTCTTCTCTGCTTCTTCTTCTCTGGTTCTTTTTTTTTTTTTTCCTGATTCTGCTCTTCTTCTTCTTCTCTGCTGCTCCTCTGTTGCTGCTATTTTTTTTTCCTGATTCTGCTGTTCTAGTTCTCTGTAATGGTGCTTCCGGTTTTTTTTTTTTTTTTTTTCTGCTGTTCTGGTTCTCTGTAATGGTGCTGCTGTTCTGGTTCCTTTTTTTTTTTTCCTGATTTTGCTGATGGTCTACTGCTTCTGTAATTTTTTTTTCCTGTTTCTGTTTTTTTTTTCTTCTTCTCTCTTTTGTTTTCTGTTTCTGCTGCTTCTGTTTTTTTCTTTTTTCCTGATTCTGCTGATGGTCTACTGCTGCTGTAATTTTTTTTTTCTGTTTCTGTTTTTTTTTTTCCTGATTCTGCTGTTCTGTTTTCTGTTTCTGCTGCTTCTGTTTTTTTTTTTTCCTGTTTCTGCTGATGTCTGATATCTGATAGTGCTGTAAATTTTTTTTTTTCTGCTTCTGTAAATGCTGTAAATGCTGATGATTCTGATGATTTAATGTTTCTGCTTCTTTAATGCTGATTTTGCTGATAATGCTGATAATGATAGTGCTGATAAATGTTTAAGTTATGAATGTTATTAAGATTTGAGATATTATTAGTGTTTGTTTTAATTTAAATGTTTATGGTTTTACTTGCATTTAAATATTTAGTATATATAAAATTATAACTTAGATGTTTAGAATTAATTAAACTAAAATATTTTTTTTTTTTTAACTGTTCGCTTCGCTTCGGTAAAGCGTGTCGATTCGTTTCTCGCTTCTCGCTTAGGCGTTAGGAGCCTTGGTCGCTTCGGCTCGCTTTACGTCTTAAATAACACTGCAAGAGATAAGAACACGTATGAAGTTCATCTTTGCTACAGGAGCAAAAGCCTCATCATAATCAATAGCATATGTTTGAGTAAATCCCTTAGCAACCAGCCTAGCTTTGTACCTCTCAACAGTCACATCAGCTTGTTGTTTGACAGTGAGCATCTATCTACACCCTACTGCCCTTACTCCATGAGGAATAGGAAATAACTCCCATGTGTCATTTTTCTTCAAGGCTTTCATTTCCTTTACCATAGC
The DNA here is from genome assembly GCA_951799425.1 of Ilex aquifolium. NCBI lineage: Eukaryota > Viridiplantae > Streptophyta > Magnoliopsida > Aquifoliales > Aquifoliaceae > Ilex > Ilex aquifolium. The sequence goes on along the minus strand of OX637399.1, from coordinate 9,689,791 downwards.
TTCTCTTCACTTAGAATCAGTGAGAACTTCTTTTCAACCCTGAGGAATGGACACAGAAGACAAAGAGGAAGCAAAAGTACGAGATGATGGAGGTAAGGAATAATAAGAGACAAAATTAGAGATATGATGTTGAGGACAAGCTTGAACACCCATTTTGACTGCAATAGGAAGATTATAGTCATCAACAACTGAATTATCAATAACAGGAGTAACATCTGGAGGTTCATTACCTGATAAATCAGTGGAGGATGGAATTGGAGTTGAGGAATCCAACTGATGCGGCGGCACATGGGTAATCTGTACTTTTTGACGCCGAGATTAAGTCTTCAGATTATCCTTGTTAAGGTGAACACCATGTGGATCATTACCATCACCTTTTTTCTCCATAAGTTGTTAGTCTCCCAGACTTACATTCAACTGAATAGGCAATTGAATAAGAGACTTTGACAAAACATCTCTTCCCTTTTAGTGGGATTCTCCCCCAGAAGAAATGTCCTCGTAGAAGAGAAGGACTCAAATTCATGAAAGGTAATATCCAAGCTAACATACATTTTTTTGTAACTCTGGATGATAACATTTATATCCCTTTTGGGTGGCAGAGTAACCAACAAAAATACATTGCAGAGCTCGGGGGTCAAGTTTCACCTTAGTGGGTCTGTAATTGTGTACAAAATAAACACACCCAAAAACTTTATGGGGAAGAGAAGAAATAAAAGGAATATAAAAAGATTCAAAAAGACACTTGATGGGAGACCTAAACTGGAGGACACTCGAGGATAGATGATTAATAAGATAAGCAACAGTAAGAACTGTATCCTCTCAGAAAGATTGTGGAACATTCATAGCAAACATTAATGAGCGAGCAATCTCAAGAAGATGACAATTTTTTCGCTCAACAATACCATTTTTGCTCAGGGGTATGCACATAAGATGTTTAGTACAAGATGCATTTTCATTGAGATAAGAACGAAATTCTCCACCAATATACTCAGTTCCATTATCGCTTCGAAGAATTTTGACTTCGGCATCAAACTGAGCACTCACCATTTTATGGAAAGATCTGAAGCATGAGAAAATTTTACCTTTACTGTGTAGTAGGTAAACCCAAGTAAGACGAGAATAACAATCAATAAAGGTAACAAACCAATGATAATCAGAAGTAGACATAACATAGGAAGGTCCCCACACATCTGAATGAATAATGGCAAAAGGTGCAATGCTTCTATGGTTAGTACTAGGATAAGGTGAACATTTATGCTTGGAAAATTCACAAGTATCACAAACTTAAGATTGTCTATTACACTGCTGAAAAAGATGATCTAAAACACCATTGATGTAAGAGTTGAAGAGATGAAATACTATTTGCCTGGAGAGCTTGGCAGATAGATTGAGAAGAAATTTCAGCATCTAAGAAGTACAAACCGCCATGTGCTATCCTACGGCCAATTGTTTTTCTTGATTTCAATTCCTGAAATATACGAGTAGGAAAAAAGTCACTGAACAATTTAAGGATCTGGTAATACTACTAATAGATGATAAATTAGTGAGAAATTGGGAACATGAAGAACAGATGAGAGAGATAAAGAAGACAAATAATTAATTGAACCTTTCCCAGAAATAGAGGATAAAGATTCATCTGCCACCCTAACTTTATCCCGACCAAAACAAGTAGAATATGAAGAGAAAAAAGGCTAGAAGAACTTGTCATATGATCCGTGGCTCCAGAATCTATTATCCAAGGAGTATACGAGGATAACGCAGTAAATACACTAGCAGATATACCAGTATGAGCAAAGTTGGAAGAAGAGATAGGATTAGGAGTTGTGGTAGAGGAAACATCAAGTCGAGCCATCAAACGCCTAAGAGTCTGCATCTCAAATTGAGTGAAATTACTAGAGACTACACTCCCTTTTGACATGTCCACACAATAGGGTCAAACAATCACAACAAGTCACAAAACCAGCAAAATAGTCAACACTTTCAATAGTCGCCAAAAAAAAAAACACAAAACCAGGAAACAAATATAGCCCAAGTAATATGCCTAAACCAGAACAATACCTAGAGACACAGAGAGCAAATAGTGTAGTAGGAGTGGCCAAAAAGGATCAAGAAGTGGCCAAAGAATTCATCCAGTAGCCCCGAAATAGCATAGCCAAGCAGAAGAGCCTCAAACAGCAGCCAAGAAGTGTGGAACAGTACCCCCGAAACTGGACAGGTTCCAAACTACCCCAGAAACACACTGCCGAAACTGAAGAAGGCCAAAAACTCACTGCTGGAACTGAATAGGGGCCAAAATCTCACTGCCAGCACTGAAAAAATGGCCAAAACACACCCAGATCTGATCTAACAGCAACAAAGCCTCTGGATAGCAGCCACAGTACACCACCAGAGGCCAAAATACAGCAAACTCAGTAGCCAAACAGCAACTAAAATACCACCAGAGGACAAAATACTGCAAACCCAGTAGCCAAACAACAGCTAAAGAACCACCAGAGGCCAAAACACAGCAGTTAAAATAAAACCAGCAGCCAAAGAGTGGTCCGAATTTAGAAACGCAAACAGAGGCCAAAACAGGAGGCCGACACTCAGTTTCTTGCCAAAAAACCTCCCAGATCCACAGAGATTCGACCCAAAAACAGCATCAAAATTGACTAAGCCAGTCAGATCTGAAGCCAAAACTCTTTGGAGCCGAAAAACATTCGAAAATTGGAAAAACCCACTAGATAACATCAAAAAATTACAAGAAAATAACCATAATTCTTAGGAAAAAATTTCAAACCTACCCATGAAATTTCAGAAAAATCTAATGATGTCAGTTGATGACGTCAGCATGTTAGTCGCTGAAGTCAGACTGACAGAATATGACATCAGTCAGATTGGTTGGGTTAGGAAATTCCGACAATCTCCAACAATTTTATGGCTTCAAATTTGGATCGTTCCTCTGATACCAAGTTAAATTATGGAGTAATTAGGTTTAGAATAATAGAAGAGAAGAGGGGAGAAGGAGGAACAAGATTATGTGAAGAGAATAGTGTGTTAGGTTACACAGCTACACCCAGCTTTTATATATAATCACCAATTACAAAACTACCCTTAGTCTAGAAATAACACATAACATAACAGATAATCGGAAAAAGCAACAGGATCAAAGACAGCAAAAATTTGTGTTTCTGGGTCAAAGAGAGCGAAGAAATACTGGAATACTGATTTTTTCTTGGAAAATAAGAGGACTGCTCACAAAGAACTAATAAAAGAGTATTGATACTAGGGTTGCATGATATAAGTCAAACATATTAAAGAAAGGGCTAATTTACAAATCTGGTGGTAATTTCAACAAATAGGCATTGAAACTAATTTTCTTCTACACCTTGCATGGTCCAAAGTTCCTTGACTTAAGCTTGTGGTAAGTGTCCTTAGGAAATCTATCTCGCCTCAAATGCACTAACACCATATCACCTTCTTCAAAATCCTTAGCTTTTCGATGTCGATTAGCTGTTGTTGCATAGGATTCATTACTAGATGTAATGGTTACCTTCATTTCCTCTTGAACTCTTTTCATATGATATGCAGAAGCCTCTCCATCTTCACTCACTCTAGCCTCTTGCGGTAGTGGTACTGGGTCAAGAAAATGTTGAGGTTTAAGCCCACAAGCTTCCTCAAATGGAGTTTTCTTTGTAGTTCTATTCACCGAACTATTGTAGGCAAAGTCACTTGTGGTACAATAGATTCCTTATTGCCAACAAGAAATCTCAACAAGTTACCCCAGCTTTGGTTGACTACCTCCGTTTGTCCATCTATTTGTCGATGACAAGTGCTAAAATAATGAAGTTTAGTCCCAAGTTTTCTCCGGAGTGTCCTCCAGAAGTGCCCCATAATCATGACCACTTCTCTGATTAATAAATCAACATGTGTAGCATCAACAACTCTTGAACAAGGAATAAAATGGACCATTTTAGAAAAACAGTCCACCACACCAAAAATAGAATCATATCCACTAATTGTCATTGGAAGTCCCAAAACGAAATCTATGGTAATATGTACCCAAGGAGCTTCTGGTGTGGGTAATGGAGATTGGAGTGTACAACCCAGTGTTTTGCGAACCCCCCTTGCCAAATAAGCAAATCAGACACCTTCTAACCAACTTCTCCACATCCTTATACATCTTTGGCCAATAATAACGATCAACCACCATCGCCCTTGTCTTACCCTTCCAAAATGACATCCGAAACCATTGCCAGGAAGTTCCCTACTAATATGCTCGCGTAGGCATCCCTTAGGGATGCACAACTAATATCACTTGAATAAGTATACATCGTATATCATGTATGACAACTTGTTTCTTCCCATTGAACCTTGTTGTTTAGCTACAATAGAGATGAAAAATTGGTCTTTTTCATATTGATTTTTAAGTTCTTCAAACCCAATTACTTGTGTACTCATCACTGGCAACAATAGAGTCCGCCTACTTGATGCATCTACAACTTTATTAGACTCACCAGCTTTATATTTAAGGGAAAAAGTAAACCCCAATAGATAAGAACTCCACTTAGCGTGCTTTGAATTTAGTTTCTTCGGCAAATTCAAGTACCTCAAGGCTTGATGAACAGAATAAACAACAAAGTCTCTATATGCTAGGTAATGCTTCTAATGTTGAATGGCTTGGACAAGTGCATAAAATTCCAAATCATAAGTGGAATAATGACGCTTGGCATCTGTTAACTTCTCATTGAAAAATTCCACTGGCCTTCCATCTTGACTAAGAGCAGCCCCACTTTTCACGTGGGATGCATCACACTCCACGGTGAAAAGCTGCTCAAAATCTAGTAGAACTAGCACTGGAGCTACAGTCATCAACTATTTAATTTGTTCAAACTTCAAAGGCCCTTTGTGCTGATTTTGACCAATTAAAATCAACTCCCTTCAAACACTCCGTGATTGGACTCATAATAGACCTGAAATTCCGTATAAACCTCCTATAGAACGAAGCCAATCCATGGAAACTGCGAACATGACCAATAGATTGTGGTATTGGCCACTCCTTGATAGCTCTTACTTTCTCTGGATCAGGTTGTAAGCCATTTGCTGAAACAATAAAGACAAGCAACACAACTTCGTGGCACAAGAAAGTGCACTTCTTCATATTTGTATTGAGTTTCTCCTTGCGAAGAACCTCCATGACTTGACGTAAATGGACTAAATGCTCTTCTCAAGTCCGGCTATATACCAATATATCATCAAAGTAGGTAACGATAAATAATCCCAAGAAAGGTTTATCATCAAAGTAAATAACAATAAATAATCCTAAGAAAGGTTTAAGTACCTCTATCATAACTCGCATAAATGTACTTGGAGCAGTAGTGAGTCCGAATGGCATCACCAACCGCTCAAAGAGTCCATTCGGTGTTTTGAAAGCGGTTTTCCATTCATCACCACTTTGCACTCAAATTGATGATATCCACTCCTCAAATATATCGTGGAATACATGTTGGATTTAGTGAGCATGTCTCCAAGCGAGGAATTGGAAAGCGATACTTCACTATAATTTTGTTTATAGCCGACTATCCACACACATTCTCATGAACCATGCTTTTTGGGCGTAAGTAAAGCTGGGACAACACAAGGACTTTTACTTTCAGGCACCAAACCTTTATCAAGCAACCCTTCAACTGTTTTTGCATTTCAGCTCTATGTGCAGGTGACATTCTGTAAGCCGATAGATTGGGTAAAACTAAACCTGGCAGTAGATCAATGACATGTTGAATGCTCCTCATTGGTGGCAAACCTCGCAGTAACTCATCATTGATTAGCTCTTGAAAATCTTTTAAAAGTTTCTGAATTTCGAGTGGATAATCATAGAATTCAATCTGTTGAGGCCTCTGTTACACTCCTACCTACCAGTGCATAGATAATTTCCAATTCTTTACTCTCCACTTCAAATTTTTGGGCAATCAAGCAACCATTAACCTTGCTAGCATTAGGAAAATTTGTAGTTTCTTCCTTTAAAGGTTGCAAAGTGAGGTATTTTCTGCCTTTCTTGAAGGAATAGGTATGGGCTTTTGTATAATGTACCATGTCTTTATCATACAACCACGACCTCCCCAAAAGAATATGACACGCATCCATAGGAACCACATTTTAACTAAGCTTCGTCATCAATATTATTACCTATAGTAAATTTAACCAAACAATGAGAAGTAACTGATACCTCATTTCCTCTTTGGAACCCACAAATTTATAAGGATTAGGGTGCCTTTCGGTTGACAATTTCAACTTCTCTATGACCTCCTTTGAAATGATGTTCTTACTGCTACCCCCATCAAGAATAACATTACAAACTTTACCACAATAAAAAACACGTGTACGGAAAATATTGTGCATCCTCTAATCCTCCTCTTCTTCGATCTTGGTTGTTGTCATCACTCTTTGTACAACCAAGGACTCGCGTTGTATTGGAAGGATTTCAACATATTCATCATAAACAGGATCCATTACTTCATCTTCCTCATTCCCAAGTTCTGCTAAGTTGACTTTTCGTTGTGGGCATACATAAGATGTGTCCTTTTTCTCCACAAGTGAAACAACGAACCTGCCTTGGAGTTGTTTGCACCAGCAGCCTATTTTCCATTAAACCTTGTAATTGCCTTGCCTTTTTTTACCTATATCAGCCACCCCATTACTTCCACCACCTGGTTGGCTAGTTGTAGCAACCCTACTATCAAATTTTGAGGCCATTTGTTCACTCAGAACACCCTGGGTAGCAGCTGTGTTTCTCTGTGCTACACCATCAGCACGTCCAGGTAATGATCTTCTCGCACAATAACACCATACTCTCTTTTCGGTCATTGACGTATTTTGTCGAGCATCTTCTTGGGTGAACATACGAACCATTCCCATCTCATCCCTAATCAATTGGTTCAAGCCCGAAAGATAATAAGAAATTAAACCAACCCGAATAGAGAGATTATTGAACTCAGATGTATACTCCTCTGTCGTCATGCTCCTTTGTTTCAAGGTGTGAAATCTTTCATACAACTTGACGAGAAATGAGATGAGAACTAAGGGGGTTTGGATCAGCAGCGGATAATTTATCCGCTGCAACCTATCTAAAGTGAACTGATTGCTTTCTTAGCAGCTAATTGGCTAAACAGGACTCCCTTCTAGCCTTCCTTCAAGTTGCCCCACTGAAAAAATATATAGCATAATTGGCTGGCAAAAATTACTTTCGCATCTTTACCTTCATATGTTCCCATGGGCAGATTTTTCGTTTGCGTTGTCGAGATTGTTGCTTTTCAACCCACTTTCACCATTGAAGTGCAATACCCTTTAATTTAAGCTTCAAAAATAGCACCTTTCTCTCTTCTGTCATAGGTTTCCACTCAAAACTGGTCTTCAAACTAGCTTCCCAATCCAAATAATCTTCAACATGCATCTTTCCGCAAAAATCAGCAACTTCGATTTTAATTACTCCACCATTGAAATCAAAGGCACCTACCTATCTCTCTTCCAATCCACCTCGACTCAGATTGTCTACGTGCTCGATTTCATGGAAGAGATTCTTCTCTTCTACTTCATCATCATCCTCTAGACTACCTTCCAGTATGTCGAAAAGGTTGCGGTTGCCTTTTGGAATCTCCATACGACTGTCCGCTTGTTTTCGTTATTGTAGCATTTGTACTGCACTCGACAAATCTTCAATCATACGCCTCATCTCAGCAATCTCAGTTTGTTGGAACTGATTTCCTCTTCCACCACGACCACTATCACTTTCTGTCCATGATGTAAATCTAGGATTCTTAGGCTCTGATACCAAATTGATGCAACAAAATTCTTAGATCTGCTGTAAATTGCTATTTATTGCAAGAATCAACACCTTTTAATAAATTTCCAGTAATAAGATAACAAGAAAAAACACTAGAATCAAAGATGGATCAAGAATATATGAATTTCTTGGGCAAAGAGACCCAAGAAAGATAGAAAATCAGGTTTTCTAGAATGATTCATAAAGAGGTATTTATATTAGGGTTACAACAGTCCTAGCATTCTAGCCCTTGATCACCTTAATAACTCTTTAATCTTAGCCCTCCAAAATAATTAAAAACTCACATGACAGTCACGTTACTTTTTAAAAAGACTAGGAACATAAATACCATCTATAAGATTCACATAAAACATAAAATACTGCAGAAAATAAAATGATAACTAAAAAATCTGCTAACTAGAGCTTAAGCTAATGCCTATTAGGGGACCTGCGTGGTCTCGAAAAACCTCTTGGATTCTCCCACATCACAAAAGCTCATCACTGGTGCACAAATCAGGGATGCCCACTCATCAAACCACAAAGAAATTCATCGCAAATCAGCAAAACAACAGAAGAACAGTAGCAGTATATAAAACCATCCAAAAACTCATAATTGGTGGCCAAGCAAGATTGTTGACTCACCAAAACCACAAAAGACCCCTCACAAACCACCCCAACTACCTTGAATCAGGTTCTGTCAAACGCTGATTTTCTGAAATTTTAATTTCTTCTGGCAATTCTTTTGGCGAACATTATTCCGTTGTTGATCGGATCCGAACATGCTCTAATACCATGAAAACTTAATTGAAAAAGGGAGAAAGAGAAGAAAAATAGAGAGAATATTATTGTGGCTTATAGTTTGCTTACAACATCATAATAAAAGATGCAAAGAGAAACCCTTTTATATAAGTGGATCAATAGTTATGGAGATTATTGAATTGTCTTATGAAAGTAGGGCATGAAGATCATGCGAATGTGACTGAGATAGTGAACTAGGAGTTAATGGAATGGTTTATTGTTTGTGCCTTGTCTTATATTACTTTGTTGATGACAAAATGTGGGAATTAGTTTCTTTTTCGATCTCTTATGATTACAAAGTTCTTTGTGTTGAGCGTGATGGAAAGATGCAAAATGTTCTCTGCAAATGTGATGGTAGGCATGATAATCTTGGACTTTCCAGTTTACATTAGTCTTACATATTAATCCGTTCTTATTGTTTGTTTTACTTAGCTCGTTACTTGGGAAACTCATCTTGTTTGATGTACTTTCTCTTTCATTGGTTATGTGTAAACAAGTGTATACTTTCTCTTTCATCTGATATGCGTAAACAAGTATATACAATAATGTAGTTTCTATTTTCCTAATTGAAGTTTTATCTCCTTTACTCTCTAATAAAATGGGTTAGTAGTAAAAAAGTTCTAGGGATTCCGCACTCAGGTATAATATGATATAACAATCAAAATATTCAGATGAACTGTACTTTGTCAGGTATTCAGTGATTGCTCATTGCTGTGCGTAATAGAGATTGTGAGAGACTCTTGTTCCCATTTTCTAGGTGTAAGAATTGTTTGCTTACAATGGCTGGATGTCGTCAAGGTCAAAATTCTAATCAGAAAATGTTAGTTAACTTATCCCCAAGCTTTGAGTTGAGCTGCCCTTAGAGATTTTAGTTTGGTTAATTTTATGAAGAGTTTGCTAGAAATAAATTTTTTTATCCACAGTTGTGATAAATTGGCCATGATGAAATAATGGCACCGCTTGTGCCCTTATATTTTATTTTTCCCTTCTTTGCCCTTTTAGCTCGGTGGGGTTATATTGGTTTTTTTTTCGGAGTGGTTATTGTGTCCGGGGGGTAGTGGTGTCAATTCGTGTCGTGTCGTGTGACCCGCGTGTCGTGTATTTTCGTGTCGTGTCATTGTTATTCGTGTCGTATTTATATCAAGACCCACGGAAAAAAAATCTATTTATTTTGTTTTGAGTGTCATACATCAATCTAGGCCATTTATTATGCGTGTTTAATAATCGTGTCGTGTCGATTTCGTATCAATGAGTCAGAGTTGACACCCTTCCCCGGGGAGGTATCAAAATTTTGTTTTGGTGCATAGTTTTAGTTAGCTTGGAAACGGAAACATTTTGGAAAAGAAAAAATCTAAAAATGTGTTTTTGAAACATTAGTCAAAACATACCGAAATATTGCGAAACATACTGAAACACTTCGAAACATGTAAAAATACAAAAATTTCAATATTTGATCAATGATTCGTATTGGTTTTGACCATTTTGAAACAAAATTTAGTTCCTTGGGGAGGGGGAAAGACCGAGGAATATGTTTTTGTGGTGATTAAACTTGATTGACTAACTGAAACCTTAAAGTGGAAAAATGGACATAATATTCATTTCTGAGTTCCATTATACTTCCCTTTGGCATGTTTTTAAAATTAGGCTGATTGTTCAATGTCAAGTGTGTACTGCATGCTAATTTTGTTCACAATACTTGTCAGGCGGTAAACCAATTATGTAGCCATTTTGAAGCCTATAGAGATATTCCGAAGATCACAGAGCTCAGGGAGAAGTTTAAGAACATCAAACAAATTCTCAAATCTCATGTATTTTCTGATTTTTCCAGGTGTGTTATATTTGAAGATTGTTGCATGCTCTTATCAGAACGATTGGATTAAATATTTTATAGAAATGCTAATGATATGTCACTTTTTTGTTTTGTTTTTTTTCATTTACACTTCTGCCTAAAGTTTATGTAAATGCAATCAAAAAATTTAGAAATTAGTTGGGCTTGTTCTCTTGGAAGAATATAAGAAAGTGAAAACTTAAAAAACAATTTATAAAGCTCTAACTACGATGAAGAATTTGTTTGTCATACACATCCAAATGACCTCATTTCATGTTCTTTAATTTCTTTTTGTTTTCTCCTGTTAGTTTCAATTCTAGAATATTAGCTTGTACATTTTCAGTAGATAAATCATCTTATCCATCCCATTATGAGACAAAAAATTAATGGGTTGAGAATTTATATAGTAATTATTTTTGGTTTAACTCATTTATTCTATTTTTTTTCATAGGAAACAAGAATTTTAATTGAAAATAAAAAGTACAGTTTGCACCAATATACTAAAAGCAAAATAAGAAAATTACTATAAAACTCCATCAAAGGAAGATAGCTTTCTAGTTATGACAGATCCATATAAAAGGAATAATCTATTGTATGCAACAACCCATAAAGAAACCCCCACAATGATAGAAGCTTCACAATATCGATTTTATCTTAAAAAAATTTCTATTTCTTTTGGTCCACCATAGCTATAATAAGAAACCCCCCAATGTTAAATCTATTTTACCTTTTTCCCAAGCCCTTCAAAATATCCCACACAATCATGGTGAATAACCCAAACCAAATTCATCTCCCTCCCATAACACACCATTGAGGAGAGAGGGGGGTATAAATGAGGCCTTTTCCCTTGCAATAAGTCACAAGCAGTAGTTTTCCCATAGGAAGCACAGATACGGATACGTTTGTCGTATCCGATACGATATAGATACAGGGACATAATAAAATCCTAAAATATAGTACATGGGTACGGCGAGAATATAACTAATTAAAATAATATTATATATTTTTATATATAAAATAAAAAAATTAATAATAACTAATAAGACCTAGCAAACATTAATTTTTTTATTATAATTGAAATAGATCAAAGATTCAAAATAAACATCCACTATTTCCTCTAATATAATTACGTCAAATTCACAATCAAAAGCAAAAAATCCAGATAAAACCCTAACTTCACAAATCACATGATTGCAAAATCAATGCACAAATCAAACCTAAAGCATACAAACCTCAAAAGTAACAAAAACCACAAAAAAAAAAAAAAGAAGCAACAAACCTGAGTCGAAGACCAAAGCTGGTTAAAGGCTTAAAGTAGATCTACAACCCCTTCTTCTTCTTTCTTCTTCTCCTCTCTTCGTCGCCTCTCAGATCCCTCTCTCTCTGTTTTTTGTTTTGGTCTATGGTTTGTCTTCGAAAGGATAGATCTGTCTTTGTTTTCACTTTTTTTTTTTTTCGTTTTAGCCCCTTGAACTTTTTAAAATAACAATCTAAACCTTGCCGTATACTGTACGTATCATCTCGTATTCCCTACGTATTCGAGCCGTGTCCGACTTAAAAAAAATTGTTTCTCATGTTCAAGACATTTTTAGAAGTGTCGAACACGTGTCCGGCCATGTCCCACACATATTCGTGTCGGAGACGTGTCCAACACTACCACATCGATCCCCAAATGAATATCCGTGCTTCCTAGGTTTTCCCATAGACATCAGTCCAAGCAAACACCCGCACCTCAACAAGCATTTTTGATTTCCAAATCATTGCATGAGGTTCAAAATATTTAGGAAGGATCATCAATCAGCTATTATTAGAGAAAAGAAGTAGAAGTGAAATCCCCTAAGAATCAAGAAACAGTAATCTTTTATTGGGGATTAAAGGAATCAACGTCGAATGAAGCAATGATAACAAGGATGAAAGCTTCCCAATTTTCGATCATTTAGATTTCGAGAAAGTTGTAGTTCCATCTCCTATGAGAAGAAGAAGAACTAGCTCTATAAACATTAAATTATGAGATGAGATGGTCTAAGTAGCTGAGGAAATAACACAGCAAAAGATGACTCTACCATCAATGTATCTTCATAAAAAAAAAAGCATTTTCTTCATTCTTCTCATATTCCAACTTGTTTGGTTAGTACTTCAAATATTGAGAGATAAATTTCCAAGTATTTCTAAAAGATTCCACAGCCATTACATTGGAGTCCCATCCCGTGGGTTGAATTCCACTCACTCTTGATAAGAGAATACCATAAAGAATCATGTTCCAGGAGCACTTATCCAACAAATCAACATTTCTTTTCACTAAGTTCCCCAACCAACCTCCCTTTATTTTTGATCTCTACATAATGTCCTATCCCGTTTCTTCCCTTCACCACTCCCTTCCCATAAAAAGTCCCTCATCATCATTTCCACCAATTTTGCAACCTTCTTGGGATCTTAGAAAAGGTCGGAAAGTAAATAGGAGTGCCACTCAAAACAAAATGAATAAAAGTAACCTCCCATCGCTAGATAAACGATCTCCTTTCCAACCTTCCAATCTTTTTTGCACTCTCTATACAACTGGATTCCAAAAGTTCACAAATCATTACCCCCAGAAGTCCAATATATCTCAAGGTTGAATGCCACTTTGCACCCTAAAAGATGATCAAATTCTCAATTTAGATCCTGAAAGATTAAAATTTGCACCTCAGCCATGAATAAACTCTGTTCAATAGATCTTCACTTTTTGTTTGCCTAGTTTCTTAGTTGAGCCCCTTATTCTCTTTCAAACCCCTTTATGTTGTTTAATACTCAAAATGCCCTATTGGTCACCAATCAACTTGGTTCTTGCTAGGGAAGCTATTTTGTTTTCTGTCACATGAATGGAAACTTTGTTCCTACTTTCAACACTGGTTGTGTTTCCTGTTATGTTATATGTTTGATTACATAGATCCTCAGTTAAATGGGGATTTCTTATTTCCTTCTAGGTTGATTCGATAATCAAAGGGAATCGTAAATGTTTCCTTGTATGTAGATGCTAGTTGTGCAATTCCCCAAACAAAGGGAAGCTGTATAATTCCCCAATCAAAGGGAATCATTGATCTTAAAGATACCAAACATAGAATACAGATTCTATATATTAAAGAGGCTACATTGTTTCTTAGTCTTTATCTTCAAAGTTTTGTCATTTTGTTATGGTATCAGAGCCTACACCTTCACTAATGGCCTCGAAAATGAGGAAATCAAAAGCTTGATTATTTGTTACGCTAGCACACCCATCTTAGATGACCTATTTTAATCGAGAACACTTAGTTTTGATTCTCACCTCACTCTCACAAAAGCAACAATGGAATGCAAACTTTGCAGATAGAAGCGGTGGACATTGGTTGCGAAGTCGTCTCATCTGAGGATGAGAAGTGGCGCGGAAGGTGGTGACAATAGACATTTGTGCGACGTTGTTGAAAAATAGTAAATTCCAAAAATAGGTTCAACTGTTCTGCTATTCCTATGGTTACTAAAGTTGACAAGCTGTTGAACTCAATGTGGTTGAGAGGCTTTGTGGAAAGATAGATTTCAGTGAGGAGGTAGAATAGGAAATTCTGTAGCTGGATGTTGAGGGAAGGTATTGAAGAGGACTTGTACATATTAGGCATTGTTTTTGTTAGAATATAGGTATAGCACTATTGTAATAAGTATACCCCTTAAGGGGTATACCCCAGCCTCCACATTCACATGGTATCAGTAGGGATGGCAGTGGACTAACGCGAGGGCGGGGGGTGTAGTCTCCATCCTCGTACCCGCTTAAAAATACTCCGTCTATCCCCGGTCCACCCCCGTTAACGGGTATAGTTTTTATCCCCATCCCTGTCCGCTGGTAAATTTGTAATCCCCGCCCTCGCCCCTGCCCCCGCCCCCGCCCCAGCCCACCTTACCCGCCCAACCCCAACCTAAGCCCAAGCCCAAGCCCAAGCCAACATAATCTAAAATTCTAAATAAATATAACATTCTAAATAATCCAACATAATTATAGAATATCATAACATAATTAAAAGCTTGTCATTTGCAACATAATCCAATATAATATAATTAAAACTTTGTCTACAACATAATCCAACATAATATAATTAAAAGTTTGTCTCCCATGTAAATTCAACACAACATCAAACAACACAACATAATGTAACATAACATAATCCAACATAAAAAAATATAAAAACACAAAGATCTAGGGCCTGTTTGGTTTGGGTTTTCAAAAACAGTTTTTTGTTCTCAAAACTCTAAAAACAAGGAAGATGTTGTTTGTTTATCTTTTTGATTCTCCGATTTTTTGATAATTTTAGGAAATGAGATGTGATTTTAGAGAACAACAGAATGATGTTTTCTGAGTTTTCAGGCTAAAATAAAAAACAAGAGAAACAACTCTTTAATGAAGTCCACCCATTAAACTTCCTTAGCAGCAAAATGCATTTTTTATAAAAGCCCTTCACTTAGGGCCTGTTTTCTCCATCTCCTCTCTCTCTCTCTCTCTCTCTCTGCAATGACGTTGTGCAACGAAGATAGAGATTTCCGGCGAAGACGAAGACGAAGACAGAGATCTCCATCTCCTCTCTCTCTCTGAAGCTCCTCCTCTTTAACGAAGACAAAGACAGGGCCTGTTTTTTTTCTGCATCTGGGTTCAAGACACACACAGAGATCTTCGGCATTTTCTCCGTTCTTTGTCTGTGTGCTCAGATCTGTGTGTATGGGTCTGTGTCTCTATGTGTATGCGTGTGTGTGTGTGTGTGTTTATGTTTGTGTGTGTGCGTGTGTGTGGGTTTTGTGAAGACAGAGAGAGGGAAAAGAAAGATAGAGATGGGAAATTGTGGGTTTTGTGGATTATTGCCAAAATAGATTTTACAATTTTTTGTTCTTTAAAATTATTTTCAAAAATATATAACTAAACAAGTTTTGCAATCTAAAATTTTTCAAAAACATTTTCTTAAAATTCTTTTCAAAAACTATTTTCGGATACTGTTTTTTGATATGCAAACCAAACAGGTCCCTACACTTTTACAAGCCAAAAACATGAACAAAAAATCAAAAAATAAAATAATTTTCAAAAGAAAAAATTATTTAATAATATGTAGATTTGTATTCATAGCAACATGTATATCCCCGCACTGGTCCACCGTTCAATACGTATGGTCTATCCCCGGTCCAAACGGAACGGGTTTGAACGAATACCTATTTATACCCGGTCCACTGCCAGCCCTAGGTATCAGAGCCAAAACAATCGGCTCACATCCTTGCTAACTGGCCAGAACTCCTCCTTCTCTTTCCTTTATTTTGTTTCTTCCTCTTTTTTCATTTTTTTTTCTTTCCGTTGTGTACTTGCAGACTAGTTCTGCGTGTGTTAGGATCCTTGGATCCTAGACCCATTGAGATGTGGTAGAAGACTGGGAATTAAGTTTTCCTAACCCTAGTAGTCGCCTTGTTGCCAGAGAAGCCTTGTTGGTGTTGCCTGGTTCGTTGAGTTCATTGCGTCCCATTCAATCGAAATCTTAATTGATCTTCGATTTCGGTTTGCTTCATCGTTGTGGGATTTCGTTGTGATTTGGTGTTCAGAATCGTCTATGTTTTGTGTAACTGTTGTTGCTGTTGTTGTTCATGTTTGTCTGTATGATGAAGAAGCTTCTCCGGCGACGATGGTGTACAGGAAACGAGTCCAGTTTCTTTGTGATTTGTGAAGGAGAAAGACCCCATTCGGATCAGGGATAACAATTTTTCTCGCTTGGTTTGGATATCCCCTTAGTGGATATCAAGTCCAGTGAGTGGGTTAATTTTATTGGGCTATTTGGGTTGAGTCCAGCCCAAATCTGTTTCAGCAGACGAGCCCACCCCAGTTCCTTTAGCAGAAGAGCCTAGAACAGGCCCAACCCAGAACCAGAAGGGCCCAGCCCAAAACTAGAAGGGGCCAGCCCAGGACATGTTCAACATCAGCCTGTCCACCGTAGTTCCTTCAGTCCGGTTCCAGCTGTCACCTATCCTGATAAGCTATCTCAGACCTGGTTCAGGTAGGTTTATTTCAGTTCATTGCTTTTTTTGACCTGATTTAGCATTTTATCAGTCCGGCTTAGGCCCAAGGTTGTTTGGTTCACCCTTCATAGATCCGGTTCAGGTATCTTCCAGCCCTAGTCTTATCTGGTTCATCTCCTGGATCTCACTGTAGACCAGTTCAGGCCTTTCTAGCCCCTTACTGCACTGGCTCAGGCCTCTCAAGCCATCTATTGGACCGGTTCAGCCACTTACTGCCCCCGTCACCTTCTTTAATCGCACCTCCTCCAAGACCTTCTACTGCATTGCTCTTTCATGTTCCGATGACTTCTATTAAACTTAGTGGCAGTAATTGTGTTTTGTAGGCTTAGTCCGCTGATGTTTTCCTTAAGGTAAAAGACTTCGTACACATTTGGTGCGAGAGAAACCAAAAGAAATTGACTCAGGTTTTGCGCAATAGGAACACGAAGATGCACAAATTGTTTCCCTCACGTTGAATAGCATTGGAGCTCATATTAGTTTTACCCTGCTTTACCTAGACACTACTAAGGAGATATGGGAGCAATTGATTCAGATGTATTCTGATATTGGGTTTCTCACTCGCATTTATTAGATGTGCTGGCAATACTTTAGTCTTGAACGGGGTGCTTTGAACCTTGAAGAGTATTTCTCCAAGGTTGTGAGGACTTGTCGAGAGCTTAAGATGTATCAACCCATTTCATCTGATATTTCTTGTATGCAGCACCACGTGAGGGTCTTGATGTTCGGTTTTTAGTTGGGTTGAAATCTGAGTATGAGCCTATTCATGCGTAGCTTAACTTTTGGGGATTCCTAAACTTCCCTCTTTATCAAATGTATTTGGGCTTTTCGTACCTTGCACCCTGAAAGATTTCAAGTTTTTCACTTTGCACCCTCAGAGAATAAATTTTCCAAATTGCAACCTCAATGTATCAAAAATGTTATAATGTGGCCTTTCTGTTAGCTTTCGTTATTTTTTCCGTCAAAAAGTCAACGCATTGACACTAGTAGAAAAACTAACGGAAAGCTAATAGAAGGGTCATATTGCAACACTTTTGATAACTCGAGGGTGTAATGTAAGAAATTTAACCTTTGAAGATGCAATGTGAGGGTGCAATGTGGGAAACTTGAAATATTCCTGGGTGCAAAGTGCAATTCGCCCTTTGTATTTTCTCCACCTCAGTAGAGCCACATTTTCAGACAATAGCTCTTTTCCCTTTATTGAGCATAATGGTGATTATTCTGCTTTAGTTGCCTCTTTGGGTGGCCCTAGTAGTTCTCGTGGAGGTTGGGGTGGTAGCGGTGGTCACAAGTGTACTCATTGTGGTCATAATAGTCACACTGTGGATTACTTTTGGAACTTGCATGGTAAGCAATTTGACTTGGCTCATCCAGCTTCTTTTCAGGAGGGTACCCCTTGTTGTCCCACCTTTTGCTTCTGTTTAGTCACCTTCTCCTTATTTCATTCTATTTCTTAAGATGAGTATGCCCAATTCCTGTCTTAGAAACAGGCCACATCTTTCTCTGGTGTTACTTTGGCTCAATTAGGTATGACATCTGATTGTTTACTCTCTTCCACTTCCAGTCCGTGGATCATCGATTCTGATCATATGACCAGCTCTTTTGGTCACTTATCTAATTTTCACCATGTAGCCCCATCTCGCCATGCTCTACACTTGCTAATGGATCATCTTCTCAGGTCTCAGGGTTGGGTACTATACAACTTAGCTCCTCTCTATCCTTATCTTTTATATTATTTGTTTCACAGTTTCCTTTTAGTTTACTATCTATTAGTAAGATCACTCGCTCTCTTAACTGTTTAGTAACTTTTTATCTTTTGCTTTGTGCCTTGGAGGATCTCAAGACAAAAAATGATTGGTATAAGGCATGAATAAGGTGACCTCTATTATCTTGACTTTGAGCCTCCTCACAGAGCATTACACACCTCACTGTCCCCTCTTTAGTGGCATTGGCGTCTGTGACATCCATCCCTTCTAATTTTGAAGTCTCAGGTTCTTAGTCATAGTCACGTGTCATCTATGCTCTGTGAAGCTTGTCAACTTAGTAATCACCATTGAGTGTCGTTCAAATCCAGGATTGATAATCGTGTCTCTACTTCTTTTGAATTAGTTCATTTTGATGTATGAGACCTCCACCTATTCTTCTATTAATGTATTTCGTTATTTTGTGGATGAGTATTCTCGTATGACTTGGTTATTTTTAATGAAATCTCGCTCAGAATTTTTTTCTATCTTTCAGTTGTTTCACAAGCAAATAAAAACACAATTTGGTTGCAATATACGCATTTTACGATCTAATAATGCCAAAGAGTATACCTCTAATCCATTTCAGGCTTATTTTGATCAACGAGGCATCGTGCATCAGTCTTGTTGTGCTTACACGTTACAAGCGTAAGAATCGTCATTTGTTGGATGTCACTCGATCACTTTTATTTCATATGAATGTTCCTAACAATTTTTTGAATGATGCTGTCTTGACTACTTGCCATCTTATCAATCGTACGTCCTCTATTGTCTTACTGGAAAAATCTCCTCACTCTGTCTTGTTTCTTGACTCTCATTTGTTTACTCTTTCTCCAAAAGTGTTTGGATGTGTGTCTTATGTCCACAATCTTGGTCCTAGTTTTGATAAGCTTGACCCCCGGGCTACTAAGTGCATCTTTCTTGGTTACTCCCGTACTCAGAAAGGCTTCCGTTGTTATAGTCCTACTTTTCGTAGATATTTCATCAATGCTAATGTTACATTTGGGAGTCTACACCTTATTTTTCTGCCCCTACTGTACCTTTTGAGGGTCCCATTGAGTTGTCGTAGGTGTTAGAACCACTTCCACGTTTGGCTCCAGTTCCCTTATCAATTGTTACTCTAGTGTCCATGAGTCCAAGTGCACATCCTCCCACACCCTTTCGTGTTTATACTTGTCGGTTAAGGTCGCCTACTACAACCCCACAACTGGCTTCCTCGTCATCTTCAGATCCAACCTCCTCTGATGTGTGTGATTCTCTACCTATTACTTTCCTTTAAGGTACTCATTTCTGTGTTACTAACCATCCTATCACTATGTTTCTTCTCATTTGTTATCTTCATTTTTCTGTTTTACTTCTTAGTTGTCCAATATATTTGTTCCCAAGACTTTAGCAGATATGCCTTATTGGATTCGGGTTGGCGGACAATTATGGAGGATGAGATGAATGCTCTTTATCATAATCTTTAGGATATTAGGTTATTTCTATTAAGGACATTATTGTAATCGTTCCTTTATTATGAGTTAATATAAGTATGGGTAATGAGAGGAGTGACTAATTACTCTATTTTCCTTAACCTTATTTCCTAATATTTTCTTTCTCTTGCCTCTTCTTCCCTCTAAACCCTAAATCATACTTTCTACTTGGTATCAGAGCAACTTATCTACACATTGGAAGCCACTAGAACACTTGAGAATGATGATGTCATCGCCGGAGTTGATTGAAATTGACATGGTATGGCTCGGTTTTCCTCTTGAGTACGATTGTGATTTTTTTTGGATTTTTTTGAAGTTATTTGAGGTATGTTTTTCGGGTTTTTTGGGCTAAATCTTGTAATCTGCTATTTGGATGAGTTTGGGACTGCAATATTTACTTTTAAACTGATCTGTGGGTGCTGATTAGGACTTCTGGAACGCCGGGAGAGTTTTGTGCAAAGCCCAGTTATTTTTGGCAATTTCTGGTGGTTTTTTTGGCTTCTGCAGTCATCGGCTGTGCTTGACAGTATCAGTAGACTTCTTCTCACTGTGTTTCGAGGTTGTGGTTGAGGTTATTCTTGTGTCTAGCACCTGTTTGTGAACTCAGTTTGCTTGTGACGATTCCGGTGGCAGTTTGGGACTCCGACAGTTCCGTTCGGCACTCCATTTGTGGGTTGTGAATTCCGGTGACCCACCGATAGCTTTCCTTGTTTTGGGCAATTCTCTAATGGTTCTTGTGTGCTTGCTATTCATCAGGGGATCTTTTTTTGTGATGGGCAGTAGCTAGCTTGTCTCTCAGGCTTGGTTTCCTACTTATTTGCTACTTGTGGCCTATGTGAAAATTCTTTTGAAGTGTAGGTTGCTGTTTTTTGTGTTGAGTTAGTCTTAAATTGCTAAGAAGCCATGTCTAAAATTAGTGGAGAAATAACGTGTGACGCCCCGATTCTTGGGGTCCCGATTAACTCGTTGATCACCCATTAATCCGCAGAATAATCTGTGATACCGTTTAACCCGATAACACGTAATGATACCCCATTCACTGAGGTCCGTAACTTTTAACAAAATCTGGGCAGAGTCTCCTTTATACGGGAAGCTCTACCCAACACACACAACCAGTACAGTCCTAACCATTGACCTCACTGGTTCCCAACCATCAATATTCAGTCAACATTGTATTGAATACCAACATCGACGACATTCATTCATTTACAAAAGAATAATGTCTATAAGAGTCCCATTACATGCCTTTAACAAAATACCAGTTTTGTACTTAAAATATACAAGGCCAAATGTAAATATGTACAAGAGACTACAAAATATAACTCAAGAGCCCTAGCCCGACTCTGTCATTAATACGGGCCAAAGTGAGGGCCGTCAGTGGAAGCCTGTCCAACACCTGAAATATATTCCCATAAAGAGTGAACCACGCTCAATAGGGTATCTCCTATGGAAATCATCTCCCAACCCAAATGCGTATGAAATGTCACGTGCAAACATTATGTCAAACATCCATTCAAATACAAATATATTTCATAAACGAATGCTATCATTCCATGCCAAACTATGAGATGAGAACTCACGTATGCAATGCAACACCGAGTCCCACCGGCTCCCATAATACATGCTATACCATGCGTATGCATCCGAACATTCTAAGCCCTCGTCATTAATGTTAGACATCCAATGACTATTTTATAAAAATTTGTGTCTTTCTTGGGTAAGTAATTTATGTACATCACACCAACGGTTACCAAATCGACACGGCATTCGAAGACATCCCACCTCCGTTTCCGAGTACACCACCACACTTTTCTGGAATTTCACCACTAAGCAAGTGTGTGACCCAAGTAACCGGGTCTTGCACCCGAGGGAGAATCTATTCCTTCTTGTTATACTTGACATGTTTTTCAATACAAACTCGTGCAACTCAGTCGGACCTATGTCCAACTTTTTCAAGCTCACGTATCAACCCATCAAGGTGCTTAATTCAAAATATGCACACACACCCACACTCATGTCAGATGTCCACGAATGTGATGCTATCCGTGCATATGCAAATATAATATGCAATTGCAATTCATATCATCATGCTCATTATATCGCAAATTATATAATAAACATGTCCACTTCCATCAATATTCCTAAGCATGTTATATCTGATTTCAATCCAAATAACACACTTGAACACTAAGCATTTTATCAAACACTTAATAGGCATAAAATGTAAACACATAGTATACCTAAACAAGCTATTTTATCAAATCCAAACATCTTACTACCGGTAGGAGCACATTTTCGAACCCAAACCTAAATTAAGCAAGAATTGGTTTTTAACATGTTCTCCTACTCATTTTCCATACCCTAGATATACTAGGTGTGAGCTAACACATGAGATTTCATATTTATTGCCCTAACCATTTCATATCGCAACTCTAGGTTAGAAATAAATTTAGATAGGAGGGAACCCTACCTCTTGTAGCGTGAGCCAATGTAGTAGAACTCCCAAGAACCCAAAATCTAGCTTCCAAAGCCTTAGCTCCTAATCCTCGTTCTTGAAATTTTGGAGAATGGCACGATCTTTGGTGTAGCCGCATAGTCTACGTCGCGTAGAGCAACTTTAACTCTTGGCTCGAAGTGATCAAACTATTGAATCTTTGTAGATCTAAGGAAGATGGAAGAAGAAGACTTTTTTTATCTCTCTCTTTTCTTTATCTCTCTCAGCTGATTTGTGTGGAGGAATAGCTTGGAAGACCAAGCCTTCCCTTTTTAAGTCCTTATTTATACTTGACTCATATTCAGCCAAACGTCTCGTTTTAACGGGTCTAATTTTATCTCGAACCAATTAAATCTCATTCCGCGTTAAGTTTAGTATATTTTTATTCAACTAACTTTATATTATTTCTCGGGTCCCGCGAATAAAATCTGATTGCGATAATTTAGTCGTGAGACACCCGATCGCTTCGTAACATGCAAAAAATTCGACTGTCTAGGAATTCAATGAAAATTGACTAGGTAATTATATTTCGCGAGACAAATCCAATGGTGAGATCTATTTCGTCATTCGAGTTCTATAAAAATTTGGATTTTCGACTCATACTTTAACGGCTAGTTATTGTTTTACCCTTTTTAATTAAGTTTTAATTTTTTCGGGTTTTTACACAACCAATGGTGAAAAGGGTGTAGTGAGTCGTGTGGGTAATCTTGGATGCAACCCTTCTCTCCAGTTCAGTCCGATAAAATTGGATGAAGAGAACTACTTGGCGGGGTCTCGATCGTGCCTATTATCAGTGCGGGCAAGTGGGTTAAATGGATACTTGACAGGAGTAAGTAAGAAACTCAAATCTGAACATGATCTTAGCTGGTGGATCTTTAAAAAACATGGTTATTCAACTCAATGCAACTTAATATTAACTAGGGTTTTCTGTTTCTTGAGACAACTTGGGAGATTTGGTCAACAGTGGCTTAGACATACTCACAGGTTGGGAATGATGCTCAGATTTATGAGTTCTGGAAGAAGATTCTTGAACCTAGCAGACAGATATGACTCTTGCAGAGTACTATGTAGGATTGCAAGAGCTAGATTATTGCCAGGATTTTCAGTCAGACTGTGCTGGAGATACAGCTAAGTTTTAGAAGTTGATGGAAGAAGAACTACTATATGACTTTCTTGCGGATCTCAATATGGAGTTTGATTAGATTTGTATACAGGTTTTGGGTGGAGATCTTTTTCCCTCCTTGAGGCAAGCTTATTTTTATGTGCAGCAGGAGGAGAGTAGGAGGAATGCCTTGCTTCATACCCTTACTCATGATAGGTCTTCTCTAGCATCTGTACCACAGAGAGAACAGATTCTCTCAGCCTCGTGGTGATGGTAAGAATGGAGAAGGATTTGTTAAAGTGTGACTATTGTGGGAAGACGAGGCACACTAAGGAGCATTATTGGAAGCTTTACGATTGTTCATTAAAAGGGCGTGGTGGTAATAGAGCTGGTCCTGTGCGCAGTTGAAATTAAAATTTAGGATTTAGAGTGGAGAAGAGACGAGAAAGAAGAAGAGAAAGAGAAGATTATGAAATAGGGTTAAGGAGAATGAGAGTAATTAGTCTCTCATCTCATTACCCATACTTATATTAACTCATAATAAAGGAACGATTATAATAATGCCCTTAATTGAAATAACCTAATATTCTACACTTTCCCTCAAGTTGGAGTATAGATATCTCTCATGCCCAACTTGTAATATATCGTAATGAAAGATTCTAGTACCAAATCTCTTAGTAAATACATCAACAAGCTGTTCCTTGGATGTCACAAATGGCATACAAATCAACCCATCATTGAGCTTCTCCTTAATGAAGTGTCGATCAATCTCAATATGTTTTGTTCTGTCATGTTGAATCGAGTTGTGAGCAATATTAATGCTGCCTTATTGTCACAATACAACTGCATAGGTTCACAATTAGAGACTCTCAAGTCTTCCATTAAGGTTTTCAACCTCATAAGCTCACAAATACCATGAGCCATGACCTTGTATTCGGCCTTGACACTAGATCTAGCCACAACTGCTTGCTTTTTGCTCCGCCAAGTTACTAGATTTCCTTCTACAAAGTTATAATAAACTGTAGTGGACCTTCTATTCTCAATTGAGCTTGCCAAGTCTGCATTTGTGAAAGCCTCTATTCTCAAATGATCTTGCTTTGAGAACAATATTCCTTTGCCCAGAGATAATTTGAGATACCTCAGTATACGATGGATTGCCTCTTGATGAGGAACTCGAGGAGCATGCATGGATTGACTAACAACACTCACTGCATATGTTATGTTTGGGCGAGTATGAGAGAGGTATATGAGTCTCCTAACAAGTCTCTGATATCTTCCTCTGTCAACTTGATCACCTTCATTACTTCTTAGTTTGTAATTTGCCTCAATAGGAGAGTCAGCTGGTCTATAACCTAGCATGCCAGTTTCTTTCAAGAGGTCAAGGATGTACTTCTTTTGTGAGATGAAAATGCCTTTATCTGACCTGACCACTTTAATTCCCAAGAAATAGTGCAACCCCGCCACCTAAATCCTTGATCTCAAATTCTTTAGCAAGATGGACCTTCAGTTTGGACACTTTCTCCACATCATCACCTGGAAGTATTATGTCATCAACATATACTATAAGACTCGGGATCTTACTGCTCCCTTGTTTGAAGAATATTGTGTGATCTGCATGACTTTGCCAGTATCCAAACTTGACCATTGCTTTATGAAATCTATCAAACCATGCTCTTAGAGACTGCTCTAGTCTATAGAGACTGCTCTAGTCTATAGAGACTTCTTTAGCTTATATACTTTTCCCTCGGTGGCTGACGAAGAAAAACCTGGAGGGACATCCATGTACACTTCCTCCTCTAAGTTTCCGTGAAGGAATGCATTCTTAACGTCAAGTTGCTGTAAATTCCATCCCAGATTGGCAGCACTAGAACGGATGACACGAATGGAATTCTCCTGATAGTTAATGTCGTACGTCAGAGTGAACCCATTAGCTACCAACCTTACTTTGTATCTATCCACTGTACCATTTGCATTTTGTTTGACAGTGAATACCCACCTATAGTCGACTGATTTTTTTCCAGCTAAAAGAGATACAAGCTTCTAGGTTTCATTCATTTCCAAGGGCTCTCATTTCTTCTACCATGACTGCTTTCTACTGGAGTTCTGCAAAGACTTCTTGCCAACTCTGGGGAAGAGATATACAAGTTAAAGACGAAACAAAAGCACGATTGGAGGAAGACAAAGAGTTATAAGAGATAAATTTAAAAATAGGATGTTGGGTACAAGTCCAAACTCCTTTTCGAATAGCAATAGGTAAAGAGATATAATCAACATGATTGTTACAAGGAGACTCATTACCTGATATGGGGGAAAAGATCTCAGGACTGAGTCTGGAGATAACGATTGACTTGGTGGCTTATGAGTGGTGATTTGCTTAGCTTGTCATCAAGTATAGCATCGCAAATCCTCCCTATCCAATCTTCCACACGTAGTCTGCTCCCACAGAATAGGTGTTTCTACTTGAGGCTCCCCCTGATCCAAGCCCTGATTAGGTGTTTCTCCTTGAGGCTCCCCTAGGGTAAGAGCAGGAATCATCCTTTCACATCTCTTCTTCTTCAATACACTGTTCCCCGGGAGAGATGATGGAGGAGTGGAGAAATATGACTGTCTCATGGAATGTGACATCCATACTAACATACGCCTTTTTAGACTAAGGATGATAACACTTATACCCTTTTTGGGTAGCAAAGTAGTTAATAAAGACACACCGCAACGCCTTTGGATCCAACTTTCCTCTGGTCGTTCGATAATCATGCACAAAACATACACAACCAAACACCTTTGGAGGAATAGAGTAAAGAGACACTGACCCATGAAGCAACCCTATAGGAGTAGCAAAATCAAGAACCCTCGAAGGTATGTGATTGATGAGATATGCAGGAGTGAGTACGACATCTCTCAAGAAGATGGAGGTACACCGATAGTGAACATCAAGGAGTGAGCCACTTCAAGGAGATGTCGATTCTTCCTCTCGGCTACATCATTTTGCTCAGGTGTATCGACACAACTAGATTGGTGAATAATCCCATGTTCCGTAATGTAAGACCCATATTCGCTCTTAAAGTACTCAGTCGCATTATTAGTCTTGAGAACCTTAATCTTGGCATCAAACTGAGTATTAATCAGTTTATGAAAGTTCTTGAAACAAGTAAATACTTCATCCTTACTGCGCAACAAATAAATTCAAGTAGCCTGAGTATGACATTCAATGAAAGTAACAAACTATCGATATCTAGCAAGAGAAACAACATGAGATGATCCCCAGACATCAGAATGAACAATTATAAATGAAGCAGAGCTTCTATTATTATTGCTAGGATAAGAAGTTCTTGTATGCTTGACAAAGTCACAAGTATCACAAAGAAAATTATATTTATTACACTATTTCATCAAAACTGAAAAAACTTTCTCTAATATTCCTCTTGATGGATGACCAAGTCTTCGATTGCATTGATATAACTATTAGAGGGTCACAAAACTAGAAGCTCGAAGTGCCTGAGAAGGTTGATCCTCCAGCAGATATAAACCATCATGAGCTCTACCATTGCCAATTGTTTTCCTTATTTTTAGTTCCTGAAATACACGATGAGAAGAGGAGAATGTTACAGAGCAATTTAGAGACTTTGTAATGTTACTTACTGAGAGTAAGTAGAAAAATTAGGAACATGAAGGACTTAAGATAGAGACATAGATGGAGAACAATTGATGCAACTTTTCCTTGATACAGATGACAATGAGTCATCTGCTACCGTAACTTTGTCTCTACCGAATATGTGAAATAAGAGGAAAAAAGACTCGAGGAACCTGTCATATGGTCAGTGGCTCTAGAATTGATGATCCAAGGATTAGAAGAACAAGTGGCAGTAAAAGCAGGGGCATGTATACCTGTGTGATCAAAGTTGGAAACAACAAGAGTGGAAGCAGATGCAGATGAAACATCAAGCCGAGCCATTAGATGCTTGAGAACTTGCATCTCATCTGTAGTGAAACTCGCACTATCAGTACCGGTAGATTAAGCTTAAGCTGTTGGATAGGGTACAACTTAAAGTATTTATATTTCAACACACCCTCATGTGATGGCTAGATTTTGGGTCTAAAACGTGGAAATCTTTTAATAATTAGGTGGCGGCGAGATTCGAATATAAGACCTCCTGCTCTGATACCATGTTGAAATTAAGGTTTAGGGTTTAGAGTGAAGAACGGGCAAGAAAAAAAAGAAGACAGAGAAGATTAGGAAATAGGGTTAAGGAGAATGAGAGTAATTATACTTGGGATCATGTTTAGCTACGGTAAGTAGGTTGTTGGGCATCTTTGGGTATATCCCATCAAATTTCTTCTGAATGGAACTGTGGATCGTTTCAAAGCTCATTTGGTTGCCAAAGGATATACTTAAACCTATGGTGTTGACTAGACCATCTTTTTGGTTGCTAAAATCTCTTTTGTTAGAGTTTTAATTTCACTTGCGGTTAATCTTGACTGGTCTTATTTTAATTATGTGTCAAGAATGCTTTCCTACTTGGTGATCTAACATAAGAGGTATACATAGAACAACCACCTGAGTTTGTTGCTCAGGGGTAGTGTCTGGGCCGTGTGTGCAAACTCAAGAAAGCCTTGTATGGGTTGAAACAATCTCCGCGCGCATGGTTTGAGAAGTTTTCAGAGGTAGTGTTGGAGTTTGGTCTTTATAGGTGCCAAACAGATGACTCGGTATTTCATTTACGAACTAGTGCTGGTAATAGCTTTCTTGTTGTTTATATTGATGATATTGTGATTACAGGTGATGATTTTGTGGGTATTACAAAGTAGAATTATTTTTTACAGCACTAGTTTCATACCAAAGATTTAGGTAAACTTAGATATTTTCTTGGTATCGAAGTTGTTAGATCTAAACAGGGCATTAGCCTATCCTAGAGAAAATGAGTTTGATCTTTTGGAGAAAACAGGATTTTTAGGTGGTCGACTTGATGACATCCCAGTGGATCTAAATTATAAACTCTTCAGGGACTGAGGGTGAATATTTCTCTGATTCTAGATGGTCCCACTGCCTAGTTGGAAAGTTGAATTACCTCAACATTACTCAACCAAACTTCTCATATGCTGTGAGTGTGGTTAGTCAGTTTGTGGAGACTCCTCGAGTACCACATTGAGATACTATCATTCCTATTATTCACTATCTCAAGCGAGCTTTCGGACTTGGATTGTTCTATCAATCGTCAGGGTCTCCTTCAGATAGACGATCTACTATAGGATATTGAACCTTTATGGGAGGTAATCTGGTCTCATGGAAGAATAACATGCAGAGAGTGGTAGCACGATCTAGTGCAGATGTTGAATACAGGACAATGACTCACACACGTAGTGAGTTAACATGACTAAAATACTTTCTTCTGGGAATCAGTTTTCTAGATCAAACTCCGTTTCAGTTGTTTTGTGATAATCAAGCGACTGTTCATACAACTTCTAATTCTGTATTTCATGAATGAACGAAACACATTGAAGTTGATTTTTACTTTGTCCGAGAAAAGGTGTTGCGTGGAGAAATTATCACATCATTTATCAAGTCTAAGGATCAACAACTTGTTAATATGTTTACTAGGTCCTTGAGTAGTACTAGTTTGAGAGATATTTGTTCCGAGCTGGGATGGATTATATGATATATACTCGCCAGCTTGGGGGAGAGTGTTAGAATATAGGAATACCACTATTGTAATAAGTATACCCCTTAAGGGGTATATATGTCTTTTCTTTATTATATATGTATATATATATATATGTTAGGTGGAGTGGAGAGACGTGATACATACTTTCTCAGGTTCCTCTAGTTTTCATTCTCCAAACCCTAGCCTCCACCCACATTCACAGTTTTTGTGTTGTAGGGTTAAAATAGATATTGCAATGGGAGTGTAATGGACAATAATGGAATTGAATTTGATTATTAAACAGACCCAACTGACTTTATGAGTAACCACGAAAGACGGTTTTGAGAAGTTACCTGAGCTGGATTCTCTGAATGTGCATTCCAAAGATGCAATTATTGTCCTAGTAAAAAAATGAATTCACTAAACAGTCTGAAGTTTTGGTAAATGTACTTTTTGGCCTTAAAAGCCGTTTTGTAGTGTGCACCAAAAGAAACCTAAGTCAAAAGTAAACACAACTTACGATATCTAAGTTTATGCTCTGACCTTGACTTGTTTTCTGTCATTCCCCCTTCTTGGTTTCCTTCCCTGGTTTGAAAGCAAGTTGTATTTGTGTATGTTTGCTGATGGTTTTGTTTTCAAAGTTGATGAAAATCATTCACTAGACAATACAAGTAAACTGAACATTGTTAAAAATATATGCTCTGTACATTTGTGAGCTTTGTCATTCTTTTTTATTATTTTATTTTGTTGTTGTTTAACTTTTGTTCTTTTTCTCTCAGCTTAGGTACTGGAAAAGAGTCAGAAGAAAGCAATTTGCTGCAACTGTTATCAGATGCTTGCCTAGTTGTTGATGCTTTGGAGCCATCTGTGAGGGAAGATTTGGTGAAGAATTTTTGCAGTAGGGAGCTTACTTCATATCGACAGATCTTTGAAGGAGCTGGTCTGTTTGATTTGGAACTTTTTTTATTGAATTTATTTTTTCAGCAGTACATATAGTCAAGGATCAAAATTTTGTTTCGGTGTATTGTTTCGGTCACCTAAGAAACGGAAACGTTTTGATGTGTTTGGGAAATGTTTCGACCTGTTTCGAAAACATAATGAAAAAAATAAAAAATTTAAGAATTATTTTTCTAAAACATTGATTTAAATATATCAAAGTATCTTGAAATACCTTGAAACATTCCGAAACAATTGTACAAATGCATTGAAATATTATAATACATCTCGAAACCTTATGAAATACCTCGAAATATTAGAATTTCGATTCCATCATTGATTCGTTTCGGTTTCCTTGGAAACGTTTCACACGTTTCGACCGTTTCGAAACGATATTTTGATCCTTGCATATAGTTTACTTGATGTCCTTGATTGTGAAAGTTTTTTACATCTGCTATTCCATTAGAACTAGCAAAGTTGGATAAAACAGAAAGGAGGTATGCTTGGATCAAGCGTAGATTAAGATCAAATGAAGAAATCTGGAAAATTTTTCCTCCTTCGTGGCATGTTACTTATTTGCTCTGTATACAGTTCTGCAAGTTGACGAGGTTTGTCATCTATTCATCTTCAGATTTAGACATTCTTCTTTTCTTAACAAATATAATTATCATGGTTGAGCAACCATGTGTTCAAAAAATGTCATTAGTTTTGTATGCAGTCTACCCCTTCTAGCAACCTGCATTGATAACCTTGTGGCCCCATGGCCATGGGATCGTGTTACTATTTAGTGACTAAATAACTATAATTTCCTATCAGTGTGATTTGCGATGACTGTGTTGGGAATTAATACAGTTTTACCCTCATATTGTTTATGAAGTTTTGATGCTGCAATCTTATAATAAGAACTCAAAGTGGTCTATCAACTATGCTCCCTGCTGATGCTAATGCATACCGCATGGAGGATAAGACTGATCTTGTCACCATGATGTAACAAATGACGTATAAGAATTTTTATTCTTATAAATGAAATGTTGGACTTTGAAAGTTAATGTTACAAAGGGGTTCACTTGATATTCTGGGCTCACTTCTTATTCTGCTTGTGAGGATGTCAATCGTATTTTGTTAACCTGGTTGGATTAAAAGTACTATCTTACAATTGCTAAATCACTTCAAAAACTTTCTGCCAGATTTTGTGACTGTTTTGCCTGGTTCTTTGTTTTTTAGGTCACAACTTCTGGAGATTCTGGAAAATCTGAAAGAAAAACCAGATGTTGGAACACTGTTGCTGGTAAGTGTAAATCTAAGTAAAATGTTTTTTCTCCAATTTTTGCTGTCAAACTATTCATGGAACCTGGTTTTCATAAATTTTAAGCATTTTTATACGTTTCTTAAGATCAAATTTTACCTAGTTGTGACGGCCTCGGACTTCTTGAAACCAGAGGATGTATGATTCAAGATTGTGGGGCCTTATCCCAATTCCCTGGGACTAGCTTCATTTATCCTTTCTCGGTGCTGCTGGATATAGGACCATGCACTGGCGGTTCTAGGGTTGGGGCAACGGGGGCACTTGCCCCCATTAGAATTTTGAAAAAATTTGGGACATATTTAATATTTTGGATTATTATAAGTTTTTTGAACTTTCCCCATTAAGAAATTTGCAAACAATTTAAGGGTAGTTTTATGATTTAAAAAATAAGTTAATTTTTTTGGTAATAAAAAATTAGAGTTAAACTTCTCCCATATTACACAATCTTATTAGCTTCATCCAATTTGGAATTGATTTTTTGTATGTGATTTCAAATATTTTTTTGGTGATTGATAAATTTATTTTGATTGATTGCTTGGAGCTCCCCCATGTCTGCTTGGAGCCCCCTCTGTATAGATGTAAATTTATCGACTTGGAAAATTTTGAGGATACAAGATTTTGATGTTATTTTTTTGTTGTTGAATCTTTTAATACATGTCTTGTGTATAGGAATTGCATCCCACTTGGCAAATGTATAATGAAACTTAAGTGATACAAAAATGCTATGAACAAATATTTTTGGGAACAAATGCTAGCATTATGATTTAATTTGTTGTTGAATTTTTGGTTGCCTTCACTGTAGACAAATCCTATCTGTGCCCCTGGGACCATGGTTTCTGATATCATTTTGCAACGCAATCATACAGACAACATCCCTCTTATTCGTCCACTTTCTGTGCACTGAAATTTAGCTCAATCCAAAGCACTCTCTTTCATTTTAACCATTGGCGATTGCTGAATATAGCCATGTCCACTGCAGGCCCATCGACTTTCGTTCTCGAATTTTCCCTGTTTCTTTCTTCTCTGTGAAGGTGAAAAACATCACATCACAGAAGACTGTACAGGAACCCTCATCAGAATGATATTGATCACATTAGTGTCAACTAAACTAGCTCTTCAAATAAGTTTTCTTGCTTATTCTCACACCAAATAGAGGAAAAAAATAGGAAAAACTAGTTTATTTTTCTG
This sequence comes from Ilex aquifolium, assembly GCA_951799425.1. NCBI lineage: Eukaryota > Viridiplantae > Streptophyta > Magnoliopsida > Aquifoliales > Aquifoliaceae > Ilex > Ilex aquifolium. Next base: position 9,657,437 of record OX637399.1, on the reverse strand, counting down.
GAGCTTTTCTCCAATGTGTGTCGCAATTGTCATAATTTGCAACAGGCAGATTAACAGCAGAAACGCCTCCCTCAATTTTCCGTGGCACCATTTTCTGCATACTCTTAATCATTAAGCTTTGAAAACTTGAACTGGGAGGAAGAAGGGGGCATATGCCTAAAAGGTCCTAATATTAGGTTCAGCTTAAGTAATTGCTGTAAAAGCTGGCATAGTTTAAGGAAAACTTATGCTATTCAATACTTCACTGAACTTTCATACTAATCAAGATAGCATATTTCGTTTTTGAATCAGTTTTTACATTTGTGATATTCTCAAATTTTGGTAAATATGCACAGGCACTACAGAGAACTTTAGAATTCGAGGAAGAGTTAGCAGAGAAATTTGGAGGTGGCACCCGTGACAGAGAAATGGGGACTGACATCGAGGACATTGATAGAGGGGAAAATAATAGTCAAACTGTACTAGATATTCGAAAGAAATATGAGAAAAGGCTTGCTGCCCACCAAGGAAGTCGAAATGAGGTAGGCGTTACAGGTTTGTAATTTAGTTAAGCATTTCACAACATTATAGGTGATGGTATTGCTCATATTGGGTAGGCCGTGGTGCCTTGTGATTTTGTCTTGTTAGCAGAAAGATGGACACAAGGATTTGTCAGTGCCTGGAGCAGGGGTATGACTTTCTATGCTTTTGGTTCTTCTGAAGAATAGTATGCCTGTTGTATTTATCCCCAGACCCATTGCGTCATCATAGTTGAAGTAATACATTTACAGCTAGCTCAAGGGGAATAGAGAAAAAAAGTGGGGGTAGGGGTTTAAAATAGTATGCATCATCTCTCTTTATTAGTTAATTGGTAAGCTGCACCCTATCCGAATACGTTTGTTAAGTTGTAAATTGTAATTGGTATTTGCTTACATGTTTTCCAACTAGTGCATCCATTTGAATTCCATTTTTATGGAGAAATATGTTAAGAGATGACTGTATTTGGCAAATCATTCAAAGGACATAAATTGTTTGTTAACATGTGCTTGTGCTGGCCCTGATCTCCTACATATTTGCTGCGGTTCCTATGTTGTCATTGTTATGATCTTCTTATAAGCAAGCTTAATTTAGGCCATTAGATTGGCTCTTGTTCCAAATTTTAAGACAATAAAACTAATTGCCACATATTAAATTGTATTAACTGACATGGCAGTTCAATTTTCATGGGATTATTTCATCTTGCTTTGAACCTCACTTGACGGTATATGTAGAACTAGAAGAGAAAACTCTCATGGAGAATCTGGAGAAACTTGTTCAGGTAAATTGGGTGTACCACTCCATTTTCCATGCATGATATTATCTTTCTGTGCTTTTATGTCACATAATACTATGCACTTTATATATCAGGAAGAGACATGGGATATTGAGGAAGGAAGTCAAACTAATATTTTATCCAGTAGCATGCAGGTAAACCACTAGACCTCATAAGTGGGAAGCTGTGATTTTAATAAATACAAAGCAGATGATTTTAATAGCTATACCCATTGCAACATGCGTATATACATGCAGACACATATTTACACACAACATGGTTCAAAGCATCAGTTGACATTCATATGACTCTGCTGAATCGAATTGGCATTTTCTATTCCGAGAACGATACATGTTTTGTTTAAACCATGAGTCGATAGTAAGACTCATGGTTGACATGGAGGCATCTCGGACGACTCACCCTTAACCTCTTTGCGTCGCTGCAATATGACATCAATTTGTCGCCATTCCATTCTTCTTCTCTCTAGCATTTTGTGTGTATTGTCCAATAACGTTCCACAATGGATGTGTCTTAGAGTGCCTTCTAATTCGATTGCTGATACCGCGATGGGTACTCTGTTAAAGTTTAGTGCCATATTTGATCCTCAGACTGATGTGCATTCAGAGCATTCTGTGTAGAATTTGAACTCTGCTGGACATGTTGCAAGCCTATGTGTTGGGTGTTCTTTAGAACCTATTGGGTTCGACATGATCTAGGTTGGAATCAAGTGGGACCTTAATGGTTTCGAACCAACTTTCGCCTTTCTTCTTTTTTTGTCAAAGGAAGCTAGAATACACCTTCTAAGGTTGTTTTAGGCTTATAGTAAAGAGTACCCATGTATTATCTATTGGTATTTTTTGTGAAGTGAACCTGATTTAAGAGGATGAGGGGTGACTCTGTCAAACCTGGTGGTTCTATAACTCCCTTTTCCAAATTCTTTGAACATTTTTGAAAATAAGCCTACAAGACACTTTTTAGATTGCTTTAAATGCTTTAGATAAAGATTACCTGGATCGTGGGTTGCTTTGGTACGTTATACGGGTAAGGGTACGTGGTACGACACTTTCTGAAGTACGCTGTACGATAGGGATAGATTTAACTGGTATGGTATTTTGGGTTGTAATTTGTTTTGGAACTCTTATTTAGATCGTGTTCACCACTATACAACATTATATATCATACGACATGCATAAATACTAAGTCAGTTATCATTTATATTACATTTGTGTTGGATTTTCTATTATCTAAAACAATATATAATTATAAATCTATATACATATAGTTAATTAATATGTATTTTATATTTGTTCTATATGTATAATTTGAGATCGTAAATTTTGGTGACCTAAATCGCGAACCCATCCCATTTGGGATCTATGTACCTAGATCGTGGGTCATCAGGGTTTAATGAACTCTGGTAACAATATCTGTTATGTGTTTAAATATTCTGACAAATGGTATAATTGAAATTGAGGCCAATTTGAATCGATGTTAATTAATCCTTCTTACTGCTCTAAGAAGAAGTAGTAGGTAGGTGTCACACCCTAACTGACTTGGGTACGTAATGGCGGTCTTGGTGGCACCTTACACCAAGGCACACCATGAGAAGGAATCAAGGTGACGCGGCTAAGGGTTCGACTTGATAGTGCGGACTAAGGCAACAGGAGACCACCCGGCTGAGCATGGCAGCACGTGGTGGGCTCAATTGAGGCAATGTGGGTACATAGCTTCAGATTGCATGGCATGGGCTGAACCCAGCATGCACAATGGTTCATAAGGCAAGACTGGTTGCTGAATGTGGACACATGACTGGCACATGACTGCTTAATGCATGTGACCAGGAGGATGTGGGCAGTTACTGATGTTGAGACTCAGTCAAGGCAGTTGCTGAACAAGGCTCAGGCTGTGGGAAGCAGTTATGGGTGTTCCTAGTCTTGTTCTGGTCCAGATGCATGCTGAGAAGGGGCAGTTCCATATCAGTTACTGAATGGATGGAACTGCCAGCCAGGTGTCGCACAGGGAATAAGCTTGCAGACCAAGTCTGCTAAGGAATAGCAGATAGTGTGTAACAACCCCTTGGCAGATGGGGGTGTCATCTGCCATGCTCCTTGTATAAATAGGAGTGCTTGGGCATTCTGTTAGACAGAGAGTGTTCTTGCTGAGTTTGCTTGTAAATTGTAAAGAGTTCAATATATAAGGTTTGGGAGTGTTGTCCCAGTAAATTCGTGTGTGCCTCTTTGTGTGAGTTTCTGTCCCTGTTCTTGAGATTGTGTGGCTGGTTACAGTGCAACGCCTTCACAGGTAGCCTCGAAACGAAAAACGAGTTGTTACCCCGTGACAGTTTGGTATCAGAGCGTGGTTTTTGGCAGAAAGATCAATTATGGTTGGCGGAACGAATGCTGATCTGAGGGAAAGGGTGGCACGTTTGGAGGAGTTGGTTGGTCCTCCACAGTCCGGTGATGCTGTGGCCCTTTGTGTGCAACTTGAGTTGCTGTACCAGCGGTTTGAGGAGATGCGATTGGCACAAGAACAACTTCAGAAGGTTGAATCTGATCATTTCAGCCGGTTGAAAAACGAAGTCGTTGATGTGTTAGCCACAGTCTCTACATGGACCGATGATATGGGGGAAAAACAGAATTCCCTTGAGACGGATGTTTCACTGCTCAAGAAAGCACTACAGAATGCCTCCTTGGCTTCTGGCAGTGAAAGTATGCAGAAAGCGAAGGTGCCTGACCCTAAGCCTTTCACAGGCAGTCGCAACGCTAAAGAGCTCGAGAACTTCTTGTGGGATATGGGGCATTACTTTAAAGCAGTCCGTACGCCGGATTCTGATAAGGTAGATCTCACCAGCATGTACCTGTCTGGTGATGCTAAGTTATGGTGGCGAACACGATCAGAGGACAAGTCTCGTCCTCAAATCACAACTTGGGATGCTCTGTCCGCTGAAATGAAGGAGCAATTCCTTCCAAGCAACACGGCTTGGCAAGCTCGTGATGCCTTGAGAAAACTTCGACATACAAGCAGTGTGAGGGAGTACGTGAAGCAATTTTTGTCTCTGATGCTTGACATCAAAAACATGTCGGAGGAAGATAAACTGTTCAATTTCATGTCTGGTCTTCAAACTTGGGCACAGGCATAACTTCGTCGGCAAGGGGTGAAGGATTTACCCGCTGCTATGTTCGCAGTAGATGCGTTGGTTGACTACAAGACGCAGACGAACCCTCCAGAGAAGGAGACAAAAGGGAAAGCCAAGTTTCCCAAGAAGGACAAGCAGAAGAAGGCTGAGAAGTCAGCCAACACAGAAAAACAGTTTGATAAGCCCTCTGCGTCAAAAGGAGGTGCCGACTCAGGCTGTTTTATTTGTAATGGCCCTCATCGTGCTAGAAATTGCCTTAAGAAGGAGAAACTCAGTGCCCTCATGGCTGAGGATACTGGATGTTCAGACGAACCAACACGAGTCAATCCATTGCAACTCCTTAATGCAATTCGCAAAGAGGAGACAGTGGCAAGGAGGGGGCTGATGTTCGTGCAGATTCGTTTGAACAATGTGGCAATCCAGGCTATGGTTGATACAGGTGCAACACATAACTTTGTTTCTGATCGAGAGGTGCATCGACTTGGACTGGCTTTGACGAAAGACTCTAGCCAGATCAAGGCTGTTAATTCAGAAGCAAAACCTGTTGGCGGCATTGCTAGAGAAGTCCCTTTAAAAGTTGCTGATTGGCAAGGGCCATGTGATTTTATGGCAGTCCCTCTCGATGATTTCCAGGTAATCCTTGGGCTGGAATTTCTTACAAAGGCAAAGGTGTCTGTTATGCCTCATTTGCATGGGATGTTCGTCATGGACATGCCCAGTCCTTGTTTTGTTCCCCTTATCAAGGCCAAGTCTTCGGGAGAAATGTTGTCTGCCTTGCAAGTGAAAGATGGCTTGTGAAGAGGTGAAGCAATGTACTTGGCTGTTCTATTTGAGGAAGAGGAGTCCAAAACATTGCAAGTCCCTGAACCAGTGCAACAATTGCTGGCTGAATTCATGGACGTGGCACCCAAAGAAATGCCAGCAAGATTACCACCAAGGCGGGAGATTGACCACGCCATTGAGTTGATTCCAGGGGCAAAAATCCCTGCCCAGGCTCCTTATCAAATGTCTCCATCAGAATTGGCGGAGTTAAGGAGGCAGCTTAGTGGTCTATTGGACATTGGGTTCATTAGACCTTCTAAGGCTCCCTATGGGGCCCCTGTCCTGTTTCAGAAAAAGAAGGATGGATCCTTACGGCTTTGTGTAGATTACAGGGCCCTTAACAAAGTGACTGTCAAGAACAACTATCCAGTCCCGCTTGTTGATGAATTATTTGATCGATTGGGGAAAACAGTCTTCTTTACCAAGATGGACTTGCGATTGGGATATCATCAAGTCAGAATTGCGGAAGGAGATGAGGCAAAGACCGCTTGTGTGACAAGGTATGGTTCATATGAGTTTTTAGTCATGCCTTTCGGCTTAACCAATACCCCTGCCACATTCTGTAACTTGATGACCAATGTATTCTAGGAATACTTGGACCGATTTATGGTTATCTATTTGGATGATATAGTTGTTTATAGTCAGACCCTTGAGGAGCATGTTGAGCACCTCAGGTTGGCTTTGACAAAGTTGAGGGAAGCACAGCTGTATTTGAAACCGGAAAAATGTGAGTTTGCCCAAAAAAAAATCTCATTCCTCGGGCACATTATTTCTGCGGGCGTAGTGAAGATGGACCCAAAGAAAGTTGAGGCCATTTCTGATTGGCCTGTCCCTACTAAGGTTACAGAATTGAGGTCTTTCCTTGGTTTGGCGAATTATTATCGAAAGTTCGTGAAGAACTATTCAAAGAAAGTTGCAGTATTGACTGATCTTCTGAGGAAGGATAGGACATGGAACTGGTCCTACGAATGCCAGGAGGCATTCGATCGATTGAAGGCGGTGGTGACGACTAGCCCAATTTTGCATCTGCTTGACTTTGATTTGCCTTTTGAAGTCCATACAGACGCATCAGACTTTGCTCTTGGAGGAGTGCTGGTGCAGAATGAGCATCCTGTGGCATTCGAAAGCAGAAAGCTGAACGATACCGAGAGGCGGTATTCAGTGCACGAGAAGGAAATGACAGCTGTCATTCACTGTATCAATGCTTGGAGGCATTACCTGCTGGGAAAACATTTCCTTGTGCTGACAAACAATGTGGCTACTAGCTGCTTCAATTCTATGAAGAAGCTGACACCTAAACAAGCAAGATGACAGGATTTTCTTGCTCAGTTCCATTTCACTTTGCAGTACAAGCTTGGCAGTGCAAATCAGGTTGCTGATGCTCTTAGTCGAATTCCAGTTGCTGATGGGGCGATGGCTGCACTTAGCCAGATTGCTGGAGACATACTGCAAAGAATTCAGGATCAGACGAAGGATGATCCCGTGACCAGCTTGTTGCTGAAGCAGGTCCAAGAGGGGGTGACGTAGTGTTTTTGGGTAGAGGATGGTGTACTCTATGCCAAAGGAAGGAGACCCTATGTCCCGAAGTCAGGTGGACTTCGACAATTGTTGCTGAAAGAAACTCATGATGCTCGATGGTCAGGGCATCTGGGGCAGGAACGGACCATTGCCTTGCTAGCGGAAAGTTATTATCGGCCTCGTATGGAAGCAGATGTTGAGCTTTATGTGCGCACCTGTTTGGTGTGCCAACAGGACAAGACGAAAAGGAGGAAGATGGCGGGTACCTTGGAGCCTCTCCTTATTCCAAGCGGACCTTGGGAGAGTGTTTCCATGGATTTCATCAATGGGTTACCCAAGGTGAATGACTTTACTTCGATATTTGTGGTTGTAGACAGATTTTCGAAGTATGCCACCTTCATTGCAACTCCAAAAGTATGTTCTGCTGAAGTCACTGCTCAGTTGTTTCTGAAGCATATTGTGAAGCTTTGGGGTCTTCCGCTTGATATAGTCAGCGACAGAGACACGTTTTACTGGCCGGTTCTGGACGGCCTTGTTCGAACTGTTGGGCACACAGCTCAACCTTTCCACCAGCAATCATCCGCAGACAGATGGTCAGATTGAGCGGGTTAATGCAATGCTGGAGGAATATCTCAGACACTATGTTACAGCGAACCAGGAGAATTGGGTAGATTTACTTGATGTCGCCCAATTCAGCTACAATTTGCATCAAAGCTCTTCCACTGGAATGAGCCCATTCGAGTTGGCAACTGGCCAACAGCCTCTTACTCCGCATGAAGTTGCCAAGCAGAAGTCTTAAGGGAGATGTCCAGCAGCATACCGCTTCGCTCGGGCCAATCAGGAGAGGACCGACGAGGCAAAAGACTGTTTGACTAAGGCAGTAAAGAGGATGAAGAAGTGGGCAGACGAGAAAAGGAGGGCAGTAGAGTTCGAAGTCGGTGACAAAGTGATGCTGAAACTGACCCCACCAATTTGGAAGAAGATTACTCGGAAGTCTGCACATAAGGAACTGATCCAACGCTACGACGGTCCTTTCCTTATCACAAGAAGGATTGGCAGGTTAGCCTATAGGCTGGATCTTCCCAGTCGCCTCAAGCTTCATCCAGTTTTTCATGTTGCCTTCTTGAAGCCATACATTGAGGACCCAGAGGACCCTAGCAGATATATTCGGCGTCGGGCTCCTCCAGCAATCAGGAAGCAATTCACAGAGATAGCAGAAGCTATCCTTGACCACAAGACTGAGGGAATGAGTAAGAAAAACAGAAGGACTCATTACCTAGTCAAGTGGAAGGGAAAGCACCGGAGGAAGCCACTTGGGAGAAAGAGACGACATTGTGGCAGTTCGAGGATCTCATCAAGCAATACCATGCCTCCATTCCAACGAGGTCGTTGGATACTTCAGGTGGGGGTGGCTTGTCACACCCTAACTGACTTGGGTGCGTAATGGCGGTCTTGGTGGCACCTTACACCAAGGCACACCATGAGAAGGAATCAAGGTGACGCGGCTAAGGGTTTGACTTGATAGTGCGGACTAAGGCAGCATGAGACCACCCGGCTGAGCATGGCAGCACGTGGTGGGCTCAATTGAGGCAATGTGGGAACATAGCTTCAGATTGCATGGCATGGGCTGAACCCAGCATGCACAATGGTTCATAAGGCAAGACTGGTTGCTGAATGTGGACACATGACTGGCACATGACTGCTTAATGCATGTGACCAGGAGGATGTGGGCAGTTACTGATGTTGAGACTCAGTCAAGGCAGTTGCTGAACAAGGCTCAGGCTGTGGGAAGCAGTTATGGGCGTTCCTAGTCTTGTTCTGGTCCAGATGCATGCTGAGAAGGGGCAGTTCCATATCAGTTACTGAATGGATGGAACTGCCTGCCAAGTGTCGCACAGGGAATAAGCTTGCAGACCAAGTCTGCTAGGGAATAGCAGATAGTGTGTAACAACCCCTTGGCAGATGGGGGTGTCATCTGCCATGCTCCTTGTATAAATAGGAGTGCTTGGGCATTCTGTTAGACAGAGAGTGTTCTTGCTGAGTTTCCTTGTAAATTGTAAAGAGTTCAATATATAAGGTTTGGGAGTGTTGTCCCAGTAAATTCGTGTGTGCCTCTTTGTGTGAGTTTCTGTCCCTGTTCTTGAGATTGTGTGGCTGGTTGCAGTGCAACGCCTTCACAGGTAGCCTCGAAATGAAAAACGAGTTGTTACCCCGTGACAGTAGGGATGATAGGAGTCGAACCCGTGACTGTTTGTACCCAAAACAAACACGCTATCAAGCTGCGCCACAACCCTTCAATCGGTACTAACTTTGTTAAATAAGGAATCTGAACTCGATGCCCCCATTTCTAGTTTATTTTGGAAAATGATTCTAGTGTCCTTTATCAAAATATTTAGGTCTAAGACATAAAATTTATAGACTATTGAGAAATTTCAATATATGAGCTATGCATCGAGAACTTGCAATAGTATAGGAAATTTCTATCTTGTTAAATATGTAATGCTTGATATGAATATCATTTCTTCTAGTTTTTTCACTAATTCGATGTTGTTTGCTGTTTCATGAAGGTCTTTTTGATCATCAGGAGAAGCTTAAAGCGCTGCAGCGCTTTGACCAAGAACCAAACTTTATTTAATTTGTTCAAGGTGCAGTTCAATTTTGTATCATTCAACTGTTACTGGTTTGTCTGACGTACTTTCTTGCAGAATATTAGAAGCAAATGGGTGGATTGTTGTATAGTTAGTAACTTACAATCCCTTGCCATTAAAAAAAATTATTATCTCTTGAAGACTTCAACAGCAAATGGGAACGTTGACTCCACTTAGCTTTGAGGGCAGAAGCATGTGGCACACTGCTTTCTATGTATTACCTTTGAGTGCTCATCTGTTATGTTATGTGTTATTTATAGACTAAATGTAGTTTGTACTTTGTGATTATATATAAAAGTTGAGTGTAGCTGTGTAACCTAACACACTACTCTCTTCCAATATTCTTTCTTCTTCTCTTCCCTAAACCCTAACGACCTCATAATCTAATTTGGTATCAAAGCTTCAATCAATACGCTTCAAATCTGTCGAAAAATCATCGAAAATTTATCGTTGCAGCAAGCAGTGACTAATGCCAATTTTTTGACGTCACCACCCGTCTGTTAGAATTTTTCGAGACCATCTGTACCGACTTGTTCTCCTAAGCATCAAGGTTATTTTGGTGAAATTTTTCGACGCCATCTGATTGATTTTGTGATTTTTTGAATTTTTTGTTTTGGGAATTTTCGGCTTGAATTTCAGGGCAGTTTTCTTGATGCAATCTAAAACTTGGATCTTGGTTTCTCTTACTCGATAGGGTGCGATTAGGGCAGATCTTGAATGCCCATAGCCATTTTTTTTTCTATTTGGATCGATTTGGGGAGTATTTTTTGACTCCTAGGTATTTTAGCCCTTTGGTTCTGGGTTTGTTCTTGTGCCCGTTCCTTGCTTTTTCTACACAGGAAGTTGTTTAGACTTCTGTTGGGTTTTGTTGATGCTACACTAAGGCTGTATGACCACTGTGGGGGCTACTATTAGGTTTTGTTGCTGCGACACAAGGGTTATACGACCACTATTGGATTCATTTTTCATGTTCCCTTGATTATTGAGTTGTGTTTTTGGGATTGCTTGTTATCTCTTGTTGAATATACTGTGCAGGTATTCAGAAGGGAGTATAACCTATAGTAATTTCACTAAAGATGAGATGTAGACTCTTCGGCGTCTAATGGCTCGCCTTGATGTTTCCTCTGCTACATCTCCTAATCCTATCTCTTCTTCCAACTTTACTCATATAGGTTCATCTTCTTGTGTGTTTACTACGTCATCCTCATATAATCGGATAATAGATTTTGGAGTCATGGATCATATAATAGGTTCTTCTAGTCTTTCTCTATATATTCTACTTGTTCTAGTAGGGATAAAGTTAAGGTGGCATTTGGATCTTTATCCTCTATTTCTGGAAAAAGGTTCAATTAATTGTTCTCCATTTTTCTCTCTCCTCTGTTCTTCTTGTTCCTAATTTATCCCCTAATTTATTGTTTGTTAGTAGTATTACTCAATTCTTAAATTGTTCGGTGACTTTTTTTTTTTACTCATTGTATCTTTCAGGAAATGAAATAAGGGAAAACGATTGACAGTGGTAGAGTACATAGTAGTTTATATCTCTTGGATGTTGAAGTTTCTTCTCGGTCTATCTGTCAAGTTTTCTGGGCAGATGGTGTTTTAAACCTTTCAGCTCTTGCATCAGTGACATAGACGTTTAGGACATCCCCATTTGGTGTTCTAGAACATCTTTTTCCTAGTTTAGTGAAGCAGTGTAGTAGACAATCTTTTGTTTTTGATGCTTGTGAACAAGGATCGAAATGTTGTGTCGATTTGTCCAAAATGTACGAAACGTTTCGGATTTTCAACACACCGGAACGAAACTTGGCTTGAATCCAAAAATTCCAAAGTTCCGATCGAAACGTCACTGTGTCGGACCGTTTCGGTCGAAACAGTACCGTTTCGACGAATCATTCGACAGCAGTACAAGCCAAAGTCCTCCAAGCCCAAAAAAAGGGAAAAAATAGAGATCGATCGCATGTACATAGGTCCAGGTCTGCCAAGAAAAAAAAAAAAGTAGAGAGAAGAGAGAAAGGCACACCCAGACGAAATCGAAGAGAGAGAGAGAGAAAGACACATATACAGACTATACAGCAAAAATTGAAGGAGAAGAGTTCAGTAGCTTATCTCTTTGAGTCCAGATTTGAGCAGAGTTAGCCCCTATCCACGCAGATCTAGGGCTTGAGACTTAGATCTTCATCGCTGCGACCCACGAGCCACGAGCTACTAGGTATCTTCTTCTTCTTCATCTCTCTGTCTCTGTCTCTGTCTGTGTTCATGGGTGAGAGAGAGACATGGCTGACTCTTTGAGAGTCTTTTGGCTTCTAGCTTTTGTACTTTTTTTTTGTTATAACTATGAAAAATTATATTTAATACCCAATTGCATTATAACTTTTAATTTTTAAGTATACATAAGTACCATTAATTTCATTTAATACCCTTCATTAATTTTTTTTCTTTTTGTAATTATTCTTTTATGTTATTATTATTTGTTAAATTGGTATATTAAATAACTGCAAGTCATTTTATTAATTATACCTTATTTTTTAAATATCTAGAATTAAGTATTTATGTGTGTACAAATTGTGTATACAATGATTTTAATATCAATGAATAATATTATTTATTAATTTGAAGACGCAATTTAAATTAATAAATTAGTATTATAATAATATGCTGCACAAATTAGTATTGTTATAACATGCAGCAGGAAGTGTTAATATTATTAATTACTAAATTAGTATTATAATAAAATTGTATTATTAATTAGATAATATTTTAATTTAAAAGTGTTATACATGTCATATTTAAGTGATTTTCGCCTCATGTCAAATCTTTTTTTCCTCAAATTTAAATTTATTCTTGTATAAATGGATGTTCACCCAATAAATATGTTGAATTAATAAATTATTAAACTTATCTTTATAAATAAATGAATTGCATTTGTGTTTCCATATTTTTTTTGCGTTTTCGAAACGTTTCCGTTTTTGAGCTGACCGAAACGGTACTTCGAAACAATATTTCGATCCTTGCTTGTGAATTTGTCAAGCATAAATGTTTATCTTATCCTAACACTCACCATAGAAGCACTGTACCTTTTGTCATTATTCATTCAAATGTAAAGGGTTCTTCTCGTGTTGTGTCTACTTCTAGATGTCGTCGGTTTGTTATCTTTATTGATTGTTATTCTCGTCTTGCTTGGGTCTACCTACTATGCTATAAAGGTGAAATTTTCTCATGCTTTAGATCTGTTCATAAAATAATGAGTACTCAGTTTGATGTCAAAGTTAAAATTCTTCGAAGTGATAATGAAATTGAGTATATTGATAGAAAATTTTGTTCATATCTCAATGAAAATGACATCCTAAGCAAAATAGTGTTGCTGAGAGAAAAAATTGTCATCTTCTTGAGGTTGCTCACTCATTGATGTTTACTATGAGTGTTCCTTAATCTTTCTAGGGGGGATGTAGTTGTTACTGTTGCTTATCGTATTAATCGTCTACCCTCGAATGTCCTTTAGTCTAAGTCTACTACTAAGTGTCTTTTTGACTCTTTTTCCATTCCTTCTATTTCTTCCCTTTCCCCTAAAGCTAAGAAGCACGGATACGGACACGGGTGTCGTATCCGATACGATACGGATACGGTGATACAGCAAAATCCCAAAATATAGGAAACGGGTACGGCGAGGATACGGCTAATTAAAATAATTATATATATTTTTATATATATAACAACAACATTAATAATAACAAACAACCAAGACATAGCAAACATTACATAAATTGAAATAGATCAAAGATTCAAAAAGATACATCCATAGTCCACAAGTTTGCTAACAAAAGAACACAAAAACAAAAGGAATCCTACATCCTCCCTCAATTCACTTCAATGCGCTCAACATCCTCATTGTCAATTCCTTCATCAGTAAATAGTATGGCCTCCAAATCTGGTTCATCATGGAAAAGATTTGCAATCTCAAGCGTCCCATTACCCTTCTCATCCATGGAATCAAATGCATCTCCAGCAACATCCCACATCTTAGTGTTGCCTTCATTGTATTGAGGAGATTTTCTTGATAGAAGGCGGATATTGGAGTGTACAAATACCAAGTTTTCGGCTCTATCTGGTTTGAATTTGTTCCTCCTTAAAGAGTGTATAAAAGAATAAGTGCTCCAATTCCTCTCACAACATGAGGAGGAACAAGGTTGCCCCAGTAACTTCAAAGCCAAGTTTTGGAGCAAGGGTGCCGTAGAGCCATAGATAACCCACCAATAAGTCGGCTCCATGTGTCCTCTATCACTCATGGAATCATGACTTCCAAATTCTTTAAAGCACGCTGAAAACTTGGCATACTCCTTTTTGGCCTTTCTTCGCTCCTCCAAATTAGAAAAGTATCTTTGAAAACACTTTTTTCTTTCATTTGAAATATCTTTATCTTTGTGTAGAGGAACACGATTAGGAGCCATAGAAGGCCATTCCACGCTATAATACCTAAAAGACAAAGTAAATAAAATGATAATCATTTGATATCTAGAAAATTAAATTAGAATCTTGAAGTTTAGAGCTTACAAATTACCTCGGATTCAAGGAATGTGCCAAGCAATGGAGCGGTGTGTTGCTCTTGCCCCATCTATCCATTAATATTTCATGAACCATCGAATAAAAGGTTGATTCCTCATCTTCCCGCTTCCCTTCATGACGAAAGATAATAACCTTCACTTGCTCAATCATAGAATCCCACATATCATAAACTAAGTGTAGTCAAGACATATCTGTATCGGCCTTCCTTAGCATCTCATAAATGGGTTCATAGTAAAGGAAAGTATATAATCAATTTTGTCCCACCACAAATCATCTAATATTTTCTCCTTCACAAATGCCGCTTTTTCAATATCATCTTCTCTATAAGAAGACCACCGATTACTAATAACCATGTTTTGGAGACCACGTTTTAGAACTTTAAATTTTTTAAGCATCACAATGGTTGAAGCAAAACGTGTCTCCGCAATTGAGAGCATCTTCAAATTCACATGATCATTAAACATGTCCAATCTCATGTTGTGGTTCAAAATAAAATTTTTAATGCCCACACAATCCCCAACAATAATTGAGATCCAATTACACTCTTCATAAAAACGTCCATTGACTTCGATGTTTTTTGGTGTACAAATATTTTTCAAAACAAGATTAAGTGTGTGCACCACACAAGGGGTCCAAAAGATGTGTTTATGATGACCCTGGACAAGCATTCCCGCACTTCTACAAACGGGTGCATTATCAGTGATCACTGGGACCAAATTTTGAGGTCCAACTGCATGAATGATCTCCAGAAGCAAGTTGGATATGAAATATTTGTCCTTATATTCACCTTCACAATTAACTGCTTTCAAGAACATAGGCCCACTTTTACACACTGCCATGAAATTTATGATTGGCCTCCTTTGAGCATCCGTCCAACCATCAGAAACAATACTTACACCTTTTTCTTTCCACGATTGCTTCGTTAGCTCTTACAACCTCTCAATGTTTGCTCTCTCTTTTTGAGGAAGTGAAGTCCTCAGCATATTATAACCAGGAGGGATATAGTCACTAATCATATGACTAGCTGCAAAAGTATAGGAGCGACAATAATGTGGATTCCTTGCAAGGTGGAATGGTAAACCAGCTGAGTAAAACATCCTTGCAATCTCACTATGTAGCTCTTCTCGAGCTCCAACATTAAAGGCTTTCTCAAGAGTAGAAGTAGCCTTCTTTTTTTTTAGATCTAAACCAGCCTCCTACATTAATGAATCAAATCCCATTCCCATAGCACTACTAACACTTGCACTCGAGGAAGCTGAAGATGGTGGTAAAGGGACTTGTTTGGGCAAACTTCTTTTCACTCTCACCTCAGCTTCATCAATTAACCTTTGCATTTCAATTAATAATTGAGTTTCAATTAATAATTGAGGAGTCACTTTCCGGCATACTTGAACTCCATGACCGCTGATTTTTAACAAATGTGCCTTAACCCTATAATATGATCCTTTAAAACTCAGTTGACACAAATTGCATTGAAACTGAACATTTCCTCCCCTAGACCAATTTTTTCTATTTTTGTGCAATATTTCCATAAAGGTGTGTGATCATCATTGCCATCTCCACTGCCATCGGCAAGAGAACTCATTTTCCTAAATCCTAAATAATAGGCAACAGCTCAACAATTTTCAGAAGGTAGCAGGCGGCACAGAAAATCAGCAGGCAGCAGCAGCACAGATAACCAAGACAAAAAAAAAAAAAACCAGCAGACAGCAGCACAGATGACCAAGCCCAAAAAAAAAACTAGCAGGCAACACAGAAAGCAATTTTCAGTATTTAAAACCAGCAGGCAGCATCACACTAGCACAGAAGGCAGCAACACAAATGACCAAGACCAAAAAAAAATCCCGAAGGCAACAAGCAACACATCACCAGACCAAAAAAAAAAAATCCTAAAGGCAGCAACACAGTAAGAAGATTGAAAACCCTAAAACCCTAAAATTCTAACCCAATCAAATTAACCTAATCAAATTTTTTGAAAGTCCAGACTCCACACAGACCATAAGAGGTAAGAGCAGCAGTAGCAGATCTGAAAAAAAAAAAAAGAGGCAAGAAGAACCTGCAAGAGACTGGGCAGTAATCGTAGGTCGCAGTTGCAGTTGCTGGTTAGTCTCCCTTCCTCTTCCCTCTCTTTCTTCTTCTCCTCCTCTGGTCTCTCGAGCTCGTTCTCCTCTTCTCTTCTCTTCTCTTCTCTCTCTCTCTCGAACACACTGAATGTCGAATTGGGTTCACCAATGCCTTTTTCCCTTTTGTTTTTTCTTTTTAACCCAAACGACGTATGAAACTTTTTTTTTTTTTCGTTTCGGTCCCCTAAGTTTTTAAAATAACAAAAGTATCCTGCCGTATCCTGCCGTGTCCTTCCGTATCCCCCACGTATCCGAGCCGTATCCGATCAAAAAAAAATCAAAGCCACTGTTCAGAACACTTCTACAAGTGTCGGACACGTGTCCGACACTGCCACGACGACCTCCCGACGAGTATTCGTGCTTCCTAGCCCTAAAGTTTTTGGGTGTGTGTGTTTTGTACATGATTACAGATCCTCTAGGAGAAAACTTGACCCTAGGGCTATGTGATGTGTTTTTGTTGGTTACTCTGCCACCCAAAAAGGATATAAATGTTATCATTTAGAGTCACAAAAAATGTATCTTAGCATGGATGTTACCTTTTGTGAATTTGAGTCCTTCTCTATTACCCAGACATCTCTTCAGGGGTAAAATACTATTAAAGGGAAATAGATGTTTTGTTAGGAGCCTCTTCTTCAACTGCTTGTTCAATGGAATGTTATTTAGGGGGAGCAACAACTTATAGAAAAAAAAAATGATGGTAGTGATCCACTTGGTGTTCATCTTCATAAAGATAAAATGAAGACTTATTCTCGGCGTCACTCGTGCTACCGCATCAGTCGGATTCCTCAACTCTAGTTACATCCTCCACTGATTTATCAGGTAATAAACCTTTAGATGTTACTCCTATTATTGATATTCCAGTTGGTGGTGACTTTGATCTTCTTATTGTAGTCAAAAAAGGTGTTAGAGCTTGTGCTCAACATTCTATCTCTAATTTTATCTCTTATGATTCTCTGTCTCTATCCTATCGTATTTTTGTTTCCTCCTTGTCTTCTATGTCCTTTCCTCAGGTTGGAAAGAAGTTCTCACTAATTCTAAGTGAAAAAAAGCTATAATCGAGGAGATGAAAACCTTGAAGAAAAATGACACATGGGAGTTGGTTACTATTTCTCCTAGAGTAAGGGCATTAGGGTGTTTATTGTCAAACAACAAGCTGATGAGACTGTTGAGAGGTACAAAGCTAGGTTGATTGCTAAGGGATTTACTTAGACATATGGTATTGATTAGCAAGAGACTTTTGCGCCTGTGGCATAGATGAATTGCATACGTGCTCTTATATCTTATGCAACTAATTTGAGATGGAGTTTGTAGCTGTTGGATGTAAAAAATGTCTTTCTACATGGAGATTTAGAGGAGGAGGTGTGCATGGAGATTCCTCCGGGTTTTTCATCTCCGATAATGAAAAGGAAAGTGTGTAAGTTGAAGAAGTCTCTCCATGGATTGAAGCAATTTCCCAGAACTTGGTTTGATAGGTTTCTTAAAAGTATGCTGATATTTGGATATAAACAGAGCCATGCTGATTATACTCTGTATGTTAGACAGGTTGGTGACAAGATTACCATCCTCATTGTATATGTGCATAACATAGTGATAATTGGGAATGATGAACATCAATTCACCAAATTGAAGACTCAGTTGGCTAAGGAGTTTGAAATTAAGGACTTGGGTCCATTGAAGTACATCCTTGGGATAGAGGTTGTCAGATCAGATAAAGACATTATTATCTCTTTAAATGCATGTTTTTGATCTTCTTGAAGAGACAAGAATGTTGGGATGTAGACCCTTTGATTCTCCTATTGAAGTCAAACATCAATTGTGTAGTGGAGTTGATGAAGTAGTAGAAAATGAGAGATACGAGAGGCTAGCAGATAGGTTGATATATCTCTCACATACTCGGTCAGATATTGCTTACGCAGTCGGTGTGTTATTCAATTCATGCCTGATCCTCGAACTCGCCATTTTAAAGTTGTTTATCTCATTTTGATATATCTCAAGTCAGCTCCAGGAAAATAGATTTTATTCTTCAATAATGACCAGTTGAAACTAGAGGCATTTGGTGATGCAGGGCAGGTTCAGTGGATGATAGGTGGTCTACTTAGGCTGTTGCACCCTGATTGAAGGACATCTTGTTACATGGCGAAGTAAGAAGTAAGTAGTGGTGGCAAGGTCTAGTACGGAAGATGAATACAAAACAATGACCCATTGAGTTTGTGAGCTTATATGACTCAAAACATTATTTGGGGAGTTGGAATTTATGATAACACCATAACGGACCTAGGAGACTACAATGTGACAACAAGACAACTATCAATATTGCTCATAATCTAATTCAACATAACAGAATTAAACATGTTGAAATTGATCGATGCTTGATTAAAGAAAGTTAAACAAGGGTTTAATTTGCATGCCTTTTGTGAAATCAGAAAATCGGTTAGCTGTGTTTCCACAAAGGGCCTTAGTACTAAGGTTTTTCATTCCATTGTTTACAAGTTGGGCATGAGGGATATTTATGTACCAACTTGACGGGGAGAGTGTTATGTTATGTGTTATTTCTAGACTAAAGATAGTTTCGTACTTTGTGATTATATACAAAAGCTGAGTGTACCTGTGTAACCTAACATACTACTCTCTTCCAAGATTCTTTCTTCTTCTCTTCCCTAAACCCTAATGGCCTCATAATCTAACTTCATCATATGCTCCACACCTACCTTATCCATGAACAAATTGTATCACCCGTTTTGGAAAAAGAAATCGTGGCACATGCAATGCTTGTGCTTTTCACTTTAAAATAAATGTACTATGAAAAAGAGGATTAATATAAAATATCTAAGTTCTAACAGTATTTCAGTTTTTTTTGATAATTATAAAGAAGTTTAACGAGGGAAGGGAATATTATGGGTGGTTACAAGTACATTAGAGTTCGGACTTGGGAAATGGAAACTAACTTATGTTAATGGGTAGTCGAGATAGGCCAATAGACAATCTCTTGCCCTTCCTCAGTATATTGGAATTGATGAATATGTTAAGTCTTCTATGGAATTCTGGTGGGTGTTTTCCTGTTGTGAGGAACTTAAACGAAATTGTTCTGAAACAATGCTTATTTTTCTTACTTCTGCTTGATTGCACCTAAGTTTCTAATTTATGAATTTGGGTTTCTCTGAAAGTTGCTCTTCTATAAAAAGAAGCTAACTTTTCAATGCTTTTACATACGCACATGAGAAACGAAAAACAGTATCACCTCTCTCTCTCTCTGTGTTTGTGTGTCCATATATATACATGCATACATATCTTCTCCCTAGAGTAATGTTTTATGCACTTGTTATTCAGGTTTGTATCTTGCTAGTTGTTGGCCATCTTTCAATGAGAATCACAAAATAGTATTAGATGACATTAGTGACACTACATGATATATGTCTTAGATGTCCAAAATCATCCCCACACAACCATCACATCATCAATCGTGCAAGATCTAGCAATTGTCAGATGATAAAGCTATTAATAATGACCTTCTGCATTGATTGATTTAGTTATTTCTCAAGGGAAATGGGCTATTTCTTCAAAAGGATACGTATCGTACCATTATTTAAACCATATGAAAATTTTGAATCTTCTTTATTAGTGATATAACATTTTTCTTGTTAAATTACAAAAAATCTAAGTCCTATGCATGTATTGTCTCAATTCTGAAAAAAATAGAGTTGTGTTCTTGGCTTTCTTATGGGCCACATCTACTGGAATTTTTAGAAGGGTTTCCTTTGTTGGACTTCCAACAAGATTGAAGGGCGGCTCTCTTTTAGCTTCTTGTTTTCTTTTTCTTTGTATTTGATTTTGCTTTTTTCTGTTTGAGGGTATCTTGTCCTCCACACTGTACCTCTTATTTTTCTTCCCTTCCTCTTTATTTTTTGTCTTTCATCTAGAAAAAGAAAATACTTTATTCCGAAATAGTATTATTGATCGTTCATGATAGAATGAATTGGCTTATCAAGAACATTGATTAACTAAAAGAGATTATGAAGTTATAATAATTATGTAGTTCATAGCGGTCAAGTCTAGGAGTCTCTCTTTTTTTCTTTTTCTATTTTTGTTTGGTTTTTTTGATGGAGTCAACTAGGAAATTGGAGGGTTCAAATGGTGAGATGTTTTACTTCTTTTTGCATTAAATATATTGAAATACATGGTGATAAATATTTCAGTAAAGTTCATAAGTTTGAGGATATATCGCAAATTCTCTGAAAATAGATTATGTGAAATACAAAGCATTAGGACAACTATCTCATCCGAGTTTGATTCTTTAGGAAGAACTTTTGCTTAGTTAATTTTTCCCCAACAATTGTCTCTATTATCTATTGATCTATGGTATTTTGTACTTTAACTCTTCCTCCTACTAAAAAAATACACTTGAAGATTCAAAAGAAGTGAAATGATTAATAGAGGCTCCCTAAGCTAAACCTGGGAGAAGATACTGAAGACCACATGCCATAGGTTGATGGGTGTCTTCATTGCCCTCCAATTCCATGGGTAGGATTCAACTGGTTCTGTTGATGTTAAAATTACACTGTAAGCATGCACATCAACTCATCATTCATCGAAGAACTAACCTATACATTATGGATTAGAGGATTGTGATTTCTTTGCCTGAAGACATCATGACATCTATGAAAAGAATTCAGATATCAAGCATGGTATTAGAGTAATCTAGTATATTTAATATTATGGTGATTTGTGTTGCCCTAATATATAAGGGTTTTTACTATGTATCTTAGGTTCTTTATGAATTGCACAATATGATTATTCTTTTCTTTTTTGTTCTTTCTCTTATTTCTTTTATATTTTATTAAAGTTAACATGGTATCAGAGCATGTTACGAGTGTAAATATGAAGATTTCTGCCGGAAATCAGGGCTGATGTCATCATTGCCGATGATGATGTCAACATGACGTCATCAGTTTGCAACATGGAACACACTATCTGGATCGACTTCTCATGGGCTTCTCAATTGTGTGCTTTGTTTTTTATTTCGAGTTCATCTGGTAAGGGTTTCGAATTGTTGAATATTTTTGAGAAACTCTGTCGATTTTCTTGGATCTGCAATTTCTGGGTTTGTCTTCAATATTTCTGGTTCTAATCTGGTCTAAGGGGTGCGACTAAGCATCCTAGACAACCTATTATGGGATTCGAATCAGTTGGAGATGATTTGGGCTGGATTTTGACAGATCTAGGGCTCGGCTGTGCGTTTTTTTTTTGCCCCTCTGGTTCGAGTGCTACTGTTCCTTCTTCTTCTTCTATCCACAACTACTTTCCTAACCTGATTGCATGTTGGTTAGCTGGATTCGAACCAATTGGAAGTTATTTGGGTTTTATTTTGGCAGATTTAAGGCTCAGATTAGCAGATTTTGGCTTAGATTCCCTTTCTGTGCTTCGGTTACCACTAGTTCCTCTTCTACAATTTCATTCTTTGGCCACTGTTTTGATCATCCACTGTGCTGGGCTGTTTAATTTTCTGTCTTGCTGAATTATTGTTGGGCAATTTTGTTGATTCCTTCTCTTTTGATACCTTTGGTTGCTGACATTTAGTGGTGGAAGGCTGTTGTTGTACAGCAGCCGCTCTGGTAGAGTGTGTTGCATTTTGAGCTGTGGCCTGTGTGTCGCATTTTGAGCTGCTGACTGGTTGTAGTACTATTTGCTTGTATTGGGCTTCTGTTTGCAGGTTTTTCTTGCTGGTTTGGGTTGGTAAAGATTATTTGTTAGTTTGAGCTATACTAGTGTTGTGGGCTTTGCTTGGGCTCAATCTTGGGTTTATTGTCCAGCTTCCAACCTTGAGATTCATATTTGAATTTTTGCGTCTACTTGAATTTTTATTATTGTAATTATGACAAATGGTATTTCGGATTCCAACCTTTAGACAATTTTTGCTTTTATTATCTCTCCTCCTATATCTGTGTTTGCAGCCAATGGGACTCAAATGTCTTTGGCGGACTGTTATTTCTTCCTAACTTACTCTTTCGGATGTTTATTACATTCCCCAACTTACCTTGAATTTAATCTTAGCTAGTCAATTTTTTGATTTTGGATTCTTGGTTAAATTCTCCTCTTTTGGTTGTGTTGTGCAAGATCCAAGGATTAAAATTTTGTTTTGGTGCATTATTTCGGTTTCTTAGAAAATGGAAACGTTTCGACATGTTTCGGAAACGTTTTGACCTGTTTGAAAAAAAATAAAAAATTTAAGTATTATTTTTTCAAAATATTGGTCGAAATATAACAAAATATCTTAAAATATCTTGAAGCATTCCGAAATAATTGTGTAAATGCATTAAATATAACAAAACATTTCGAAATATTATAGAACACCTCGAAGTATTAGAATTTCGATTCCATCACTGATTCGTTTCGGTCTCTTTGAAAATAGAAACGTTTCGGATGTTTTGATTGTTTCGAAACGATATTTTGATCCTTGGCAAGATCCACAGTTCAAGAAATTGATTGGGATAGGCGGTAGAAAGAAAGGATTGTATATGTTGGAGGAGCCCCATGTTCCAGATATTGTTGCTTCCTCTATCGATTTATCTTCTTTCTGTTTGAGCCCACGGTTGTCTAGTTTTTGTTTGTGGCATTCTTGTTTGAAATTTTTGGCTTCTAGTGATAATTTGGGAAGTTTAGAGTGTCATGACATTTCGAATTGTAGTGGATGCAAGTTAGGAAAATTTATTGTATTACCTTTTAATAAGAGTTTTACTAGCTCTCTTATACCATTTGATCTTGTTCACTCCGATATATGGGGACATACTCTTATTCCTACACAAAGAGGATCCAGATATTATATCTGAACATACTAGGTACTGATGGGTATATTTAATGAAATGTCGGTTTGAGTTCTTTTCCATATTCACAGCTTTCCATGCTATAGTACGCACTCAATATTTTTTTGTCATTAAATGTTTTCTGCTTGATTAGGGAGGTGAATAATCCTTTATTTCTTTTCGTGATTTATTGCAATCTGATGTTACTATTTATCAATCCTCTTCTACTGACACACACAAGCAAAATGGTGTCGGTGAATGCAAATATCGTCACATTATGGAAACAGCTCGCTCATTCTTGTTGTCAGCAAATGCCCCTAGCTCTTTCTGTTTTTTTTTTTTTTGGGGGGTGGGGGGAGAGAACAGTTCATTTGATCAATTGCATTCCTATCATTCTCACTTTTGGTATGTCTATCTTCGAAAAATTGTGGTAAGCCACTCGATTATTTTTCATTGCTTGTGTTTGGTTGTACATGTTTTGTCATGTTTTCTAGAGTTTTTGTACCAAGCTTTCTGCTCGCTCAGCTTTATGTGTTTTTCTTGGTTATGGGGAGGGTAAAAAAGGGTATCATTGCTATGATCCTATTACACGTAAGCTGTATGTTTTTCATCATGTTGTCTTAATGGAACATATTTATTTCTTTTTGATTCCATCTAGTTCCTCCTCTCCACATTCATCTGATCTCATTTATATTGATTCCTTTTATCGTTGATGTTCCTATCGATACCTATATTAATGATATTACTATGTTTGACCTGCCACGATCTTCCTCTCCTCGTATTGTGCATGCTTATGTTCGCAGTACTTCTATTGTCAATTCTACAGATGCTGTACCTCCCTCTTCACCTCCTGTCACTCAACCAAGTTCTAAAATTGTGGATCCTCCTCATCCCTATTTCCGGCGCTCTCAGAAGTGTCCAGATAGGTTTAGTTTCTCTAACTCTTGTTATTCTTCTAATTTTTGCTCATTTTCAACTTTTATTCACTCTCTTTTTGAACTCATTTCGTATAAAGAGGCTATACTTAATCCTCTTTGGCAACTAGCTATAGATGAGGAGCTATTTGCACTACATAAAACCTGAGCTTGGGAGTTGGTGTCCTTGTCTCCTGGCAAACGCACCATCGGTTGTAAGTGGGTTTATAAAATTAAAACCAAATCCGATGACTTTGTGGAAAGGTATAAAGTTCGCCTTGTAGCTAAGAGATTTGCTTAGGAGTATGGCCTCGACTATGATGAAACTTTTGTTCCAGTTGGCAAGATGACCACTATTCGCATTGTGATTGCAATAGCGTCAATGGGGATTGTCCCAAATGGATGTGAAAAATTCTTTCTCCATGGAGATTTATGTGAAGAAGTGTTTATGACTCCTCCTCCTAGATTAGATCATAGTCCTGGTCAAGTATGTAGACTTTAGAAGGCTTTGTATAGCCTAGAACAGGTCCCAGGGCATGGGTTGTCAAGTTTTCTTCAGTTATTTATGCTTTGGGTTTTCGTGTCAATGATAATGATTATGCTCTTTTTCTACGATTCACTGCCTCTAGTTTTATTATTCCCTTACTTTATGTTGAAGATATGATTATTACAGGTGATGACACCCCAGACATACAACTTTTAAAATATCAGTTGCAGGATCATTTTGAGATGAAAGACTTGGGTCAGCTTTAATATTTCTTAGGGATTGAGGTTACTTATTCTCCCAAATGTTATCTCATTTTTTAGTTCAAGTACGCATCGGATGTTATTCAGCGAGCCCGCTTATCAGATAATCGGGCAGTTGAGACACCTATGAAACTCAATGTTTAGTATTCTTTTGCTGATTGTACTCTTTTGCCTGACCGTACATTATATTGCACTATTGTTGGGAGTTTGGTATATTTTATTGTCACCCGCCCAGATATTTCTTATGTTGTTTACATTGTGAGTCAGTTTGTTGCCTCACCTACAACTATTCAGTGGATTGTTGTGCTACGCATTCTTCGGTATCTTTGAGGTACTATGCATCGGTGCGTATTATTTGCTTCTTTCTCTTCTATGGATCTTAGGGCTTACTTCGATTCTAATTGGGTTGGTGATGTTATGGATCCCAAATCTACCACTAGTTTTTATCTCTTTTTGGATGATTCTCTTATCTTTTGAGCAACCAGTATGATGGGAACCCTAATCGACTTGCTTTGAGACCCAACAACAATATTGGAAAAACAACCCAAGAAAGCCAAACTCAAGTCTATGGACGGAGAATCTAGACCCGTTGAGAACTCGTTTCAAGAACCTAGATTATATTAAAATCTAGACCCGTTGAAGAACCCAAATTACAAGGAGGAACACCACAAAGGTTGTGATTTACCTTTGATAAGTTCAAAAGTTCAATTAAGAACAAGAGGAGTAAACTCAACTCACATTTAAAATTCAATATTTTCTGCCCTCTTGAAGTGGCCGGTTACATCCTTTAAATACCTTCCCAAAACATGATAAAACGCTAGACTAAAATTTGTGACCCTTTCTCTCAAAAAATGCCCTTTAGTGAATAGTGTCGCGGGTACTGTAGCGTGAACAGTGCCGCACTGCAGTAACTTCTAAAATCCTAGTTCAAATAAAATAATAACTTTTCAAATAAGCCCTAGGCCAAAATACAAGGCCTTCCCAAAAACCCTAATTCATAAGAAATAAGACATATATGGGCTAAGCATCCTCAAGCCCACTTATTCTAAACTAATAATAAAAATCTTTTAAACAAATTGAAAGCCTTAACAACAACAGGCCCTATCTCTAAGTCATGTCTTCCACAGCTTGGATCAAGTGGATCAAAACTGGTTCTCCTTCTTTCAAGCCCATCTTGAGTGTTGGGCTCTTGCTAGCTCCATCCCAGGTGGATTGCACCAATTCTTGCATTGCTTCCTTGATCTTCTTGGCTCTTGATCTTGTAATTGGCCCATCTGGAACTTGCAAAGGATCTTTAAGAGTAGGCCCACCTTGGTTCCCATCACAGTAGTTGCTCGTTCTTGTGCTGAAGCTGAGTATTGTGTTATGACAGCTACTGTAGCTGATATAGTATGGTTCATTGGCTACTTGCTGATCTTGGCATATTCATATCTACTCTTATCCTTATGTATTGTGACAACACTAGTGCTATTCAGATTGCTCACAACTCGTCTTTCACGAGCGAACTAAGCACATTGAGATTGACTGCCACTTTGTGCGCCATCATCTTCAGCTTGACACAATTTCTCTTCATTTTTTATCTTCTACTATGTAGTTAGCAGCTTTCTTTACGAAGTCTCACACCATAGTGCATTTTCGTTTTTTTTTTAGCAAACTCTTAATGTTTTCAGTAACCACTTCATGAGTTTGAAAGGGGGTGTTAGAATAGTCTACTATATTTAATACTTGGGTTAGTTTATTCTTTTCTTCTCTGTTCTTTCTCTTATTTCTTGTCTATTTTATTAAAGTTGACATGTGACAAAAATAAAAATTTCTGATTCATCCCCCAGGGAGTTAAACATACAACTTTGTCTTATGAATCGAAATGATCGCCATTGTAACTCTGAAATAATGAATTTGGGTATTAGTTGAGTTGCCAAATTCTTATTCTGAATATATCCTTGGGTTAAAAAATGGCATAGGATTTGTGCATACATTGCTTTCATGCAATTAGATACAAAAATGTAATATAAGCTTTTCCACGGGGCCCCAAAATTAGCTTGAAATTGAAGGTTTTACATTTGTAAATCATTAGAACAAATATATCGTCTATGCAAGTTATGGTTTTATGCGTCTTTCTGTTGATAGGTATTCCAAAGAATTCTCAAAGCTTATGCTACAAAGCTTTTTGCAAGGTTGCCTAAGGGTGGTACAGGAATCGTTGCAGCAGCCACGGGAATGGATGGACAAATAAAGGTATCACACACCTTACTTTGTTTTGCTCTTGATGAACAGTTCATTTTAGCTAGTAGTAATTTTGTGTTGCTTATCGATCTGATGATATTGTGCAGACATCTGATAGGGATGAACGGGTGATTTGTTATGTCGTCAATACAGCTGAATATTGTCACAAAACGGTTAGTTTTTGTGAATTCATCACATTTTTTTGTTACTAGGTTATGCACACTTGCGTTACACGTGAATCGGTTTCAATATTAGTTAAGTTGGTGTTATTGTTATAGAAATGTAGATTAAAATATGACAACCTAACCTAACACACATTAGCATTTTTTACTATCATGTTTGAATCAGTTAAGTAACCTTTCAAGATCAGAATCACAACACAAGTCAAAGATGCAAGAGTAAATGAAGCAGCACCACAAAGATAAAGGTGCTTTTAATCTATGATAATTTTTTTTCTCATTTGCAGGTATGTAATCCAATAAATTGTACAAATTAACTTGATTTGACACAACAATAACTCAAATCCACAAACTAAAAACCAATAAATCTAAACAAAAAAACCTTATCCATATAGAGTTACATATTCCTCACCCAAATTTAACATCCGATATTTTTACAAGTACAAATTACCAAAAACTACATAATAAGATTATCAATACATGATCGAAAAAAAAAAATTTAAGACTCCCCCGTGCACTATCTATTCTACCCATGCATCATGTACTCTCTGTCGGACACCTACACAAAGAATATGTTTTTGCTTATTATAATGCCAACAAGGCTTTGTTCAATTGAGGTCCTTAAAGTACCAACAACTTGGTAACAATGAAGTTAAACCATTAGGAAGCAATAGGTTCAAAATAAATTAAACAACGTAAAGGCATCTAAAAGATTTTTAAACAAAAGAATATATATTGCCCTTCCAGAAAAGTGCTCTCATAAATGCCCACATAATTGCAGCCGTCATAAGTTTAGGTGGTGGGAAACCATTTAATCTCTCATCAGGCAATGCCTTAGATCTCGAAAACTATGGTACCAATCTACATACATAGAACCATTTCAAAATAAATTTATAATAGCAACTCAGGCAGTATCGCTTTAATGAACTCACAGATTAATATGCCAATTACATCCAAATGTAAATACCTTATAAATGAACTTGAAGATTCATTTTCAATCATCGTTACGTCATGAAGAACAAAGATATCACTTTCTGATCATTATATTTAAGACAACATCAAAATCAACATAAAATCAATATCAATAGAAAAATTATAACAAAAAGAAAAATTATCGCTCATGGGGTAGTAGGAACACAAATAGAACGCAAACTATTTCACGCAAAATAAGTACTATAAGAAACCTCACCAGTGATATTCTATTGCGGTGAGGGCAGTGAAGTGTTGTAACAAAGAATTGCAAACAACATGATCCTGGAGCACACTTTTATATATTAGGTGCACATATTTTTTTTTTTTTTTTTGGAATCAGCAGGAGCAAATGATGCATATGTTGCATATATTTCATATCTATAAGGCTGGTATGGACTTGAAGAGATCTCCTAATTCTAATGTTGTCACAGTGGAAGGCGAACATATTAAATTTGAATCAGAGAACATAAAACAACATCAAAGGCACTAATAAAAAGACTTATGCCAGATAAGGCATGGGCAGAATACATTGTAGAAAATAAATCAGCCTTACCTGAAGTAAAAGCTAGTTTCAGAGCAAACCCCAAATCTGGGAATGTTTTCCCCAATTCCATCAACATTAAATGTCGCCCTCGCCTTCTTCGAACAACTATCACCTCTGTTAAAACAACTTGGAAGCTTTCACATGCTCTTTGTCATATTACAAGCTAGACGATGACAGAGTAGTCACATTAATACTCGATGAATTGAAATTATTTCTGGAAAAGGAAGTCTTCGAAGCTCTCAGAATCAAATTATCGAATATAGGGTACATTCTCAGGATCTAACAATGTTATAGTCTCCCTTTTACTTGTATGATGGAAAGACACCAAATTCCTTTGCAAGAACAATTCTTCAAATACCTCTCTTCGTTTGCCCCACAATGATGGCCTAGAATCTTGCTTGGAATTTATTTTCATCATTTCACATTCTGTGGGATAGTGACAGAGAGAGGGATAAGGGTATGAAGTGAGGTCAAGGGGGCCAAAATATGGAATTGATGAAATATACGTTGCATATTGAGCAAAATCTGTAGAGTCCTAGGACTTTTTTTCCAGAAGCCATAGGAGTTTTCGAAAGGAGAATGTGAGGAGATGACATGGTTCAAGTACAGTTCATATCTGATGTGCATATTCATTGCCATAATATGTGCAATATGTTCAAGTGCAAAGATAAGATCAATTAAATAATATTAAACTAGAAGAACAATAGGATTTTGTATCTAGGATGAAGTTAACTTTATAGCATTTTTGAAGTGGACAATATCAAGGGTAAAATTGGAAAATAAAAAATTTCTTAATTAATTGGTATTTATAAGTAAAAAAAATGTTTAATGGTAAATTTGAAAAACAAAATTTTTCTTAGTGTACTTTTTATTAGTGGTATAGTATAGATATATTCATAGATATCGATTATTGATCTAATCAATGTGTAGGAGGGTAATATAGAAATTTAAATAGACAATAATAGAATGGTGATTGAGATATTTAAATATCAAAATGACATATTAGCCTTTATAATCATTTGTAAGAATAAAATAGTAAATAAAAAGATTTTAATGTCAAAGTACTTTTACAAATATTGTATATAATACAAATATAAGCAAAATTATAGATATAAATTAATATAATATAATAGTAGCCCAACAGTCTAATGGTTCACAAAACAATCATAATTAGAAACAATAAAGTATTAATGATGTTGTTTTAACTCTAAAAGGATAGTATTAACATTTGTTGTTTTATTAAGGTTAGTATAGTCAATCAAAAGTTTTTCTCTTTTGTTGACATTTTATAGTAGTATAGATTATTAGGTAACACTTATGTGCAAGTTGAGCTTCCATGATAAATTCTATATTCAAGTGGAGTGATAAGTGGTCTTAATCCTTAGAAATTGTAGGCCTAGAGAATTTCGAGTATGGGGTATCACTTTTTCATTATAAGGTTAAGACGATGTTATGGGATTTGTTGATACTGTAGCAAACTATGATTGAGACTGTCATATCCAACATGGTATGCTTTTGAGTGAATTTTCCTATGAGAGATAAGAGTGTTGGAGAGACAGATTCTTGCATCTTTATCAAGTTGAATTGGGACCTGTTTTCCTTTAGGCAGTGTGGAATAAACATTTTTCTGGTCTTTTGGAAAATGCAGGATGACCTTGTTATCTTTTTCCCCTTACTTTTGATGAAACACGAAATTTATGATGGAGAAATACGGATAGGTTAAGATGGGTTTTTTCCAAGGTTAAGGTGCCTTTATTTTTGTAGATGGTGTCATAGCATATCTTGGTGGCAAATTGTTTCCTGTTACATTGCTTTTGTGTTCATCTGCAATTTATAATATAAGTTGATAATTTAGATCAAAGAAAAAAGAAAGAAACTAGAAGAAAAAAATATTATTGAGGCATAACTTGCCAGAACAAAACTTAAAGGAAAACTACATATAAGAAATATTATTAAGGCATAACTTGTCAGAACAAAACTTAAAGGAAAACTACATATAAGAGGTCTTTATATAGTAGGGCAAAAGGAAAACAAACAGACTAAGTTAGGGCAACATAAAAGAAAACAAATGACTAAACTACCCCTAAGTCTAAATATAATAACTATTCTAACACCCTCCCTCAAACTCATGATGTGGTAGCAGAAAACATCAAGAGTTTGCCAAGAAGAAAACGAAAACGAGTGATAGGATGCGACTTTGTGAAGAAATCTGCTAGTTGCATAGTAATCAAAAGAAAGGGGAGAAAGATAAATCAGCAGTAGAGGCAGCAACTTCTGGAACATGGAGCTCCTCTAACATATACAGTCCTCCCTTTCTACGGCCTGTCCCAATCAGCTTGTTGATTTCCCAAGTATTCTTTAAGTTAACATATTTCTCGACCTTAGGATCAGTTGGAGCTTTTAATCTGACACTGATAGCCTGAAAAGAATCAGAATTTTCACTAGCCGTAGTACCCAAATCAAGCAATCCAAAGCAAATATTAAAGTAAACAAACAACCCAAGTATTCTGAGCCTACACTCAATAAATTAAGGTCCAAACAGCAATGAGAGGTCCAACAGAAAACCAAAGCCCAACAAAAATCACCAGCAACAATGCCCAACAAAACATAGCCCAACAAAGAAAAGAAGAAAAGTCAAACCAGCAGCCCAACAGAGAGAAGTCAAATCGGCACCAGCCCAAATCAACAAACCCAAAGGATTGGGGTTGTCCAACAAAAACCACCAGCAATAATGTCCAACAAAACAAATACCAACAAAGAGAAGAAGAAAATTCAAACTAACAGCCCAACAGAGAGAAGCCCAAATCAGACAAAGAGAAGAAGAAAAGTTAAACCAATAGCCCAACAGAGAGAAGCCCAAATCAGCACCAGCCCAAATCAACAAACCCAAAGGATTGGGGTTGTCCAACAAAACCCACCAGCAATAATGCCCAACAAAACAAAGCCCAACAAAGAGAAGAAGAAAAGTCGAACCAACAGCCCAACAGAGTGAAGCCCAAATCAGACAAAGAGAAGAAAAAAAGTCAAACCAATAGCCCCAACCAGCAGTAGCCAAAATCAATAAACCCTAGTAATTATGATTTCTTACCTTGCAACGCTAGTTCAGCGAGGAAAACCCAACAACGAGAAACACCAGCAGAAGAGAAGAGAAGAGGCAGCCAACGCCAAACAATCCAAAGTTCATCACAAATTAACTCAACAACTTTACAAATCAAATACTCATAACAGTCGAATTCGGCACTGTTCACAGCGCGTGAACAGTATTTTCGACACTGTTCACAGCCCTTAGAACCACAAAAAATCAGCAACCCTAATTCAAGAATATATTCTTTTTTCAACTAAATTACTGTGGTGCTACAATATATTTTGGATCGAAACCATGCTCTGATACCATGATAATTTAGACCAAAGAAAAAGAAAGAAACTAGAAGAAAGAAATATTATTGAGGCATAACTTGCCAGAACAAAACTTAAAGGAAAACTACGTATAAGAGGTCTTTATATAGTAGGACAAAAGGAAAACAAACAGACTAAACTAGGGCAACATAAAAGAAAACAAATGACTAAACTACCCCTAAGTCTAAATATAATAACTATTCTAACACAAGTCACGTTGTGTGATTTTGCTATTCAAAACTTGTTAACTTTGTGCCATGGATTTTGTCTGAATCTATTTAGGCATCTTGAAAAGTTTGGTTTTCTGCTAATTATATTAGTCTTCAGCACGAACCACATGATGGCAGGTTATACATATCTGCAGGTTGATTATGTTTATGCATAAATAAGTCCGTAGTATATATATAATAATATCATGAGACCGGTGAATTTAATATTTTGACAGTCTGGGGAATTGGCTGAAAATGTGTGCAAAATAATTGATCCTCGATGGGTGGAGGTGGTGGATATGTCTGAAGTGCAGGTAAAACAATTTTATTACTGCATTTTGTTTTGTAGTAATGTTGTTGCTTATATTATTAAGAGTCGTGTTTGTACAGGATGAATTTTCAGCAGTTATAACAAAAGCATTGGTAACATTAGTGCATGGTTTAGAAACTAAATTTGATGCTGAAATGGCTGCAATGACACGTGTTCCATGGGGTACGCTTGAGAGTGTTGGTGATCAGTCAGAGTAAGATGATTTTTCTTTTTTGGAAATAAATACATTGAATGTAAAATAGTAGTGCCGGAGAAATCTTAATGTAACTGTGCATTTTCCTTCAGGTATGTCAATGGAATTAATCTGATCCTTTCCAGTAGCATTCCTGTACTCGGAATCCTTCTTTCTCCAATTTACTTTCAGTTCTTCTTAGACAAGGTGAATATAGACAAAGTTTTTTAGTTTAGAGCTTGCTGTTCAAGGTTTTTTGCATTGTGGAAAGGTCTATTTTACTTCCTTTATATTGATGCTTTTATATGGCAATCAACCGAATTTGCCTTGTCCTGCATCATTCTTTGTTCTTCCACTAGTGTATGATGTTTGGCTTGCTGACAGCATGAAAATTTGAAATGTCAATTTCTGAATAATCGTACATTCTTCCAGGCTAACCCTGTTTTACTGTCTTTTGTTGGCTCAAAAGGCTCATTGGTTCATTATTTCATGCAGCTTGCATCGTCTCTTGGTCCACGCTTCTACCTCAATATTTTCAAATGCAAGCACATATCCGAAACAGGAGCACAACAAGTATTGATAATCTGTCACTTTTTCCTGTTTCTTATAACATCTTTAGCACCACTGAGTCTCAATGATCATTATTGTTACATGCTAAGTAAATTATGTGATTGAGACGTGTAGACTAGGATAAACTTGGATGCCTGGAACTAATCTGATTTATCACTTCATAAAACTTTCTGCTGTAATTGCAGATGTTGTTGGATACGCAAGCAGTGAAGACAATTCTTCTAGATATTCCTTCCCTTGCAAGACAGGTGAAATAGCACATTTGGAATAGTTATTTTTTACATTTTTCATTAACCGAAAAGCTTGTAGGATGCAGTATATGTTATTGGTGTTGTCACTATTATTGGCCATGCTGTATTTTATGTTTTGGCATTGGATGCAAGGATTCCCCTTTACTCTCTCACTCTTATGTCATCTTGGTTTGATTCAATGTGCCATTTGGACAAATATTCAATTTATGTTCCTGTGGAAGTATTGTGAGAATTTAAGCTTGTTACCAAACTGAATCCACTTTGCTACCTTTCTTTACTTTGGCATGCTATGCAATGTTGGTTACAAATATAGCCAAATTTTCATAATAGTGGAGTTTTTCAAAATAAAAATAAAAAAAGATTTCCTTTGATGAAATTATTTACTTTTGGAGAGAACAAAGTTAATCCAAGTCATTCATAAAATATTTCTGTACTTTTCTTTCCAGTCGTTGCAGAACATTACATATTTGCCAGGGAATTTCATATTGTGCATTCCCACTCTGCCTGCGCTAGAATCTGAAGTCATCTTATGGTTTTATAGCAACCGCAGTAGGCAAGGTGTTGGAGTTAACTAAAAGTTGTTCATGTGAAATATTGGTAACAGTTCATGATGTAGGATGGCTTTAGGAAACCTAGGCTTATGGCGCCTGATATTTATATGCCTGCTGGATCTTTTTAATACCACTTGGACCAAGTTACCACATTCAAAGAACTAATGACTGACTTTAAGACTACTCTAGAACATTTATGACCCCAAATAAAACCTAGATAACTGGACTTCAATTAGGATCCATGCACTAGAATATTACCCATGTACTAGTTATACAAACAACTTAGGTTAAAAATCATATTTGGCCCCTAAACTTTATACTAAGTTTCAATCAATCCCTTGATCTTTATTTTGTCTCAATTAAGCCCTCCAACTATCTAAAAGTTTCAATATTGCCCTTCCGCTTAATTTCTTCAAAAAACCTAACAAAAAAATTCATGTGTGTCTCACTTGATGGGGTTAGTGGGGTATTTTAGGCAACCTATAAAGGTTAAAATCATTTTGGTCCTAAATTTTGCACCTAATTTCAATTAAGCCCTTGAACTTTATTTTGTCTCAATTTAGTCCTCTACCAATTTAAAAAAAAATTCAAATCTAGTCCTTCCATAAAAACCTCTTTACAAATTTGCATCTAATGTACATGACCAGTGGCAAATGATCTAGAACCAACAAAAAAGGACGCAAAAGTTCTTCTAAAACCTCATGTTCTTGCACATGAGCTAGATCCAACCATGACTCTTTACAAAATAGGCTATTAATGTTCTTTTTTAATATTATAAACACAACATACACGAGATACACATTTACTTCTTGATGGAGTTGAATGGAAGGGGACCATTTGAACCTTACACGTAAATGAAGGGCTTAATTGAGACAAAATAAAAGATTATGGACTTAATTGAAACTATGCACAAAATTTAAGGACCAAATATGATTCTAATATTTATTTGTTGCCCAAAATACCCTTACTAACTCAGTCGTGTGATATGCTCATGCGTTTTTCTGTTAGGATTTTTGACCGTGTTAGAAAGAAGGGTACATTGAAACTTTTTGACTAGTTGGAGCGCTTAATTGAGACAAAATAAAGATTAAGGGCTCGATTGAAACTGAGTGCAAAGTTTAGGGGCTAAATATGATATTTACTCAACAACTTATTAACCTAAATTAATAGAAATATATCTTAGATTCGACACTAAACTCCATGGTTCCTGTTCCAGCGCATCACATGCGAAATTTCAGAAAACCTTTTCTTGTTCATGTATTTTGCATTGGTTCATACGTATGCAATGCTCAGTTGAGAACAAAGCTTTAAAAAACTGAACTTTAGTAACATTTTTACCAACAAGAATTGTCTTCCACCAACATGGACAACTTTTTTTTTTTTTTGTTATATAAATTAGACTGGACAACTATGCCAAGTTTTATTCAATCACTCAGCAAGGTCCATTTGTTATTCAGCGATTGCTAGAATTCAGATATAAGTCCATGCTACATGGTGCTTTTATGTTATACACCATTAATATGTCCAGTTCCTTGCCTGTTGTCGTGGTTAAGTTCATAAGATATGATTTCTTACTCCATGTTGATAGTCCTATGATGTAGATCACATGCCATGGGTGCATTGAACATTACTTACTGAAGTGGATGCTTCTCTGTCTGTAAATTGGTTTATTGATTCTTGACCACATTAGATGACTTCTTCTTTGGCCAAAAGACCTCGGCTGTCTCCTCTTAGTAATTACTTGATCAACTTTCTTGGGCAGACGTTCTTAAACTTGTACTCTATTTCTGCGGTACCCTAACATGGATTTTGCTTTGACATTTCAGTTTCTACCATTTCTATTTCCAACTAATGGCTTTGTTTGGTTCAATTTAGCCCTTCATAGTAGGATGGCTGCCCATTCCTTTTTCATCACTCTGGTGATTTCAGTTTCACTTAGTGGGAACGTTTGATGTGGTAGCATCCCATACCATTCTTGAGCTTAGTAGTTAGCTCTCAATCAAATCTGTCTATTTCTGTCTAGGATTCATTAATGGTTTTATGGTGATGGAAATGTAGTAGCTTGTCAAGTAGGTGTTTCTTTGTGTTGGTTGAGTTAATTGTTAATTTTTCTGTAAGAAATAAAAGGAAAAATATAGTATTTAGGTTGCAGGCACAACAACATGGTGAAAAAGGACAGGCTTGATAGCCTCATATTGTCTGTGAAGTGACCTTAGATTATACTAATTGGGAAAAGCAGTGCACACTGACCGAAAGTGGATTTTATTCATCTTTCTTAAGCAATGACAAACTCTTTCCTGCTTTTTTCTTGTTTTAAGAAATTTTTTGATTTATATCTTGGCATAAATTGTTGAAAAAAACGCAATAGCTGTCACCAAGTTTTCTGGAACCATTTTTGGGAGAAGTTGCGCAAGTATCATTATTATCTCACGCATCTGTACTAGTTTCAGTGGAAGTTATTTTTGCTATTGGAGACTGAACCCTTAAAGATATTATGCAAGACAAACCCATTTATCATTTCAATTTATTTCCAAACAGACATCGGGAGCTGCTAGTTACTCAAAATTTGTAAGCCGTGAGATGAGCAAAGCTGAAGCACTATTGAAGGCGAGTGATAAGCCAGTGTTGGGTTTTTACTTTTTGAAGAGTGACTTTTTTAATTATTGATTTACTTGTTTACTTGGTTATACAGGTTATACTGTCACCAGTTGATTCCGTGGCAGATACATATCGTGCACTGCTACCTGAGGGAACTCCTTTGGAGTTTCAGCGGATTTTGGAGCTTAAGGTTGTATTCAATCACCCCAAATTTTTCAGTCAATTTTTGTGCTTGATTCTTCATAAAGTCTAAAAAATAATTCATTTGCCCTTGGAAGCTAAGAAACATGAACACTTGAGAAGGTAACATATTTGTGTCGGACACCTACACTTGTCTGACACTTTCGGGCACGTGTCTACTAGTAAACAATAAACATCGGTTGACAAGTGATTGACAAACTTTAAAAATGTAACACGACTATCTTATTGTTAAGAGAGCTTGTATCTCTCAACGAATAATTAGGATGATCAAGATTGATTTATATACTTGAGGGTCACTCCACTCATTGCCAATTGATTTTGGGTTGGATGCTCTAACATAGTATCAGAGTTGGTCCTTAAGTGGTCATTGGGCCAAGTCTCTTACCCATTTGAATTTTCCGGTATGCATAGTTGTTTGTTTGTTTGTTGACCTCACGTGCGAGCTCGGGTCCCACGTGAGGGAGGGGGTGTTAAGAGAGCTCGTATCCCACATCGAATAATTAAGACCACCAAGGTTGGTTTATGTACTTGATGGGTCACTCCACCTATTGCTAATTAGTTTTGGATGGATGCTCTTAACACATATCATGAGAGAAAAATTAATCGTTTATATTGATCATGTTAAAACTAATTAAAAAACAAGGTGCATAGCAGTTTTTCTAAAAAAAGGAATTGAAAAGATGATAGCAATCATTATAATTATGTATGGTTGCTACACGTTATCTAGAAAAATTGGTGATTATTTTTTTTTGATAGGAAACAAATTATATTAATGAAAAAGTAAGATAAAGTACAAAAGGATCATAATATTTGACAAGTCGACAATATGCAAAACCAAACTACAAAGGCACTACTTAAAAGAATAAAGAACCAACAAAAAAGTCATATAGTTAATCATTGATAAGTCACCAACTCGTCGAGATTCAAAAAAAAGGTATAGATGCAAAATCCTTCAAGGTCGATGCCCAAAAAGTTGCTAAAAAGGAGATATGGTTCCACAAACCATCTATAACCTCGTACTTACTTTCAAATATTTTTGCATTCCTCTCCAACCAAATTACCCATATAGTAAAAAAAAAAGTGCACATTCCCAAAGAGTAACTCCTTCACTTCTCCAAACCTTCAAACTGCACGTAAAGCATATAAGGTATCGAACTTGGAGCCACCCAATAAATTACAACCAGCTCAAACAATTTATTCAATAGCTTTAAAGCAATTTGGACAATGCAAAAATAAGTGGCTTGCATTCACACAATCGGTCTTGCTTATAACACACCATTGTGGGCATAGACAAAGATAGTGATGTTTTTTTTGAATCATATCTTGGTGTTTATTTTCCCATGGGCAATCACCCATGCACAAACTTTCACTTTCAAAGGCATCTTAGCCTTCCAAATCATCAAAGATGAATAAATTGGTATAGTCATATCATTAATCAAGGAATTAAAATAAGATTTGCATCAAAGCAAGCCCGTTGAGTCAATGACTCGACTCTTATCAATTGACACTGGATTTAAGGTTCTATTATCAAGCAAAGGAGAGAAGTGAAACCTACTCCACCAATTTCCTATCATTGAGACTTCTACAAAAACCAAAATTCCACGACGCCAGGAAAGAATAAGACCTAATCATTGAAGCAATACAAACATGAGGATAACATGAAATGCTATAAAGCTGAGGATATGAACAAGCTAAATAGACTTCCCCAATCCATTAATCCTTCCAAAACCTCACTCTCTCCCAATTACCCACAATAAATTGAATCCTTTGAGGAAAAAAAGGTAGTCCTTGGGAAATGAATTTCCATGGGTTTCAAAAACAACCCCTTTCGACCCCGTTAACATCCCATTCATTGGATTGTAACTCATACTTCTAATAACCATATGCAATAGTGAACTTTGCTCCAACGGAAATCTCCAAAGTCATACCCTAACCAAGGCTATATTTCTAGCCTTCAAATTACCCACGGTAACCCACCTTTGGTCTAGGCCTCGACACAATATCCCAATTAATTAGGTGATCTTTTTACCTTCTCCACTATCCTCCCATAAAAAATCTTTCATCATCATTTCAATTTTTTAACACTACTCCAAGCATTTTAAATCGAGAAAAAAATAGATAGAGATATTATTCAAAATTGATTGAAAGTTTACCTCTTCTAGAAATGAAGGCTTTCTTCCATCCATCAAGTCTCTTGCTTATCTTCTCAACAACCGGATCCCAAAAACCCAAAGACAAAAGACTACCACCTAAGGGAAGCCTTAAATACTTGAAGGCCACTCTCCTACAAAACATCCCAAAACCCCTGCCAATCGAGAAATTTGCTCTTGGTTAACATTAATTCCCACTACCACACTCTTCTCCATATTCACCTTAAGTCCAGACACCATCCCAAGAACATCAACAATTTTTTTATGATTAAAAAATTTATCCTCGTCCCCAGAGGAGAAAAAAATAGTATTATATGTGCACTGTAAATGTAACACAAGTACCCTATACCTACCAACAATAAAACCCTCTATCAAATTACATCTCTTCGCCCTCAGGATTAACCTACTCAAAGCATCCACAACCATGGTAAACTAAAAAGGAGATAAAGGATCCCCTTGTCCAACTCCTCAACTTACCCCTTGGCCTTCTATTTAGGATGACCAAAAAGTTCATAGATGTTAAGCATCCACTAATCCAGGTCCTCCATCTTTTCCCATGCCCCTTCTTCTCCATTACAAAATCCGAGAAACTCCAATTTACGCTTTCTCAAAATCAATCTTGAAAACAATTCCTTCATTTCCTCTAGCTCTATATTCTTCAACCACTTCGTTAGCCACCAAGACAACATCCATAATTTGTCTTCCCCTAACAAATACCCCCTGAAACCTTGAAATAGTATCACTTAAACTCTCCCTTAGCCGAATTGAATTTTTTTTGCAATGATCTTAATAAAGACGTGACAAAACTAGTCAACCTGAAATCTTAATCCTAATAGAATTCTCTTCTTCGAAATTAGACAAATAGAAGTTGCATTAGTTATATCATTAACCACACCACTTTGAAAACTTTCTGAAAACACATTCATTAAATCAATTTTCACCAACTCCCAGCACTCGTGAAAACTAGTCATAGTAAAACAATTCAATCAGGTGCTTTTTCTCTACTACACAAAAAAATTGCACTCCTACCTTCTTTCT
Organism: Ilex aquifolium; assembly: GCA_951799425.1. Classification (NCBI taxonomy): domain Eukaryota; kingdom Viridiplantae; phylum Streptophyta; class Magnoliopsida; order Aquifoliales; family Aquifoliaceae; genus Ilex; species Ilex aquifolium. Next base: position 9,617,496 of record OX637399.1, on the reverse strand, counting down.
CAAACTGTCTTTCCATTCACCTTGAAAACTTATCCTCAATATGGAAACACTCAAGACCTTCCACTCTAGGTCTATCAACATCAGATGCCAATATAGATTAGAAAAGAACCTCAAAACTTCTCTTAATTTGACCCTTTTCCTCAATAATGACTCCACCCTCCACTTCCAATTTATTAATAATTTGTTTCTTCCTATTTCTATTTGCAACTCAATGAAAAAAATTTCAATTATTATCGCCTTCCTTCACCCACTTCACCCTAGATTTTGCCTCCAACTAATTTCCTCCCTATAGACAACCTCCTCAAACTTATTTCTAAGATCTCATCTTTCCTTTCTTAATCCCTAGTTCAAACCGTCTCCCTTCTCAATCTTATCAATATCAAGAATTCTTTCCAAAATAAATCTTTTTGTGACACGAATATCACCAAAAACCTCTTTATTCCACACCTTGATTTTTTTCTTAACAAAATTCAATTTTTTCATAAACTCATACCCCTCCCAACCATAACACCCCAATACTTAAATTTCTCCCTCAAGGTATGATGCTCAAGCCATATATTCTCAAATTTGAAAGAACACAGACCCCATTGAAACTAGAGTTGTCAAGAATTATACGACAATGGTCAGAAATAGCCCTAGGCAAAACCTCCTGTTTACATCTACAAAAACACTCCTCCTAATCCACTGTGAACAAAAATCTATCAAGCTTTTTACACATCACCTCCTCCCTAAAATTAGACTATGTAAAGGCACCATTTGCTAAAGGCAGATCATTAAGCTCAGCTTCTCTAATAAAGGTATTAAAATCTCTCATGCTTTTTGTGACCCCCATTAAGTCTCTCCTCAGAATACCTAATTACATTAAAATCCCGTCCTATACACCATTTCGGACTACACACTCCAAACAGCTATACTAACTCTTCCCACAAAGACCTCCTCAACCTAGGCGCACCCCAGTTAACCACCACTCAAGACCATCATTATGTTTGACTTTAAGAGACAAAAATAAATTTACCTTCTACTATTCCTCCACAGATTGATCTTTCATTCCAAATAATGACTATATTTCCTGACCTTCCCACAGATGGTAAAAACACTCAATTCCTATACCTAGACCCTAACATGCTCTTACAATTTTCCCATCAACAACTTGCATTTTAGATTCTCGCAAAATGACAATATCCAGATCTACTCTCAAGATAAACTCTTTTATAGAGCTCCTCGTGTTGGTAGATTCTAAATCCCAAACATTACAACAAACTATCTGCAGGTTGAACTAAAACACCCTCATCAGCCTTTCTGGAATCATAGTTTATCCCAAATTCCAAGTTCCTTAATGCTCTGCAATCTTTCCTACTTTTTGCAATCCTTCTATTCCCCTTACTTTCATGCTTTTTTGTTGGAACTAAAGGTAAGCCCATTTTCCTAAGAAAAGGTTTAAGAATTTCGCATTTTTCTTCATCAGACACAAAACACTTATTCTCTACATCAGTATGCACACCACTATCTTTTTCCACCCTACCTAATCCTTCATTCCAATCTCCCGAATAACAAAAATAGCCCAAGGAGTAACAACCTTGGGATCTTCTGGAGCAAAATTAACTGTCTCATTATCATTATTTTTATGCAAATTTGGTTCACATAGCCTCAACTCATTATTCACTAATAGTCCTGAAATTTGTTGTTTTTCGATTTCCACAGTTCCCCACTTCCCACTAACTACCATTTCTTCCCTTCAGACTTGCCCTTCCCTCCCTGACATTCCAGCCCAAAATCCTACTGGCCTTTCACTTGATCTGTCGGTAGTTACCGAGATGTTTCAGCTAGGCAACCAAAACAGTATTTCCCACCCTTGACACTCCCTGACCATTTGTATGACCCATCCCACACTTTTCCCCACCCTCCACTCATTTATTCCCAAAAATCCCAGAAAAGAGACTGGAAGAAGAAGGAATACAAACCTCACCCCCACCCCCCCTTCTCCCTTTTTGAAGACTTAAAATACTTATTGTGCCCATTAGAAGTGTAAAATTTTGCATTGGTATAAGATCTGAAGCAAGACTTACCTCCCACAATCCCCTTAAATCATATTATTGACTACTATGATCCTTTAGTCTAAACATTTACATTAGATGACTAAACATAAGATTTACTTGCGATAAAGTGTTAAATTCCTTAGGAATAATATTATTGTTATATCTCTACTATGATAAATTGTAATTTGCAAATAACCTTTTTTTTTAACGTGTCCCTGATTATTTGTGTTCTACTTGTCCGTGTCCCATGCCCTGCTTCTTATCATCAAAGATTAGGATTAGACATAAGCATGGTCAATGCTGAGTGATCTGACTGGAACTATTGGCATACTATATATCAGCATATTCTTATTCTCTTCTCTTCACATTAGACCAACTTTCTATCAGTGATGAGGCATGGGTGGTCGACTTTTAGGTAATCAAGCTAGAATGGATATTAGTACCCTTATTTCACATAGTATATTCTAGAAATTTTGGAGATTGGTTTCACAGTCACCACTGTCCATACCAGTTGGGGTTGGCTCCTTATACTGATTATTTAACTGCTTGTGACCTGTTGGTCAATTATATTTTGATTTGTAATTGAATCTTGGTGTTAAGCTAATCATGCTAATAAATGATTTGGTTAAATTCTTGGACAATTATTGTTCTCTACAAATAGAATATCATCAGACATCAATAAACGAACAACGGCTTATTCCTAGGATTTGGGGATGTTTACGTGAATCATATGCAACCATCCCTTCTTTTAAAGGCTACAGTTTAACTTACACCAAGCACTACCATGTCTTTTCTTCTTACCTCAATGGATGCCAATCTCGATTCTGCGATTTCCTTAAGTAGTCTTTATGTGGTCCGTTTCACTCTTCGTCAATATCCTAATAAAGGATACATGGATTTCAAACACCCTAATGGACCATCGTGAGCCAAGTAGTGTTGTACTAAAGCCCTGAATCTTTGCTTTCTTTAGTGAAATCCAATTACTTTGATTACCTGCTCCTGAATCTGCTGCATCTCTATGGGGATGCTTTCATACGAGTTTCAAATCAATGGAAAATAGAAGTCCTATAGAAGTTTACTAACCCGGCTTTTCAGTCGACGATCTACTTCTCCTTAGTTGCAGATGCCTTTGATTTGAATGGATTTATTTTGGTTATGGTGGTTACCAGGGGCCAGGTTTATGGATGAATTCATTTAGCAAAAGTCCCTTCAACTTAATGTACAAAAATGTTGTGATAAGTTGAACTTCCTTAATTTTGTCAAGAATGTAAGATTGGGAACATGGTCGTCCTTTTAAATTAGTAATTTTGTTTCTTGCACAGGGCCAAATGGCCTTGATTAGGTCTCTGATTATTTCCAATCCACACACCTATCAGAGTCTTTCAGCGATTAATTGCACTCATTAGGAACATATAATTTGTTACTAAAGTGCATATACTTTATTCGCAATAAAACAAGGAAGCCCCCAGGGTCAAGGATCTCGTGGCATAGACATTGATGGTTAAGGGGAAAAGTATGAGGTTATCGGTTCTTCAAGGGCCTGTTTGTTTCATTATTCCATGCATTCATCTTGTTTGTGGTTTTTGTGTCTTTTTCTTCTGCCTCAATACCAAACTTACTCCTTGACCTATTGTTGTTAAGCTTATACTATTTTAAGAGGACTGAAGCAGAAACTCTGCAGGAGCTATCCATACACTTAGCGACAATCCATCTTTAGCTTTTTTCCAAAGATATATTGGATATGGAACTGCTGGTTACAAATTCAATTTGTGTTGCAGCATGCTTCCCTTTATTGTTGTTGCTATTGTATTTTTTTTTCCCTTGTATTAGTTTTGCTTGTTTATATTGTTTTGGTTTTTTTTTCTCCACCCGGGGGGGGGGGGGGGGGGAGAGAGAGAGAATAGATCATTTGTTTTATTTGTTACAGACATTCCTTAGGTAGAAATCTAAGCTATTCGATCTTCTTGGATAAAGAGCAGGAGAACCAAGGGAGACTGCTGAAAACAATGTATCATAGCATAAATCAATTCACTTGATTGGTGATAACAACGATAAGGTAGTGCCCTCATCGACTGGAGTCTGTCTGGTTTTTTTGAGTCATCAAAAATTTCTTCCTGTCATAATCACGTACTGTGGAGTTTAAGTTGTATTGTACAATTGTGAATTTGGATAGTAGATTAGTTGTCTTATATTTGGAATTCGGTGCACGGCCATGTGGGTATTCAGCAAAAAGGAAATGTGTGACATTCTCCTCTCACCATACTAGACCTTTATTCTTGTGTTTAATTTTCCTTAAGCGATTCAACATTTGTTGAGCCTTGCAAAATCTCAAGACTGGTTTGGCATATAGTCGTTGGTTTATTCTCATGCTGGTTTCTTTGAATATTATTGTGCAGGGCCTGAAAAAAGCTGACCAGCAAATTATACTGGATGATTTTAACAAGCGTGGGTCAGGAATCAGTCAACCACCTATTGCCCCATCAGTTGTCCCAGCTATGCCCAGTGCAACTGCAGCTCCTTCCATAACCAGTCCCGCTTCAGCTGCTATTATTGCTTCGAGAGAGGATGTGCTGACCAGAGCAGCAGCACTTGGGAGAGGTGCGGCTACTACTGGATTCAAGAGATTCCTTGCTCTAACTGAAGCTGCCAAAGACCGGAAGGATGGGCCTTTCAGAAAGCTATTCAATGCATGAGAATCTGATCTTCAATTTGATCTAGTTTGCTGTTCAAAAAAAATTTATTGCAAGTAAGAAAGTTTTCAAGAAAATAGTGGTGTATAGTTTTCTGAACATTTCAATGTGCTTTCTTTATGTACAATATCACTCAATCACCACCCTTTTATGTTGTGGAGAAGCTTGAATCCTGCTAGATGTTAATTGATGTACTGTGTTGACAACACTGTTGTTGCCTCTACCCCCAACGAATGATGGAGAAAATTGTATAAGAAACTTTTTTTGGTTAAAATTCCTCATTGTATTTCTTAATTTACATGTCATAATGGCTCACAAAAACATAGGATTTGGAATAACAATCTCGATGCTGTGCTTGTATTTCCAGTGTATAGAAAGTTATTTTTTTACTGCCCTTTGCATTTCAAAAGGAAGTAGACGACAAGATATGCAAAAACTATGTGAAATTTATGCGGGAAAAATAAGAAACCAGATAGCCTTTTGGAAAGTTGGAAACTTACAGGTATGCATCTGATGTACAACAAAATTCTGACATGCCCAAATATAAGAATGCATGTTGCATGTATGCACAAACAGAAGAATGCATGTATTTCGAGGGGCATATTTAAAATATATTCACAGACAGAACAATGATTCATCTGTACTCTTAATAAGGGAAAATTGTGAGTAGGTACCTTATGAACTATTTATTTGTGAGAAAATATTTTGAAAAAAATGTATTGTAGATAAGTAATATTAGGTGGAAATGTATTGTGTCTAGATACAAATAACAGTTTTTTTTAATATTTTTTTTACTAAAATGTCATTTTTCATAATTTGTGGATTGTGCATTTTGAAAGTTCATTCTTTGATGGGATTTGATTTTATTAAATCAGCTGTACTTCAATGGTACTCAAGCGTAAGTATAGTCAACACACAAACGAATGATTATTTGGTTCTCACAGTTTTTGGTTGGTTGTGTTCAAGGATCAAAATATCCTTACGAAACGGTCAAAACGTCCGAAACATTTCCGTTTTCAAGAAGATCGAAACGAAACAGTGATAGAATCGAAATTATAATATTTCGAGGTATTCCATAATGTTTCTTAATGTTTTATAATATTTCAATAGATTTGCACAATTGTATCAGAATGTTTCAAGGTATTTCAACATACTTTGATATATTTCAATCAATGTTTTAAAAAAATAATTCTTAAATTTTTTATTTTTTTTATTATATTTCCGAAACGGGTCGAAACGTTTCTGAAACACATCGAAATGTTTCTGTTTCTTAGGTGACAGAAACAATACACCGAAACGAAATTTTAATAATTTGTTGTGTTTTTGATTTTATTGAAATCTCATGGTTTTTTATGGGATTTTTGTTTGAATTTTAAGCACCTTATTTTTGTGGGATATTACAGGTCCTTCTTTCATGGGTATGCTGCTTCAGATTCGACGGTTTCCAACACAGGAGATGGTGTCAGTTTTTATTGTGGGTATATTTGACATTTACTAATAAAAATGATTTTAATATAAAATATTTTAATCGAAAGACTTTATACAAATAATTTCTATGTTGTGTACCGACCTACAAAAAACCCTATTAATAAACCACTTTCTCTTGGGCTTTTGAAGCATTTTATGTCAACCAAAGACCTTAACTGTGATGACCCGTATAAAAATTAATTACTAACACACCAATTAGGTCATCAATTTTGATTTTGTATAACTATTCGTTATTTTTTTCAAAAAATTTAAATAAATAAAAGTACTTCAAATATAAATTTTTTATGTAAAAACAAGTTGAATAACTATAATATAGGTCATATTTCGAGTTAAATAAAATGTCATATTTTTAGAATAATATAATATATAAGTAATACTTCCGTTACATATATAATATATGTAAGTGTATATATATATATATATATATATATATATATATATATATATATATATATATATATATTGTAGATTTACAAGGATCAAAGAAAGAAAAAAAAAAGTGGCAATACACATAAGTGGTGACAGGTGTTTTAGGAATAATAATAATAATAATAATAATAATAACAATAGACATGTGTTCTATTAAAAAAAATCATTTAGAAAATAAATGGACAACTGTCCATGTGATGTAATTGTGGGACATCACCACATGACGCTGGAAGCCAAAGACGTTGGCTATAAATAGTCTGGCCACTGGCCATTCAAACAACACGGCTAAAAGGGAAAGAAAGAGGGAGAGAGAGGGAGAAATGAAGAAAAGGGTCAAAAATTTTATCGACTAAGGAGTTTGATCTTGCTATAAAAAATTTGGGTATGATTTTTGAGTTGTTATTCAGAAATTTTATAGATTCAAATCATCTGAATTTGATCCTCGTTAAATATTTTTTGATCAAATTCAAGTATCGTTATTTTCCGGTAGATGCCCCAAAAAATATTTTTAGTTTAACTAAGTTATTATTAGCTATTTTTATTCTAAAATATTACTTCGTTTGTTTTGCCACAGTATATAGTATCGAGTCAAGGTTACGTCAGATGTAGAGTTTCCTTTATCTTTTACTGTCATTAATGCATCTTATGCATATTTGGGAGGTTTCATATCAAATTTATTTTAATTATATAATTTAATATCATATAGCTTTAATCATGGGGTTGGATTTGGGTTTTATAAATAAATTGTGATCATGCACATGTTATTATTTTTTTATATCGAAACCCTAATTATCTTGTGGAACAAAGTTGCATACAAAATATTTTTGATTATCTATTTAATTTTTGATTTTCTACTTACTATTGGATCTGAATACAATGTGCCTCTATTTTATGATTTTTGATGAAATTATCATGGATGCATATCATTGATGTAAGAGGGCTAGCAAACATGTGATCCTTGCGAGGATTCACATGATCCCTACTAGTCCTTGGGTTCATTGGTTATTAATATCGGTTGCCGTTAATAGCCTGTGTGACACTACATAATTCCCGGTATTGGTGTTCCCAGAAAAGTAAGAAGGGCATTGGATTCCCTAGGGTACAAGACCCCAAAGATTTCTCTAGAGACGGTTCATGCGTGGACCAGAAAATTGACGAATTGATGTGATCGATATGTGCTGCATTTTTTTATTTATTTAATTGATTCATTAATTTGACCTATTCCTATATTTACTTGTTGTTCAATTATATTATGTACTGTTTCAAAATCTTGATAGTCATTGATAAATGTTATCCTATTGGGCTGGTGAACTAATCCCTATTTAACATTTTTCAAAAATATGAAGCAAGATATGAGAATAAGCTGGAGAGATTTTGGATAGATATTGTTAGTATAATTTCTCTTTATGTTGTCTCAAGAACATTTTAGCTGATCGAGTAGAAATTATGTTATCTTTATGTAATTGCACGCCGAATGTGTTAATAACAATAGAAATAATGTTATTATAAGTTATGTTTAGTTTTATTCCTTAATCACGCCTAGTTATTTCTTGAATAAACAAATCGGGTCATAACAGAGTGGTATTAGAGTTTAGGAATTAGGTTTTACATGCGGATTATGATTAGACAAAAATGGGCTAAAATCAATGATCGGTGTCACTTTACCATGACTGATCATGCTTACTTATAATTATTGTCATGAATAGCTTATCTTAATGTCTGTAAAGCTAACCTTTTAATGAATTTAGGTATGGCAGTCTGTGATGATATCTATATGACACAAACTAACATGGGCTCTGCAATGGCTAACAAAGTTCGGAGTAATAAGGTCAGTTTAAAAGCTTACAATCTGGTAGTTCGGGAGGTCCAAGACGCGGCTAATACTTGGCCTTTTACACCTTTTTCTGAGCAAAAGAGACTGGTGCATCACCAGCTAACCTCACAATTGAGGGTAATCCATGAAGTGCTTAGTATGAAGACCAACCCCACCCTTTATCAGTAGTACCATACCTCCAGTGGGCCCCAGCTGCAGCTAACATGGGATAGCCAACTGAAGCTCCTAATCTGTTCAACACTAATGGATGGTTGAACCTAGGACCCAGTGAACCCAATGTGGCCCCGGATGCTATACCACCTGAGGAAAACAATCATGCATTGTCTATCGGTTCTGTGAACGTGCGCCCTAGAGAAGGGGCATAAAGCTTTGGATCCCTAATCTCACTTTTGACCTCACTATCCTAGGAACTTTTGTTTGTAAATATGGAAACCCCTAGAATAGTGAAAGTTTATATAATAATTGCATCACCTGACTGTGACTATCCTAGATCTTTTTGCGTGTATGAAATAGTAGCATCTGGGATAGTAAACTAAGTGTAACCCTTTTTTTTAATTAAGATGCTAAGATGTATGACTTTCGCTAACTATTTGAAATTAGAATTGTTCTTTGTTTTTGAATGTGGTGGGAGTTTGTAAATGCAGTCATAATATCATGGATTATGTATTATAGGATGGAGGAAAACACATCTCATGACCAACAAGAGACGTCCACCAATAACCAGTCCCCTCCAGCACCATAGGACACCATGAGCGGCATTTACCAGTGCCTGAGAGAACTGACCACTTTGGCACGACAACAGGCGAGAAATAATAACCACACTACGGTAATACAACCGTCAGTTCAGGAACAAGCAAGTGTGGCCGAAAAGCGAAGAATGATGATACTCAAGAAATTTCTACGACAACGTCCCCTGCCTTCCAAGAAAGTGTCAAGCCACTTTAATGCAGAGAGGTGGCTTCGACAAGTGAAAAAGATAATGGATAGCATGGAATAGCATGGATATTGCCACGGAGTTACGAGTTACCCTGATCTCTTATCTTTTTGAGGGTGAAGCCGATCACTGGTGTGATATAGTCAAAAGAATCAGGAACGTAGACCAAAGGACGTGGACCACATTCGAAGGGGTGTTCAATGATAAATATTTCCCGGAATCCGTAAGGAATAAGATGTTCTCTGACTTCCTAGAGTTACAACAACGCAACATGACGGTTACGCAATATGAGTCCAAATTTGTTGAACTCTCTCGCTTTACCACGGAGTTAGTTTCTACTGATGCAAAGAAGGTCAAGTGATTTGAACAAGGTCTTAAGCCTTCTATCCAAGGGCGCCTCATAGCTCATCGAGTGAGGAACTATAAGAAACTACTGGAAAGAGCTATGCTAGTAGAAAGAGACCTGGAGGATACCCAAAATTTCAGAAGTCATCAGCAAGGCAGAGGAAGTCAGACTAGAAATGGTGGCAGCGATAATCACCAAAGAATGGCCCCATATCGATGGCCAGAGCAAGGTGCCAATGGAAATAGGAGTGCGAATCAGGGACAAAATTCTAGAAATTGGAACATAACATCTAATGATACGAAATGATGTTTTAGGTGTAGGCAAACAGGACATTATAAGAATCAATGTCCCCTCATGTCTTCTCAAGGGTCGGCTAATCAAGACTCTTATCAGCAATTCAATCAATCTCGTCCACAACAATGCCCTTACTCTACTCAGGTTGCAAGACCGACAACTCAAGTAGGACCTTCGTAGTCATTTCCAAATTAGGCACAATAGAAAAAGCCAGGAAGTAGAACAACAGTTACCGAAGGCCAACCCCGGATCTATGCAATGACTATACCAGATAACAATGTCTCTAATGAAGTGATTGAATGTATCATTCTTATTTATAATTCTTGGGCACATATTTTTTTTGATCCGGGGGCAACCCATTCTTTTATTCGCACTTCATATGCTATGGCATTAGGGTTATAATTTGAACCTTTGGGTTGCACATTGTGTATAAACCTACCTATGGGCGATTGCTTGGAAACGACTAAAGTATGCAAGAATTGTGTGATCCGAATTGAGGAGCGCGAGTTGATTGTGAACTTAGTTGCCTTAGAGATAACTGGATATGACACAATTTTGGAATGGACCTATTGTCTTCCTATCATGCTATCATGAATTTTCTTAGTAAGAAAATCATATTCTATACCTCAAGAGATGTAGAGTTCGAATTCGTAGGTGAACGTCACTCTTCGCGTCCATTCCCTATAAGGAACAGAAGTAGTTTAGAGTTCTTTGCCAATTTAATTGGGGAGAAACTGGGAGAGACCTTAGCTGATATCATCTTGATAGTGTGTGACTTTCTTGACGTATTTCCTAAGGAATTACCTGGACTACTCCCGCAAAGAGAGATAGAATTTACTATTGAGGTATACCCTGTTACATAACCAATATCTATTGCCCCTTACCGTATGGCACCATTAGAGTTGAAGGAATTAAAAAAATAGTTGGACGAACTACTTTATATTGGATTCATTCGATCAAGCACGCTGCCTTGGGGTGCTCCTGTACTTTTTGTGAAAAAAAGGATAATACGCTAAGATTCTGTATTGACTATCGAAAGTTGAATCGGGTGACGATAAAGAACAAGTATCTTCTACCATGTATTGATGACCTATTTGATCAACTCAAAGGTTCTCGTTACTATTCCAAAATTCATCTTCGAACTGGATACCATCAATTGAGAATCAGAGACGAGGATATCCCCAAAATAGCCTTTCATACTCGATATGAACATTTTGAATTCCTGGTGATGCCCTTTGGACTTACAAATGCACATGCAGCTTTCATGGACATGATGCACCAGATATTCAGGCCCTATCTTGATCAATTTGTAATCGTCTTCATAGACGATATTCTCATTTATTCAAAGTCACATGAGGAGCATGTACAACATCTTCGCCAAGTGCTACAAACACTAAGGGAACACAAGTTGTATGCCAAGAAAAGTAAGTGTGAGTTCTGGATGAAGGAAGTCAAATTTCTTGGACATGTAGTATCCGAAGAAGGAGTGGCAGTGGCTTCAGCTAAGATTGACAGGGTACTATCGAAGATTTGTGGAAGGATTTTCCAGAATAACTATGTCCATGACCCGACTCACCTGAAAAAGGAGAAAAATTTGAGTGGACCAAAGAATGTGAACATGCATTCAACATCTTAAAGGAAAAGTTGACCACGACACTTGTTCTTTTTATACCCGAAAATGGTGTAGGGTATGACGTTTATACGGGCGCATCATTACAAGGACTTGGATGTGTGTTAATGCAAAATAACAAGGAGGTTACTTGTGGGTCAAGACAACTAAAAAATCATGAACGAATCTATTCCACACACAATTTGGAATTGGCAGTTGTTGTCTTTACTCTGAAATTATGGCGTGATTATCTATATGGGGAAAAATTCCAGATTACTCGGATCACAAAAGTCTCAAGTATATATTCACTCAAAAAGACTTGAATCTCCGACAACGACGCTGGATAGAGTATCTTGAGGAATACAACTTCACACTGCAATACCATCCGAAAAAAGCTAAGGTGTTGGTTGATACATTATGTAGAAAATCCTGAAGTGCAGTGGTCAACATGATGAAGGAAAAATGGCGATTGATGGAGGCAGTAGAGGATTATGACACCTGGATGGGTGAAGAAGAAGGTCAGCACGTCTGTTTAATCTTGTTGTTCAACCTATTCTCTGACAGAAAGTTGTTGAATTACAACATTCGGACTCCCGCCTGGAATCCATCCGCACTCAACTGGAGGATGGGAACGTTCTTGAGAATTGGTGGTTACGAAAGGGAGAACTGTTACATAAAGGAAGGTTGTGTGTACCCGATAATGCTCAGTTGATAGAAGAGATACTCAGTGAGTGTCATCAATCTAAATTTTCCATACATCCTGGTAGCACAAAAATGTATCAAGTTATGAAACATCAATATTGGTGGAAATGAATGAATAAGGATGTGGCTAAATTTATAGCTCGATGTACCATATGTCAGCAAGTAAAAGTAAAGCATAAGAAACCTAGTGGGTTATTACAATCCTTACACATTCTAGAGTGGAAATGAGATCATATCACTATGGATTTTTTGATTGGATTGCCTAGAACTTCAAAAGGATACAATGCAGTATGAGTAGTAGTGGATCGACTCACCAAATCGGCTCATTTCTTAGCCATGAAGAATACTGATACTCTAGTCACACTAAGTCAACTCTATATACGAGAGATTGTAAAATTACATGGGGTACCATTATCAATTGTTTCAGATCGTGATACTCGATTTGTGGCCCAGTTTTGTTAGAGTTTACAAAAAGCTATGGAAACTGAATTGCATTTCAGTACCACCTATCATCCTCAGACAAATGATCAATCTGAAAGCGTGATCCAGATATTGGAAGATATTCTACGAGCTTGCGCTCTAGATTTCAAAGGCAGTTGGAGTGAACATCTCCCACTGGTGGAATTTGCTTACAACAACAGCTATCAAACCAGTATTGGCATAGCTCCATATGAGGCTTTGTACGCACGAACCTGTAGATCACCTCTTTGTTGGGCCGAGGTTGGTGAGAGCACTTTATTTGGTCCAGAGAAACCACTGAAAAGATTCAAGTAATTCGAGATCAGCTACGCATGGCTCTAAGTTGACAAAAGAGCTACGCAAATCAAAGGAGGAGACCCTTGGAGTTTCAAGTTGGTGATTATGTATTCTTGAAGGTATCACTTAGGAAAGGAATATCTAGATTTGGAAAAAATGGTAAGTTGGCTCCCAGATACATTGGACCCTTCGAGGTAGTACACTGTACGGGAAATGTAGCTTATCAGCTTGCTTTGCCAGCTCAGTTTTCGGGAATACATGATGTGTTTCATGTATCCATGTTAAGGAAGTGTGAGCTAGATGCGTCGCACATTATTGCCTGGAAGGATGTTCGAAATCAAGAAAATGGAACTTATGAAGAACAACCTGTGCAGATTTTGGATACAAAAGGACAAATATTAAGTAACAAGGTTATACCACTCGTAAAGGTGCTATGACAACATCATGGTATTGAAGGAGCCACGTGAGAATTGGAAGCAGATATGCGTACAAAATATCCATATCTTTTTTTAACTCTCAAGGTTAGTATCGAATTTTGGGGATGAAATTCTTTTTAAGGGGGGTAGATTGTGACGACCCGTATAAAAATTAATTACTAACACACCAATTAGGTCGTCAATTTTGATTCTATATAACTATTGGTAATTTTTTCTAAAAATTTTAAATAAATAAATGGATTTCAAATATGAATTCTTTATGTGAAAACAAACTGAATGACTATAATATAGGTCATATTTCGTATTAAAATAAAATGTCATATTGTTAGAATGATATAATATATGAGTAATACGTCTGTTACATAGTGTGTGTGTGTGTATATATATATATATATATGTTTATATTTTAGATGTACAAGGGTCAAAGAAAGAAAAAAAAAAAAAGTGGCCATACACGTAAGTGGTGACAGGTGTATTAGGAAGAATAATAATAATAATAATTGACATGTGTTCTATTAAAAAACAAAAAATCATATGGCAAACAAATGGACAACTGTCCATGAGATGTAATTGTGGGACATCACCCCATGACATTGGAAGCCAAAGACGTTGGCTATAAATAGTCTGGTCACTGGCCATTCGAACAACACGGCAAAAAGGGCAAGAAAGAGGGAGAGAGAAAGGAAGAGAGAGGGAGAAAGGACGAAAAAGGTAAAAAATTTTATCGACCTAGGAGTTCGATCTTGCGATAAAAAATTTGGGTATGATTTAAAAATTTTATAGATTCAAATCACCTGAATTTGATACTCGTTAAATATTTTTGGATCAAACTCAAGTATCGTTATTTTCCATTAGATACCCCAAAAATTATTTTTAGTTTAACTACGTTATTATTAGCTATTTTTATTCTAAAATATTATTTCATTTGTTTTGCCACAATACACGATATCGAGTCAAGGTTACATCAGATGTAGGGTTTCCTTTATCTTTTATTTTCATTGATGCATCTCATGCATATTTGAGAGGTTTTATATCAAATTTATTTTAATTATATAATTTAATATTTTATCGCTTTAATAATGCGGTTGGATTCAGGTTTTATAAATAAATCGTGATCATGCACATGTTATATTTTTTTAATATCGAAACCTTAATTATCATGTGAAACTAAGTTGCATACAAAATATTTTTTATTATCTATTTAATGTTTGATTTTCTATTTACTGTTAGATCTGAATACGATATGACTCTACTTTATAATTTTTGATGAAATTATCATGGATACACATTATTGATGTCAAAGGGTTAGTAGACATGTGATCCTTGCGAGGATTCACAGGATCCCTACTAGTCCTTGGGTTCACTGCTTAGTTATATCGGTTGCCGTTGATAGCCTATGTGGTACCACAGAATTCCCGGTATTGGTGTTCCCAGAAAAGCAAGAAGGGCATTGGGTTCCCTAGGGTGTAAGACCCCAAAGTTTTCTCCGGAGGTGGTTCATGTGTGGCCCATAAAATTGACGAATTGATGTGATCAATATGTGCTGCATTTTTTTTTATTTAATTGATTCATTAATTTGACCTATTCCTGCATTTACCATCTGTTCAATTATATTACGTACTGTTTTAAAATCTTGATAGTCATTCATTGATAAACATTATCTTACTGGCTGGTGAGCTCATCCCTATTTAACATTTTTCAGAAATATGAAGCAAGAGAGGAGAATAAGCTGGAGAGACGGTGGATATAGACTGTTACTATTATTTCTCTTTATGTTGTCTCAAGAACATTTTAGCTGATCGAGTGGGAATTATGTTATCTTTATGTAATCGCACGCCGAATGTGTTAATAATAATAGAAAGAATGTTATTATAAGTTATGTGTAGTTTTATTCCTTAATTATGCCTGTTTATTTCTTGAAAAAAAAAAAAAACCAAGTCGTGACATTAATAAATTAGGAAACAAATGAGAGTTATTTATCAAAGTGCAACTGTTTTAAAACACACACACACACACACACATATATATATATATATATATATATATATATATATATATATTGAAATATAACACTTTTGAACTTATTTATCGAACTACGACACTTTTTTAAAACAGATTCAATAACTCTGGCTTTGTTAAAAAATATATTTTTGGGGGCAGCAGTAAAGCGTGTTTAGTAAACACGTTTTTTTACCCTTTCTTACGCTTTTCACACAAAAGATGATCTTCATACCCAACGAACTCTTCAACTCATCCTTTATCTCTGAATCAACCTTGGTGTTAAAACAATTGCAGGTTAATTTTCATAATGGAATCACTTCCTAGACATAGGTGGTTGGATCACTTTTCCCTTCATCATAGATTTCTCTCTCTCTCTCTTTCTCTCTCTCTCTCTCACACACACACACACTACACAATATTGGGTCCAACTATAACACAAAATTTATTCTTCAGTATCATTCATTCTTTTTAATCCAATAAGAATATAACTCATGTCAAGTTGTCTTATGTTATGATTATAAATGAATCAGTCGAGGATCAACGACTATACATTATTTTTAGTATGAAACTGATTTTTTTTTTCTATATCCTTCTCTTATCCTCAAATAATAACTATGATCTTTTTGTGAAAAGCAACAACCATGGGGGGTCTGTCCTTGGTAGCGGGAGGATGGTGGGTTTCAATTCTTTCGAACCTTAATTGTGTATTTGATAGAGGAATATAATGTGAAGAGCATCGAGATCAATTTCTCTCAATTTCAGTACTAGTTGCAGTCAATTTTTTTGTGTTATAGTTGGACCCAATTTTTTTGTGTATCTAATAGAGGAATACAATTTTTTGAACCAGCGGCTTGAAAAGCGTGTTTAGTAAACACACTTTTAAGGAAAAACCTGTAAAGCGTAAATAACTCGAAAAAAAATAAGTGTTGTATTTCAGTATGTATATTTTAAAATAGTTGTACTTTTTAATAATTCGAAAAAATGAGATTGATCATCAACTATCAGCCGCTTGCTTCAAAATCTATCTCATGCCAAGGTGTTATGCTCCAATTTCATAAAACAACGTGAACTAACTAATAACCATCAAATCTATGAGAGCATAACTAAAAATAATCAAATAAATCAAACCTCAATAAATATCAAAACATGCTTTAACTAAAAATTTCAAAAGAAACATAAATTGGCTATTCAATGTTACATCTTAAAAACCTTAAATAAATTTGAATATCCCATTCAACTAAATAATATTCTTAACAATCAACCATCATCAAACAATTGCAATAAGATAAATAAACCAATCCCTAAGCCTCGAAAGCTAGATCAACATCTTGATCCGCCTCAAATTCTAATTCCACGTGCTCAACTAAAGTGATATTCTCTTCAATATCTAAATCTAAAAAATATCAAAAAAGGGGTGAGCAAATGAGCCCAATAGAGAATTGTTCCAAATCTTAAACAATGTTTATAAAAATATAAAACAGGTAGGTCCTGATTAACAAAATAACATATGTAGTTTTGGAAATAAAACTTGTGACATTATAACGATCTCAAGCTTACGATATATAAACAGGAAATCCGGAACATAGTAGAATCATTTAGAAAAATCAGATTTTATAAAAATACATCTCAACTAAGTAGGTTGACTATCATTAATCTATACATCAAATATATCTAGTCCATAAAATTCCACATTCTCAGTAATCACCCCGTAGGGCTACAAAGTTCCAGGAAGCACGTATACTAACGTATCAACATTGACGAAATATTCTTAGGAATAGTATACTAACCCTTAGCCTCGAAACCTGTGAACGAATAGTGGTTTTGGAACCCTGCTACAACTTTAGAATTGATCACCCAAGTGCAGGTTGTGAGAAGTAATAAATTTCTCGGGAGTCTGAGGTCGAACCACAGGGTATTATGAAAAACAAGAGACACAAAACAAATAAAAAGAAATTGTTTGAAATTTGTTTGAGTAGGAATTTATCCAGCAGAACAAAGATGGGTTGGTTAAAATAATAATTGAAATATTAAAGTATCAGGGATACCCTTTCAAATTTACACAGTAATTATTAATGATTCAGTGTTCGAACTCATTTGAGAATCAGCTGAGGATGATCCCAATCGGAATATTAAGCAATGATAATATGAAAACATCAAAAGTTATAATTAATGAATTATATGAATAAATATAAAAATTTACTTGTAAATCACAAACATTCACCGTGCCCGGAGTCTACAATAAATCAAGTTTTCTAACAGGTAAATCTTATTTTATTGCAAATAATAAATCAACTATCTTATGAGAAATTCTAATTAATTAATTCAAGTATGAAATAACCAGTTTTTTGACTTGTAGGAAATCTCAAGCATTCGATGTACATGGCATAACAAATCAAGAAATTATACAGAACAAAAACTTTACTAAAAGATAAGAATTAAATTAAAAGAATAAATCATGCATTGAAAATAACATTGAATCAATAATAAATATCGTGCTTCATTGAAAATATCTTCCCTAGTTTTAGTTAGACTTTTAGCAAGTCATAGAACAAGAATAAAAACTAGAAAAGAAAAGATGGAAGAAAATAATAATCTCCGCTCTCAATAAGTGAGAACCTTTATTTATACTAAAATAAATCCTATATATAAATCCTAGGTATAGGTAGAACATATAAGGTTGGTTTGAGAAGAATTCATTTCCAAAGAGAAGTCTTTTAAGGTTAAATCTCGTGCATAAAATCTTGGGGGCGCGGATACAAAATCTGTTCAGACTTCGAGTTTGAATTTCGCATAGTTAGAGGCTGATTCACGAAATTTTCGTGACATACACTTCTGTAGCCCTTGAAATTTTATTTCCAAGACCAGAAAAAAATAGGTCAATCGGATATTGGAGTCAAAAGTTATGACCAAAATACTGAAGACGTGTCAAATCCTTATCTTCTAGAATACTTTTTTAATTCAACTTTAAATGAGTTTTCTTTTAACTTGGACTCTTATAAGGATTAAATTGTTGCGTTATCTTCAAATCTTGCTATCTTAATCTTGACTCTTCAATCCTTATTTGTGATTCTTCGTCTAGTGATTGTTTAACTTGTCTTATCCATTATTACTTTAAATCAACCAATTTACCTGCAAAATAAACCGAATAACTAGAAAGAGTATCAAACTAAAAAATAAAGGAATCTAACACATTTAATCACAAAATAATATGCAATTAACTAATTATTAAACATAATGAAATAGCACTTTTTGATGGTTAATCACACCCCCCAACCTAAATATTACTAGTCCCTAGTAATACATAGATCCCAAAATCTAAAAACTAAAAATTAAATAATAGAATAAAATAAAATACAAATTCCACTTTCGTAGGACTCACAATTGCATTTAACATATGCAACAAACCTTTAAACCCCTAAGTTCCCCCTAGTGGACGATTATAGTCTCATGAGGGTTTCCGGAGATGATACCCACAAACATCACCTTGTCATCAAATATCTGAATAATAATTTTATAAGACAAATTGCTACCACAATATAAAAATTCTAAGATGCAATCCTTTTTATAAGCACATGGAAAACAAAATATAGAACTCTACGCTATATAAATGTATGCACTTATCATGTTCCCACAAAAAATCATGTGTAGTGTTGAATTAACTATACCAAGTCAATAATTTATCTGGTAATCACCTCTACAACTATCAACTATTCGTCTCAATGTCAAATCTCACTAGATAATTCACTCATAAAAGATTCTCTCAGATTATAGTGACTATTCCCTCAAATATCACATGTGAGAAGAAGATATTTAAATCAAAACAAAATAATGCTCACATGTTCCATTTAAATAATTGTAATTCAAAAGAAAAAGATTTGACATAGTCTCATGAAAGGTCAACACACAATAAATAAATAATCATCATTTTCTTCCTTATTCACACAAGTTATGCATACACTCATACACTATTGAAATCAAATAGGTCTTTATCTAAGGTTGTAATAGAGCCTTGGGATTAGGGTTTTAAAACGAATGATATTCATGAATTCAAAAGACTATCCCGAGAGAACATGTATATTACACAATCAAACTTCTTTCCCCAGCTTTTCATTCTCCATTCTTTAGAAGCACAATTTACAACATTTACTCATATTTTTTTCCTTTTCAAACACATGCTTGCTATTTTGTTTTTATTTTTTTTCAATTTTCTTTTTCACAGCTAGACATATTGTCTTTCTTAATTTTGTTTCAACATTTTTTCTTTTTTTTTTTTTAGCAAAACAACTGAATGTATATACTTTTTTTTTTTCCTTTAATCATCTTTTTTTTCAACCAACATTTCCCAAATTACATAAATAATAAAAAGCTCAATCTCGGGATAACCAAGGATAAAAGATATTATTTTTTTTCATTGGCTTGGTTATTATGTGTTTGGTATAAGAAATAAAATATTGCTTCAAAGGCTCAATCACGACTTATAGGGATAATAAAATTTAAAGAATAAGACTTAGACTCAAATAATGTTAAAAATGGCCTAAAATCATATCTCAAGAGCTTCTTGATAACACAATTTTCATGCAAATAATTTAAATTCAAGCAATCATTCACAATATTGGTGTTGACCAAAACAAAGGTAATGAGACTATTCAAGAATATTAGCTAAAATAAATAATTATTTTAAGTAAATGTAAATAACTCTCTAAGGAAGATTGGATCAAAGCTCACCACGATTTTTATGCATCTCTACTATATGTCTTAAGTTGTCAAGGTAAAATAGCTAACAAATTTTCTACTTGTTAAAGTTTAAAGTGCACAAATTGTGAGTTTTTATAAGAACATGATGTGAGATACACAAATATAGAATAAAGTTCTATATGATGCTTAAACAATTACAAATTTAAAGTTAAGCGAATTATTATTATATTGTGGTGTCAAATTATGTATAAACATGTTATTTAGATATCTAACAACCAAAACAATTTTTTTTTTATTTTTTTTATTTTTATTTTTTACCAACGTAAATAAACTAGAAATTTTCACAACACAAAAAAAAACACATAAATTAGAAATTTTCACAACACAAACCATACCCACACCCCCAACCTAAATTTAACATTGTCCTCAATGTAAAAATAAATACCTTAATACTTAATAAAAATAATGAACAAAGATCAAAGGGGTAGGAATACTTGGTGCCATAACAATTCTAAAACTTAAAAATAAAAAACTCAACAAAAAAAAAACTATAAATTGAAACAAATAGAAAGGAAACTAAAATTAAACAAAAAAATAAAATAAATTCTAACTACTATGTACAAATAAAAATAAAAGCTCACACTCAATCCAGCTTAAAGTCAAATTTGAATATGCGCCATTTTATTTTTAATGGCTTAGAATTGTGGTGTTGAAGTAACTCCTTTAATCGAATTATCCACTCATATACCCAATAAATCCTTGGAACGTGTAAGAAAAGGGAGATATATACATGTTTATGCAAATCCAACAATGAGATAGAAAATATATCTTTATCAATTACATCACACAACTCAACTTTCATACCCTCACCTAGATTAGATATGTGAATCTTATTACTATTCTTTGATAATGAAAGGTCTTTGGGTTCATTATCCTCTTGTTGAATAATAATGTCACTTAATTTTTCACTATAAAGAGTATTAATGGATTCATCCTCAATTTGTAATTCAGGAAAAGAATCACTCTCACTACATTGACCATTCTCAACTTCTTGTTTTTGTATCAATGTATTAAGCATGTTTTTTATCTCTTCAATATCTTGGCTTATTTGGGCATTGAAAACTAATTAGGTTTACATAAATTCACAAAAAATGTCATCCAAATTCTTTTCTTGTGGGTCATGGTAGGGTGGATATTGGGGGTGGGGTGAGATGTGCTGGTAACTGATAATGTTCGTTCCCCCAACCAAAATCGGGATAAAAAGTTTCAAAACAATGGTCAGTGTAAGGTTGAAAAGAATTAGGTAATACAATTGACCCATCCCTCAAAAACCGTCGAGCCGTTGGAATTAAAGGGCACACCTCAGTGGGATGCTCAAACACATCACAAATCAGACACAGTTCCTCCATAGGGTACGAGATTACTTGGCACCACATTAAAAAAAACTATAAATATAAAAATAAAAATTATGAAAAATATAACCTGAAGGAGAAAAAATAAAAAACATAGGGTACGAGATTACCGGATCTGTGACGAATCTCAAATCTAGCAAACCTCAATAGATGGTCATACGTTCCTTGTCTTCAAACAACTCCTCGGCAACGGCACCAAAAAACTTGCTACAACTTTAGAATTGATCACCCAAGTGCAGGTTGTGTGAAGTAATAAATTTCTCGGGAGTTCGAGGTCGAACCACATGGAATTATGAAAAACAAGACACACAAAAAAAAATAAAAATAAATTGTTTGAAATTTGTTTGAGTAGGAATTTATCCAACAGAACAAAGATGGGTTGGTTAAAACAATAATTGAAATACTACAGCATCGGAGATACCGTTTCAAATTCACACAATAATTATTAATGATCCAGTTTTCGAACTTAATTGAGAATTAGCTGAGGAGTGATCCCAATCGAAATATTTAGTGGTGATAATATGAAAACATCAAAGTTATAATTAATGAATTATCTGAATAAATATAAAAATTTACTTGTAGATCACAAGCATTCACCGTGACCGGAGTCTACGATAAATCAAATTTTCCAACTGGTAAATCTTATTTTATTGCAAATAATAAATCAACTATCTTATGAGAAATTATAATTAATTAATTCAAGCATGGAATAACCAATTATTTGACTTGTAAGGAATCTCAAGCATTCGATGTACATGGCACAACGAATTAAGAAATTATACAGAGCAAAAATTTTTCTAAAATACAAGAATTAAATTAAAATAATAAATCATGCATTAAAAAGAACATTGAATCATTAATAAATACCGTGTTTCATTGAAAGTATCTCCCCTAGTTTTAGTTAGACTTTTAACAAGCCATAGAACAAGAACAAAAACTAGAAAAGAAAATATGGGAAGAAAATAATAATCTCCCCTCTCAATAGGTGAGAACCTTTATTTGTACTAAAATAAATCATAGGTATAGGTAGAAGATATAAGGTTGGTTTGAGAAGAATTTCTTTCCAAAAATAAGTATTTTAAGGTTAAATCCCGTGCATAAAATTTTGGGGGCGCGGATACAAAATCTGTCTAAACTTTGAGCTTGAATTTCGCATAGTTAAAGGTTGATTCATGAAATTTTCGTGAAATACACTGTTGTAGCCCTTGAAATTTTCTTTCCAAGACCAAAACAAATCAGGTCAATCGGATATTGGAGTCAAAAGTTATGACCAAAATACTGAAGACGTGTCAAATCTTTATCTTCCAGAATACTTTCTTAATCCAACTTTAAATAAGTTTTCTTCTAACTTGAACTCTTATAAATATTACATTGCTGTTTTATCTTCACATCTTCCTATCTTAATCTTGACTCTTCAATCCTTATCAATTGTGATTCTTCCTCTAGTGATTGATTAACTTGCCTTATCCATTATTACTTTAAATCAACCAATTTACCTACAAAATAAACTAAACAACTAGAAAAAGTATCAAACTAGAAAATCAAGGAATCTAACACATTTAATCACAAAATAATATGCAATTAACCAATTATTAAACATAATAAAATAGAACTTTTGATGGTTAATCAAACCCTGCGTGGAACAAACCCCAATTTGAGTGATAGAAAACATTCGAACCCTCAAGGTAAGAAACACATCAAAACATTCTGCAATATAAGTCCAAAGGCAACCCAAGTTCGTCGTTCCCAACCATACAATAGATAATGTTCATACATTTAGTAAAATTCACATATATCACAATTCCACAATTTTTAAAATATAAGAAACCTCAAGAAAAACATGCAAGAGATTATCAAGAAACATTTGCAATTCGATAGTATTCAAGATATAGGGTTTTTGGATAAAAATCATGTAATTTGGGTGTAATTTTTTTAAGAAAATGTAATCGAAAGGAATGCAAAATCATTGTAGATCTATCATATATATTAGAATAGGAATAAAAAAGATACATATACGTAGCCCTAATCCTCAATGAATAAGAATGAGAAAGAAACCCCACCTTAATTTGCAAATAGTATATCCTAACATATTTTGATGCAATTACCATGTATTAATCTTTCAAGATCTAGCCCATTTCTCTCCAAACTCTCCTCCTTTCTATCTCTCCAAACTACCCTAGGTTTCTTAGGGTTGAAAAATAGTTAAAACGACCCTCAAAATATGTCCCTGGGTATTTATAGGGTCAAGAAATGAAGAAAACCCTATCAGCTAATTGGGGTTGTTTTTAGCGAGGCATCCGGATGGTTTTTACTTATTGTTTCCCTTTTATTTTGATTAGATGCACAATTTCATTTTGCTAGACTAGCATCCGAACGCCCCCAGAACTGTTCGGATGCTAGTGACTTTCTGTTCCAAACTTTCTACACAATTTTGACTTTCTTATAACATATGTAGTTGTATGTATATTTCATGTCGTATTGTGCATGATACTTTGTATTTTAGATTTTAAAAAAATATTATTTATTAACATTAGCATTAAAGCCGATTATGAGAATTTTAAAAGAAAAATTTAGACACACTTTGAATTTGAACAGCTACAAAATAAATGAATAAATAAATTTTTAGGTCTCACTTTTTTGTCATCCCATAAAAAATAGGATTAAAATTTAGACGCTTGAAAAGATTAACTTTGGAAAGACATTAAAAAATAAGGATAAATTGGGTTTAGTACCGCACAAAAGGCGTCAGTCAAAACTGGCGTTTTTAGGCTAAAGAGGATAGTTACAATGCCTAAATACGTCAGTCTAAATGACATCTTTAACTAAAAAATGTCAGTTCAACTGATGTTTTAATTTAAAGATGTCAATTGAATTGATGTTTTTAAAACTACCTGAGTTTCGAGTATAAGTTTGAAAAGGGGCTGAATTTGGGTAAAAGCTCTATGCAAATATGTGTGTTCACATTGCAACTGTTAAATGAGAAGTTATGCATGCTCGTGCTTTTACTTCTATCATATAGTTCTAAGCGATGCTTAATGGCATAGTTGTCGTGGGTTGAATCAAGTTCCTTGCCAACATGTTGCACTGAAATTTGGGGAAAGTAAAAGTTCGCTCAGTCTCTGTCTCTGGGCGAGAGAGAGAGAGAGAGAGAGTATTGCCAAGTCCCAAATCTTGTTAGGTTTATGATCCACAAAATATGAATTTCTAGAGAAGGTCTAGGGTATAGAATAAACGATAGATAGTTTGGGCAATAAATGGCAGTTATTTGCATTACTACGCTTGGCAATGCACCACACTGTTTGTAAGCAAACTATGGGACAATTGTAACCTATATATGGATATCAACTTAATTTATCCTTGAGCTATTCCTCCTTCCCCACCACTTTTTTCTCACCTTGTTACCAGTCCTTTCATTTCCTAGCTTGTGCATGATCACCTTTGTTTCCCGCAGTCTTGCCCCGTAGTCCTTCCAAGCTTCAAACATCTGTTTTAACCGTCTAAGATCACGATCCGGGTCTAAACTGGCCTCAACCTAACTTGACTTCACCTGTTGGAATTTAGAGAACTATCACACACTCACAAAAAAATAATGGAAGCGACTATTGAAGATAGGAAGAACTCTTTTTATTCACTCATATTCAAATTGATGTATTACATAGGATATATATAGACACTCATATATAACACATGACATATAAAATAACCCCACTACATAATGCAATAATAAAGACCCCACTCCTCCATTACTTGGAGAATTAAAATACCACAATTACTTTGTCCCCCACTAATAACATATTGATGACCCACTAATACAAAAAACTAAATGCATAAAAATAACTCCTAAAACATGAAAAGTCATGTTTATTATTTTTCTTTCAACACCCCCCCTTAAACATGATTTTTCTTCTCAACTCCAAGCAAACTTCTCAATTTGCAAAAGACATCCTCTTTGAGGGGCTTAGTGAAAATATCGGCAATTTGATCTTGAGACTTCACAAACTTAAGCTCCACCTCTTTCTTGGTCACATATTCTCTAATGAAATGGAACCTTGTGTCAATATGCTTACTACGATCATGAAACACCGGATTCTTTGCCAATGCTAGTGCCGATTTGTTGTCAATAAAGATCTCCGTCGATTCATCTTGAGGCAAATGAAGCTCCTTCAACAAATTTCTAAGCCAAATGGCTTGACAAACACATGATGTAGCCGCCACATACTCGGCTTCACAAGTCGAAAGAGTCACAATGGGTTGCTTCTTTGAACTCCAAGCAAATGCGGTATCTCCCATGAAGAAAACATACCCGGTAGTACTTTTTCTATCATCCATATCTCCGGCCCAATCACTATCACAATAACCCGCAAGCTTGGAATTGTTAGAACAAGAATATAGTAATCCATAATCAAGTGTACCTTTGATGTATCTAAGAATTCTTTTCGCCGCCTTCAAATGGGTCATGGTAGGAGCTTCCATATAGCGACTTACAAGACCAACACCAAAAAGAATATCCGGCCTTGTGCATGTTAAGTACCTCAAGCTTCCCACTAGGCTCTTGAAATGGGTGGAATCCACATGCTCTCCATCTTCATATTTTGACAATTTTACACCACATTCAACGGGTGTGCATACCGGCTTACAATCTTGCATCTCGAATTTTGCCAAAATTTCTTTAGCATAACCTTCTTGAGAGATGAAAATACCTTCCTTCATTTGCTTCACTTCAATGCCAAGGTAGTATGACATAAGTCCAATATCGGTTATCTCAAATTCTTTAGCCATCGCTCTCTTGAAATCTTCAAACATTCTTGGACAATTTCCTGTGAAGATCAAGTCATCCACATACAAACAAGCATAGAGTATATCACCATTATCATTCACCTTGGCATAAAGAGCATGTTCATGGGGACACTTGGTGAAATTATTTGCTTGAAAGTACTTGTCAAGTCTACTATTCCAAGCCCTTGGTGCTTGCTTCAAACCATACAAAGCCTTTTTTAATTTCAAGACTTTCTCTCCTTGCCCTTTCACAACATAACCCAAGGGTTGTTCAACATACACCTCTTCATCAAGAAAACCATTCAAAAAAGCGGACTTTACATCCATTTGATGAATTTTCCAATCATTTAGAGCGGCTAAAGAAATAATCAATCTAATTGTTTCCAAACGAGCAACAGGTGCAAATACCTCATCATAGTCAATACCCGGTCTTTGACTATAGCCTTTTGCAACCAATCTTGCTTTGTACCTCTCCACTACACCATTGGCATTTTTCTTTGTCTTGTACACCCACTTCACTCCAATGGCCTTTTGTCCTCTAGGGAGTGTGGCAAGTTCCCATGTTCCATTTCTTTCAATTGCTTCAATTTCTTCATTCATGGAACTCCTCCACTTCTTGTCTTGTGCCGCTTTCTCATAGCCTATGGGATCACAATCGGCAAATAGGCAAAATAGTGTTAGATCACTAAATCTTTGAGTTACCTCTTCGGTTTCTTCATAGATATCTCGAAGACTCCTCATGCGAGGTGGCCTCTCACTTGAGCTTGCTTCGGATGATGATGGAGATGCTTGCACATTGGTGGGTATTGGTGGTGATGGTGGAGGAGAATAAATGGGCAGCTCCATGATCTCATTGGGCTCCTCCTCTTCTTCAAAGAATGGGAAAAAATCATAGTCTTCTTGTGGAGTGTTCCAATCCCATTCATCTTCTTCATCAAACTCAACATCTCTACTAATGATTATCTTGTCATTGATTGGGTTGTAAAGCTTGTAACCTTTGCTTCTTGAATCATAACCAATGAAGACAAACTTTTCACTCTTGTCATCTAGTTTGGTTCGTTTCTTATCCGGCACATGTGCATAGCATACACTTCCAAAGACCCGCAAATGAGAAACATTTGGTTTGATTCCTCCCCATGCTTCTTGTGGTGTTTTGTCTTGAACACTTCTAGTGGGACACCGATTTAACAAGTAGATGGCACAATCAATAGCTTCCGCCCAAAACTCCTTGGGCATTTTTTTACTCTTCAACATACTCCGAGCCATGTCAAGAATGGTTCGGTTCTTCCTTTCGGCAACACCATTTTGTTGTGGTGATCTTGGAACCGTTAGAGGATGGTGAATTCCATTTTCTTCACAAAAAATTTTGAATTCATTTGATGTGAATTCCTCTATCGGATCTAATTGTCTTAACTTCATACCCACTTTGTTTTTCAATCAAAGCCTTAAACTTTTTGAAAACACCAAACACCTCCGATTTTTGTTTTAGAAAATAAACCCACGTTTTCCGGCTAAAATCATCAATGAAGAGAAGAAAATACCGGTTCTTACCAAATGATGGTGGATCTATAGGGCCGCAAACATCCGAGTAAACAAGTTGAAGTGGTTTGGTTGCTCTTGAAATGGATTCTTTGGGAAAGCTCTTTCTAGCTTGCTTTCCAATTAGACATCCCTCACAAAGTTGATCCGGGTGGTTGATAGAAGGCAATCCTTTCACCATCTTCTTTCTAGACAACAAGGTTAGTCCTCCAAAATTCAAGTGTCCAAATCTCAAGTGCCATAACCAAGAAGAATCTTTAACACATGCTTTCAAGCATTTTGCCACATCACTTTGAATATTTAACAAAAACATTCTATTTCTTGTCATTGGCACTTTAGCAACCAAATTCCCGTTTCCATCTCTTATTGAAAGATTATGATTTTTCATGCAAATATCATAACCTTTCTCTAAGAGTTGTCCCAAGCTCAAAATATTATTTTTCATGTTTTGCACATAAAAAATATTAGAAATAACTTGATGCCTTCCATCCTTCAAACGAATCAAAATATTACCTCTTCCCATTACTGGAATTTGAGAGGAATCTCCAAAAGTGACTTTTCCACTTACCGATTCATCAAGCTCCACAAACATCTCTTTGTTTCCACACATGTGATTACTAGCACCGGAGTCAAGGTACCACACGTTCTTGTCTCCCTTTTGCTCTTCTTTGTATGCCAACAACAAGGTCGGCTCCACCTCTTCAACTTTGTCTTCAACAAAGTGTGTTCTTTCTTCCACAAAATCATTTCTACACTCGGAAGCAAAATGGCCATATCGATGACAATTATAACATTGACTATGAGATTTGTCATACCTCCCTCCATATGACTTTGAATGGTTGCCTCTTCCACGTCCTCTTCCACGATGTGATTCTTGACCTCTTTCTTCTTTGTTGGACGCATTTTGGCCAAAGTTTTCCCCTCTACCTTGACCACGTCCACCACGACCTCTACCTCTTTGACTTCCATCTTGCCTTCTTTCTTTTTCTTTGAAAGAAAGCTTAGTTTGTAGCACTTGTTCCAACGAATCTTGTTTCTTCTTGCCTAGCCGTTCTTCATGGGCTAACAACGATCCCATGAGTTCGTCAATCGTCATTGTGTCTAAATCTTTAGACTCTTCAATGGCTACGGCAATGTAGTCAAACTTGGGGTCCAATGAACGGAGGATTTTTTCTATCACCTGGGTATCATCATAGTGATCATCACCATAAGTTCTCAAATTATTCACAACCACCAAGATTCTTGTGAAATAATCTGAAACTAATTCGGATTCCTTCATACGTAAAGCCTCAAATTCACCTTGTAGAGTTTGGAGGCGAACTTTCTTTACTTTTTCCACTCCACTATGAGCGGTTTTTAGAACATCCCATGTTTGCGTGGATGTGGTTACACTAGCAACCTTTTGTAACATAGCATCATCCAAACATTGATGGATGAGTGAAAGAGCCTTTTGATCCTTCTTCTTTGTAGCTTGCAAGACTTCCTTTTGGGCTTGACTTAAGGAAGCTTCATCTTGCGGTGCTATGTAACCAATTGTTACAATCTCCCATAAGTCTTGAGATCCAAGAATTGCCTTCATGCAGATACACCAATTATCATAGTTATCTTTGATGAATCGAGGCATTTGAAATGGAAGCATTCCATTCGCCATCTCTCTCTCACTCTCTCTTTTTCAACACTCAAGCCTAGCTCTGATACCACTTTGTTGGAATCTAGAGGACTATCACACACTCACAAAAAAATAATGGAAGAGACTATTGAAGATAGGAAGAACTCCTTTTATTCACTCATATTCAAATTGATGTATTACATAGGATATATATAGACACTCATATATAACACATGACATATAAAATAACCCCACTACATAATGCAATAACAAAGACCCCACTCCTCCATTACTTGGAGAATTAAAATACCACAATTACTTTGTCACCCACTAATACCATATTGATGACCCACTAATACAAAAAACTAAATGCATAAAAATAACTCCTAAAACATGAAAAGTCATGTTTATTATTTTTCTTTCAACATCACCTCCATCAAGAATTTGGAATCATCACCAAATACTTGACTCTTTTGCTCAAACTCTTCAGCCATTCTACTTAAAAAACTCAGACCTGCACTCATTGGTCTCAATTGATTGCTCTTATGACTGACCTCTGAAATTATTCCCCATGTCCCAACAGGAGTCTTTATCATCATTTAAATTGACTAATGCATCAGAATTCTTCTCAGAATATTCAAGGGACAAGTTCTTCTTTGCAATGGAAAGGCTAGACTGTAATTATCTCATTTGTTTATGCCACGCTTCTTCCATGGACTTCATCTTAAGCTCGTATTCAGACCAACGATTCTTGTACTGTCGGAGCCGTTGGTGGAGTATGTCATTCTCCTCTTCTTTCTCTCTCATAGCAGCCTCAACTTTAATGACGCGACGTTGTAGCTCTGCAAGGAGTGATGACTTCACCAGGACCTCATCCAACTCATTAGCCTGTTTGGAAACTTGTCATTGTCATTTCATATTCATATAACAAACTATACATGTCTGTCAAACAGCAAGGCAAACTATTGTAGGACCAAACATACTGCCTATAAAGGAGGATGAAATTCATATAAACCAGTCATGACATCCCTTAGTTGTGCATGGAAGTGTTGCAAGTCAATATGTCTGGTATAAAGGACAACAATTTAGCATTAGCATTCTAATCGTGATTAGTTGCCCAACTTATTTGAGCCCAGTATTCCCGTATACTAGAACCAACCAAGATGGTACACATGGGTGTATGTGTGGTTACCCAGGGCCAGAAAATCACATCTAACACAATATAAACAAAGAGAAATTCTTTATTTATCTCTGGAAATAAATATAAGAATTTTTCACACAAGAATACTTTCAAGACCTCTCCAGGATCTCTCTCTCTCTGTTTCTTCCTCACTAATTTTTGGAATGATTTTGGCTTTCATTAAGCTCTCTATTTATATGGACTTTCTAGCCAAAAAAAACAGAGGGCTTCCAAAAATTCCGGCCAGCTAAAACTCCAGCGACAACTTTTCTGGCGACAAAATCTTCGGCAACAAAATCTGGATGAGGCTTCTAGATCCTTCAATTCTCACCCTCAAGAACCCTCAGAAGAGAATGTAATTAGAAATTCATCCTGACTATGTCCCTACATAGCTCAAGCTTTTCCCGAGTAACCACCTTTGTCAACATGTCTACTAGATTCTCCTTTGTGTGGATCTTCACTAGTTTCAACAATTGTTGCTCCATCACTTCGGGTATCCAATGATAGTGAATATTAATATAATTTGTCCGGGAATGGTACATTGAGTTATTGCCATGACACATCTCCCCTTACAAAATTGTAGAGAAATCCTAATGTAGATTTTCTACCATCAAGATCTCCTGCCATATCTAAATCTGTATAACCTTCCAAAACTGGTTCCCCTCCCTCGTAACACAAGCATATCTTCAATGTACTCTTAAGGTATTTGAGAATCCACTTAACTGCCTCCCAATGTTCTTTCCTTGGATTGGAAAGAAATCTACTTACCATGCCCACTGCATGGATAATGTCTGGCCTTGTACACACCATTGCGTACATTAGACTCCCAACTGCTGAGGAGTAGGGAACCGTTGTCATATCTTCTATCTCCTTCTTTGATGAGGGACATAAATTCTTGCTCAACTTGAAATGATTAGCTAGTGAAATTCTGACTGGCTTGGTAGTATTCATGTTGAACCTCTTGATCACCCGTTCAACGTATTTATCCTGTGATAGCCACAATTTCTTGGTTTTCTTATCACGAGCAATCTGTATGCCTAGTATCTATTGAGCTGGGCCTAAGTCCTTCATTTCAAAGGACTTGGACAATTCCTTCTTTAACTGGCTAATCTTTGTTGCATCCTTTTCAACGATCAACATGTCGTCAACATAAAGCTGGAGTGCAATGAAATTGCCATCTGAGAATCTCTGAATATAAACACACTAATCTGCAGTAGTCCTCTTGTAGCCTTGACCCACCATGATTGAGTCAAACTTCTTATACCATTGTCTCGGCGCTTGCTTGAGGCCGTACAAACTCTTCCTCAACTTGCAGACCAGATTTTCCTTTCCTGGAACCTCGAAACTTTTTTGTTGTTCCATATAGATTTCTTCATTCAGATCTCCATGAAGAAATACTGTTTTCACGTCCATTTGTTCAAGCTCTAAGTTTAAATTGGCTACTAATCCGACAATGACTCGAATTGAGGTCTTCTTAACAACTGGTGAGAAAATCTTGTCAAAGTCGATTCCTTTCTTCTGTTGGAATCCTTTAACGACCAATCGAGCCTTACACTTCACCAATTTTCCACTGCCATCTTTCTTCAGCTTGAACACCCATTTATTCCTCAGTACTTTCTTACCTTTTGGAAGCTTCACCAGCTCATAGATTTGATCTCATCCTACATAGCTTGCATCCACTTATCTTTATCTGTATGAGCTTGTGCTTCCTGGAAGCTTTCCGGCTTCCCCTCATCAGTAAGTAGAATATAGTCTGACTCATGATATCTACTCAATGGAATGCGTCCTCTTTTCGGATCTTCGTGAATGAGGCTCGTCAGCTATATGAGGTATACCATCATCTGATTGATGTGATGGTCATGCAACATCTGATGGAGGGGTTTGTAGCTTCCTCTGCTCAACACCTTCTTCATCATGTTGTTTTGCTTTTGGAGCTTCATCCTGCACTTCGTTATTATTTGTAGTGAACTATAACAGTGCAGGGTCTGGAAAAATGTAATGTGCACTGGAACTAGAACCATTAGACTTTGTGAGATTTTCAAAGTCCTCATATATTTGGTTTTCATGGAACACCATGTCCCTGCTCCTGATGATATTTTTATCCTTTGGATCCCACAATCTGTATCCGAATTCTTCATCTCTGTAGTCTATAAAGATGCGCGGAGTGGTCTTGACATCAAGCTTCTGCCTCTGCTCCTTGGATACATGTGCAAATGTCTTGCACCCAAATATTCTTAAGTGGGAATAGGAGAGATTCTTACCAGACCACACCTTCTCTGGAATATCAAAATTCAATGGTATTGACAGTGATCTATATATCAAATAACAAGCGACACGAACAACTTTACCCCAGAATGGCTTCGGCAACTTTGTCATACTGAGCATGCATCGAACTCTTTCCACAATGGTTCGATTCATCCTCTCCACTACACCATTATGTTGTGGGGTACGTGGAACTGTCTTCTCATGTCTAATACCATAATTACCACAGTATTCTTGAACTCTCTAGAAGTGTATTCGCCTTCATTGTCTATTCGGAGACACTTAAGTTTCTTTACCGTTTCCCGCTTTATCATAGCATGGAACCTTTTGAAGCATTTGAGTACTTGGTCCTTTGTCTTTAGGAAGTACACCCACACCTTCCGTGAAGCATCATCAATAAAGGTTAGAAAATATCTGTTTCTGTCTAATGATTCCACCTCCAGGGGACCGCAAACATCAGAATGTACCAGACTTAACAACTCTGATCTCCTCTTTATAGAGGAACTGAACGAGACTCGATGGTGTTTACCAAACAAGCAATGTTCGCAAAGATTTAGAGCAACATCCTTGGCAACTGTGATGAGATCCTTCTTTGCTAAGGAAGGTAAACAATCTCTTTTCCACCATGTGACCGAGTCTCTGGTGCCACAGATTTGGTGAAGCCTCATTTTCAACTGAATTGAGGCTATATGCACAAACCTTCACATGGGTCTTGTAAAGCGCACCACAAATATGTCATCGGGCGACAACCATGACACCTTTTGTGAGTTTTCGTGTGCCATTGCCGAAGTGGTTATCGTAACCCTGTCTATCAAGGGCAATCCTAGAAAGTAGATTTAACCGAATGTCGGGGACATGTCGAGCATCCTTCAATATCAATGTACAACCAACATTTATTTTTATTTGAATATCACCAATTTCCATGATCTTGGAAGAACTGGTGTTTCCCATCTTCACTGCAGCAAAGTCTTCGACTTTGTACATTGAGAAGAAATTGTTGTGAGAAGCAGTGTGGTAAGAAGCTGCAGTATCTACCACCCATTCAGCATCATGGCTAGAAACATGAAGGCATGTCTCCTCATTGACAGAAAGAATGGTTACATCTCCTGGTAGAATGACTAGTGTCTCTCTGTTCTGTTTCTTCGGCTGATTACTGTCTTGGCCTTACTCTCGTAGAAATTTGCGGTAGTTTTTCTTCATGTGGCCTTGCATGCCACAATGGTAACACTTGTATGTGGGTCTTCCATTACCATTTGATCTTCCTGGATCTTGTGACCTTCCTCTACTTTTACTCCTTCCTCTTCGCTTGTCTTTGCTACCTCCTTGCTGTCTGTCTCTGCTCTCAGTGACAAGAACATTTGATTGGTCAATACTGGCGTCCTTTTTCCTTGCCTCCTCATTGAACAAGGCATCCTTAACAATTGACATGGTAAGTTTGCCTCCCGATGCTAAATAGCTAAAAGAGACTACAAGTGTCTTCCAACTGTCTGATAAAGAACTGAGAAGTAGGAGGGCTTGTTCTTCATCCCCCAGCTTCAATTCTACTGATGATAATTGATTTACTAGGCTCTAGAACTCACTAATGTGCTTGGTAATTGAAGTTCCACCTTTTAATTTCAGATTCACCAACCGCCACATCAAAAGGGATTTATTCTGAGCTGTCTTGGCCTGGTACATGTTTTCTAGCTTCTTCCAAAGAACATAGGCATCAGTCTCTTGTGCAATATGGTGGAATACACTATGGTCAACCCATTGCTTGATTTGACTGATGGTTTTTCTGTTCAGTTTCTTCCACTCTGTTTCTTTTTGTATATGTTGAGCTATCAATTGAATACGTTTAATAAAAGACTCAACTAGACCATTCTGAGTGTGAGTGTGTGCAACTGGATGATCAATATTCATTCCTACTGACATGTAGTAGTTATTAAACTCACAAGCATTATCCAGACTAATTGTCTTAATTGGATAATCTGGGAATTGTGCTAGCAACCGAATTATTTGAGCTAGAAGCCTTGCAAATGTGACATTCCATATAAAAGTAGACACACGTGACCATCTTGTTGATATATCAACTAAATTCATGAAATAACAAAATGGCACACATGAAGGGTGTATTGACCCATATATATCCCCTAAATTCTTTGCGAAAAGTCAGGAGATTCAGAAAGCACCTTCGAGGGGGATGGTATAAGAATTCTTTCATTGTTATAAAACTAGTAATAATTTAGGTGCAAACAACTAATTCAAAATCTAATAGGGAGAATACTAACAGTGCATAGGATATGGAGAGAAAGAGGTTTTCAATATATCTGTATATCTGTTTCTTTCTATGTAGTGTGTGTTTCCTCATTCAAAAGTATGAGGCCTTTTATAGGCAAATTGTCACACCCCAATTTTCATAATCTATGCATGAACTAAACTATAATCATCAACCATAAGAACATAACTAAACCACCATAAAATAAATCAATAACAAACACCAACATCATCTAACTAAACGAAAATTCCAAATTAAACATAACTGAATCCTTGAGTTTACATGCAAAACCAAAGTATCTTCCAACTAACTAAGGAACAAAGTTTAGAAATTTAAAACTAGAAACCAATGAAACAACTCTTTGTTCTTCCAATGCTGGATTCACATCCTGATCCACTTCAACCCCATAGTCCTCATGCTCACCTAAAATATTATTTTCTCCAAACTCAAAATCTAAAAAATGCTAAAGGAAAGGGTGAGCGATAAAGCCTAGTAGGAAAAACTTTCTCAACCTCAAACAAGATTTAGAAATCAAGAAAACATGCGAGTCTTAGTTAACAAAATAGCATATATAGTTTTGAAGTAAAATAGGGACATTTAGTATGATCTCAAGTTTTAGTTGAATAACATGCATCCACATACCGAATATATCTAGCCCACACACACACCCAAATCATGCAATCAATCCTCGTAAGGACACACCATTTTTAAGAAATGTGTATACTGACGCATCGACATTAACTTAACTTCCCAGGAATAATACACTAACCTCTGCCTCGATCACCATGAGCTAATAGTGAGAATTCTTAAACCATGCAAAGAACTAAGCAATTCCACTTCGAGTGTTCGTGCGTAGCTTTTAGGAGTTCAACTCGGGCGGGTTGGGCGGGTCAACCCTAACCTAACTCTAGGTATATAATCTTTAACCCTAACTCTAACTCTAACCCGATCTCAACTTGAGGTGCTCAACCCGAGTACTGCCCAAGTTGAATTCGGGCGAAATCGGATTGAATTCGGGTTACTTAATTCGAGCTGATTTCAAGTTAGAATTCTGGTTGGGTTCGGGTTACTTAATTCGGGTTGGTTTAGTTAAAGTGAATTGTGAAGTGTGAACCTAGTTGTAAGTTATGCTATTGAATCTATTGATTTATATATTTATTTTTAAATATATTATGGTTGAGCCCGATTTATATATTCGGGTTGAACCTGGTAACCCAAGGCCTCGACCTGGGTATTGCCCGAATTCAATTCGGGTTAGTATTTTTTTGCACAAGTCCAACTCAAGTATTAAAAATAGTAAATTAGGCTAGAGTCCCTTGTTTGGTGTGTAAATTAACTTTAGTCCTACCAGATTTTTAGTATTAAAAAAGATCCTCCATTTTTTTAAAAACTTACATGCGGTCTCTGTGTTAGTGCGAACAGTAAGGGGTGGGGTAGTTACTGTGTTTTCATTTACCCATTTTACCCTCATCACACATTTTCAACCCAATGATCTAAAAACTCAGATAAAATGGATACATCAGAAGCCAAAAGATATAGAGATACATATACATACGTATATCTACCGATATGGAAAAACATGGACCAAAGTTTATATATATATATATATATATATATATATATATATATAAAAGCAGTATAGAGATATTTCTCTAGTTAGTGTGCCTTTGAGAGGTACAAGACCTCTATAAATAAGAAGGTGAGTGTGTTTATTTCACAAGAAGCTGTAAGGGCTCATATTCTGAATTTCAATCATAACTGTGGCGTCACACATCGAATCCTATTATCTACAAGTAGAAAACGCAAATGCATGAACACATAAAATTTGTCATCTAATTAGTTCTTAAATTAATGCTATTTGGGTATCATACAACATCATTAGGTCATTCATAGTAGGATATATTATTGCATATTTAATATTAGATAAGATTTTTTAACGATTTATGTTTATGGAGAAGAAAGTATATTATGAGGATGTCTAACGATCTGTGTTTTAGTATACCTGTCTGACGATCTATATTTTTGGAGAAGAAGGAACATTAATGAGCTATGTTTTAGTGTACCTGTCTGACTATCTATATTTATGGAGAAGAATGTACATTATGTGTTTTATTGTATCTGTCTGACGAACTTTGTTTTAGTGTACCTGTCTGACGATCTATATTTTAGTGTACTTGTCTATCGATCTGTGTTTAAGTGTACTCAAAGTACCTGTTTAGAATATGTGTTTTAATTAGGTGATGACATTGTCGTTATTTTTGTAATTTTTAAAGGACGTTAGTTATATCTATTGTTTTGACTTTTTAACAGAGACATAATTCAAAAAAAAATTGGAGAATGAGTTTTATTTAGAATCCTTTTTTTTTTTTTTAATAATCCTATTGGACCTAAAAACCGGCATCCAAATCCCTCTATTAAAAATCTCAACTCAAATCTTATATTTTTTTAGATTGAGTTTGGATTAAATTCAGGTTGGCATGGCTAAGTTGCACCGCTACAATTAACACCCCTAACCTCCTCTTCCAACGCCTGTTCAAATTGTAAAATGGTAAAATTATGTGTGTACTAAAACAACATGGCAAGATCCAAGAGAATATAAGTGAGCCCCCACCTATCGTTGGGTAGACCAGCAGGAACAGTCCCACATAGAGGCATTGTGTGATTACCCGGGCTTTCCATTAAAGGCTACTACAAATTCACTGTTCTCTATAGTTCCCCTAGGCATTGGGAAATATTCGGGTCAGACCATCGTTTCCTATATGTGACAGGCGCGACTTTTGAAGGTGTCATGTAGATTTGTTAAAAGAGTAATGTTATTATAATTTAATTTATTGGATTAAATATGGGTTTCATCAAACATTGAAAATTAGTGTTGATCTAATGATTCCACTGAAGTTACATTATTATGTCAGTAAATTAGGTCACATTTTTAGGTACAAATAATATTACTCTTGTTAAAATCAAGTCTACATCCTCCCAAATTGGCATGTAAATTCAAAGAGTAATGCTATAGGGACCTTATTTGGCTACCTTATTTAAGAGTCTAATGATGTGACTTCAATGTAACTATTGGATTAGTTGTAAGTTTCAATATTAGATGGACTCCACAACCAATCCAATGATTGTACATCATTGTGTTCTTAAATAAGGTTCCCAAATAAAGTTCAAATAATATTTCCCAAATTTCAAATCACAATTCAAGATTATATTTTGGAAACACATTGTTATCGAATTTTTATTTTTCGATATTTAAAAATGACAGAAATTCTACCCTAAAAAATAATAAGTTCCACCTAAAAGATGAAAAAATGAACCTAAAAAGTGAGTATTTTAAAAATTAGTAAATTTCACCCAAAAAATAATGTAAATATCCAAAAAAAAGTAAGTGGTATGATACCGAATTTTTTTTTTTTTTTTTATATATTGTAGTCAAACCACCATCATGCTTTTATAGTTATTATCAATGCACCATATACGTTGCACGTGAATATTTTCGTTAAAACATTTGATAAAATACATAAAAAAATTAATTATATAGCTAAATTAAAGTTTGTCTCATATTTATCATACTTGAAGTATTTGTATTATAGACAAAGAGAAAAAGATACATATATCAATTTTTTGACAACAGATATGTTATTGTATAAATGAAGTTATCGATGTTTATTAATATTAGGGTTTTGAAAAAAAAAAAGAATAATTTTTTTATATATCATGTTAAGAGTAATATGACCATCTACAAATTTTGCAAAGATGAAAAGATTTAATTTTTATTAGTAGTATAGGTGGTAATGGTTATTGCCAAAATCTAATTGAAGTATTTAATTTTGATTTGAATGATTATTATTAATTATAAAATGATAAAATAATTATATAAAATAATTTTAGACAGGTTAAGTTTCTATTCAAGAGTAAAGAGAGATGTGGAAATGTTTCAGGGTAAGTAATAAAGACAACTTCTTTTTCATATCTTGCAGGTTTATCAGTCTTAAAAGCAAAGCCGAGGATTGCGGAAAACTCGTCAGAACTACTCCAGGATAAATTTAATACTAACCATCAAAACACAAAATAATTACTCTCAAATACACGACATTACTCACCATCCTCCCTTACTTTAAAAACAAAGCCTTAAAAACGTTTTAGGGGTGGGAGTTGTAATACGAGATGACCGAGGATATTTTATTGGGGCCTTGACCAAAAGACTCGTTATGAGTTGTGATATTCGGAAAGCAGAAACTATTGCTGCAAAAATTGCGATCCAATTTGCAAGGCAGCAAGGATTAGTGGAAATTATATTGGAGGGGGGTTCTACAGTGGTCATGCAGTCTATTAGAAGTGGTGAAGGAGATTTTGATCCTTTAGAAGCCATTTTACTAGACATTAATTGTTTAGCGAGAAGCTTTCGCTATTTTGAAGTGTCCGAAGTTCGTCGTAATGGGAATAGAGTAGCACATGAGTTAGCTCGTTTTGTAGTACCTTTAAATAGTAGCACTGTATGGTTGGAGCAGGCACCCGAATTTGTGATGCCTCTCTTTTTTTCTGATATTCCTCAGTAATAAACTTCTATCGTTGTTCCTCAAAAAAAAAAAAAACAAAGCCTTATCAAATTAGTTACACGGTCTATCTTTATTTAAAGGGCATTTTTGAAAAATCGTAGGTAGCATTATTTTAGATCCAAAAAATTTAATCTTTATGCAAAGTATTACTAATTTTAATAGTTAAAAACAATATGGTGAAAGAA
Source organism: Ilex aquifolium (assembly GCA_951799425.1). Taxonomy (NCBI): domain Eukaryota; kingdom Viridiplantae; phylum Streptophyta; class Magnoliopsida; order Aquifoliales; family Aquifoliaceae; genus Ilex; species Ilex aquifolium. The sequence continues at coordinate 9,577,469 of OX637399.1, read as the reverse complement.
CAATATTATTTAAACTTAATTTACTGACATAATCATTCATAATCATTAGATTGATCATGAATCACAGTATTTGTTAGGACCCACAACCAATTAAACGGTTGTGATAAATTAGATCAACAAAATTAAGTCTAAATTAGATCAGCACTAAATAACATTATTGAGGTTGAAATCAATAGGTAAGATGAGATGGCAAAGTAAAATCAAGATCAATCTTCAAGGGACAAAAGTGTAATTGACAAACCTTTAGGGTGATTAAGTGAGTGGGTCTGCCTTTGGTAATTCAAAGGTCACAACTTCAATTTATTCCCACACTCCCTAAAGACTAACCCCCATAATCCCTTTGAGAACTTGCTCTAGACTAATTCAAGAGTTCGAGGAAATAGTCGGTACAAGCCTAGACACCATGTACTAAGCATTAAAAAGAATAAAAGTGTAATTGAGAGGCCTTAGTTCCGCAACTTTGATGATAGGGTTTCTCCTACATACCTAGTAATGGTAGTCAATTCTAATCTATTAAGCGAGGCCGTTTTGAATAATTCTATAAGAGTAATGATATATGAACTTAAAAATTAGATTTAAAAATTTGACTTGATAATTACAACCATTAAATAGATAACCATTGAATAGGTAGTAAGTCTCAATAAATACTGGGACCCACAGTGAAATCAATGGTTGTAATTATAAGTCTAATTTTTAAGTCCAATCCACTCTCACCTCTAGAAACACAGATCCATAATCCCTATAGATTCAAAACATTGTAGCATTACCATAGAGAAATTCAGTGATGGAGGATTCCAACTCTAAATGAGCAACAAAGAAATACAAAAGTTACAGTAGAATTCAGTCAAAACACCTAAAAAATAATAGCAATGTTACATGATGCAGTTAGCATTGCCTCACAATATTCAGCCAGGGATTGAGAATTTCTCCACAAAACCTGAACGGGTTTCAGATATTCAGGGACATTGTTTTTGTGCTTCCCTGAAGAAGACAATTGTCGTCCAGAGATCTTCCCTTAACGCTTGTGTGATGCATCGATGAGAGCATTCCCAATATATAAGCACACCACACTCAAAAATGGACGCAACAAAGACATCAATTTTAGGAAGAAGCAAAGACATTCTCCAAAAAGCTACCATGCTTAGATGCGTAGTTTTAGCAAGCTAAACTCAGTACATTGTTTTAGAAAAGAAAAGACAGACAAATCGAATGCCTCAGAAAGTGAAATATGAGCAATAAAATTCAGTTAGACAGTTAGACTCCTATTGCTTAGTTTGCCAACCCATTTTCCCCCCTATGCAAAGGAAGCAAATTCGGATTAGTTGTGTTGTACCTGCTAGTGACTTCAGCTCCTGCAACAGTAATGGGACATGTAAGTATCGTTGATTGATGGGGAAAAATGGTGGGGGGGAATTGTTGTATTGAGAAAGTGGGGTTGATGAACAGCAGCTGAGGAAGCAGTCATGGTTGAATTAGCGAATCCTGATGATGCTGCAGTAGAGAAGAAAGGCCCTGGAGAGACCCCACAATAAGGGTCCTGGATTTGCCACGCGCAGTTCAGTGAGGGATTGACTTTCATACTCTTCTCTATTGCTCTTCCCTGCAGGTAGCCAAAGTGGTGGTAATGTTAAACAACGAATAAAGGGTTCAATGTTCTGTCGATATCTTGTCAGTCAATAATATTTATTACCAATAGTAAAAAGTAGTCCTAATTGTCCCAACCAAAATGAGAATTGGTCGAATTAGGGGGATTTTTTTTTTGGGGGGGGTTGGGGGGGGGAGCCTCACATCATCTAAAACAAAATCCCCTTTAAAATTCTTTTCTTGAATGTCGAGGTCTGAACTAAAAAAGTGCTCAACAAGGATGAAGATTTTGAATTATCTGTCCAGTGTTCAGTGACTATCAAGTAACATTAATTTTATGTTTAACATTTTGGCCAGCAACAAACACCAACTATGGGCTTAGCATTCCATAGCATGTAATCATGGTCAAAGGATCGAATATTATAATGGCAACCTAAAAATGGGATTCAATTAAGAACTTGAAGGAATGCGTGCTTGATGCTTCCAGCAGGGAAATTTTTCGTCCTTTCTATCCCGTGATAAGTACACTTGATGCAAGAAACTAAGTGGATTGTACGATTAAAAGATTTTTAGTTTACCTTAGAGATGGGAAACAAAGTGGAATTCACACCTCCATAGAGAGGAGAGTGCTTGGACACCACTACTTGGTCATGAGGCAGAGTTCCCACTGCTGACGAGGCAGAGCACCCAGTCTGTAAGAGAACAAAAGACACCAGCTAAGCAAGTTACTCAAGACCTTAGAAACATGAGGTTATCTGTGCAAATTGATTATCAGAACACTTGACGTATCTCATTTGCAATATAGAGCTGTTTGAACAGCCTAAACTATTGGCACGACAAATTTTAAGTTACCTTTGCTCTTCCGGCCCCAGACATGTCATCTAAGCCACCCAGAAGAAGAAAATCTTCCGTTCTGTTCCCATTTTCGCCATCCAAAAAATGAGGGGGAGCAATGCCCAGGTTCAGATCCAAGTTATGACTGCTACCTGCAAAGAGTAGATCAAACAACTCCTCAAGTGATTTACAAAGAATATAGCCAAATATCTACAGAAGAAAATTAAGGGAGGCTTTCAAGAAGGATCAGACAAAATGATATTCATGTAACAAGTGTTACCACCAACATATGCCTCAGAACTTATCTCCCCTTCATATGTCCTCCAATCAAAATTGGTGACTGCCTCCCTTCCATTGGATTTTATAGCAGCCTTGTCATAAGCCCTAATTAACAGAACACAAAAAATTTTAGAAGTTAAATGGATTCCCAAACAGTGAGAGGTAAACCGAGATTAAATATGGGAAAAGGGAGAATGAACTATGGTCATTGCGACCTTGCAGCTTCTATCTCGCTGTCATATAGCCCAAGATAGATGTACCTGCAGAGAAACATTACTTACGTTTCAACTCAGTAAAATTCTCAGTTTACACATTTGTAATGGCATGAAATTATTTATCACACTAAATTTGAACAGCTGCATCTATGATTGGCAAATATGGAAGTTCATTTCAATGGGCCTACTTCTTGCCGAGAAATTGCCCCATGCGTGCTTCCCAACGACCACATTTATGCCGTGTAACTCCCCTGTATTTGGAACTTCCTCTAGAGAAACCAGTGCTTTGGCGACGGAGTTTGTGTACAACTTCTTCCTTTGACAAGTTCGTCATCTGCATGATTAAGAAAACGAGTATTAGACAATCAAGGTCCAGCTAGAAACAACACTTAAACAAGTGATACTAGTTTTCATTTCTTACCAACCTGCTTAAGATCTTCTTCATATTCAGTGGGACAAAAATTGATATCAGCATCAAGTCCACGGAACTTAATTGCAGCTCTATCATATGCCCTAAAACAAAATTCAGAAATAGACTTCTCTCATTTATGTGACCCCAAAAGACTTCAAGTGTTAGAACTACTTCTAATCTTGCAACCCACAATGATTATTACCTAGCTGCGGTGTACGCTGTGTCGAAACCACCTATGAGATTAAGTACACATATTTAAACAAACAAACAAACATAGTCAGCAGCAAGGCATGAAGAAAATCAGGTCTAAGGTTCTAAAGAAGCAATAACAAATTATAGTGAAACACAGTAATCGTATTTTCTTACCCAAATACACTTGCTTTCCACAATCCCTAAGAGGAAAAAAATAGCAGTCAAAATCTTATATATGTGGAACTATTCATATGGTCTAAAAACACCGTAAATGCAAGTAGAACATGACAACAAATAAAGAATTCAACCAAACAAACAGTAGGTGTATGACAAAGCAGGCTCTGGGATATGTCTACAAACCAACTGTGATATATTAGATTTACATTATTTACCAAATAATAGAGATACATTAACTTCACATCTATGCACATGGACACACACATTCACTAACCAAATATGCGATTCCCATCTTCCAGTTCTCCGATAGAACGTAACTCCCCGGTACTGGGAGCTCCGAGACCTCGGTCCTCTCCTACTCTTCTTTGCCTGCGGTCTCTGCAGATGAGGCATGATCCTCTGATCCGCAGGACCAGCGTAATTCCCCTCCTTAACCGAACGATCGAACCACAGCTGCTGCGAACACAACACCTCTCCACCAGTACCAGCAGTCCCCGGAAAAAGCTCCTTCGTCACAGACTCCAACACATTGTCATTGTCTTCGCACTCATTACCAGTCATGTTTATGTTAAAGCTGTATGCGAAGGCATCACCGCGATGATTAGAGCACGAGTCATCATCACCGGCGATGCTACAGGACTCCACATTGAAGACGGAGGAATTCGAGGTGCCGGAGTCGTCCATTTGTCCGCCGGACAGATCCGCTAGCTTATCCGTCATTGTTTCCACTCGATCGGAGACCGAATCCGCAGGAAAAACAGTAAGATTAAGGTCTAACATCACTTTACTCCACAAATTTCCCCTTATTATCAACACTTTATACTAGCAAAATTTCTAGAGAGAGATAAAGGTTTCAGTGCAAAATCAGGTTAGAAAACTGGTGAAAATGCAAAGAAAGAATCGCAGGGGGTTTTGAGTAAGAAATTGCGGGCGAAATGGAAGGTTTGAGTTGCGGAGAAGAAAGGAATAAATATATATATATATAAACACATGAATCTAGCTATATATGTATATATACGTATATATTTGGAATTTGTGGGTTGTGTGTCCAGAGATATGGAGAGATTACGACGGTATTAATAATAGTTGCATTGCTCGTAGTTGAATAGGAATTCAGTTTGCGACGAAGTGGAATCAATTCCGGCTTTTTCATTTCATTGTGGAGAGAGAGAGAGAGAGAGAGAGAGAAAAGAGCAACGTTTTCATCGTAGTTGTACACCACCAGAGGAAACAACGAGAGAGACAGAGAGAGGGAAGATGGGACGTGTACGTGTAGGAACTAGGAACAAAGGAGGAGGTAGGGGCCGTAGCTGATGCTATTTGGATTGATAACGCAATTACTTTATGGTGGCGCGTGGGGTACACTCATGAGACTGGTGGGACAAGTGGGGGGAGAGAAATGAATAGACTAGACTGCAGTAATGTTAAACTGACCAAATTTTGAGATCAAATTTAGAGTTTAAATGACATGACAGTTGAGTTGGGCTTCTTTATTTGGTCTCATGTCATTTGGGCCCCAATAAAGACTCCAAATGACATGCTGTCATGTCATTTGAGATCTAAATTTAATCCCAAAATTTGATCAAAGTAGCATTACTCGACTAGACGGAGGCGGCTTTCACTGTGGAATGTAGATGGACTAATGGAAGGCACGATGGTGTGTGAGTTGTAGTGTGATTAGACTAGACAGTTAAGATCGTTACCTAGTCGACACTTGCTATGGTGAATGTAATAGCTCTCTGTCATTCAGGACGGAACCAGATTTTATTACTAAGTAAAGTCTACGGTATGATAAAATTACAATTTAAAAGAAGAAGTTATAATTGTTCAAAAGAAATTTATGATCGATCGAGAGGATCATGATCAATTACAGATATATATGATCCATCATAAATTTCTCCTGAGTAATTATAACTTTTTTCTTATGAAGTATTCTTTTACCTTTAAAAGTTGAAACTTCGTTATCAATTATAATCTATTATGATCGATCATAACCTTTAAAAATTATAACTTATACCTTAAAAAAAATTTTAAAAAAATTATAACTTAACCTTAAATGGCTGTAAATTTTGGTACGGTACCTCCTTCAGTACTGTAGCATTTCCCTTATTACTAGGGCCAAACTTTATTCATCGAATTACAAATAAACGACGTGGATTATATTTATGATCTTTATATTTTAATTTATAACTTATAAAAATAAATTAAACAAAATAATGTATATTCAATACAAATAAAGATATTGATAAAGATAAAAATAAAAATAAATATATAACACCGACTATTTAATTGTGGTTCACAAAAAAACTTGATTCGGTTACGTTCGCTTAGTGTTTTGTTCATTAACGCAAGAATCGGTGCTTATAGAAGGCACGAATCATTGTCCGTTGAAACTCATTGTACGCCTAAGGTTTTTAATTTTATTTTGGTATTAGAGCATATTATGAATGTGAATATTATGTTCCCAAGACTTATTAACCGAGAATTATATTGGTAATAGAGTTCTTCCATTATTTTATGAAGATTTTTGGTAAACTTTGGAATGTACCATTATTTTTTTTACTTTTTCACTTACCAAGAAAAGCTTGTAATTGTAACAAATATTATTTTATTAAAATTAGAGAATATTTTGTAAAATTAACAATCTAGACTCTGTAGCTTTGCAATCCTTCAAGCGGTAAACTTTCTCTTTGGATGGAGGGCAATGCATAGTGTAGTTGGGGGTTCCTTTGGAGTACAGTAGACTACACTTGGGGTTCCTGCAGAGGATGGGGGGAGCATGGCCACCCCAGGCCCCTCCGTGGTTCCGTCTCTGTTGTCACTATGCGTATGAGTTACTTGATTTCTCTGTGATCCCTTTGTTCAATAGTTGTTCAAAATAAAATGTTAGAAAATATTATTTATATTTAATTTAATGTAACTATTGAATTGAAAGTGAGTTTTATTTGACATTAAAATTCATAACTAATTCAACATCTGTACTAAATTAAATCTATAATTAGGTCCCCAAATTAAATTTTTATACCATTGCTCCCATTTGAGTAACTACCAAACTATAATTATTGAACTAAAAATAAATTTTATTTATTATTGAATTCACAAGTAATCTAATAACTACATTGAATTAGATTATCGAATTAAATCTAAATATTAAATTAATTATCTAACCACTTTTTTGTGAAACTTAATTATCTATCTAATTATTATACTTTTAGACTGACTTAATTAATTATTTATCATTTTTGATAAAAACAGATTTTCCAAATATTTTTTAATGAAAAATAAAATTTTAACAATATACTTATATATATTTTTCATTGAAAGAGTGTCTTCAAAACACATTTTTGTATTGAAAATGTATTTTTAAAATACACTTTTTAAAAAATAACTATAATTTGACAAATAAATTCAAAACTATAGTATTTGAGCAAATAAGTTTCAAATGAACCGTAGTCGTATAATTAACTCCTAAATATTTGGTGGGACAATCGACCTAATTTATTAATCTAATTTATAATTATTTATAAATTATAAATTATTAATCTATCTATATCTATATTTATATTTATTATATTATACTACTTATAAATGTCAGCATATGCGAAAAAATTTTGATTTTCTATTTTATTCTTAATTATTATAATAAAGTCAATTATACCAATTTATATATTTTTATCTAATTTTTATTTTTTACACATATTTGACTTTCAATTTATTTTGGAATCTTTTATAAAGACTTCTAAATTCTTTTGAACTCATTTATTAAGAATACAGTTAAATACAATTATCTATATTTATATGAAGAAGTAAAGTCCTATATATATTAAATTATTATACAACTGTAATTACCAGTTTGAATTCTACCGTCAAATATATGTTATATTTTATTTTTTGATATAAAATAAAATAATAATATTATAAGCGATCTAATCAATCTATTTACCAAAATAAAAATTAATAATTCTAAAATATAATTAGATATGCGAATGCTTAAAAGGATCGAAAAGATACCAAAATAAATCACATTTTAGTTACTTACAAACTTATAGAATAAATTAATAATTAAATTTAGTAATAATTAATTAAAATATGAATTAATTATTTGATACTTAATTTATTATTTAATTATTTAATTTAATTATATATATAATTTATATTTTTTATAAAAATAATATTATTTAAATTTATTTACGTATAACGTATGTCGTGTATTGTTAGTATTATAAAATATGTGACAACTTAAATTTTTATTCTTACATATTCTCTCCCCCCCAATTCTGTCAAATCAAGCGTTCTTCCCCCAAAGACTAAAAAAAGTTCCCCAAATTTCTCCTCGCTAATCTCTTCCCCAAAGACTAAAAAAAAAAACTGTTCTTCACCAAATTTCAAATCTCTCTCCTCCCTATCTCTTTTTTTCATGCGTCCGATAACCCATTTCTGTTTCCCACATCTCTCATATTATCTTCTCTCTTCTTCCTCTACTCTCTCTTCTCTATGGAGAACCAGCGACACCGCCAGCAGCCACCACCACTACTTTCTCACTCTCCAAATATATCTTTCTTCCTTTTTTCCCTCTTTTACCCTTCTTCACTTCCAGTCAATCGATGCTTTGCACAACCCATAACCTGCACATACACACACCCACCAAGACACACATCAGTGATGCACAACCCATGCACCCCCACAGCCACCCACTAACAAAGAAAACGCCCCCAACCCATTGATCCCCACCAAAATTTTGGACAATCTCCCCTTCCATGTCACCCTTTAGTACCCCTAGGAGCCCCTGCCGATCTCTCTTTTTTCCCTCTAAAACATGGATTTGGGTTTTTTGGGTCTTGGTTGAGATTTGATTTTACTTTCTATGCATTTATATATGTTTTGGTGGCATGAATTTACCTTACATTCTTGTGAGTTGGTGGTGTGTTTTTCAGAAGATATTCGATGCACTTGCACTTAGGAGGTTGTAGGGGACAAAGGACAAATAACTTATTATCTCACTGCTAATAATATTCTCTGTCTTTAAATCTAAATTTAGGGTGCTATATAGTAGTGTAAGTTTACATCTTACTGTGAATCAAGTTGTGTAATTCTAATTAGAAATTATGGTTTTTATTTTTTTGGAACTTCATGTCCTGTTATATGTGGTTGTAGAGTAAGTTGATTTGTAGTTCTTAGTGGAATTTATATTTCTAAGTTTTGATAGTTTTTAAGAAAAAAATCAGTAATTTATGGGTTTTGTTAATGTAAAGAAAAAAAAATAATTAGATTATATTAAACTGTATAAAGTTTAACTTATACACTAATCTAAACATAATATATAAAAATTAAAATCAGTGTACTCACAAGGACGCAGATCTGCACGAACAATTAATAAGAAAATCAGAGTAGATAATCCTAGTCTTGTGAAACACAATCTCCTTAAGATAGATTTACTCCCTCTCAGTGTTCAAGGTTAATGAGCAACTGTCTCTCAAGATAGAACATATTTTTACCTTCTTGAAGAAACAGCACTTCAATCTTCAAGATTATAGCGAACACAACTTATGTTTATACTTGCACCAAACCAAAAAAATAATGCAATAATATGCAGAGAGAGAATAAATTTTGAAACTGAAATTCATAATTGGGATGAATTGAAATGACTAGAGGACTGTCTATTTATAGACTTTTGGTGACTGTTCAGATTGTCTAAAGAGGTATGAGTTGCCACTGTTTGGATTGAAAAGACATACTCTTTTAATCCGATCAACTACAAAGATAGAAGGTACCTTTCTGAAACAAATAAATAGACTTCTTCAATTCAATGCCAATTTCAAATTTAACGGGAATAAAATTTAAAATTCGGTTGGACTTTAAATTTCTGTTGTAAGGCATAGATCGACCCGCAGACTGGACCGTTCGGATTGACCCACAACCCACACTGCACCAAATGAATTTTGCCCAAAAAATTATACCTTTTTGGCCCAAGCCCAAAGACTGAGCTCGGCTCGGCCAGGTCAGGTCGTGGTTGTGGCATACGGGCGGTGCACGTGTGTGATAACTAAGGTAATGTAGGTGCTCACTCCGCTCAGAAAAAGTGTAGTATCCCTTGGTGCCCAACCCATGAAAACTAGGAGTTTATTAACTCACCAAAGTGTTGGTCTTCTTCCAATGTTGAACAAGCCTTATTTCACTACACCAATCTTAGTTTATTTCATCACTTTAAATTGGTCACTTTGAGACATAATTTCTCATTCAAATCTTAATGGTTTTGGACAAATAAATATACCACGTTAATCTCTTCGCGGAAGAGAACACGTTTAAACTTAGTCTCACCAATTTCGAGGTGTGGGTCTCATTTTTATCTAAGCCTCAAGTTGTTCAAATAATTTGTTGATAGTGTAGACACTGGTTCAAGTACAGGTGAAAGGATTACTGCATCTGGATAAGTAAGTAGTGGCCTTGAACTTTTCGTAGTGATAAACTATCGGATTTACTTGGCTATCCAATGGACATTATGTCTTTGAACTGTCAGCTGTTTGTGTAAACCAAGACAATAGAATTCACACAGTTTTCCTTCGGACACAGTTAGTTCTCACGTTTGTGTTTATTTTGGCCTTGAATACCACTTGGTTTCATGAGTAATTTTAGAGTAATCAGCCTACAATTCTCATAGAAACGGCCCCTTCTTTATTCACATAGGTGATTTCTGATTTAGAGTATCCTATTATACTCCACTTGGACATTTTCAAGTCACATAATATCATTAAAAACATAACGTACCCTAGTACTCACGGTAGATGTGCACTGTCTCATCATAGGATGGAAAGGAGTTTAGAAAATCTTCTTAGTACGTACTAAGTTACACATAATTTGGTTGTCCATTTGAAGTTAGATATTGGGATTTCTAGTCAGCTAAGTTAGGTTGTCATTATGATGACTCTTGGTTAAGTAATAGGCTTTAAGCCCATTCTCCTCGATGAACTTTCCACTTGCTCTCTAGCGGATCCGCAATATTATCCTTTAACTTCACATAGTCAATGAATATAATATCATTAGACAGCAATTGTCTAACGGTATTGTGTCTACGACGTATGTGTCTAGACTTACTGTTATACATACAATTCTGTGCCATTTCAATCGTAAATTGACTATCACAGTGAATGCATATAGCAGGCACAGACTTTGGCCAATTTGGAATATCATCTAAGAAGTTAAGAAGTCATTTTGCTTCTTCTCCAACTTTATCTAAGGAAATGAAATCAGATTTCATTGTAGATCTAGCAATACAATTTTGCTTTGAATATTTTCAAGACACGGTTGCACTATCCAATGTAAAGACATATCCACTCGTGGATTTTGAATATTTAGTATCGGATATCCAATTAGCATCAGTATATCCCTCGAATACTGTTGAATACTTCGTGTAGTACAAACTATAGATTTGAGTATGTCTTAAATATCCCAAAAACTCTAATAATTGTTTTTCAGTGGTCTTTTCCAAGATTACTTGTATATATCGAATTAGCTTACTCACTGAGTATGCTATAGGTTTAGGAACCACCACTTTTGCTAGATACCTCCACACTTTTAAGAATTTAATTGAAACCTTTTCATAATTCATATGGTGTCTTATTAGTTTTCTTATGAGGTACCTTGTTAAGAATATAATTAGCAAATAATAAGACTTCCCCCACAAGTTTTAGGGTGCCCCCGAACTTGACAGCATAGCATTCATCATTTCATTAAATGTTTGATTTTTGCGTTCAGTTACGCCATTTGATTGAGGTGAATAGGGGACAGTCGTTTAGTGAATGATTCCATGTGTTGCACAAAATTCCTCGAAAGGAGATTCATATTCACCACCCCTATCACTTCTCAGTGTCTTTACCTTTCTGCTAAGTTGATTCTCAACTTCATTCTTATAATGCTTGAACATATCAATAGCCTCATATTTACTTCTAATTAAGTAAACATAACAGTATCTTGTGCGATCATCAATAAAATTAATAAAATACTTTTTATCATCACTTGTTTGCACAAACTTTAAGTCACAAACATCACTGTGAATTAATTCAAGAGGTTCGATACTTCTTTCAATTGACTTGAAAGATGTTCTTGCCTTGATTCGACACAAGTCTCACATTTATGATTTGAATCAATAGACATCTTAGGCACATCATTCAAACTAACTAATCTTCTAATTGCATCATAATTAACATGTCCTAGACTAGCATGCCACATATTAGAAGACTCAAGCAAGTAAGAAGAATTCATCTCATTATTATTAATAGAAGATGTGGGTACAACAATCATTACATTGAGCTTAAAAAGTCCTTCACTCATGAATCTCTTCCCTACAAACATCTCATTCTTAGTGAATACAAATTTGTCGGATACAAAGACTAACTTAAAGCCACTCTTGCTAAGCAAGGAATTGGACATTAGATTCTTGCAAATATCTAGGACATGAAGCACTTCGTTCAAGGTGAGTTCCTTGCCGAATGTCATCTTGAGTATCACCTTGCCATTTCCTTCAACCTTGGAGGTAGAGGAATTCCCCATATGGAGTTATTCATCATTCTCTAATTTTTTATAAGTAGAGAACATCCATTTGTTAGAACAAATATGTCGAGTAGCGCTGGTGTCCACCCACCACTTCTTGGGGTTACCCACTAAGTTGCATTCTGAAACAATTGTGAAGAGATTCATATTGTTGACTTCCATAGAAAGCTTGTCCATTTCAGTCATGTTTGCTTGAGCATTAAGCTTCTTGAAATTCTTTGGTTTACGGCAGTCTTTTGAAATATGTCCCGGTTTGCCACAGTTGCAGCACTTGCCCTTGAATTTCTTCGATCCTTGACTTGGACCATCACCATTATGCTTCCTTTTTTTGTTAGCTTTTGTTCCTCCTTCCACGATGTTGGCTTTGGATTCCATTGAGTTAAAGATGCCATTTTGCTTCTCGGATTTAGGGTTATCCTCTTTGATCCTCAAGCGAACAATAAATTCTTTAAGTTTCATCTCCTTGCGCTTATGCTTGAGATAGTTCTTGAAATCCTTCCATAGGGGTGGTAATTTCTCCACAATTGCAGCCACTTAGAACGACTCACTATGAGACATACCTTCGACATTGATGTCATGAAGGATAACTTGAAGTTCTTGAACTTGGGATATAGCAGTCTTGGAATCCATAGGCTTTCTAGCGTTTCTAGGCAAAACCTTCTGGAAGGTCGAAGCAAACCTTCCGAAAGGTGGTTTCCTGTAGGCTAAACCTTCCGGAAGGTGCCAGCTCAGGACCAGTTTTCATAAAATTGTCATAACTTTTGAACTGAAAAACCGTCTGATTGAGCTGAAATTTTGATACAATACAGAGGACATCCATATCTACAACTTTCATATTTTGAACTTTTTAAGATTCGAAGTGGATCATGTTCAAAAATGGGGAATACCGAGGTAATGATACCAATTCCAGTGTGCTAAACCTTCCGGAAGGTTTTCTTCCAAAATACATTTTTCTTGATTTCTTCACCTTCCAAGCCTCCCAATCCTCATGTAATGTGTCCATCTCTTCACCACTCATCCATACTTAGTTGTAGGGTTCCGAAAGCCATCATTTACCTTATGATTACCTGCAACATCAAAATTTTCACATTATTCATAACTTTGACTAACTCTAAGTAATTAAATGCAAAGTTAAGTTAAAATGCATGTAATGTGGCCGTTAAATATGAAATATTACGCGCTCATCACACCCCTCAACTTAAGCTTTGCTAGTCCCTAGCAAACTAAATGTAAAAATTAGGTAAACAAAAATAAACCTATTCTAATTCCGCTATTGCATTTAGCATATGTAACAAGCCTTTAAACCCCTAGGTGATCCCTCATGGACGAGTTTTTGCCTTGTGAAGAAGGTATCCAATGAAGGTACCTACAAACTTCTTTTCCTCACATCCAACAATTGAAACATATGCCCGTATCCTAACTAGCACTAGGATGTCTAAAACAACTTTTTCCGAACACCTGAACTAATCACACATGAATCACATCATAGCCTTAAATGCTATTCTAGAGTATCCACCTACACATTTCCTTTCAAAACTCATGTGTGTGTGAAATGAATATGTAATTGAAGCATCTACTCAACGGAATCCATATTCACTTAGTTATCCAAATTCAGCTTTGATGCAAAACTCACTAAGGGTTTCTCTCAAAAATGAATAACTCAATGATTATCCGAGCATGCACTCCATGTGTATATGTGAGATAGAATCTTATGCACAAACCAAATTATGCTCACATATAATCCAAAAATGAAGCACATGTATACAAATAAAACAACATTGGCATAATCTTATGAAAAGAATGTTAGGGCACTAGATAGCAAAATTAACTTTTATTTTTCTTTAAAAGTGTGTCTTCCCCATGCTTTCTGTAGATCATTTAGGACTTTCAAGGGTTATAATGGGGCATTGGGGTGATATTGAGGCAAATGAAGTGAAGGATATAGGATAACAAAGAGGGTTGTTCCGAGTGAATGACTTTTATTTCAAAAACATCTTCCTTTTCATGAGATTTTATGTCTAACACCATCACTGCACTCTTTGTTTCGTTTCTTTCTTTTCCTTAACATTTTCTTTTTCTTTTGTCATTCTTTTCTTCTTTTCACCCCATTTTTCTCCTTTTCTTGGATTTTTCATTCTTTTCCGTTCAACCATTTGACTTCAACTTCATTCATCCTTTTGGTTAAGTTTTCGCATCACAATTCCTTCTCTTTTATGATCACTCATATTTAGCTCTAGGAACAACCAAGATAAGGTTGATTTTTATCATTTTGCACTGGCTTGGTCAAATGTGTGGCATGGAAACGAATTTACAATTAAGACTCAATCACAGCACTAGGGATAAAATTTTTACAAGAAAAAGGCTAAGGCTCAAAGAAAATCAAGGATGGCCTAAGATAATTTCTAGATAGGTTTGGGAGAGCATTGTACATATCAAGACAAAATCAATCAACTACCCAAATGCACCTAACCAAAGTAAGCATAATGTGATTATTGAACAGATTTTGAATTTGAAAAATTGTTCTTTTGAGTAAATGTAAGTTCCTTCCAACAAGGATTGACACTAAAGCTCACATGGGTACTTATTTCATCTCCACTATGTATGTCAAGCTCTAAAATGTGGATCCAATCCGTAAATTTCTGAAATTACACATTCAAGGTGCACTATGGTTGAGTTCGAAAGAAAACACATATGTGATACTCCGGTATAGGATAAACTTCTTTGATGTGCTCATGTATTCAAAGTTGAAAATGAAGATCACAAATTCCATAAGCATTATGATAGGGGAATTTAGTTCAATATTGGATATTTTTCACCAAAAATTGTCCAAAATTTTCAAAATTTTCACATGTCTCATTATTCTATACAAAAGTGGTGGAAAATGTAAATGGTGCACCTCACCCCCCAACTTGAACCATACATTGTCCTCAATGCACAAGAAATCATGCAATGAGAAAAACGAAAGTAACATGGGAAATAAGATACTCTCTTTTTTTTTTCTTTTTTTTTTAGTAGACACATTAAAGGGAAAACAAAAAAGCTTGTTTACACCCCCCAACTTAAACTCGCACATGATATTGAATAAGATTTGTTACGATGATGCTCAAAATGAATTGAGTCCAAATTAGGGAGAGGTAAACAACTTCTACACTACAACAACATGAAAATAAAAATATAACAATAAAAGAATCTAACTACTATGTACATGAAAACAAAACAAAAAGGACTCATGTCAATCCGGCTTCAATTCGGATATGAGCTTGCGCCCATTGATTTTTTTGATTTTAAAATTTTTTTGTTGTATAAATGCCCTTCCTAACCAATCTATCCAACAATACAAAGGATAATGATTCAAAAATCTCAACCAAACAGAGGTGTAGGCAAGTTTATGCAATTCCAACAATGGAGTGTAAAATTTCTCTTTATAAATTTCTACACTTAACTCCATTTCAATGCCTTCCCCAAGTTGAAAATTGTGAACCTCAACACCACTCTTTGATGGAAAATTGACTTTGGGCTTATTAGCCTCATGTGAGATAATAATTTCATTAAATTTTTCACAATCTAGAGTGGTGGGAGATTCAACATCAATATGCATTCCATTGAGATGATCATCCTCAATACATTGACTATGCTCAAGATGTTGTTCTTCTCGCATAGTAATTATAGCATCAGTCAATGCACTAAATTCCTTGACTATTTGGGCATTGAATTCCATTTGGTATAGCATAAACTCGCAAAGAATATTTTTCAATTCTTGTTCGGCTGAGTCCTCATATATTGGATAGTGGCAAAATTTATTTGGTGGTGTGAGATCGTATGAAAAATTATAAGGTTCATTCTCCCAACCATAACTTAGATAACTTGGTGTAACATAGTGGTAAGGTAAAAGTTTTCGGAGGCCAATATTGAATTTGAACCTTCGCATGCAAAGTCTTGAACCGTATAATTTAATGGGCACTCACTAGTGATGTGTCCATACTCATCACAAATCTCACACACATGTTCAAAATTTTTGGCATTTGATACATTTTCATAAAAATTAGAAAACATGACACAAAACACAAACTACAATAAACTATTTACAAATGAGATGACATACCTTGGCCCAATATGAAAATCACGAGACTTACCTATGCCGTCCAAAATCTCCTTCGAACTCGACGCTTAACCTTGCCCGGCATCGGCGCCAAAAAAGGTTGACTTATTCCATCGTTCCTAATCTCCAAACATGAACCCTCAATGTGTATATGGCTTATGTGTGTAGGTGAGTGTCACTCTCACTCGGGTTTGATGCAAGAAATGGGAAAATGGGTGTGAATGAACAAAATGTGTGTGTGTGTACAAAAGTGCTCCCCAAGCGCAGAGAGACTTTCGAGTGTTGTTTTTTACTTGGAATGAGTATTCCAAGGTCGTCTCCTCAGGGAAGGAAGGTCAAATTGTGTGAAGGTGATTTTGTGAAAATGGAAAAGTGTAAAATCTTTGAAGTTGTGTTTTAGTGAGTGAAATTTTTGATAAAAGTGAAATGAAAACAAGTGTTGGCTAATCTAAAGAAGTCATTCCAATGGGAATGCCAAATCAACTCAATATATTCTTCCAATGGTGCCTAGACGTTCGATTGATTCATAGGAAGTGAGAGACTAAAATGGAGGTAAGGATTCAAGCATATCCCGTGACAAGTCTACGGTGTATCAAGAACTCACAACTACGTCCGCACTCAACCTAGTCAAACCAAACTGTCGTACACTACAAGGAGGAATGAAAAAGAGTTGATTTCGCATACCCAAGAGGAATTCTCCCTTGGATTAGCCAACTTAAAGTTTAGCTACTCATAATAAAAGGAAAGACATGCATAATGTAAAGAACATGATGAAGAAATGAAACATGGAACTAGTATTAATGCAAGAAAGAAGTAAACTACAAAGAAGAATTCATTTCACACCAAAATGGAAAATTTGTAGAGAAAACCCAGCTATAAATATTGAAGTGCAAGAACATGGAATAAACTTGATTACACTTGAAATAAAAGAGATTAAAGTACTAGAAATGAAGATTACAAGTGAAATACAACTTACTACAAGTGAAATGGGTGAAGAAAATGCAAAAATATAAGCTTTTTATCTCTAGAACTTCATCTTCTTCCAAGGGAGCTTCTCTCACTAAAACTACTCCTAAGCTTAGGTAGCCTCCTCCCTTGGAAGCTTGTGTGATTGCTGAATATATGGTGTATAGCTCTTGCATTTTCGTCCATAAGACTCCCCATAGCTTGTGTGCAGGCCTCCCATCAATGGGAAGTGAGTTGATTGGCTTTGGACTGGCTAGGACAAGCCTAGCCTGCACCCACCATGCCTCCATCCTTCTCTCTCCCCCTTTCCCATCCTCCATCTTCCAAGGCTGACTTTGGGGTGTAGGAGGCATGTATGTATGTAGAATATGTCGGGAGACAAGTGAGAGAATCATAGGTGGGACCCCCAAGCAAGTGGAGCATGAGTTGTAGGCTTTCTAACGTTTCTGGGCAAAACCTTCCTGAAGGTCGAAGCAAACCTTCCGGAAGGTTGTTTTCAGTAGGCTAAACCTTCTGGAAGGTCTTCCGGAAGGTGCCAACTCAGGACCATTTTTCGTAAAATTATCATTACTTTTGATCCAACCGTCTAATTGAGCTGAAATTTTGATGCAATACAGAGGATATCCATATCTACAACTTTCATGTTTTCCAGTTTTTCATATTCGAAGTGGATCATGGTCAAAAATGGGGAATACCGAGGTACTGATACCAATTCTACTGTGCTAAACCTTCCGGAAGGTCGATGCAAACCTTCCGGAAGGTTTTCTTCCAAAATGCATTTTTCTTGATTTATTCACCTTCCAAACCTCCCGATCCTTATATAATGTGTTCATCTCTTCACCACTCATCCACACTTAGTTGCAGGGTTCCGAAAGCCATCTTTACCCTATGATTACCTACAACATCAAAAGTTCTACATTATTCATAACTTTGACTAACTCTAAGTAATTAAATGCAAATTTAAGTTAAAATGCATGTAATGAGGCCGTTAAATATGCAATATTACGCGCTCATCAGTAGCATACAGACTATATGCTTCATGGACGAAAATGGGGAAGGGATGATACATTTTTACACACCATAGTTCAGCACTTTTAGAGAGAGAAGCTCTCAAGGTAGAAGACATAGTTTTAGAGAGAGAAAGCTTAGATTTTTGCAATTTATTCACCCATTTCACTTGTAACAAGTTGTAAGACTTTTTTAATCTTTGTTTCTTGCATTTTAATCTCCTTTATTTCAAGTGTAATCGAGTTTAATCTATTGTTCTTGCACTCTTACATTTTCTGTTGGGTATGCTCTGCAACTTCTTCATTTTGATATGAAATGAATTTCTCTTTGTAGTTTACTTCTTCCTAGCTTTAATATATGCTGTAAGTTTTATTCTCAACTCATTTTCATTTCCATTTCTTCTACATGTCTCTTTACATCATGAATGCTTTTACTTCAACCATGAGTAGCTAAGCTTTATGTTGGCTAATCCAAGGGGAACTTCCTCTTGGGTATGCTCAATCAACTCTTCTCCATTCTACCTCGTAGTGTAAAGTGTTTGGTTTGACTATGTTGAGTGCGAACGTGGTTGTAAGCTCTTGATACACCGTAAACTTGTCACGAGGTATGCTTGAGCCTACATTCCACATTCGTCCATCACTTCCTACGAATCAATCAAGCACCTAGGCACCATTGGTTGAATGAATTGAGTTGATTTGGCATTCCCATTGGAATGACCTCTTCAGATTAGCCAACCTTGTTTTTATTGCATTTCTACAACCAATCTTCACTCACCAAAACACCAATTCACAAGATTTTTACACTTTTCATTTTTACGAAATCACCTTCACACAATTCACCTTCCTTCCCTGAGGAGACGACTTTGGAATACTCATTTCAAGTAAAACACGT
Source organism: Ilex aquifolium (assembly GCA_951799425.1). Lineage (NCBI taxonomy): Eukaryota > Viridiplantae > Streptophyta > Magnoliopsida > Aquifoliales > Aquifoliaceae > Ilex > Ilex aquifolium. Next base: position 9,558,265 of record OX637399.1, on the reverse strand, counting down.
CACTCGAAAGTCTCTCTACGCTTGGGGAGCACTTTTGTACACACGCACACATTTTCATCCGCACACACGTTCACCCCATTTCTTGCATGATACTCTGAGGGAGAGTGACACTCACCTAATCGTATAAGTCACATACACATTATCGAAATCATGGTCAGAGATTAGGGTTGACGGAATAAGTTAAGCATGGTGTTAGACTGAAAATCCCATAAAAGGGATATCTTTTTGAAATAAAGGTCATTCACTCGGAATAACCATCTTTATTATCTTCTATTCTTCGTTTCACTTGCCTCAATATCACCCAAAGGCCCCATTATAACCTTTGAAAGTCCTAAATGATCTAGAGAAAGCATGGGAAAAGCACACTTTTAAAGAAAAAGAAAGGTTGATTTAGCCATCTAGTGCCCTAACATTCCGTTCATGAGATTTTGTCAAGGTTGTTTCATTTTTTATGCATGTACCTCATTTTTTGGATTATATGTGAGAATATTTTATTTTGTGCACAAGATTATATCTCACATATACACACGGAGAGCATGTCAGGATAATCATAGTGTGATTCATTGCTGAGAAAAACCCTTGGTGAGTTTTGCATCGAAGCTAAAACTGGATAGTCGAGTGAATGTGAATTCCATCGGGTAGATGCTTAAATTACATGTCCATTTCACACACACGCGATTTTGAAAATAAATGTGTAGGTGCATACTCTAGAATAGCATTTAAAGTCATGGTGTTGCTCATGTGTACTTCGTTCGGGTATTTGAACAATGTGTTATGCAACCCTAAGCTTGTAGAATGGGGGAATAGCGCTCAAATTTTCGATATTAGATGAAATTAGGAATACCTTTATCACTTGAATATGTGATTTACACTTTGGGTATTTATTTTGGTAGTTAAATGTAGAAATCCATGCCTTGTGTGTTGAAAGCGTCAAAATTTTAAATCATATTGCAATTTCGGAAATGACTTGGGGCATGGTCACTCAGTTGTGGTTCACAAGAGTACTTCATGTTTTTTGGTAGAGTAGAGGACATAAATAGGGTGTTAGAATGTGTAGGGGTTGATTTAGATTGAAGTGAAATTGGGAATGGGAGCACGTAGGTTTTTTACAAACAAGGCAAAACCTATCAGTAGTTTTGGGCCAAAACCTACCGGTAGTTTTTTGTCCAGTGCACAAAACCTACTGGTAGGTTTTGATCGACCTACCAGTAGGTTTTGCCCAGAAAGCTAAAAACGAGGGTTTTAAGTTCAATTTTTTCGGGAAACCCTTCACATTTCTGTCATCTCTTAATCTCCCAAGCATCCCTCTCTCTCTCAAACCTTCTCTAGACTTCAAAGATCTCTCATCCACCACCCAAATCTCCTATATTTCACTGCTATGGTTGTTGATTACTGAGTTTTGCCGAAAATTGTTAGAGTTCTTCTATAAAACCCTAGGTTTCTCATTTTCCCCCAAATTTTAATTGCACTTAGTTCTTCTCCAAGAGCTTGATTCCATTGAAATGGCTCACCTAGGGAAGGTTTCTATCGATGCTTTTGAGCTCATTGAGAGGCGTTTGATGTGGTTTTTATCTTTCCTTGCGGTTGGGGCACTGTTGCATCTCATGGCCCGAACCAAACGCACTGGGTCGGGTCCTACACCACCCGCGGACACTAGTTCCCGCAAGAGGATTGAGGGGGGGTCTAGCGGAGATGGGGGGAAAGGAGGAAGAAAGCAAGAAATAACGCCCGAATCCAAAGGATTGAACAGAAAAATGTCACATGTGATCATTTTGTGGACGTGATCACTCTTGGCTCGACTCACGAGGTGGTGAGAGTGATAGAGGGACATGGTATTGGGATTTTGTTTGAACCGATTAGCGGGTATAACCTGGCTATGTGTAGAGAATCTTACAAGAGATTGCCTGTGGCGGATGAGGACGAGTTTATTCTCCAGACCAATGTGAGGGGTAAAGTTTTTTATGTGACCCCAGACTTGATTATTCGCTTGATGAAGTACTAGAGGTCACTTCCCACTACCGCAGTGTATCCACAGAACATCCAAGGGGTAAAAACAATCCCTGAGTATGTGTGGTTGTGCTACGAAGACCTGACTCAATTCAAGGGTACAATTCAAGTCGGGGGCCTCAAGCACTCTTACGGGATTATGAACAAGCTCTTACATTACAATTTAATCCCCAGGGGTGCAGAGAAGAACCCCAATGTGGAGAAGCTCGCCCTCCTTCACGCTTTTATAACTGGGAAGGCTATGGATGTAGCCTTATTGATCTGGGAGTTTATGAAGGAGTTTGCCCAAGCTAGAAAGCCGAAGGCGAATCTCCCATTCGCCAACCTAGTCACCAGGATGTGCTACTCCAGCAAGGTCAAGGCTTATGTCTCTGATGTGCTGACACCGCCTAAATTTAGAGCCATAGGGAAAGCAAGTAGCAGTAAGTGAAAGGCGATGAGTACGGGTGAGAGAGTTAGAGCCTCAATACCTGAGCCATCATCTATTGGGCCGTCTACTTTTGAGCCTTCTACCTCTGCCCTAGTTCGTACTGTGTCCCAGCGCCTAGATGCTTTGGAGGGATCGATGCATGGGCTGACATTGATGATTGATTGATTTATTTTTTCGTCGTTCCTAATCTCCGAACATGAACCCTCAATGTGTAAGGCTTATACGGATAGGTGAGTGTCACTCTCACTCGGGTTCGATGCAAGAAATGGAAAAACGGGTGTGTATGAAATGTGTGTGTGTGTGTGTGAACAAAAGTGCTCCCCAAGCGCAGAGAGACTTTCGAGTGTCGTGTTTTACTTGGAATTCGTATTCCAAGGTCGTCTCCTTAGGAAAGGAAGGTGAATTGTTTTGAAGGTGATTTTGGTGAAAAATGAAAAGTGTAAAAATCTTTGATGTTTGAGTTTTGGTGAATTGTGTTCTTGATGAAAATGAAATGGAAACAAGTGTTGGATAATCCGAAGAGGTCATTCCAATGGGAATGCCAAATCAACTCAAGACCTTCCTCCAATGGTGCCTAGATGTTTGATTGATTCGTAGGAAGCGAGGGACTAAAATGGAGGTGAGGATTCAAGCATACCTCATGAAAAGTCTACGGTGTATCAAGAACTCACAACCACGTCCACACTCAACCTAGTCAAACCAAATCATCGTATACTACGAGGAGGAATGAAAAAAAATTGATTTAGCATACCCAAGAGGAATTCTCCCTTGGATTAGCCAACTTGAAGCTTAGCTACTCATATTTAATGCAAGAACATTAATGAAGTAAAGAGATTGTGAAGAAATGAAGATTGGAACTTAAATTAATGCAAGAAAACATAAACTAAAAAAAAGTGCATTTAATACCCATTTGAAGAGCTTGAGATGAAAAACTTAAATACAACAATGGTAGATTCTAAGATACTCAACTAAACTTGCAAAGTACTTGAAATAAATAACATTAAAGACAATCAAATGAAGCTTACAAAAGTATTCAAGAAGATTACAAGTGAAAATGGGTAAAGGAAATGCAAAAATCTCACTTCTCTCACTAAAAACTATATCTTCTTCCTAGAGCTTCTCTCCCTATATCTCTACAATGCTGAATAATATGTAATGACTGTTGCATTTTCGTCCATGGAGCTCCCTCAAGGTGTGTGAGAGGCCTCCCATCCATAGGAGGCTGATTGGATGGCATTGGGCAGGCTAGGCCTGACAGGCCTAGCCTGCACTTCCCTGGCTTGCCTCTTCTCTCTCTTCCTCATTAATACTTGATCCTCCAAAGTCCAAGCATGGGTGTGGGGAGGCATGTAGATGTGTAAGGGATGTTAGGGGACATGTGGGAGAAGCATAGGTGGGGCCCCCAAATGGCAGAGCTTGAATTGCAGGCTGTCAGGGCATTCTGGGCAAAATCTTTCGGAAGGTTGATGCAAACCTTCCGGAAGGTTCATTCCAATAGAAAAAATCTTTCGGAAGGTTTTGGTAGTGAGTAGGCAGACCAAGTGTAAACCTTTCAGAAGGTTTATGGCCAAACCTTCTTGAAGGTTTTTATCCAATTTGCCTTTTTCTTGATTTCTTCACCTTCCAATCCTTCCTTTAAGCTATCCCCTTATCTTTATTGACTTTAAACATTACGATGGGAGCTTAATTCAAGCCATTTACAACTTTTCACCTACATTCACACAAAACTTCATTAAAGAGAAGATTAAACGCATTTCTCCCCAAATTCACAACAAAAGCAAGTACAAAAGGGCAAAACAACATATAATATGTGCAATGTTTTGTTCTAATCACACCCCTCAACTTGAGTTTTGCTAGTCCCTAGCAAACATTCACTTTAAACCACAAGATATAAACTACAACAACATCCATCCAAACCAGTAAATATCCAAACACTCAAAATGCAAAAATCACATTACAATTAAAGAATAGACTTGGGCAATGATAAAATGAAACAACTATGGTATTTTTCATTAATCATTCACAACAGTTCATTACACTGGGTTAGAGTTTCAAAACAAAACGGCTCAAAACCTAAAGACACTTCTACTAGGCCAACAAGACTAACCCTAACTGTACAACCTAAAACCAAAAGCAACAAAATACAAAATACATCCTAATCATCATCCTCATCAAAGGCATCCTCCTCCTCAGTCTCACCCTCAGACTCAGTCTCCTCCTCATCATCATCCTCATCGGTCTCTCTCACATCAACAGCTGTAGAAGGTATAGGAGCTGAGGCCGATGGTCCAGTTGGAGGTGGAGGAGGTCCACCGGGATGGGCTCGCCTAGGAACGTATGCTGGAATAGGCGCATCACGATAATCGACAGCCCGAACATAGTCGACTCCAAGGCATCCATACGCTGCGATATGGTGCGGGCTGGGGCAGGTGCAGAAGGTGCTGAGGTGGATGGCCCTGCAACATATGGCTCTGGCCCTGAGGCCCTAGGTCTCTCTCCCCCGGTCCTGGATGCCCTCTTACTACTACTTGACTTTCCTATGGCACCAGTCTCTGGGGGTAGCAATGTATCGTGAGCGTAGTGCTTCACCTTGGCGTTGTCGCACAGACGGGTGACAAGACTCTTGAAGGGAAGATTCGCCTTCGGCTTTGCAGCCTTGGCGAATTCCCTCATCTCCTCCCATATTAGCAACGCCACATCGATCGCCTTCCCCGTCATGAATGCGTGGAGGAGGGCAAGCTTCTCGATATTCGGGCTCTTCTCCGAACCCCGGGGCATCAGATTGTAGTGAAGCACCTTGTTCATCACCCCGTAAGAGTACTTGTGTTCACCCGATTTCCTACCCGACTTCCTACCCAATTAATTTGGCCGGAAGTTGGGTAGGAATACCACACTTGATTGGGTAGGGTAGGCCAAGAAAAAATTATTCTGTAAAATATCAGGTAGGAATACGGAAGACCATATTTCCTATCTGTATGGTAGGGTGAACACTCCTAACGGTATGAATGACTCATTGAAGCCCCAACAGAAACAACATGATTTCTGAAAACCACAAAATTAGAAAATGAGAGAGAGAGAGAGAGAGAATTCCATGATAAAAAAAATGGAGAATTGGAACATTGAACTTATATAGACAAAAAAAAAAACAGGGTCATCACCCATCTATACCAAATATCTGGTATAAACGATTTTTTGCATCTATGAGCATGTGTTTTTTTATTGTAGGATCTAGTGTGTGCATCAAATCATACATGGTAAGAATCCTGATAAAATCTACAACACCCATTTGAGAATAAATTCCACTAAAAATGACACGAAATTGTGAGATTATACAATTTTCTCTCATTTTTTGAGCTTTTCCTGGCCAAACTATTGGTGATAGAGTCACAAACCAAGAAAATTAGAATCTCATAGAGAACAATACATGAGAATTATAATAATTCAGAACCCCCAATTCTTCATAGAGGCATTAGTGTTTCTATTAGCATCATTTAGCATGGCTACGGTTTGCATAAAGTTCTGGGGTATCATTTCATAGCATTCAATCATTCTAAAAAGTATGAGAAATCAAATGCATGCTTTAGAAACAATAACCCAAGCTAAATTGGTATTCATCAAGAAGCGAGAGGAACCATTCAAGTCAATCACTAAAGCTCATGGAAAAAAAGTAAAACAAAAACCACCATTTTATTGACGAATATTTATCAAACGGACATGAATAATGTGTTTTGGTTCAAGTATGATAAATACTCATGTAGATCTTTATTTCTGGAGATGACTTGAATAAGTACACAACATGGGAAAGTGAAAGGGATTTTAGTATGTTAGCAATGGTATAACAATGAAAAATTTCACAAAGTAAGTGGAAATAGTGAACCTATAACAACAAAACAATGCAGGGTATTTGATTATGATTATGTTGACTATGTGAACCACCATTAAAAAAAAAAAAGAATCTTTAAAGGAATCAAGATTCTGATTATCTATCATCTACAACAGCTTAATTGCAATGGTATTTAGCATTATAGTCCTACTGTTTTATCAATAACTTCTTCACGTACCAAAAATTACATCCATTATGCAATGCCACCCAATGCATATCATTGTTCAACACAATGTCAAATGAGATCAGTAGCCCGCTGAACAGATAAGCATCAACAACCTTTTCATAATTCCTTTGAATAGAAACTTGATGATTCATTGCCATAGACAACCCCAAGATTAAATTCACATAAATAGAATTGCACAAAAGAAGGACCCATGAAGGGCAAAAATAAAAATGTTGTACCTGCCCAAAACAATTGTTGCGATGCACACCCATGCAACCTCATAAATTGCAAGTTAAAAATAACCCAGAAAATGTAAAAGCTGAAAAGTAGGGAACAAAAAGACTTGGATCATTTTATTTTCTAAAGAAGAATTGAGTTTAAGAAAAAAATTAACACAATAGATATAATCGATCATTGTCATGTTTAATGGAGGTATTTGATGGAATAGCATAAACCTGAATGCATTTGATGGAATCTAGCACATAAATCAGTTCAATCCTCTGTTTATAAGCAATTAAAATATCAACAATCTTCATCAGACAAGCAGGTGAACCCGGAGCATCAATCGACACATTGTGGAAGCCAAATCCAATAAAGCAGCCTTATGATTTTTCAATGCACACAGAGAGAGAGGGGAGAGAAATCTTTGAATTGATGAAACAAATGGATCTCTAAGAGAGACTGTTAGAAAGGACTAAGTGGTTCTGCGTTGTTCAGTAGAATGCGAAGCGAGCGAGGAGTAAAGGCTTGAAAGTTTGAAACGATTCATCTTCTAATTTTAAATGTATTCAACGTTAAAATCAGTGAGTAGCTAAGTCCTATTCCTGGAATTTTTAGAGCCTAAAAGATGAACAGTTGATGTAAGTTGTAACAATTAAATTAAGGCTAAAATTGGCTTTTTAAGATAAACCAAGGACAGATGAGGAAAATAAAACATTTTTACTCTAGCTGCCTTTTAGTAGTAGTATATATATATATATATATATATGAGATATAAAGAGAGAGAAAGAGAAAGAGTTCTAATATAAGAAAACTCTAAAATTTAATAGTTTTAGTTTTCAAATTAATTGGTTTCGTTATGTGGTTTTCTCAATAGTGATGTGATGATGTTAGGGGTACTTCGGTCCTTTTGTTCCAAATTGTATTTTTTGCCAAATATTTTTTGAATTTGTACTTAAAACTAAATAAGTTATAAAAAATGTACTGGCTTTCAAAAAAACCCTTTTTTCTTTTCTAAAGGTAGTTCTTATAGGGGACACCCCTATTTCTCAAAGGTACTTCGGAGTTCGTATTTGTGAATGCACTTCAGAAATAGAACTTTCGCAGATTAGTTGTATTCCATGGTTGGGGTACCCTCCTCTGGTCTATAGTCCCAAGTTCATAAGATTCATTTCCTCCTACCCGGGTTACCTTGTAGGGCCCCTCCCAATTAGCATCTAGCTTTTCATGCGTTGAATTTTTGGTTGATCTAATAACGCGTCTAAGAACTAGATCCCCGAGGACAAAAGCGCAAGGGTGGACCTTCTTGTTGTAGGACTGAGATATTTGTTCCTGATAGGATGATATCCAAACTGTCGTTGCCTCCCTCTTTTCTTCAAGGAGGTCTAACTCCCGACCAATTGCAGTGTCGTTGTCCCCTATAATTACTAGGTTAGTTCAGAGTGTCGGGAATCCAATTTCCAACGGTATCACAGCCTCCATTCCATAAGCGAGTGCAAATGGAGTTTTACACATTGCGCGTCGTGGTGTGGTTTGATACGTCCACAGAACATTGGGATATTCTTCCACCCATTTTCCTTTTGCATTCTTCAACCTTTTCTTAATCCCATCTAGGATTGTTTTGTTCTAGATTTCAGCCTGTCTGTTACTCTGTGGGTAAGCTGGAGTGGAGTAGTGGTTTTGAATCCCATATTGTTGACATAAGGCTTTGAAGGGACTGTTTTTGAATTGGGTTCCATTGTCGAATATGAGGGCGGTTGGTATACCAAACCTTGTGATAATGTTCTTTCATGCGAACTTTCTTGTGTCCATGTCCCGTATGTTTGCCAAGGGCTCGGCTTCTACCCATTTCGTGAAATAGTCAGTGGCAACAAGCGGGAATCGTTTGTTTCTAGGAGCTCAAGGCATTGGCCCTACTATGTCTAGTCCCCACTGTGAAAACGACCATGGATTAGTTAATGGAAGCAAATCCTGGGCAGGCTTCCTTGGTATTGGAGAAAAGATCTGGCATTTCTCACAGTGCCTAACAAACTGTTGAGCGTTTTTTTACATGTACGACCAACAAAATCTCTGGGAAAGTGCTCGGTGGGCCAATGACCTTCCCCCGGTGTGCGCGTCGCAGCTTCCCTCATGGGTCTCAAACAAGAAGTCCTAGACCAATTCTAGATGAACGCATTTCAATTATGGTCCACTGAATGAACGTCGGTAGAGCACCTCTTTAGGGGAGAGCTAGAACCTAGCTGGCTTTAGTCGTAAATTATGAGTCTCCTTCTTATCTTCAGGCAGGTCCCTGTTTTTTAGATAACCAATGATTACATTCATCCAGCTCGGTTTTACCTCACTAGAGAGTACTTCTGATAATGGTGTCGCAATACTCGACTCTCCTTCGTACTCGATTGTGACAGTTCTTCCTCTTCTTTCGTCTATGGCCGATGCTAGGGATGCAAGCGAGTCAGAGTGCACATTTTTTGCTCAGCCTACTTGCTGAATGGAGTACTCTAGGATCCGGATGAGCTCTTTCTTAGACAAATCGTAGTAAGCGACCATCCTCTCGTCTTTTGTTGAGTAATCCCCAAGTATCTGATTTATCACCAACTGTGAGTCAAAAAATATATAAAGCTTCATAACACTCATATCGTTTGTAAGCCTTACTCCTGCCAATAAAGCTTCATATTCTGCCTCATTGTTTAAGGCTTAAAAACTGAGCCTTACGACTTTCTCTAGTATATCTCCCTCTAGACTCTCAAGTACGATTCCTATTCCTGCTCCTTTCTAGTTCAATGATCCGTCAACGAACAGGCTCCAACATCCTTAGAGCCAATCCCGACATCTACATCTGCTCTTGGATCTGAGGATGGCTCTTCAATGGAATTATGCTTTGGGGAGAACTCCGCGATGAACTCGGTCACCACCTAGCCCTTGATCGTCGTTCTAGGTTTTAACAGGATGTCGTATTCGTCGAGCTCAACTACCCATTTGGATATTCACCCAGATAGGTTGGCCTTGCAAAAAAGGGCTTTAAGTGGCTGGTCGGTGAGTATTGTAATCGTGTGTGCCTGGAAGTAATGATGCAACTTTCGAGCCAAGCTCACAAGGGCTAGTGCCAACTTTTCCAATGGCAAATACCTCGTCTCTGCGTCAAGGAGTATCTTGCTAACATAATAGACCGGGCTCAAGCCCTTTTGAGAATTTCTCATTAGGGCCCCACTAACCGCGTGTTCTAATACTGCTAGGTACAATAACAGACGCTCCTTTAGTAATGGTGTGGTCAGGAGTGGCGGAGCAGCTAAGTAGGTTTTCAACTTGCTTAAGGCCTCTTCACATTCCTAATCCAAAATCGTGCCCTCATTTCCTTTGATGGACTGGAAGAACAGTCCGCATTTATTTGACACTCGGGATATTACCTGCCAAGTACGGCTGCCATTCCTATTAACCTTTAAACTTCCTTAACATTTTTTGGTGGCTATAATTGTGTCAATTCCTTAACCTGGTCGGGATTTGCTTCGAGTCCTTGATAGGTCACTAAGAAACCTAAAAACTTTCCGGAACCAACACCAAATGCACACTTTGAAGCATTAAGCTTCATCTGATACCTGCAAAGGACATCAAAAGTTCTCCTTAAATTCGAGAGGTGGTTATTAGCCCTTCGACTTTTTACCACCATATCATCAATGTAAACCTCCATGGTGTCACCCAACATGTGCGAAAATATTTTTGTCACCAACCTCTAGTAGGTTGCACCTGCGTTTTTCAACCCGAAAGGCATTACTTTGTAGTAATAAGTTCCTTCGGGAGTTATAAATGAAGTATTCTCTTGATCCTGCTCGGCGAGTGAAATCTGTTAGTATCCTCTCTATATGCGTCCAGAAAACTCATCCGTTCATGACCAGCGGTTGAATCGACTAACTGGTCAATTTTTGGCAAATGAAAGTTGTTATTTGAGCACGCCTTATTCAGATTGGTGAAATCAACGCATACCCTTCATTTCCCAGTTTTCTTCTTGACAACCACCGTATTAGACAACTAGGTTGAGTACTAAACCTCCTTGATGGTTTATGATTCTAGCAATCTTACTACTTCTTCCTTCACTACCTCCCTGTGTTGTGGTGCTGACCTTTTGAACTTTGATTGTTATTTCCTCGTTTTCTCAGCTGGATCTTCGTCATGTATCTCGCTGCACCCCTTGACTTTTACTGATGCAAAAAGGCAAGTTCGTGAACTCATTTGGTCCCCTCAAATGTTGATTATCCACTCCACTGAGGAGAATCTAAGCACTTGGTGATATGTTGACTGGACTACCTTCATCTCATGCAACCAGGTGCGCCCCATGATGGCGTTGTATGCTGATTCTACATCCACCACTAGGAACTCTATCATAGTTCCAACCGGTCCCATGCAAACAAAAAGTGTGATCTTTCCTTTCGGAAGAACTGTTTTCCCACTGAATCCCACCAGAGGGGTGTTAGCTGGTTTGAGATCCTCCTTCTTGAAGCCTAGCTTATGAAAAAGACCCATGTACATAATCTCAGAGGAGCTCCCTTGATCAATCAGCACCTGCTTCATGTCAAAGTTCGCAATTTGTAGGGTGATCATGAGCGTGTCATTATAGGGTTGGTGAACTCCGATCAAATCTTGCTAGGAGAAGATGATCATCCCTGCCGATTCATCCATTTTCAGTTTCTTGCTTCCGACTCCGAATGACAGCCTCAACTGATAGACCTCTCTGGCCTGAGCGGTCTTCTGGATATATGCCCTCACTGAGTTGTTGGTTGTCATGTGAGGATTTGTCACCACATGAATCACGTCGATGACGCCTGCTACTGCTGGTCAGTTGCCCGAGATGCCGGTTATACCCCCTTCGGCGTTCTTGTCTCATTCGTTCTCCATAAACTGCAAGAGATGCCCCATTTGGACCAACTCTTCAAGGTTCTATTTTAAAGATCGGCAATTCTCGGTCATATGTCCCACATCCCAGTGATACGAACATTTGAAATTTGAATATCTTTTCGATGGATCCCCTCCCAACTTGTTTGGTCATTTGAAGTAAGGCTTTCCTTTAATCTGAGACAGAATTCTATAAATGAGTTCCTTAAACACTGTGTTAACTCCAACAAATGGAGATTTGTAAGGAAAGCCCTCATTTTCCTTCCTCTTGCTCCCATCTCGGCCTTATTCCACTGATTTTTCCTTGCCAAAATGCTTTTTTTCGGGCTGTTCTCTGCCAACGTCCCTTCCAATATCATTATCGACTTTGGCATACTTTTTGACTCTGGCCATTAGCTTTTCCATATCCAGTGTTGGCCTCCTTGTAAGTGATTGGCACAACGGGTTATCCTTTGGCAACCCTATTTTGAAGGATGCTACTGCAATCTCTGGGTTGCATGCTTCTACTTCATTCATTGTTTCTCATTAGCGATGAGCATACTCCTGTAACATTTCACAATTCTTTTTTTTCAACATTAGTAGTGCCCCGATGTCCTTGGGCTGGCAACTATTGGTGATAAACCGAGCCATAAATTGTTCGGCAAGCTGTCCCCAGTCATCCACTGAGTTTTTTGCCAAGTTGTCGAACCATTTCATGGCTAATTCCCCAAGGCTGCTGGGGAATATAGTGCACAGTAGTGGCTCGTTCTTCTTGTGGATTGTCTTAAGTTGCCTACAATGACGGATGTGCAAAGTTGGATCCATTTTGTTGTCATATAATTTGAAGTTTGAAACTATTAACTTGGTTGGGATCCTTCCTCGCTCGATCCATATGGTAAAAGGCGAAGCCTCTATTCCTCCCACGTACTCACCTGTGGCTCTTTGTGCTAGGTCCCTAGCTAATTTTTGTTCGAGCCTCTTCACCCAACTTTTTAGCTCCTTGGTTATAAAACTCTTCCATGCATCCTCCTGATTTCCAATTCGGTGACATTTTCTCTTGGAGTTGGTTTCCGAGGAGGCCTCTTTGTTCCTCTGCTTATGCTTCTCGGATCTTTGTTGTCAATGACCTCGGTTGCGTCGAGTCTCTTCATAGTCATCATTTATTTCCCTTGTTTTACTCAATTTATCTCTAAGTTCTTCATTTTCTCGCCTTAGAGCCTTCTCTTTGGCATAGGATTTTTTGAACATTGCATCAGGTGCATCCAAGCGGCCTTGTAGGTACTAGACTAACTTTGCAATACTTGGATTATTCCCCTCGGCATGGAGGGATTCACCCCGAGTAGAATCATGCGGGTTTGAAGTTTACCAATGACAACTTATCGTCGTCGTACTGTTTGTCTTAGCTTTCATACATATCCACCCTGATATCACTATCAGATGGGAACGATACTCAATAATAGGGATCAGAATCTTGCTAAGCGTCAGGGCTCGCTGGTGATCCAATGTTGCTCTTTATTCTTGACATTGTTTTTTCGTTCAGAGTGATTTTCTCATAGACGACATCAAATTGTAAGCGATGAAAATGGATTCGGCTCTCACACAAGTTGATGAGTACGATTTTGGAATCCTAGCTTCTTTTTTCTGTAAAACAAGCAAACTACCTTGGACCGAAGTGTTTCAGTCGAAGGCACTCCAATGCTTAATTCAGTACGTGTATGAAAAGAATATGTATGTAGGGAATGTTGTGTGTACCTTTTACTGTGCATACTCGAACCTTTATATAGTGTCTTTCTCCTTATTAGGGTTTCCCTAATTGATGACGCAAGGTAGCACACCTCCTATCAATCTGGGATGTTTGTTAGGGATTGTTGAAATCTCTCCAAACGCTCATTATGTTAACTAGCTTTTTCCAAGCCAATGATTGTGCTTGTTTGTTATACCTAAATCCCTTGATTGTAGGCATTCCCTTAGTTTGAGACTATTTTCGAATGGAGCTCAGTCTTATCGAAATCGGGCTCTTGCTTCTTTTACCAAGCTCTAGATGAATCGGCTCGACATCATGAACCGAGTCTTCATTGCTTGATTTGGCTGCTATTTTATTATTCCCCCACGTGATATGTCTCATCATTCTCACATGAGTGTATTAACTACTTCTTGCACGTGGCACAATTTGTATGCCCCTTCAATTGAGAATAAGATTGTTCAAAAAATGCGTATGGCCATGTAGAACGTAATTACTGAATCCGTTTTTCAATAGAAGCGATGGTGTAAATTTTATTTTTTCATTGAAATTGGATAAATTGAATTCGATTTTATATATGAAACGGACTTGCTAACCACACTTTCATTGTGCATATAAATCACCCCCACTGGAATTTTTTCAAACACTTACAAAAAATCTACTTCACTCCTCTATTTTCCCTCTCTTCTTTTGTGTTCCTTCTTCGTTATCATCTTCCTTCTGTCTTCTTCCTTCCTTTTGTCTTCTTCCTTCCTTATTTCTCCTCTACAATCAAGTCACATGTGAACAATCAAACTTGAGCCCTAATTCATCGCAGTTGTGCCCTATTTATATGTATTCGTTCATGTTTTCAAAGGTGCAGAAGACCCAAAGCACTAAGCCTTAGAATTTCAGTCCTTATTGCATTCATGTGTTTTATGCTTCAAGATTCAAATTTATTTGATGAAGACAAAGTGATGCCCAGAGTGGCAATATCAATTTAAAGCCCAAATTATAGAACTCGTGAGCCCTAGGTTGGAAATAGTAGCAGTTCGCGTGAAAACAAGTTGTTCGTCTACTTAAACCAGGTATTCCAATGCCCAATTCATATTCCATTGCATTTCAATACGTACGCCACTCTGCCCAGCCCCTTAATTTACCTTTTGTTGCTTCCAAGGCTTCGTATATCCCTTATGTTGCTTTCAAGGCCTCCTTCATATATACAGGTCCATTAAATTGCTATGTAACATTTAACATTATGTGGTAAATTTGTTTGTGAGTGGTTAATGTTTTGATTGGTTGATGTGCTTAAAAAAATTACCGAGTGTTTTCTTGTTTTTTTGGGTAATTGACAAGCATTTACAAGTAGTTCTAAACAAGATTGCATGTAAGTGAAGTGCATATTAGTTCGTATGTCTTGACTTTGAGCAATGGCATTGGGATTTAATTTAACGAGCACGGAGATAGCAGATATTTCCCAGCTTAAAATGGACAAACTTAGAGATTCCATATTTGATGAAGTTAAAATAGCTTAAGGGTGTCCTAGTGTTAAAATAGCCTAAAAAAAAATTGTCTTATGCAAATTTGCTTTAGTACAAGACCATTTTCCTTGTGTTCCTTGAAGCCAAATGAGCAAGAAACTGACCTGTATGCTTTACTTTTTTATATAGATGTGTGTGAGAGATGTAATCAAGTTTGATTGGACTTAACTCATGTATGTTTTTCTGCTTATTATTTCCTTATGAATGCCATAGTTGTAGATGTATGCCTATTTTTAATTTAAGCTTTTCTGCTTCTTCGAATACATTACCTGTGAATCAGGATTTGTAGCACTTTTTTCTTGTTATTAAAAAAAATTGCTATTTCTTCTAAAAAAGAAAATTCACAGTTGTTGACTCTTTCATACTACATGTGTGCTAGCATTGGATGTGGTTCATTTGTATATAGTTTTACATGCATACTTTAGTGAGTTCTGCTTAGTGCCTTCAAAGTATTATGAATTGTGCAATATGACCTGTTCATTTGGAGCCTAGTTCGTGAAGACATAGTATGTTAATGGATGTTGTAATATGATAACTGGGCATATTTTGTAGATTTTAACTAGCAATGATCAAACTCACGAATGACAACCACTAGCCATTTTGAAGAAGTACGATTAGCAAATTGGCACGTTCAAATATCACATTCATATTACTTGAGCTATTTTTGATTATATTGTGGATCTAAAAGACAATTGATTACACTAGTAGAGATATATACTATGTGGGATATGTGTATGAGAATTGACATAATTTTAACATTAATTATCGAAAAGATGTTTTTATAAACAATCCACCACTGTGTTAATCCTAGATTTGCTTCCACTATCACATAAACATGATATAAAACTATCTCAGATAATTGAACAGAAGAACTAGTCTTGGACGAAGTCAAGTAATGCTATTCACCCCGTAAATTAGCTATTGTTGATTTGTCTATTTTTCATTTGCATAAAATGAGCAAAGTAGTTAAATCTTCAACAAACCTATATAAATCAATACATTGTACTTTCATCAAACATATTTATCTAACAGAAATCAATACATTGTACTTTCATAGGGGTGGATTTGAATAATTACCCAAATAATTTGATACTATATTTTTCAATGAAACTAAAAAATGTCGGGAAGACGCACAACTATAATGTGTTGCTGGGGAGGTAATATTGTATATGGTGAATAAGGGATATCGTACAATGGTGTATTAAGTTAAAAGGCGAAACCAAATATAAGTTATTGTTGAAAACACTATATAACATCATGCAACTGGATAGTTCAATTGCACGATTAAAGTTAATTTGTCGATTTTGCATCATTTTTGGGGGATCACATGCAAAAGTACTTGGAATTTGAAATCAAAAATGATGATGGGGTGGTGGCAATGCTGGATGTTGTCTTTGAGAACCCAACATTTAACAGTATTTACTTATAGCTAGAGATTGAGGAAATCATTAATCTGCCTCAGACAATGGTCAATGAGTATGGCCTATATATCCAGTTGGTTACTTAGGAGAGCATAAATCCATCGCACAATTCGCTTGCAATTGACCATTTTTATTATGCCAAAGGGACAAGTCAACATGTACATGGCTTTAATGTTTATGCAGCCGAGTTTGATACGGGCTATAGAATTAGGGAGGACTAGTCATATGTTCCTAAATTCAATATTGGATCCAGTACTCAATTGTTGTTGATGTCGATGGGCTACACCACATCCTATTCGAATGTTGCCATCCAACCTCAGCACACACATACCAATGCTATTAGACAACTTGTTCAGTCTGATAGTGAGTTGTTGGCGTTTGAAGAAATGCATGCAGTAGATCGTGTTGAAGACACAGACAAGAAAGACGAGGAGATTGATTTGATGGTCAACATAGAAAACATTGATGATGACAGTGTGACAATTTATGACTATGATTGTGTGACAATATATGATGAATTGACTAAACACTGAAGGTATAGTCCTAATCTTAGTCACACTAGATTACTGAATTGTGAGTTAACACCACACTATGTTGCTACAACCTATTGAATTGACTGCACAATGTAAAATATTATTGGCCTTGGGGTTGTACTAAACCGTGTCACAAAAACTAATGAATTGAATCAACAAGACTACATACTATGCGCATGACAACACACTTAACTGTGAAAATTATGTATTGTCTAATCTATTGGGTGTGGTTAATCTTTTATGTCTTTCTAGGTTTATATGTGATTAGTTATATCTTTATTTTGCTTGTGTCATATAACACTATTTAAGGGTTATCAATGTCATATATTGACCTTTTCAGCCTTTAATTATATCCTACTATGTGGGTACAGCCTATTCAACTGACTACACTTGTGTGTCTTTATTCATATCCTACTGTGTCAGTATTGGCTACTAAATTGACTACACTAGTCAGTTTCAGTATTTAGTCATCAATGTTTGGTCAATATTAGTGTTTACTCATAAAGTGTTTTTAGTACAATAAGTGACT
The DNA here is from genome assembly GCA_951799425.1 of Ilex aquifolium. NCBI lineage: Eukaryota > Viridiplantae > Streptophyta > Magnoliopsida > Aquifoliales > Aquifoliaceae > Ilex > Ilex aquifolium. Next base: position 9,540,953 of record OX637399.1, on the reverse strand, counting down.
CTCCATTCATTAATTGTGTATATATATGCTGTAAAACCCGGGAAAATTTGAACTTTTTATGAAAAATGACAAAACGGTAATTTGTCACTATAGTGCGGGTTGAAAACCCATATTTCTCTAAAGCTCGGATGACGACACGTACCTCACTTTTGGATTCGTCTCACGAAATCTAGTTATCCAAACAATTTTCGTCGAATTCCGAGATAGTCAGGTTTTTCTCATTTTTCGAGGCGATCAGGTGTCGGATGACCTAAAAAACGACCCCAAAAATAAAATTTCTAAAATTTTATTATAATTTAAATAAAGTTCATATAAAAATATCTTGAACTTAAATCGAGATGAAATTTAATCGTTTCGGGGCGAAAACAGACCCGAGAATAGAGAACGCGTAGCGCGACGTGGACCTAGTGTTAAAGGATATAAATAGGAGTCAAAAAATTTGAATTTTCACACAACTCTCTGTTGGGTTTTGCTGGGTTCTAACGTTGGAAGAAGAAGAGAGAGAAAGGAAGAAAAAAAGTAAAGATTCAAGACTTCTCTTTACGGTCTACGGAGTTCCACCGGTCGGAATCCTTCGGGCCAAGTATTAAAGTCGATTTACGCGACGAGGGCTACGCAACCATACCAAAAAGGACAGGTTTCACCGAAGATTCAAAGACGGAATTTTGGGGAAAGTTTGGTTTTGGACAAGGTTTGGGTTCTTGGAGTTTCCTAACATTGTTTTACGCTTCAAGAGGTAGATTTTTCATCCTAACTAGGTTTATTTTCAACCTAGAATGAATATATGAAATGGGTGGGCTGTTATATGTATTTTAACACTTGCCTATTGTAGTTGATTTAATGGAAATGGGTAAATTCAATTCTAGTATGAATTGGTAATTAGAAATTGCTAGTTTGTGATTTCTTGGAAGTATTAATAATTGGGTATGTGAAAATCACTTAATTTGATTTTTTTTGAGTTATGTGATAAATTTGGGCATTTTATGTGATTACATGATTTGGTGTCTTGAAGGTGTTTGATAAAATGAGTATGTGAAATAAAGTGTGTTAATTGCATGAGATTATGTGATAACATGCTTGAAAAAAATTGTTGTTAAATATAAATGTTGATACATGTTCATGATATATTGACATGAGGAAGATTTATGGAAATTATATGTTTTGGATATAATTGTCCATGGAATGTATTGAAATGTGGTTGAAATGTGGTTGAAATAGTTCATATGACATTCATTACATATTGGATATGATATTGATAATGCAATGGTTTATTACATTGCATATGCACGGAGACATCACATTTGGTGGGTGTGTGTGCATGGTTTGATCAAACACCATTCTTGGTGAATGATACTTGGGCTCGGGGAAAGTTGGATCGAAGATTCGACTGAGTCGCATAGTTTGCATGAAAAACTTGTGTCGGGTATAGCAAGTAGGGCTAGATTCTCCCTCGGGTGCAAGACCCGATTACTTGGTTTATACACTCCCCTGTGGTGAAATTCCGAAAAAATGTATCCGTGTGCGAAACCGGCGGTGCGACACCAAAACTCCGCTACTCAACAAAGACGCATGATTTTGTTTTATAAAATAGTCATTCGATGTGTAACGTCCAACAAAGACACATGATTTTATTTTATAACAAAGACACGTGATTTATTTTAAAAAGATCATTGGACGTATATCATCAATGATAGATTTATACACATTGGCATTGCATTGTGTTGTGGGAGCCGGAGAGGGCTCGAGTTGAAGTGCATGACTGAGTCTCATCTCATTTCATGGCATGGCATGGTGATTTCCAACATTGAATTGCATATTCTTAACTGGAACGATTGTTGTTTGTTGAATGTTGCATGTGGACATTTCATATGCACTTAGGTTGGGGAGTGGCCTCTTTAGGAGATACCCTATTGAGCGTGGCTCACCCTTTATGGGAAAATACTTCAGGTGTGGGTTATACACCGGTGAACGGCTCGTATTTGGGGCCTCAAGGATGAAGAAAAGCCGACTTGTAGCTTTTAATTCACGTTTTGTAAAATTATTGTGAAAAACTATATTTTTGTAAAACATTCGCTAACTTAGGTTTTGGACATGTAAATCTATGAAAATGATTGTAATCGAACTTGTATTAACTATGTTTGATGCATAAATTCATGATGTGGAAGTATGAATTGATGTATATTGGACCTCGGATGGGTCATGTGATTAAATGTTGTGTGATTGCACAGGTTGTGTTTTGGGTAGAGCTCCCCGTACAAAGGAGACTCTGCCCGAATTTTGTTAAATTATGGATCCCGATAAAAGGGGCATAACGGTGTGATATCGAGTTACATGATATCCACGGGTATTCCACGGGTTGATGGGTAATCAACGGGTTGACAAAGGACCCCCGATTTTTGGGGCGTCACATACTTATTTTTTCAATGCCAACCCTACAATAAAATGCCTAAAAGGTCATCATTTGGGTCTTCAAGCCGAACAAATGATGGTTCTTCCTCGAGCAACCGATTTTCAAGCCGAACAAATGACAGTTCGTCCTCGAGCAACCAACGCCAACATCTTGGTGCACACCAGCATCAAAGTTCTATGTCATTCAGTTTACCAGAACTTTGTAACTATACAAATCCCAGTGGTATGACGTGGTATGGAAACTTGCGTAACTTTCACAATGAGTCTATCAACATTCATAACCCTTTCACAGAAGTCGGTCATGTCATTATTGGACCTGCAACCATTGTCCCGCCTCTAGAGTTCTATTACCACATATGGGGACCAAGGTGGATGAAATCTTATTTTAAGCACTATGAGCTAGAAGTATACTGTTGTTGGCATGGATTATGAGTACCACAAGCACATTCAACTGAAATGTATGTGAAATGGTGCATAAACAACTATGATGATCTCATATCAACACTTTAACATGAAATTGATCAGATGCAACTGTTGGAACGAAAATCCCAAGAGTCATTGACAGCGTGTATGTATCGAATATCAAAAATTTTCATTTAATACCCTATAAGGCAAAATTAGGGTTTACCTTCGAGATCCCTCGGGATTGATCTCGTCTCAGCACGAACGCAGAACAGAATCAACAAGCAACCGAATGACAGCTCGACGAATCTCGCGGCTTTTTGTCGTATATCCCCAAACGTTAGAATCCAGATGTAGTGTAGGCTGCTAAGACCTCCGAATCCTTGCTCTATCTTTCAGCCTCTCTCAAAAATGTGAGTAAAAAATAAACGCTGAATAAGAGAGTCTAGACGTCTATATATAGGCTACGACAGAGACCCTAAGGAGAAATAAGGATCGGGCTTCCAATGGGCTTAGAAATCCTATGTTCAACTCAGAACAAACATCCTACAGCTCATTAATAATAAGTCAGTCTACTAAAAACTTATTATTAATCTCTTGAGCCTTATCTTAAAATTATATTCGAGCTTCTTATTATTATATGCTTAATAATCTCCTCACGTTTAAGATTATAGATGTCCATCAATTAAATAAAGTACTGACAATTATATTTAATTGACTTCTTTTATTCCTTGAGACCTTACCACTCAACTTATTTGTCATGTCGGATAATTAAATCCACCTGCAGGGTTTGACATGGACAAAACTTATGAGCTTCCTCAAGAGGACATCATCAACCCATTTAAATACTAGGACGTGATTTCCTTTAATATTTAATTTTCACCATACAAATAACATCGTCTCCCAATTCACCGAGCTTATTGACTCAATATAAATCTCACACTTTGATGATTTAAAGTGACAAACATTATATGCACGTGGTAATTAAATATTTTAGGATTGAGAGTATAAGCAATCATAATAATCATGACGTATTTATTATCTTATTGAATCAGTAAAAGATAATAACATCAACATAGGTCTGTTCAATACACAAAGCGTACTAGTGTAATAATCCGAGACATCAAACAGTCTCCTACAGTTAAGATAGACTATGGCAGAATATTACACTACAATCATACCAATGGTGTGTCCAATTCCATCTAGGATTGTGAACATATACTCATATTATATAAGGATCCGATAATCTGGTCTTCTGTGTATAAGTCAAAATCTACACACCACATTATCTACAATGTAAAATATAAGACACACATGCATACCATATATTAAATATAATGCAAACATTTTTCTCATATAGATTCTCAATAAAATGGAAAAAACAAACTTTTATTAATTAATAAAACGAGTTTCACTACAAAAAGTAATTTTTTAGTATATTACTCTATCAGCAACAGCATCTAGGTAAATTCCACTTTATCAAAAAGGCTGAGATATAACATTCAGATCATGTCGAGGCTATTAATGCAATACTATCCGATCCATTACTGGCTTCTGATCATGAACTTTCTGAGTTTGACGATTCAAGTGATGATGATTATGAAAAATTTCTCCATTCTAGTATGTGCATACGTGGCAAACCACTATTTTGTTGAGAACATGGTAGTCATTAGAAACATATGTTGTATTTTTGTGACATGTTGTATGAACATGATCATTTGTATTTCTACTTCTTTTTTTTTTTTTAGGTGGGGGAAGGGGACTTGAACCCTTAACCTTAAGAAGTCAAAACCTTCACAAGGTAAGGAGTGTCATTAGACCAAAGGCCCGTTGGTGTATTTCAAAGGCCCGTTTTATTAATATGAAGTATTTCTACTTCATATTAATAAAATAAATATTATGTTATTAACATTTGCATAAAAACCGATTGTTAAAATTTATATCAAATAATTTAGACGCACTCTGCATTTAAACAATTGCAAAAATAAAACAAAAAATTAAATTACTACTCACTTTTTTGTCATCCTTTATGTTTTGATTATATTAGTTGTGTAAGCTTGAAAAGAAAAAGTTTGAAAAAAATAATAATAGTAAAAAGTTGGAAAATATTTTACCTAAAATTTTTTGATAGAAAACGGATTCATAGGGATGGCTCAAGATAATTTGGGGCCTAAAGTGATACTTCTAAATGAGGTCTTCTATGTTTAGTATTAATATTTTTTATTTAAAATTAATTTTTCTTGCCTTTTGAGTTGCAAAAGTATTAATTAAGTTTTTATATTCAAGTTTTGTTACCATATCTTTTTCAATTGATAGTATCACTAATCCGGTTAATCTTTCTTGTGACATAGTCGATCTTAAGTAAGATTTTATCAATTTTAATTTTGAAAAGTTTCTTTCCGCAGAAGCAACTGTTACAGGAATTGTTAATAATATTCTATAAGCAATGCATGCGTTTGGAAAAGAATCTAACTTTTTTATATAATTTAGTATCTCAATTGGAGTATTTTCTTTCGTTTATAAAATTTCTTTTAAAACATTTAATTCTAAAAATAAATCTAAGCCATCAATATCGAAAAACATTTCGTGTTTTAAAAAACATTCAAGATCCAAACAATATTGTTTTAAACTATCATTGGTCAATGATTTTAATTTTTCTAAGTTAAATAGAAAATCAAAAATATTTTTGTACTTTTGTAATTGTTCAAATCTACTATTTGGTGAAGAAATAGCTTGATCAATTATATATGTAAAATAATCAATTCTAAAAAATTCTTCAATAGATTGTGTTACCTCATCATCAACATTTTCATCAAATTATTTTTTTCTACGAACTCTACGTTTTTCACGAAATATAGGTTTTATACCCATTTCACGTGCAATCTCTTTAGATGAAATCTTTTGAGAGAGAGAAGAAAAAGAGTGTTTTTTGTTTTAGTTTAATGAGAGAGAAAAAAAAAGGATTACTTTTGTGTTGGATTACCGAGAGAGAGAGAGAGAGAGAGAGAGTTAAAAGTAAGGTAATGATTTGACTTTCTGATTTTTTTTAATTTAATGTGACATTTGAGTTCAGGCTTTTTTTTTTTTTACCGTTAATTTTTTTAGATATTTAATATTTGGATTGGACTATGGGCCTAAATGATTGATTAAACTTATATTTTTATAAGGCCTTTTTTATATAAGTTATTTATGGTATTTAAAAATTTGAGGTCTTCCTTTAAAATGGGGCCTAAAGCCCAAACTTTTTTAAATATACTGTTGAGCCGGCCCTGCGTCGACTGGATATGCCTATAATCTATGTTCTTTATTCATTTCACCACCACACAGATCAATGATAGTGGGTTTGTTTAAACCTTTCAGAGAGATGTCATATGTCACATTTTGATAAAAGAAGCACATTTGTGCCCTACCCTACTAGCAGGCTTGCCAAAACTCCAATTCAAATCCAATTTTTGACATTATTCGAATCCGAATCTGTTGTGATATTTTAATCTAAAGAATTTATATTTAGATAAACAAAAATAATGCCAATAGCTGTCCAATCCAAATTATATATATATATATAATGAAAACAAGTTTTTATTTGATGAAATTAGTTTGCATTTAAAATGTTATTTGATTTGGTCATCAACTTGGTTTTTAGACTCTCTTGAATACACAAGTGTGAAGGTGAAAACAATGAAACATAGTTTATTTGTACTACAAGCAAGAAAGACTAGGGCACTGAAATTGGCAATTTTTGGCCTTCGTTGTCTATCCTTCCGAACCAAGATACATGTGACTGCATATAACAGGGCCCATGATGGGGAAATTCTAACTGATTAAGCGATCTCAGAGAGAACCAAAAAGTATCGATTAATCCTACTCCGATAGCATGCCAATGTGATCTAATCATTAACATTATCCCGCCCAGCAGCAGACCAACCACAATAACACCAACAATTCCCCCACATAATAAACCAGGCATTGCATGAACGGGTAATCAGAAAACAGAAGAATATAACAGCTAATGGAACCACTACATTCTAAAAGAAGAGAATGACTTGCTACAAAAAGGGTGCAAAGTATAGGAGCCCTACATGGACCAAATCAAAAAATTTAGAACCAAGTGCATCATAACCATAAGGACACTAAAATCAAATTTTGAATGACCCAACTTTAAGAGGCCCAATATCAAATTCTGTTTTTACGCAAAATCCTCAAACTAGCAATAGAAGTTGACAGCAAAACATGGGGGTGGAAAAACTCGAAGTTAAGCAACATGACTTATTCCTGTAATCCCCCGCAACCAAAAAAGAAAATAGAACTCCTCCATTTCAGCAAAATAACAAAACCAAATTAGACAAAATAGGTCCTAATAGAGTTTCAAACACAGAGATGACATCACTGGGAAACACCAAGCCACTTTGAGAAGTTCTCGAACTCCGTATAATCACTGTCTGAGATCATTGTCTGGTACCATGACTTGCTGGCAGCCTTGATTGCAGTTGACTCCTCCTGCCGGATATGCAAGGGGAAAAAAAGAAACAAAAAAAAAAAAACCAATCAACAATAATTCCCATCCGTAAAAATTATAACATAATTATTCATGCAGCAGCTGACCAAAGAAAAAGGGTAGCTATCATGACCATGTCTGCCAGATTGTCGCAAATCGTATGTAACCCCGAAATACCATGACCAAATGAAAATGCAACAATTTAAGTAAAATATGTTTCAATCTTGAAGCTTCTTAATGAAATTTTCACAAAGTTAGAAGAACAAAAATCTTAATATTCCACATAATCCAAAACATAATCAATTGTCGAATGTAGTCATAGCACTAAACATATGAGAGAACCACAAAACATTTAGAAACAATAACATAAAGAAGTTAAACAAACCTGGCACATAAGCAACAATGTAAGCTGCCTCAAAACAGAAGGACACCAATAAAGTTTATGAGATAATAAACTCGGCTTAACTAAGTTTCTTCTAAGATACACCAAACCTAAACTAGGAAAATAATGCCAAAATCACATGCATAGTTAATAAGTTGAACAATTCGACCATTAGCATGGATAAAACATAATACCATAGATGCTTTATTCTATAAAAAGATCAGAACTATTTAAGACACGTTGAAATGCTTCTTCCATTAGTAAAAATTTTCATATTCATCAATGCAAACAATGTATCTTATGGACATACTACCTTATATTTTAACCTATTAGACACGTTGATGGAATAAATACAATATCAAAACTGACTGAAAATTGAAGCGGGATGATGAATGGAACTTAAATGCTGATTTACAACTAACAAAGTATTATATGAATGTTGATTTCCAACTAACACAGTATGTTCAACACAACAAGAAGAATTGTTCTTACCAACATTCTCGCCACCTCACTATCTAATTCTCAGACCAACATAATGCATCTGCTTGTGAGTACTTAACAACAAACTCTAGCACAAAACTAAAGCTTCAAGAAACAAGGCACTAAAAAAATTCAATTTGGCTTCAATGTGCATCAGACACAAACAGCTTAAAAGGAATAAGCAGTATACGTCTCTCAGGCAGAAAGGCATGAAATGTGTGGTTATCACAGTAATATCTAAATATGTTTGCAGGCACATCTATGTAAAAATAACCCTTTCAATATATCCACAACGCTAAACTTTTACATGCAAAAAGCTATGATCTCCACAGAGATATTCCGTCCGTGATGACAATCTTTCAAATACAAGATAACATATGCTTGCTTGCTAATGCATAAACACATGCCTGCATAACAAACTCAGGATAAGTACATAAATGTCTTGATTTTGGATATATTTCAAATCCTACTAAATAAAGATCAAGCAACCAATATTTTGTGCAAGAAAATAATAACAACATATTTATAAGTATGTTTCCATGTACATTGCAGTTTTTCACATACATGTCTGTACATGACAATCATGGTTACTGGGAATTGTTCACTTGGGAATACATGGAGACACAAAAAACACTATCCTTAACAAACAAACAAAGCCAATACAGAACAACTTATTTATGCATCATTTACACGATCTAATCCACGTCCTGTATATTATGTCACAAGAAGCATTTGTCCTATTGCACCAAATCAACTAAATTCTATCAAAAAATAAAGCCGGATCATATGAGCAATTAGACAAGGCAGCTGCAGAATCAGAATCTCACCCACATACATAGGCATATGGACAATGCACTAAAAAAAATAAGTTGCATGCATGACCATCAGATACATAAAGGAATCCCACCAATTTAACTATAGAAAATAACGGCACAACGCTAGGAGTAACCCAATTGACAGCCAAAGCACAGCCAATAAATACAACTAAATTAAGTAAAAGAACACAGAAGATTTACCTTAGTGATTTTGTTCCTCTTCTTATCGAGCTTTTCCTTCTTAGCCTTGACACGCTGAGCCTCAGCCAACAGAGACATCCTCCTTGCTGTCTTGGCGTATGGGTTCAGCTTCAGAAGAGTGTTCAGATTTTTCAAGGGATTCTTTTTCATGGGAGCCCTCTTCACTTCCTTTTTAATCGGCCTCACAATCGATTGCACCTCGTCGGAGTTAATAATCCTAGCCAGATCCGCATTCACCATCTTTGCCCTAGGCAAGATGTATCCCTTCTTCTTCAGTGATGGCTTCTCAAACGATCCATAAATTTCATCCAACTTTTCAAACGCTGACTTCGTCCAAATGATAAACCTCCCCAAATGACCTCCCGGAGCAAGCTTAAGAAGATTCAGACGCTCTACATTGGCGATCTCAACACCAGTAATGTTACGAAAAGCCTTAACCAGCTTAGAGCCTTCAGTACCATACACGATCAATGGGCCTTTTCGAGAGATATATCGACGATTTCTCATTTTTCCTTTCCCAGGACGAATTCCAACGGAATCCTTAGCCTTTTCAGCATCAGGATAAGCACCGATCTCCTTCAGAGCCTTGATGGCATTCGAGGTTTTTTCAATTCCCTCAATCGAATCGGAAACAACCAGAGGGATTTCTGGAACATTTTCAATTCGGTGACCTCGAGCCATCACGAGAGATGGAACAGCGGTGGCGGCGATGGCAGAGGCAACGGCGTAGCGCTTCTGATTGACGTTGACCTTGCGGTGCCAACGGCGCCAGATCTTGGTCGGAGCAAACATGCGACCACCACGGCACATGTTACCGAAGGCACCCTGGCCCGCGCGGTGGGTCCCACCACCAGGAACACGGGGTATACGAGAAACAGCGCGGCCAGTACCCCACGACTCGGCAGAGGTTTGATGGCCTGCCTTCTTCGACACCGCGTAGGGCTGACGAGCATTCCTGGAGATGTTGGCGTGAACGAAGTTTACGATGTCCGGTCGGATCGAGGCTTTCATGACGTCGGGTAAGGGAAGGGACGAGGGGTTGGTGGTGGTGGAGTCGACCGACATATCGGACTCCAGGCCGTGCACGGTGACGAGAGGGCGGGCGGCGGCGGCCATTTCTGAGGGTTGGGGCGAAGGAGATGAGAGAGAAGCCGAGGGGCTAGGGTTTTTGATGGCAGTGAATAAGAGGTAGGGTTAAGAGAGTAGTGAGGTATATATACAAGTGGAAATGAGAGTTTATTACAAAAGTGCCACTGTATAATGGAGATGTAGTCAAATAGCAGGTGTGAGGGTTTTGAGTGGGCTTGTGAGGTATAAGTCCAATCATACTGTTTTGGGCCTATGGGCTTTTTACAAAAACAACTATTAGGGTTTTTTACAAAAACAACCACCCGTTAAAATACACTCAAACTATTTAAAAAGTAATGTTATTTGAACCTAATTCATTAAAATACACTCAAACTATTTAAAAAGAAATGCTTTAAATACAATACACGATATTGGAAAATAATTAATATGAAATTAGTAAATTTGAGTTTAGGCTTATCGAATTTGGATGATTAATCCACTAAATAAATGGATCAATCTGAAATAAATTGGCCAACATGCCATATATGTGGGCATTAACGTAACGATTTGGGCATGTACAATTATAAAATGAGCAAGATAAGAATTGGACAAATTTTAACACGATATGAATTCGACATAACACCACTAATTATCAATTTTAATCGAAACGTGTTTAAAAATATATCACTTTATGTGTTTAAAAATATAGCATTTTTATGTTTAGAGTACGCTAAAAAAAGAAGGAAGCTTGCCTATGTGGTTATTTAGACTTGGTTGAATGTATTGATTTTGTATTGTATTGATTTTGTATTATCCCTATGTATCAAAAGGCAAGCATCCCAACACAGGGGGGGGGGGGGGGGGGGGGGGGGGGGGGGGGAAGAAAGAGCAATGTTATATACACGTTATTTGTGGATTTTATCATTCTCTATCATTAAATTAACAATGGATTTTATTATTAATTGAGATCTACTATCAATTTAAAGACTATAATTCGGTCAACAAATAAAATTACTAAATTAAATACAAATAGTATTTCACAAAAAAAAAAAAAATTAATACTTATTTTTTAAGGAGTTCAAATCCTATGAACATACCTTAACAGGGACAAACTCAGTGGGCCCTATCCTAACCCTCGGCATCCATCACTCTCTCACCATCTGAGACTCGTCCTTAGCAAAAGACTTTTGTTTCGTGTCTAACAACAGAATCAATAAGACAGTCGGAATACACAAACATGCACATATTTTTCATCTTCACTGATTCAGTTTCTTGTTTGATTGATGTTGTTCATAATACTCGTTGACTTAATATTGGGATAAGGAGCAAAACTGGCTACCCTGGAACAAAATGTGTATCATTTGTCTATAAAAATAAGTTCAAAATGAATCATAAGTTCAAGAGGCTTAAATTCATTTCCAGTGTCAGCTTTCATGATCAAAACTGAGCTACATCGACTCAATGATCCTCTCCATTCAGTGAAAAATATTTGGTTTGAGCTTTCGTTTTACTTTGGGTCGGAGAAATCTGCAGTTCAATGTTGGGAAAAGGCTAACTAGGTCACAAAGTCAAAATCGTCCACAAGGAAACCCCAAGTATAATACAAAGGGCTCCATGTAGTTGTTACTAGTTTAAACTGCATCACCCAATAATTAATCTCGATGCCAAGTTAATATGGAACCTGTGCATATACCATCCTCATTGCAATCTAAATCCAAATCCATTTGGTCGGATATAGATTGACATTTCAACGATAATCCATGTTTACTCCAACAACTACTTTGTCCATGTTACAAAAAAAGCCAAACATTGAAAAAAGAAAGTTTTTGAGGTAAAATTGATCGATTCCTGCACTGGTATCAGTTACAAATTTGGTTTTCCACAGTATAGGACAGGCACAACCCTTGCAAGCCTCTAGCATTCCTATATAAAGCAAAAAATTATACTAAACAGAAAGAAGAAACTTAGCTGACAGTCAATCTTCACTATCAGAACTCGCCTCATCACTGCTATAATCACTACTGTCGTCATCAATATCAAGCTGCACATGCCGAACCTGTATTGGCTCAGGTGCCTTCGCCAATCCTTGAGCAGGGATGGGTCGTGGTTGTTGCTCTTCGATCCTAGGAGGAACAGGAAGAGAATCCAACGGGGGCAGTGCAACTGGATCACCAGGCTTCCATCCAGGCGGAGGAAGAATAGGTATATCGCTAGGCAACTCCACAGGCATCCCAGGTTTCCATCCTGATGGTACCACAATATTTGGAGGAATCAGGCCCTGAAGTGCAGGCAGATTAGCAAGTGGGTTGGATTCTGCCGGTTGCATAGCTGCTGTTTCGATGAGTGGCTCAATTGTTTTCTCCCTACTTTCGATGGACTTGGGTAAACCAACGTCTAGATCAGCAAAACTGTATAATTGAGATGCACGCAGTTGCTCCTCCTGTGGAGCAGGTGGGAGTGCCCCACGGAGAGGAGCCTGACCAGCACCAAATTCTGGTGGCGCAAAAGTGGTGTAGCTTATCCTATGGGCATATGACAAAATATCAGATAAATTTAGCTGAGTTGAAACGGTTGTGGTACAAGAATTGTCTGTATCATCCTCAGACTTTGAACGTTTGGCACGGCGATAATCAGAGTAATCGTCTACAAGGATGTCAAGAACCCGCTCAGCTTCTTTAAGTTTGTTGGCAAAGGCAAGCATTGCAGAATCTTTGGACCGAATATCACGGGTGAGTTTCTGCTTAGCATCTTGCAGATCTAGAATTTCTTGAAGTTCTGCAACAGCTTCAAAGAGCTGAGTTTGAAGAGTTGTGAAAAGAGAAAGGATTTCTTTGGTGGAGGAAGGCAAGGAGTCTGGTGGAGTTGGTGTCAAGGATTGGGTTTGGGAAGATAGAAAGGAAGGAAGGGAGCCACGGAAGGCACTAAGCCAATGGGGTCGATTTGGTGAGACTTCAAAAAGTCTGGAGGCAAGGGAGGCCATTTGGAGGAGAAGAGATTGCGCTCTAGATAGAGGTGGTAGGAGAGGAAGGAGGGTTGAGGAGGTGGTTGTTGTACTTGACACATTCCCTTGGTGATGGGAGTGATGAGATTGAGAAGTTTGAGAGGAGAATTTGGGAGGGGTTTGGTTTTGAAGAGACGGCGAATTAGGGTTGGGTAGGCCTAATCTGGCTGGTGATTGTACAATTTGGTGTGGAACATTTTGTAGCATGTTTAACTTCCTCCTTCAGAAAAACCTGCAGCAAAAGTTGAAAAAGATGGAAAAAGTGTAACTGTGTAAGCTCAATGTGGAAATCTGAAAATAATGAATTCCTCCATAAGGATGTGTTTAACTGAAGAAAATTCCCTATAAGAACTCATATAATGAGTCCTTCACAAAAACAATCAAAAACTGATACAGTTTATGATATAGTCTACATGAAGGAAATAAGGTGTCATACAACTAGCATGTAAAAGAATTATATGATCCTTCCGATGTAGAAATAAGGTGTCATACAACTAACATGTAAAAGAATTATATGATCCTTCCGATGCATTCAACAACATACATTATGTGGTCAACTGGTCGGACCATTCAGATGATAAGAATATGATAATAATAACACATAATAATTAAGCTAAAAAATATGATATTTATAATAATACCATACTTCATACATAAGAGTCAAATAAAAGCAAAAAATATAAAAAATGTTGACAATCAAAACCACAACTGATAAAGCATAAATTAGAAAGCCACAATCAAAATCAGCCACAATCAAAATCAGTCACAATCACAGTCAAACTGATAAAGCATAAATTCACATAAATCTAAGTTCCTACAAATTAAAAAGACGAGGAACAAAATATATGCAAGGCTAGCATATATGTAGATCGAAGTGTTATATAAAACAAAAAACTTAGAAATATGATTAGAATTTGGAAAACTACAATCTGAGCATTGAAAATAGTTAAAAATCAAAGGCAGAGTATGAATCTCGTGAGATGTTGCGAGTAGTAGAAAAATTGAAGTATTTGATCTTAATTTTTAGAGAGACAAATATAAAGGAGAGACTGGAAAGTTGAGAAACTGTTGAATAAACAACTTTTAACAATTCAACATCAAACAAAAAAATAGAAGTGCGTGAAAATAGAAGACTATTTGACAATTATCACTTATGAGATTAAACCAAACAGTTGTTTTTTATTTTCAATGAGAGAGACAAACAAATGAATAGAGCTTTTGATAGTAAAATGAACTTTATGCAGCCTTTCTCATCCGCTAGAATTCCATAATTGACCGACAATTATATGAAAGAATCACATTTAAATTGAGTCTTTAAGTATTAAAACAATAATTGAGTCATCTTAATAACTAAATGCGTCTAACAAGCAAACTCAACAACTAGTAATAGGATCAGTAAAATCGCAATTCGGATAGGAATTCTACGATCCTATAAGATTCAGGCCACGATTCATTTCCTATCAATTTAGGATTCTACAAGAGATTTGGATCGTGTCTATTTCGGATCATAGTATCGTAAAATCTTGATCGAGATTATGCAACCATGATCAGAACCGGATCGAACATCGACCCGATAGAAGGACCGGTTTGGATTAACTGGTTGCACCGGTCATATAATAAAAAAAAAAAAGGAAGAATTACACCGAGACCCTTTGAGGTTTGTCACTTAATCACTCAGACTCCCTGACATTTAAAATATTACACACAGACCCCCTAAAGTTTGTACGCGCATATCACTTAGACCTCTACCGTCAATGTCCGTTAGTATATCTGTTAGTAAATTACACCCAAACCCCCTGAAGTTTGTAGGCATATAATACTTAGACCCCTCAAATTAAAAATGTTATACTTAGACCAAAAATACTCCAATAAAAGATAGCATATCAAATATTATAAATTTTACAACCAAAATTCATGTTTTATTGTATTTTTTATTGAAATAAAATCAAAAATAAAAATTCAATTTTTTCTTAAAAAATCGTAATTACTATACAATTATACTATCGATTGAAATAAAACTAAAAAATCAAACAAGGGGTCTAAGTCATTCATAATAGAACATAATTTTTTGTTGTAAAATTTAAAATATTTGATATTCTATCTTTGATTGGAGTATTTTTTGTCTAAGTATAATATTTTAAATTTTAAGAGTCTAAGTATTACACGCCTACAAACTTCAAGGGGTTTGAGTGTAATTTACTAACGGATATTGACAATAGGGGTCTAAGTGTTACCCGCGTATAAACCTTAGGGGGTTTGTGTATAATATTTTAAATGTCAGGGGATCTGAGTGATTAAGTGCAAACCTCCAAGAGTGTCGATATAATTCTCCCTAAAAAAAATTATAAACATAATAATTTAGCTAAAAAAATATGAGGCATGTCCACAAACATAATAAGTTAGCTAAAAAAATATGAAACATGTCCACAATACATACAAATTCATTCAATTTACGGAATTAAGTAGAGAAAAGAAACAGGTAATAATTTGGATATTTCACTAGAATGAATGTCATGGAGAAGAGAATCAATAACATATCATGGAAATTTCACTAGAATGCATATCCACAATGCATACAATTTGTCATACAATTTATGAAGTTAAGTAGAGAAAAGAAACAGTAATAATTTGGATATTTCACTAGAACACATGTTATGTAGAAGAGAATCAATAACATATCATGGAAATTTCACTAGAATGCATATGCACAATCACCATCATGATCAAAGAATGATAAATCAGTTTGTGCAAATCAGATCAACACAAACGAACCTAATAGAACAAGTTCGTGCAAATCGGACTAACAAAATGAACTGATAAAGCATAAACCAATTTGTGCAAATCAAATAAAGCATAAATTTGATGAAATCAAACTCGATTTGGTGTGTGGGGGTGCGTGTGTGTGTGGGGGTGTGGGTGTGTGTATCTAAGTGCATCAGAGAGAAAAAGGGGGTGTGGCGTGGTGAGTGCATCAGAGAGAGTGGGTGTGACGTTCTGAGTGCATCTGAGAGTGGGTGTGACGTGCTGAGTGCATCTGAGAGAGTGGGTGTGGCGTGGTGAATGCATCAATGTGAGAGAGAGGAGTGCATCAGATCAGATTATCAGAGAGACCGGGGGGGAGAGAATGGGGAAGAGGAGAGAGAGACGAAGAAAAAGAAGTTAAGTACCAAACCTTTAGCTTCCTTCAGTTGGCTTGAGACGCGAGTCGTGGAGCCTAGAGGCGCTGGTGGAGGTAGAGTACAGACCAAAGAAGAAGAAGAGATAGAGTTAGGGTTAGGAAATGGTTTTGTTATTTTGACTTATATTTATTTTTTGGTTATTTATTTTTTTTGAATAATAATAATTATCATATTAAATTTTATTCAAACAAGTAAACAGGTTGACAAGTCTCAACCCAAACACGAGTCGTTTAATAAACGAGTTTAATGGGTCAACCCGTTTACCACCCGAACTCGTTAAAGCCTCACCTAATCCCGCTTAAAACTATGTCGATTTGTGTCGGTTCATCGTGTCGTATCGAATTTTGACATGTCTATGTTTGGCTATGATTTTTTTCAGAAAAAATTAAAAAGAATTACAATTGTGTCGAACTTAGTTCAAGAGTGAAAACAAAAAATTTAGAATAAAAATACGAGCTTGGTCAGTCTCGGGCTTGGCTCAACTCAGTCTCGGGCTCAACTCAATTTTAAAACGAGCCTATTTTTTTGTTCATATTCGGCTTGTTTTATAAAAGAACAAGCCCAAGCCGAGCCAAAATCGAGTTGTCCACAAGCCGCCTGTCTCGTTTAATAGCCCTAGGTTAATGTTCGATCTAATTCTAATCATGGTTGTCAAAATCTCGATCCAGATCTTAGGATTTTATGATACTACGATCCAAAATAGACAAACCGATCCAAATCTCTTGTAGAATCCCAAATTGATAGGAAATGAATTGTGGTTCGGATCTTATAAGATCGTAGAATTCCTATCCAAATTGCGATTTTATTGATCCTAGTTGTTATGTTTGTTTGTTAAGCGTATTTAGTTATTAAGATGACTCAATTATTGTTTTAATACTTAAAGACTCGATCCAAATGTGATTCTCTTATATAATTGTCGGTCAATTATGAAATTCTAGCAGATGAGAAAAGTTGCATAAAGTTCATTTTACTACCAAAAGCTATATTCATTTGTTTGTCTCTCTCATTGAAAATAAAAGACAACCATTAGGTTTGATCTCACAAGTGATAATTATCAAATAGTCTTCTATTTTCACTCTCTTCTATTTTTTTGTTTGATGTTGAATTGTTAAAAGTTGTTTATTCAACAGTTTCTCAAGTTTCCAGTCTCTCCTTTATATTTGTCTCTATCTAAAAATTAAGATCAAATACTTCAATTTTTGTATTACTCACAACATCTCATGAGATTCATAGTCCACCTTTGATTTTTAACTATTTTAAATGCCCAGAATATAGTTTCCTAAATTCTAATCATATCTCTAATTTTTTTCTTTTATATTCCTTGCTAATCGTTTTCCTTTTCTTCTTCTTCAAGTTATAATAATGATCTTCCCAAGCGTAGGAATTGATAAAGTGTAGTAACTTGGAAAATCCAAGATCGTTTTATCAGGGAACGAATGGAATTCGAATGGTAATGTGTGTGCAAATGAAAGCAAAAATCTTTAGTTTTATGAAAGGGTGGTAGAAATGGAATTTATATGGATTAAATTCAGAGAAAAACAATCGGTCAATCCTCAGGAATCAACTCACCATAAGCAAACACTTTGACTCTCTATGTCTTATCATTCGAAGTTGTATTCAAACACTCTCGAACAAATAATATTCAACAAACCAAAATCATTCATTATTGCATCCTTGAAGGTAAGAAATAGAGAATATTGTACCACGTACTTAGATTGTATAAATGAGTTCTAAGTATTACTCGTGCCGGCTTACCCGTCGACGAGAAATCAAAATAAACACTTAACAACTAATATTCAAAATTGAGTTTTTCTTCACTTCAAAACATTTGATCAATTAAAACATACTAGAGAGTTATCATGCTTGATTATATATGAGAATCATTCATTAGATTGCGCCAAAACTTAACCGGACATGAAACTCATAGCTTCGAAATAGGTATTGAATAATATGCTAAACATATGTAAAAACACAAATACATGAAAAAGAAATGCTCAAACTACTAGTGATATAGTCATGTCTTCATGATATAGTCTACATGAAGGAAATAAGGTATCATACAACTAGCATGTAAAAGAATTATATGATCCTTCCGATGCATTTAACAAGATACATTATGTGGTCAACTGGTCGGACCAGTCATATCATAAGAATATAAAAATAATAATAACACATAATAATTAAGCTAAAAAATATGATATTTATAGTAATACCATACTTTATACATAGTGAGTCAAATAAAAGCAAAAAATATCAAACATTTTCACAATCACAACCGCAACTGATAAAGCATACATTAGAAAGCCACAATCACAGTCAAACTGATAAAGCATAAATTCACATAAAGCCATAAACAGATGAAACATAAATTCACAAAAAGCTACAAATTGATAATTGATAAAACATAAATTTGGACTGATAAATGATAATTGATAATGCATAAATATTTATGGTCATATGGGGCTAAGAATCAGAGTCGCAAACGATAAGGGAGAGAGATAGAGTGATGTGTGTGGGTCTAATATATACATTTTTAATGTATATATTAGATCAAACAAAAAACCCAAAAATATCAAATATGTATCAAATACATCCAATTTCTAGGACAATTTGTAAAGCTAAACACCCAAACATGTAATTCAAAAAATAGAAACCACCATGAAGAATACCCAGTGAGATGCTCTCCAAGTTAAAGGCTAATGTGCAATTTCATACAAACAAATAAACAATATGGCAATCAAACAGCACTAATCAGTAAGAACTTCGAAGAATATCACTAATCAGTCTAAAGAATAACACTAATCAATGAGAAAATTCACCCACACAACTACGGTTTTTTTTTTTTTGGGACAGAATATTAAATAGGGTTCTACTATTGAAAGTTGAAAACCAAGATACCTCTCAAAGTCAAAAGTGTCAAGTGATCGGAAGCAGAGCCCTCACCCCCTACTTCGATTCAAGCCAACAATCAGAGATAGAGATGATCGAGATGCTTGCTTGGACCATGGGACGATCGAGAGATCAGTCGAAGAACGTCAAAGTCGAATAGTCGCAGAGAAAGAGATACGAGTGAGACTTGAGACCAAAGAGCGAGACGAGTTGCAGAGACCAGATAGAGGCGAGTTGCAGAGACCAGAGTGAGAGAGACGACATGAGAGGCTGAGTGAGTGATCAGATCTGATCTCAGTCGTCGAGGTCGAATAGGGGAGTAGGGCCAAAAATGCCCAAAATTTTCTAATTTATAGGGATTTCTATGACCCAGACGGTTGTACATACCCGTCCGGTTTGAACGGTTCATATAAAAACCGCCAGGTTCACCTAGTCGTAGGCGGTTTAATGCTTGAACAATCTAATTACTGGGCCGGTCCGGTCTAGTATCCGGGTCACCGGATTTCAGGGTCAAACTCCGGTCCGGGCCGGGTTTTAAACTACTGCTAAGGGCATCTCTGATCCAAACTCAAACTCAAATTTGAATAAAAAAATTGAGTTAAAAGCTTGACTTGATATAAAACACTTCAATGTACAAACTCAAATTTAAAGATTGGCAAAATCAAATTTTAAAAAATGTGAAATATGACCATTAGATCTTTTAAAAGAGTGAAATTTGACAATTGATGATTTGAGTAAATATTTGAGTCTGCCTTAATTTTAGTAAAAAATTGAGTCTCCCTTCATTTGGTATAGATTTGAGTGAAAGATTATTTAGTCTATTTTTACTTAAATTTAAATCTGAGTAAGTAGTAGAGATGGCCTAATAACGGTTCTTTTACATAGATGATCAAATAGCTGAATCGGTCCACTAGACCGACTTACGGTCAGATTCACTAGTTTAACAGTTAAACCGACAAGTATGATAGATTTTGATAACATTGGTACATACAATAAGAATACTCTATCTTCTTTTTATCTATGTTCAAATTTCAATCCCCTAAAACAAATATTTATTGTAACGGTGATACCACGTTAGTATTGTTATGTGGTATCACCAACCAATAATATGCAAACAAATAAGAAAGTGAATTCCATACAAATCCATAACTACTCGTCTATATAAGCAGATAACTACACACTCTTCTTCCATCTAAGTCAATAACTATTCAAGTGAGGTTCACTTTAGCTATTTAGAATTTTATTATTGATTGGTAATATTATGTCATCAATTCTGACATGAATGCTAACATCCATCATCACCAATCAGTACTAATTGAAGGAAAAAATATACACCACTCATGAAGGCTCTAAAAAAACATTATTCTTTTTAATATACCGCAAGTAAAAATGAAAATTGTAAAGAGTGTCATTCTATTTTGAAGGCTTCTCACTCAGTCATTTAATCTTACTGATAATGCATCTTTAGAGTTCAATTTACCAGAACTATTCTTCAAATTCAGCTAGTTTCTCTCATGAGACTCTGCAAAAATTTGATATCAATTTGATTTTAGTAGCAAATCTTTCTCACACTTCTATGTTTTTTTCTCAACCATCCTTCAAATTCATAGTTTTCATGTTGCTCTTCACATGATCTGCAAAATGTCATTTTGACAAAAACTTGGAATACTATATATCAAGCCACAACGTACAGGTGAGAAAGATTGGCAACATACTGGAACTTACAAAAAAGAACCCAACCTCGTACCAAAATACCTAGGTAAGGAAGATAGCAAATCAAAGAGTTTATTACGAAAATGCGGTTGTTTTTAAACTTTTTTTTTATCAAAATACGGCAATTTTGAACTTATTTACCAAACTACAGCTTTTTTAAAAGCGGATTCAGCAATTTCGCTTTATTGAAAAACGGATTTAATAAATCTGCTTTCATTTGTAAACAATAAAAGAAAGTGTGGACAGAGATGCCTCTTTTAATTAAAAAGCGGATTCAGTAACTACATTTTTTCAATGAAAGCGTAATTACTAAGTCCGCCTTTAAAGTAAAAACAGCATCTTCATCCACGCGTTCATTAGATGAGATTGTTGTATAAATTTGTTTTGACCATTTAAAATCGGATTTACTGAATCCACTTTTAAATGAAAACGGATTTACTGAATCCGCTTTTATTTGAAAACGTATTTACTGAATCCACTTTTACAGTAAAAGCGGCATTGACAAGTCCGCTTTTTTACATCTGTAATTTTGGTGTTTTTAAAAGGATTACACAAAAAAGTTATCCTTTATGGATGATACATTTGTATATGTATCCCTTTTTTTAAAATTTTTTTGTTTCTGACAATCATCTTAATCTACAAACGTAAAATAACATGATAGTTAATTTATTTATCTGAAATAGGAATACAAAGAAGTTCATACGAAATGCAAGACAAATACAACAATATATGTTTTCTAATAAGAACCATATTCTAGACAACATAGTGGTTTACCACGTGCGCACAAACTAGCTGGAAAAAATTTATCATACTCATCATCAGTTGAATTGTCAAAGTCAGTTTATTGTCAGAAGCTAGTAATGGATCGGATAATACTGCATTAATAGCATCGGCAGGATCTGAATGTTCTATCTTTGCCTTGTTGATAGAGTGGAATCGATCTAAATGTCATTGCATCTGATCAATTTCACGTTAAAGTTGTGCTATGATATTGTCTGTGCCCATTCCACGTGCATTTCAGCTGAACGTGTCTGTGGCACTGGCATGGATAGTCACATATTGCGCTAAAAACACAAGATGACTAAACACTGACAATGACCACACCCTAATGAATAAATAATGAAATTAACAAGTGTTGTCAATTCAATAGGCAACATGGACACATTAGAATATGAATAAAGACTCACAGGTAGTCAATTCAATAGAGAGTACTCACACATCGAGAGTTTCTATAATAGGTAGTATTCACACACTAAGAGTGTGTTGTCATGCGCACAGTGTGTAGTCATGTTGATTCAATTTATTAGACTGCCACAGACACTGTCACGTGTAGGAGAAGAACAATAAATTTGTACACATTGTGTAGTCAATTCTATAGGCAGTAGTCACATAGTGTGTTGTCAACTCACAATTCAGTACTCACCATTGTTCAGCGTGTATAAGGTTGGCCATAAGGTTCAGTGTTTAGTCCATTCACCATTTATTGTGACACAACCATCTTTTCAGTGTTCATTTGATGGCAATCTGATTTCGTGTACAATAAGCTGGCCAAACAGTGACCACTAGTGCATAACAATTTCTATATAAATTTATCATGTGTAAACGCACTCATTGTATACTTACCAATTTCAACCACGAATTATAGTCTATGCACCTTATTTGAAAGTATGAGTTATCATTGGGCTTTAGAGGATAAATTCTTCTATCCTCTAAATCTACGTTTACGTTACTCACAGAGGTCCGTAAATAGAATGACAGAGGAATGACAACATCACTTGAATCAAAGGGAAGTTCTAAGTGAAGATTTGTGCACTTACAATAGACGCAAGCCTCAGCAAACTGCCGTTAATATGCCTATTGACCCTCCTCGACAATTGGAACATGCATTGTTTTGTATTAGAGTTGAAAATAATCGTATGACAATACGATTAAATTATTTCAACCTCCGTCTCAGGTTTCATATTGTATATGTATTTTCATATTCAAATGTTGTAACGTGTGTGTTTATCTATACTTTCATTTCCAACTTAAATAACATGTATCATTTATTGTCATATGTTATCAAAAGTAGTTAAGCAGAGTTGAACGCACAACATAATAATCAAAACAATATAATGGTGGTATAGAAACTGTAGTATGTAATGGTGGTATAGAAACTGTAAATACTGACGTTACACATACATTTCAAAAAAATTGGACCGAGTTTCCCTTAAAATACTGACTCCACCAAAATCAATTTAACTTGCATGTACAATAATCACAACAACCACCACCACAATCACAACCAAAATCAACCACCACTACTACAATCAATCTGCTACTACTTAAGTTACATAAAAAATAATGAAACTACTGAAATAGCATGAGGTATGTTGTTGAGTTAGATGAAGATAAAAATCCAATCTTTGATGAAACAATTGGAAGGGCTAAACCAGATGGATTACATACTTTAATCTATACTATAATTAAACATTTTGTAGGTACACCAAGTAACATATCATCTCGAATCCATGACCAACTTAGTAATCTAAGATGTCCAACCTTAAGTGATTTCAGATGGTATAAAGATGTATTTATATCAAGAGCAATGGTCAAAGAAGATTGTGAAAAGTCTTTCTGAAAAGAAAAATTTATTAATGGTTTATATAATCTTTTTGCTCATAAGATTAGAGATGATTAGGTAAATCTATCAGAATTATTGAATATAATGAGTTAACATACGGTGATATATATTGACATGGAAATTAGTAATCAAGCTAAAAGTGACAAAACAAAAGCTAAATATGAGTTAGGAAGTGAACAATACGGGTTACCTCCAATAGCACCATGCTGTAAGAAACACAAACAAGTTAAAACTTATAGCAAGAGTAAATCTTACAATAACAGAAATAAAAAATATTTCCCAAAAAATGAATATTATGGCAAACCAAGTAAAAACAAGAAGTATATAAAACCCCATAAGCCTCAAACTCATAAGAAGCAAACAGTTAAAAAAGATGTCACTCAAATTGAATGTTATAACTATGGAAAAAAAGGACATTACAAGACTCAATGTCCAATAAAATCAAAGTTAAAACAATTAAACTTATCTCCAAAAGACAAAGATAAAGTATTAGAAATTTTTAAGTTAAGCAACTTAAGTACAAATGAAGAAAGTCCAGAAGAAAATAGTCATCCCAAAGTTTTTTTCTGACTACAAGTCAATTAATAGTAATTCTAGTGATCCCGACATTAAATTAGGGTGTTAGGATAATTGTTGTCAAAATGTTAATGTTTTAACAAAACACACTGAGGAAAAAAATATCCTCATTGATCTCATTAGTAAAATTAAAGAATCAGAGTTAAAAACAGAATATATTAAAAAAATTAAAAAATCTTTTTGTCAAACAAGACATTAAGAAATCTTTTAGTGAAAAATAGTTAATAAGTTTTAACAAAACTATGGAAAGATTTAGTAAAGATAAACAGAAAGAAGTCACTTTGCAAGACCTTCAAACCTAAATTAATAAGTTAAAACAAGAAATTAAAGAATTAAAAATAACTGATAAAAGGTTGGAAGAAGCAACGAATCTTCTCCAAACTCATAACAAATTTAGTACAACAAAAAATCCAACTTCTAGTGAATCTGAAACCAGTTCAAATAATCTAGAACCCAGCAGGACATGTTCTCAATGAATATCCACAACCTCCACCTCTAATGTGGAAACCTTGGATGTAACGAAGATGTCATCGCCAAATAGATGTCCACAAATAGTTAATGAAGATAATCGGTTGGATCTAATTAACAGGTTAAATCTTCAAAAATAGCACTCCAAAGTTAAACTTGTAATAGGTAATGATTTTGAAGTTGAAGTTGTTGCCCTTATTGACAATGGTGCGGATTTAAATTGCATACAAGAAGGGTTTATACCAACAAAGTATTATCATAAAACAACTGAAAAGTTCAGTTTAGCTAATTGTAGTAAAAATGAGTATAAAATACAAGTTACCAAAAGTACATATTTATCAAGACAATGTATGTTTTAAAACATCATTTGTCTTAGTACAAAATATGACAGACAAAATTATTCTTGGTATACCATTCATATATTTACTAAATCTATTTACTTCAGACATAAATGGAGTAACTACCAAACTTTTTGGTCAACTAGTAACTTTTAAATTCTTAACCAAACCCCAGGTAAAAGAATTAAGAAGAC
This sequence comes from Ilex aquifolium, assembly GCA_951799425.1. NCBI lineage: Eukaryota > Viridiplantae > Streptophyta > Magnoliopsida > Aquifoliales > Aquifoliaceae > Ilex > Ilex aquifolium. Next base: position 9,515,720 of record OX637399.1, on the reverse strand, counting down.
TTAAAGATTATTCAATCTCACCATCTCTTAATGTAATTAACCAAAAGAGTAACCAAGTAAAATTTCTCAAAGAAGAAATCTATCACAAACAACTCCAAAATCAGTTAACCAATGAAATCTTAATTCAAAAAATTGAGAGATTTAAAGAAAGGTTAGAGAATTAAGTATGTTCTAACCTTCCTAGTGTCTTTTGGAGCCAACAGAAACATATGGTCACCCTACCTTATGTTAAAGGATTCAGTAAACAAAATATACCTACAAAGTCGAGGCTTATTCAAATGAATCACGAAGTAATGAAAATTTGTAAGAAAAAATTACAGATCTACTAAGTAATCACATAATTCAAAAAAGTAAATCTCCTTGTTATTGCTCTGCCTTCTACGTCATTAAAAATGTTGAGTTAGAAAGAGGAGTTCCAAGATTAGTAATCAATTTCAAGTCATTAAACAGAGTTTTGGAATGGATAAGATATCCAATTCCCAACAAGTAAGATCTAATAAAACGACTAAGTAAAGCAGTAATTTTCTCAAAATTTGATTTAAAAAGTGGATTCTGGCAAATTCAAATAAGTCTAGAAGATAGATACAAAAATGCATTTACAACACCCTTTGGTTATTACGAATGAAATGTAATGCGCTTCGGATTAAAAAATGCACCAAGTGAATTTCAGAATATTATGAATGAAATATTCAATCTATTTAGCCATTTCTCTATAGTTTACATAAATGATGTTCTCATTTTTTCCAAGTCAATTGATGAGCACTGAAAATATCTTATATCATTCTTGGAGATAGTTAAACACAATGGTTTAGTCATCTCTGCCAATAAAATCAGATTATTTCAAACTTCAGTCAGATTTCTTAGATATAACATCCAACAGTCAACCATAGTTCCCATTAGTAGATTTATTTAGTTCCCTGAATTACATTTCAAACTTTTATAAGGATCTTAGAAAAATAGTTAAACTATTGTATGAAAGATTACAGGATAATCTCCCATCGTGGTCACCAGTTCATACTTCCATAGTTCAACAAATTAAGAAGTATATTAAGACTTTTCCTTGTCTTGGGATTCCCATAGTTAATTCTTTCAAAGTTATTCAAACAGATGCTTCTGACATTGGTTATGGCGGCGTTCTACTCCAAAGAATTAAACCAGATTCTTCTGAATAAATTATTTGCTTCCATTCTAGAATTTGGAACAAAGCACAAAGTAACTATAGTACTATTAAAAAAAAGATTTTAGCTATCGTCTTGTGTATTTTAAAATTTTAAAATTTCAAGATGATATATTAAATCAAAAGTTTTTAGTTTAGAGTTGATTGCATAAGTGCAAAATATGTTTTAGAACAAGATATACAAAACATGGCTAGTAAGCAGATTTTTGCCAGATGACAATCTATTTTAAGTATTTTCAATTTTTATATTGAATATATTAAAGGTAGTAAAAATTCAGTTCATGATTTTCTTACCTGTGAATTTCTACAGAATCATCATTGCAAATAGGAAATATGGTAAGCTCCCTACCTCTAGTGAACACCAAAGTAAACAACTTGCCTTACCAAGCCCAAGTCCAAAGCTCAATCAGTTACCCATTACACCTTTGGACCGAGTAAATAGATACCATGTTCCTGGTAATGTTATCCGCCCATCCTTTAGTTCCACCTTAGTTAACCCAATTACTAGCAAACAAATCTTGACAAACCCATATTCGGTCCAGCCCATTTCTTCGATCAGACCAACCCAGTCAACCCAAAGTAACAAACCAACCAAGTACATTCCCAAGCCCATAACACAAAACCTGTTCATCATTGAACCAAGTCATGCCCATTTAACCGACCCAATTGATCTAATCAATGCCTACCTTGAACCAGGTTGGAATTTCCTTCCACTAGATCCAGTAAAAACTTTCTAGTTCTACCAAGACATCTTGTTTCACATAGAGTCAATCTTCATCAAACCTATTAATGATAGAAAATATGATGGTAAAATAGTCTATCATTCTCTTTACATTCTCAAGTTTATCTCAGTAAAAGAATGAGGCTCTCATCCTTCTGTTCTTCGAGATCTTCCTGGTCATGCCAAACAATTTAGTTATTATGACTACATTGAGTCATGGTTCAAATTGCTTCTCTATCAGGATGAGTCATACACTTACTCCTGGTTCATCCTGTTCACAAAGAATTTCAAGAGTCAAATTCCTTCATAATTTTTGCGGTGGTGGCAACAACATGGCCCCATGCTCAAAATTATTCCTTCTGATCTCCAAGATCAAGTTACCTATTTTTCCTCTACTTTTAAGGTTAGTCATTATGATTCACAGTTCCCTGTATTGCTCTTATTTATAAGTAAATACAAGGTTCCATAGATCCTCAAATGACAGTACTATATTTCTGCTAACACAGTTATTCGACAATTCTATGTCAAATTGTGGGCTAAGTTTGAGCACCAGTGCATCATTGACCAAGTTAAAACGAAATTTTTAGTTAAAATTCCCACTCCAGTTACAGGTACAGCCATCGGTAAACCTGCTAGTCCACTCATGGTTAAACCAACAGCTCCCGTTCTCAAAGTTTCTACTCCAGACAATCCAACACAACCACTTGCAGTAAAATAATCCATAGTTTCTTCCAAGACTTCCAATAAGTCTCAGAAAAATAAATCTCAGTTAGTTAAGCTAGTCCAACAGCTACTCCAACAAGCTAGTCAAAATGATGATGTTTCTTCCCACTCATCAGAAGCCTCTATCAGTTACCCAGGATGCTCAGGACCCAGATGATGCCTATGATCTATCTGGTCCGTGATTCATCCAGTCTATGATTCAAGTCCTAACAGTTATTCCAGCAAGCTAGTCAAGATGATGATGCTTCTTCCCACTCATCAGAAGCCTCTATTAGTTACCCAGGATGCCTAGGACCCAGATGATGCCTATGATCTATCTAGTTCGTGATTCATCCAGTCTATGATTCAGGTCCTACATCCATATGACTAAAGAGTTTCAATCAATGCTTTCTTCCTCAAAAAAAAGAAAAGCTGTCTCTTTATGAATCATGACCAAAAAAATCATTCAATCAAGATTCTTTTCCGTCGAAAGACGAAAGTGAAAACCATTTCACTAAAGTAAATCAACAAAAAGCAGAAGATGCCAACCAACTTTCTAGCAAAGTCAGAGTTCACCTGAGACAGTTTATTCTAGTCAATTCCATTGAAAGATAAGGGTGAAAATCATTTCACTAAAGTAAATCAGAAAAAGTAACTATCCAGTCAAAAGAGAAATCATTTAGTAGATTCTCTAGGAAAATCCTTATGCCTAAAACACATCTATATTCCCCCATTGTAAACATTTCTTCATATGATGAAAAAGAAAAATATCCCTTAGTTATCTATTTGTAAGTTAATTTTCAGTTAATTGTATTTTATATTCTTACAAGTTAAGATCAATTATTTATTTACTATCCAGTTATTTATTATATTATTGAATTATATAAATATACTAGGCATAACTCGTGCCTAAAAGCACGATAAAATATAAAATTCGAGCGCTCAAAAAATCGATCTCATTATATTAAATTTGTTCAACACGTGTATATTATCATGTATGGATAATGTTTGAAATAAAAATTATGTTAAACTACAAATTAATCAAATATTAAATGATTGAACATGTGATATAAATGAGTAATGTGATGTTTTTATGGGGAAAAAATATGTAGGAGATAAAAATTCAAGTTATAATAAGAGAGAGAAAAAATAGTCATAATCTATATCTGGATATAAATATATATGAGAGAGAAAATTTTAATGCTAATCAAATTTTAAAAATTTAACAGTTTTTAGTTTCAAATTTAATTTAATTAAATATAACTATTAGGAGTATTTTATAGGGTTAATTGCACTGGAGGTCCCCAAAGTATGAAGTTTGTCTCATTTTAGTCCCCAACGTTTCAATTGCATCATTTTGGTCCCTGAAGTATTGAATATGTTTCTATATGGTCCCTCAATCAGATAACGTCCAGATTGCTAACGATTTTTAATTATAAACTTGTCACGTGATACCTAAATATGGACGAAAAATAACATTGATAGCTCTTAAACAAAATTTGAGTAACTCTTGACAAAAAAACATGTAATATGGTAGCTTTTAACCAAATTTTGGATAACTTATGATCAAAACTGCTTAATTTATGTAGCTATTTAACCAAAATTTGAATAAAATTTTGGTCAAGAGTTATCCAAATTATTTTTTTATTTATATTTAAGTATCACGTGATAAGTTTATGATAAAAAATTATGAGCAATTGGACGTTGTCTGCTTAAAGGACTATATTGAAACATATTCAATACTTCAGGGACCAAAATGATGTAATTAAAACATTGTAGACCAAAATGAGATAAAATTTATACTTTAAGGACCTCAAGTGCAATTAATCCTATTTTATATAATGGAATCAAAATGACCTTATTTTTAAACAAGTGTATTTTGGACCTCATACGATATTGTCGTGGGCCTGTCTCCACAGCCCAATTCGCAAACCGAAGTTGTAATCAGATCGTCACCGTTGAGTCACCTCACTCAGCCGAGTTTCACAGCGAGACAAGCCGTCTGGAACGAATCCTGTAAATCAATCACTCATTTGATCTGCATAGCATCACAGAAAACAAAACCACTCTTACCAGCGATGATCTTCTCTCTCCACTTACTCCATTACTAAACCCTAATTTTCTATCTCTTCACAATCTCGAATCTCACCAACACGCCGTACCTCCATGGAAGAGTACCCGGAGGAGCTCCGAACACCACCGGTGGCTTTAGTATCTCTCGTCGGATGTCCAGACCTCCACCCGACAATTACGGCTCACCTCCACTCAGAACAACCACCGATCAACGCACTAGCCCTTCCAGATTTCTCAAAGATCTCGGTAATTGCTAAAACTCCGAAAGACAAGTCTTCGGATTCGGGTCAGCCCGGTGGCATTTTGAAGAAAGATTGGCTTCTAAAGCACCGGACTAGGGTTCCGGCTGTCGTCGCCGCTCTCTTCAGCTCCGATCACGTCTCCGGTGATCCCGCCCAGTGGGCTAAAGTCTGCGCCGATCTCGACAACCTCAAGTACGATTTCGCTCCTACTCTATTTTATTTGTTGCTCATTGTAGCGAAAATTTGCATAGCTATCCGCGAATATGCCTTAACAGTATTTTCAGCTAATTATATATTGCAATGGTTGTTTAGTGGACAAGTATGTAACTTTTTGATTTGTTTGTGTTTATGGTTTTGCAAATATGAGAACAGAGCTGTGATTAGGGGAAGGAACATCAAATTGGTGCTGGTCGTTGTTGCTCAGTCTACTAAGGGTAGGTTGCCACATTTTTTATACTCGGCTGGATATATTTGATTCTTTAACTAGCTATGGAATTCGAGAGAACTCATCCAGTGTTTGGTGATTTGGAATACTCCTTGGAGTTGGAATTGGAGAAAAGGCTAGTTTATAGTCTCATGTTTGAACTAATAAGGCGAGCTCCAGTTCCAATTCCAAATCCAAAGCCAAAGCGTGGGTTCTAGGTTTCCAAATTCAGCTTGAGATGAAACAATAAACTTTCATCATGTCTGTGTGTTCCTGATCTTCATTAACAGTAAGATTTTTTAGCCAAATTAAATACATTTTCCCATTAGGCTTCTTTTTACTATCCACTCTTGGTGCTCATTAAACCTATGGGGTATATGCATGTATACTTCCACTTTTCTTCTAGCATATGCAATTTTTGCCTGCAGCAACAAAGTTTAATGAGTATAAAGATGATGTGTACTCTTTTTTTGATGGGAAAAAAAAAATTATCAATAAAAACAAAGTTTACATCGAAATTGTTGACTAAGAAATCCAATCAATAAAAAGCAAAACATAATCAAATAAGTAAATACATGAAAACATACTATATCACATGATGCATGACATCCGCCAAAATTGTAAAGAGTGGGTTTTGAAATCTTTCGTAGCCAAAGCCCAAAATGATGCCAAGAAATGAATATGATCCCATAAGCCTTCCAGACACTCGTCAAGATTTTCAAAGGTTCTTGTATTTTTCTCCTTCTAGATAACCTGCAAAGTCGCCATAATAGCGTAGTTTCAAAATGTAAATCCTTTATCAGTCCTCCCAAGACCAACCAAATCTTGAACAAACATATATGTAGCCGATTTGGGAATCAACCAATTCAAACCCACCTATCTAAACAACTTATACCACAATGACATTACAACTTGGCAATGGAAGAATAAATGGTCAATGCTTGTACGATCCTCTTTTCACATGATACACCATTGCTGGCAAAGACAAGATTGAGGTCTCATTTTTTGAAACATATTGACAATATGAATCTTATCATGTACAATAGTCTATGCAGAAACTTGCACTTTTAACGGTACTTTAGTTTTTCCAAATTATCATAGCATGTATAAAAGTGGACAAGAAGAATCATCAATAAGAAAATCATAGAAGGATTTACAAGAAAAAACACTCAAAGGCTCAAGGGCCAACCTTCTTCTATCACATGCCCCAACAAGACACAAGAAAGAGTCATTAAGGGTATTCAAAAGAGATATCACATCTCATATCTCTATCATCAAGATTTCTACAAAAATCAAAATCCCAAGAATACAGTTCATTATAAGAACTAATCAAGGAAGCAATAGTCGTGTCATGATAGGAAGATAAATGATAGAAACGTCGAAACAAGCATGACAAAGATGACTCCCCTTCCCATACATCCCCCTAGAAATGAACTTTTATCCCATTTCCCACAACAGAACCAATCTTTTGAGAAAATTCGTCAATCCCTGAGATATGAATTTTTCACAGGCATGAGAAACTTTCCCCTTTTTAACCCTGTTAGTTTCTCATCGATTGGCCAGTAATCCATATTTGTTCTTGATAACTAAATGTCATAGAGCATTTTGTTGCAAAGGAAACCTCCATAGCCACTTACCCACTAAAACAACATTTCTTGCCTTCAAATTTTCAATTGAAAGACCACCTCTATCCCGAGGTTTAGAAACCACCTCTCTCTAACCAAACAACCCTTCCTCCTCTCACCATTTCCTTCCCACAAAAAGTCTCTCATCGTTTTTGCTATCTTCATAACAACCATACTTGGCATCCTAAACAAGGATAAAAAATACGTCGGAATACTAGCTAGTACTGATTGCACTAAAGTTATCCTACGCCCTAGATATAAAAGTTCTCTTACCTATCTAATCTTTTTCCAACTCTCTTCTTGTTGTTGTTCCTATTTGCACATAAAAATACTAGCAGTCAACACATATTATATTGACACTGATTAGAATCGCGCAGAAAACAATCACATGTATGATAGAATCGCTCACTTATCTTACCACATGTATGATAGAATCGCGCAGAAAACAATCACACCAATATCTATTGTGAAATTCTTCTACTGTTTGCTTAAGAGGGAAAAAGACTAGAGCAAACAAAAAACCTACACAAATGCCAACAAATGCTTTGTGATAAAATTCTATACAAATGCCAGCATATGCTTTGTGACAAAAATTTTAGTTCAGTTCAACTCATGTATCCACATTCAAAGGTCATCTAAATAAATTGAGGGCAATATTTTATTGTATAGAGTCAGATTAATGTATAGTACACAAAAAGTCATCCGAAAATTATTAATTTTAAGACATGGATTGGTATATATTAGAATGTATAAGTGGTTTCCATGTAATAACTATATCCCAAGAGGGGTACATTAGTCTTTTGTTTAAAATTAGATACATATATATATGAGATGAGGGATAAGGTAGGGCTAACTTGTGTAGCCTCCTTCTCTCGTCTGCCTCTCTCTCTCTCTTTCTCTCTCAACATTAACAAGGTATCAAAGCAAGGTTATTAGGATTTATAATTCCTCCTCTTTTCAATGTCCTTCTTCTCATCTTCTTCTCTATATAAAAAAAAAAATACAAAATCTGTTGGTTGTGACGCCCACTGGCGTGAATTTCCGTTGGATGGATCAATATTGAGTTTTGTGTCAAGAGGCAATTGTCTCTGTTCAGTGGTTCGCTGCCGTGATTCGAGTTTGTGTTGATGATTGCTCCGATCAATCGTTGTTGGTGTTGTAGATGTTGATTACTTTGGTCGATCGTTGTTGGATGGTGATTACCGCCGTTGGTGTTGGTCCCCATGTTGTTGGTGCTCGTGTTGATCAGTGTCATGGTTGTTGTTCCTGTTCACCGTCGCTGCTGGTTTGCCCCAGTAGCTGTTTGTCTTGTGAAAGGGAAGACCCTTGTTTGGCTATAGCTGTGGGCTTATTCTTATTGAGGACAGGTTGTTATCTTTTTCTTGGATTCGAAATTTGGGTTAAGCCCAAACCAGCCCAAGCTCAACAAACCAGACCAGGACCACAATCAGTCCAGGCCCAAACCAAAAGCAGAGCCCAGTCCCTTGGTCTGGCCGGTTCAACAGGTTTTCTGTTCAACCTGGATGGTTCAGTACTAGTGCAGTCACGGTTTAGTAACGATTCATCCCGTTTAGCATTCTTTCCGGCCGGTTCAGCACCTTTTTCGGCTGGTTCAGCATCTTTTCCAGTTGGTTCAGTAGTTTTGAGGCTAGTTCAGCAGATTTTCCAGTTTCCCCAGCCGGTTCAGCAGGTCTTCAAGCAGTTTCAGTAGGTTTCCAAGCCGGTTCAGCTCTTCCAGCAGAATTTCCAGCCATTTCTTTGCTGATTCTGGCCCGGTTCAGCATCTTCAGCAGGGTTTCAGCCATACTTTTGGTTGGTACTGGCCCGGTTCTTTGTTTTCGTACTTGTGCAGTGAATTTTAGCATCTTTCTGTTGATTCTGCATCCTTTATTTGGTTTTTTCTTGAGAGCATGGATCCTAAGGTTGATAATACTCCCTTAACCACTAGTGATGTTCCCATTACCTCTTTTCCTCCACCAAATTTTTCTCGTGCTTCCTTCTTTAATACTCCTATGACATCCGTTAAATTGAATGGGAGTAATTATGTGTGTGGGCTCCATCTGTCTATGTCTTTCTTAAGGGAAAAGGGTTTCGTAAACACTTAGTGGAGGTAAAACCAAAAGCGAGCGATCCTGGCTTTGCCCAGTGAGAACAAGCAGATGTACATATTATTTCACTCTTATTAACTAGTATTGACCCTCACATCATTTCCTCTTTACTTTATTTAGACACTGCCAAGTAGATTTGGGACCAACTGACTCACATGTATTCTGACACTGGTAATATCACATGCATTTATGGCGTTTGCAGACATTACTTTAGTCTTGAACAAAGCACCTTGACCCTTGCGGAGTACTTTTTTAAGGTTATGGGAATTTGTGAAGAGCGTAAGTTGTATCAGCCTATATCTTCTGATGTTATAAAGATGGAACAACAACGTGATGATGTTGATGTTGTTCGTTTTTTGACTGGGTTGCGATCAGAGTGTGAGCCTATCCGTGCACAGATTCTGGGTAGTCCCAAACTTCCATCTCTTCCCGATGTGTTCTCTCACCTTCAGCGTGCTACTTTGTCTGATCATCGCGCTCCGACGAGTACTGATCCTATCAGCAATCAGTTAGCTTTAGTTATTTCCCAGGATGGGTCTAGTGGCTCTCGTGGAGGACATGGTGGTAGAGGAAGCCGTGACACTCGTTGGTGCACTCATTGTGGTCGTAATAACCACACAGTAGAGCTATCCATGTAACAACTATATCCCAAGAGTGGTATGTTAGTCTTTTGTTTAAATTTAGATACATATATATATGAGATGAGGGAGAAGGTAGGGCTAACTTGTGTAGGCTTATTTTCTCAACAGTATAACTGCAAATAAAGCTACAAATCAAGACACATTTAATTGCTGCTTCAATTATACGAATTTGGAAATTAGTTATTGATTTGTACTTTTTTGTGTGGGAGGGGAGGGTAAATAAGGGGGCAGCATCATAAAAGTTGTTTCTTTCTTCAACTTTTTGAAGATTACTAGGATTTTGAGAAGGGATTGGTGATGTGTTGAAGTTATTTGATGCAGATGACATCAGTGAAGATCGTATGATTGCTTTGCGGAAGCGTGCGGAAGTAGATTCCAAATACCTTATTATCTTTTTCCCAAACAATTCTTCAGAGCTTGAACAATCTGTAAATAGGCATGAAGTTGTCTTTAAAACTATTTTCTTAGAGATTTTACTTCATATATGTCTCACATTATTGTCCTTACGTAGTAATCATCGTGCAGGCTTGGCAACATAGTTGCAGAACTAGCAAATACATATTACAGGGATGAAGGCCGAAGAATTAAAACGCGCCTTGAAAGAAAGAGTGTCAGTTCTATAGAGCTGAATATCTGCCATTGCTTTAAAGTAAGGATCTCCTTTTATGGATTACAATATATCTGATTTATTGCTTGGAGTATGTTTTTCATTTTTTTCTTAATTTCTAGATCTATAATTTTTATTTGTTGTCAATCATTTTTTTTGGATCAAATAATTGAATATTTATTATTGAATTGAAACAAATTTTCTACTGCTGAATAGAGTAGCTGATATGAAAGGAAGTTAGGGTGCTCCTCTTAAAGCTTTTATGGTCTGAATTTTCTTCGGCAATGAAACATAGTACACGTGATTTTCCTGACTTGAGTAACCTATTTAGGATGAAACACGGTGCTAGTTCTTTTTCCTGATGGTGCTTTGGATCATTTCTTAGATTCATTCTGGACCAGCCAAAACTTGGAGAAGATAGAATCCTCATACTATTTCTCCCCAATAATGAAATCAAAAACAAAAAAGTTGATGACAATAGTTCAGTAATTCTGAAGGATAAAGATGTCTGGTTGATGTCTCCTCCCTTTTTGTGCTCTGTGAGCTTTTTTGCTTTGCTCATTATTTGTCTAAACCTTATGAATTTCTAGGTTGCTGTATATGCAGAGTTTCGAAGAGATTGGGTTGAAGCTTTGAGGTTATATGAGGATGCTTATCATACACTGCGAGAGGTATTCCTTTCTTGCGTCATACCTATAAACTCAATGTTTAAGTCTCATCGATCTAGTGTTACCAACTGATGGCACTTTTGGCACATTTTCTTGATGTTACTGTGGAGCTTTCTGCGTGGATTCAAAATTCCATGCAAAATTCAGAGAACAACGACGCCGAGCAATATGGCTTGTTAATATCCTCTTAATAAGGCAACCACCGCATTAATTGCAATACACATGAGCTATGGATGATCATTGAGCTTTTAACCGAATTAAATTTTAGATTGAGGCAACCTGAAATATGTGGACATAATCGTTGGCAGGTGTTAGTTACAATGCTCTGCCCCTTGATTTCCATACTGACCATCACTCTTCACGCCCTTAAACTCTTCTAGTGTTGATGGTGGGTCCACCTCCAAATGTTTTATTGAGGAACTCTCGAACTCTGCATTGAAAATTTGATAAGGTGGCCACTGTTTAACTTTCTTCCATAAGCACAGTTTGCATCACTGTTTATTGTACTTCAATGAGATTTTGACTTGTTCAATCTTGATGTATAACTCAATAGATCAAAAAATTCCGCCACCCTTTGAACTTTCTTTTTCTTCTCATATCACATAAATTTCTTGAGTTGCTCTGATGTGCACCAAAAGACCATCCAAAGGCCCTTATATTCACCTTTTCAACAGACCCAATTTGGCACATGAGCCTCCAACAGAGTAAACACAAAAGGATCAGAAAATAGGAGATGATGTGACCCATCCTCTCTTGCTTCCCAATAGTATTCAAAGCATGGATGTAATACATCAGTCAATCTACATGTGTCCTCTTCATTTAGCCATGGGCAGAGTGAAATATCTCTCCTTATTTTTTTTGTTAATTTGGGGGCTCTTAGCCAGAAGCTGCAGCAGAAGTTTACTGTTTTACTGTCAAGAGAGTGGAATTTGTTTAATGAGTTTACTCTTTCTGCTGTCACTTTCTTTTGTATCCATTTTATGAACCGTTTCTTTCATAGTTACACTTAAATCTATATGCAGATGATTGGGACATCAACAAGATTGCCTCCAATTCAGCGCTTAATAGAGATCAAAACGGTTGCAGAGCAGTTGCACTTCAAGATATCAACATTGTTACTGCATGGTGGGAAGGTTATAGAAGCAATCACTTGGTTCCGCCGTCACAATGCTTCTTATAAGAGGCTCATGGGTGCACCTGAAGTTACTTTTCTCCACTGGGGATGGTTGAGCAGGCAGTTTTTGGTATTTGGTGAGTTGCTGGAGACAAGCTCTGCAACTAATCAAAATGTTTCATTGCAAGTTTTAGGATCTGCAGATAGACCAACGGAGTGGGAGTTCTATCCAGCTTATTATTATCAGGTGTGGCTTTGCCTCATATCTTTTCCTAGCTACTGCCCTGCTTGAATTTTATCTGGTTTGAAGATTTGTTAAACTTCCCATTGCACTGCTCTTCATGCACATGCTCCTTTGGAAAATCTGGTAATTTGCTATGTCCATTAGCTCTTGTGTTTCTATCAGATGCTTGCTCTTTATAATACTACTGGCTGAACCATGCGAACAATTAAATACCATGGCAGCATTATTCTACGTAGGAGTGTAAGCATTTTGGAGCATGTATCTTCACTTGTTGATTTGGTTTCAATTTTTTGTTTAGGTTACCCTATTTAATGGTTTAAGGCAGTCCTTTATCTTAACCGTATTGTTGCTTGTTCCTGTCATATAATCTCCATCACTGTAGTCAACTTTATGGTGCCACTGATTGATGGTTTCAGTTATGAACACTTTAATAGCTGATAAAATTTGAGAATCACCAATTCCATCCATACCCCTTACAGCTGGATGCTGTCCCAATCTTTGCCGCTTTCCAGTCAGACCTGTTTTCTTCCTTTGAACCTTCTCAATTGACTCCTCTTTTATTTATTACCTAGCCCAACTCTTCCTTAAACATCCATTTGATGTATACCTTTTCATGCCTAAATAGTTTTAGAATCATAGCAATGGTTAGATTGTTTGGATCTCTGGTCAAAAAATATGTTGATCATTCCCTTTGTGCATTCATTTATCAAATGGTTTAGCATGGGACATCATATCCATTTGTTGGTTTATTTCAACATTGTAACTTGCATTTCCCCTTGAAATAGTTAGCTGCTTACTACCTGAAGGAGAAGAGATCATGCTTAGAACTCACACAGTCTATGTCTGACACTGCTGGTGAGAATGAAGGGGGTATTGAATCTGTGATACCTTCTATTTACGTGGGTCAGTTTGCTCGTTTACTTGAGCAGGGAGACATGTTTGCAATGCAACCGTGAGTTTGCCAAGTCATTACCCTAAAATTTATCCCTTGATTTGCTATGTGGTCTTTTACAAATTTTGATGTATGTGTGTGTCTATATATATATTTTCAGGCTTTCTGATGAAGAATACGTGTGCTATGCTCTAACTGAAGGGAAGGGGTTCAAGGATTCCTCTGAAATTATTGCTCTTCTTAAGAAATCTTTTGAAGCATATAGTAACTTCAGGGCCCAGAGAATGGCCTCTTTCTGTGGGTTCCAGATGGCCAGAGAATATTTTGCTGTCAGTGAATTCAGTGATGCAAAACAGATGTTTGACAGTGTCGCAAGTCTTTATAGGCAAGAGGGCTGGGCCACTTTGTTATGGGAGGTCTTGGGTTACCTGCAAGAGTGCTCAAGGAAACTTGGTTCAGTGAAAGATTTTGTTGAGTACTCGCTTGAAATGGCTGCACTGCCAATATTAACCGTAGCTGGTGTCCAATCTTTTAAGGATTGTGGCCCGGCTGGTAGTGCAAGTCTTCTTCAGAGAGAAGTGGTACACGAGGAAGTTTTCAGGGTTATCAGTGGAGAATCAGGGATTGCTTCAAATAAAGGAAACAATAGCCTCAAAGTATCTAATGATCATCCCCTTTACCTTGAGATTGATCTTGTGAGTCCGCTTAGAGTGGTACTTCTTGCATCAGTTGCTTTCCATGAACAAATAGTTAAGCCTGGTGCACCAACCTTGATTACACTGTCCCTTCTATCGCAATTACCCCTTGCAGTTGAAATTGATCAGTTAGAGATCCAGTTCAATCAGTCTGAGTGTAATCTTATTATCATTAATGGTCAGAGGCCCCAGTCAGCTGCAATATCCAATGTTCAACCTGGTCGCCGACTGGAGACTGCTCCTGTTTTGACCCTGCTTACAAATAAATGGCTACGGTTGACATATGACATAAAATCTGGTAAGCCATCTATGCTATTCTATATTTTCTAGTGCAGTACATGTAGTGCTCCACCATGTGCCCCCTCCCCCCAAGCCCCAGATACAAAAAGAGAAATAAGAAAGGATATATATGGTTAGTTCTTTGTGGTTATGCATGGAGCTCATATACAACCTGGTGTCACTAATTTCCTCAACCTGGGAGGTGTCGAAACCAGCAAATGCCATGGCCTTGGTCCATTCGAAAAAGTCATTGTATTCTGGTCCATTTATGTGCATCTGTCCAGCCATTGTTTGATATTAAAGCAACTGACAACTTGCCGCATTGTTTGATCTGTTGGCATTGGCTCCCCTGGTTTCAAAAATTTCCGAAATAGGAAGAAATCAATTACCCGGGTTCCCTTTAGATGGTGTGCAGTAAACTCTCTAAGACTTGCAGTCAAATGGAGGTGTCTGCAAGATTGGTTGTGTTTCAAGAGTTTATTTTCAATCCATCTCTCAGATATATTATTTCTTTCTAAAAGCAAAGGATAAATTTCATCCTGTCCAATAGATTGGATGTAGAAGTTATCAATTTGTTGTTAGGTTGTAGGCTGCGTAAAGAGGGTCATTTTTCTCACCTCCGGAGATACCTTTTGGATTCTCATGAAAGGTGCAGTCCTTCATATTTGTTTTGTCTGTCTACCTGGGATTTAGTCAACCCTTATTTTGCTGAACTAGTTTGCTTTCTGCATTTACAGCATTGCTTGGTAATGCGGATTTCTAGTCCTTGGTGCAAAATGTCTTAGTATTTTCTTCTTTTGTTTTGTGCGTTTCCTCACAGTGAGATAATAGTTATGACCCATCTTTTGTATCCTCATGTAAAACAACATTATGAATGATGCAGAGCAAAGTGGAAAGCTTGAATGTGTACACATAATTGCAAAACTCGGACCCTACTTCACTATCTGTTGCAGAGCCGAAAGTCCTGCCTCAATGAACGATTTACAACTTTGGAAGTTTGAAGACCAAGTGGAAACTTTTCCTACCAAGGATCCCAGTCTTGCATTTTCTGGTCAGAAGGCTACTCAAGTTGAAGAACCAGACCCACAAGTGGATCTTACATTGAATTCTTCTGGTCCTGCATTAGTTGGAGAGAGTTTTATCATCCCCGTGACTATTGCCTCTAAGGGCCATGCCATCCACTCTGGTGAATTGAAGATTAACCTGGTGGATACAAGAGGTGGTGGCTTGCTTAGTCCAAGGGAAGTAGAACCATTTTCTGAAGACAGCCTTCATGTTGAGCTGCTCGGCATATCTGGACTAGCTTGTGAAGATGAATCTCAAACTGGGGCTGACAATATCCGGAAAATTCAGCACTCTTTTGGGTTAATTTCTGTTCCATTTCTAAATGAGGGAGAATCATGGTCTTGCAAACTAGAAATTAGATGGCACCGTCCCAAACCTGTCATGCTTTATGTGTCATTGGGTTATTCTCCATATAGCAGTGAGCCTAATGCGCAGAAATTACATGTCCACAAAAGCTTGCAGATTGAAGGCAAGACCGCTGTTATAATCAGCCACAAGTATATGTTGCCATTCAGACGAGACCCTCTTTTGCTGTCAAAGATGAAACCAGTTGCTGATTCTGAACAAATGCCATCACTACCTCTAAAGGAAACGAGTATACTCCTTGTTAGTACTAAGAACTGCACGGAAGTTCCATTGCTGTTACTATCCATGTATGTTGAGGTGGAAGATGATGCCATAGGAGCGTCATGCACTGTTCGACATGGGGGTGAAGACCTTGTAGAACCTGCCCTCCTTGTCCCCGGAGAGGAATTTAAGAAGGTTTTCTCTGTCATTCCTGATGTAAATCTTCCAAAGCTCAAGATGGGTACAGTGTGTTTGAGATGGAAGAGGGAATATGGAACTGGGGAGCAACCTGATTCTTGCTCGACAGCCTCTGAAGTGTTGACAAAACACAGCCTTCCTGAAGTCAATGTGGAGTTGCCTCCATTGGTTGTGAGTTTGGATTGTCCTCCTCATGCCATTTTGGGCAATCCCTTTACATACACTATTAGAATTCAGAATCAAACACAGTTGCTCCAGGAGATCAAAATTTCGTTGGCAGATTCGCAGAGTTTTGTGTTATCGGGGTCCCACAATGACACGATCTTTGTTCTGCCAAAATCTTCGCACATCCTCAGTTACAAGCTTATCCCATTGGCATCGGGTTCTCAACGTCTTCCAAAAGTTACCGTGACCACGACGAGATATTCAGCTGGGTTTCAACCATCAATTGCTGCATCTACACTTTTCGTATTCCCATCTAAGCCTTATTTTGAGACGACTAATATGGGAGAGACGAGGCTGGACTCTGTTGCAGCCGAGTAAATCCTGTTCCTGATTTGGAAATTCTTTGCATAAACAAGGTGCCAGTGCGACGCAGTGGAAGGATTGCTCATTGCTTCTTTTTCAATGGTCTCTCTGTGGAAGATAAATCAGTGTTTGATACTGCAAAATTCGACCGACTAATCAAACTGCTCATTGCATCTTATTTGGATGGCATTGACTCGGATGAACCCCTGCTTTAAAGACTGGCGCGAGATGTTTGGTGGTGCAAAGTAAAGTGGGGTTCTGAAATTCTGCATGTCACTCGATTCTGAAATTCTGGTTCTTCAATCAGAATTTGCACCTTATTAGCACAGGATAAATTGTTGGAACTTTCGACACCATACATAGAAATTATGAATTCCACCAACTTTTTTTTTAAGACTTGCATCACTTCTTAGAGTTTCAAATGGTCATGCAAAATCTTGATCTGAAATTAGAGATGAATGCGCACGCATCAAGCCAGCTCGCGGACTGCGCACTCCACTGCCTCAACAACACATCTGTTTAATTATAGGGTTGCATGATTGGGGATAGCCCTAAAAGCAGTCCATGCCCCCAAGATACAATATAATGTGAGCATTATACAGTATATCGTAAAATTCATAAAAAAAAGGGCATTCTCTCTGCAAATCTCCATTTCCTCAGGACAACGGCCACCATCAAAGTTAGCACTTTTTCTCATGGTCCCTGCAAAAAAATAGCAGAAGGCATGTAAAAATCAGTCTAGTCCAAAACCTATCAAAAATAAAAATTCAAATATTTTAAATTTTACAACTAAAATTCATGTTCTGTTGTATCATTTATTGAAATAAAATTAAAAATAAAAATCCAATTTTTTTCTTAAAAAATTGTAATTAGTATACAATTTTATTATCTATTGGAATAAAATTAAAAAATCAAACAAGGGGTCTAAGTCATTCATAATAGAACATGAGTTTTACAACCAAAATTCATATTATATTATGTCATTTATTGAAATAAAATCAAAAATAAAAATCTTATTTTTCTTAAAAAATTATAATAAGTATACAATTATACTATCTATTAGAATAAAACTAAAAAAATTAAACAAGGGGTACAACTATAATGGACATAATATCTTCTAGCTTTTGAATAATTTGGTATTTTAATTTGGTCATTTAAACGACCAAATTAAATTCCAATTAGATAGTATAATTGTATACTAATTATGATTTTTTAAGAAAAAATTAGATTTTTATTTTTGATTTTATTTCAATAAATGTCATAATAGAACATAAATTTTAGTTGTAAAATTTAAAATATTTGATATTCTATCTTTGATTGAAATATTTTTGGTCTAAGAAAAATATTTTAAAATTGAGGGGTCAAAGTATTACACGTCTATAAATTTAGGGGATCTGAGTGTAATTTACTAACTGATATTCTAATAGACATTCACGGCAGGGGTGTAAGTGTTACGCGCGTACAAATTTTAGGGGATCTGTATGTAATATTTTAAATATCAAGAGGTTTGAGTAATTAAGTGACAAACCTCAGAGAGAGAATCTAGATGTAATTCTCTCTATCAATTATAAACTAGGAAGAAGAAAAAAAGAAGAAAATATCTGCATCATGCAAATGATGCAGATATAGTTAGTGATTGGAAACAATAACCCATATAACCCTCTCGACCTACCCTTTTTTTATTTATCCTAGTCATGTTTGATCAGTCAAACAAGTGACAAAGAAACATGCCTCCTTAATCGAGCCAAACAGATTACTCGAATCATTTATGCTTACAGCATACAGTGACCGGTCAAACTCAAAGGCTCTTAGATGACTTGCGAAGAACAAAGCAGTGCAAGGGGTAAAGCAGAACAAATGAAAATACCATACCAGAGAATATCCTAATTAGCAATCTAAACCGAAATATTGTAATGACTTGATGGGTAAAATCTTATACTGTGCACAAATAACTGAAGAACAATGAGCATTTTGTCTTATTATTTTTCTTTCTTTTCTTTCATTCTCCCATTAGAAAAATATTTTTTTATAGGAAACAAAATTTTATTGATTTAAAAAATTGTGCACATCAATATGTTTCATTTAAACTTCATGCAGATATGTATAGACAGTATTGCTCTTCTTTTTCTTTTTTTTTTTAACACGCACACAGACATCTACAGACCTTCAATGTGTGATCATGTGATATGCTGCCAAGGAACTTCCGGTCATGAGAAAAAGCTGGAATACCCAAAAAACAAAAACCCCCGGTGAGACACATTAAAAATGAATAAAAACTGATCTAATTTAAGAAGGAACAGTATCAACAAGTGAAGTGTACAAAGCGTCTGAGTTGCAAGGCGCGGCAGTTTGGAGACAGCATACACTCACTAAAATGTGCAGGTAAGTGCGATTATTGATGGGTCTCATCCAATGATCTGTAAGGCTGGCTATAAAACATGGTGGAGGATTTACAATAACATTTTTTTAATGAGATGGTGAGATGAATTATTGACAGAAATATCACCTCCGAGTGTAATGAATTTTCACAGAACTCCAATATACTATGTGTACAAGAAAAATAGTTCCTCAATGTAATCAGAGAATTCTAAATTCCATCACTTAAGTGAGTGGTCATACCAATACGCTCACTCCGAATGCTCTGTAATGGGTTGTGTGCGGGATGATTTTAGCACAATGAATAAGATGACAGATCTCTCTTGGTGAGCTCGAGTTTGGATGGAAAGTCGAGTACCCCACGACGAATGTCTACTGAGGAAATGTGACGAACGGTGATGGAACTCTCTACAAATGATCTACTCATGCGTAAGTCCTCGAATAGAGTCCTGTTACTCAAAAAAGAAGGGTTAGAAGAGCGCTAGAATGTTTTCCGGCGTGACCCCTCCGACGGTCAAGTCAGTATCTGAGAAAGGGTTTGAAAACACTGTTCTATTACTTGGGCAAGGGAATGCATACCTGAACCTTGAGCTCGAGGGTGTTACTTATGCCTCTCAGGAGCTAATCATTACAGACACCTGATTGGTTCGTTTGGAAGGCAACTTCTGGTGCACAAACCTCGAACAGAGTGCCTATCCCTTCATGTAGCAGAAGCTTCTATATTTAATACTCGGATCGCCGAGCATTTAATGCACACTTCTTGACTCCGCCGAGCAATAAATACGTCTCATCCTTCTGTAGGGTTATTTAATGCGCCCTGGTCGTGGCTACGCATGCGTAGGGGCATCTTCGTCAATCACCGTCCAAGGGGTCAGAAATTAAATTTTTTGTACTCCATACACCTTTATCATTGGTTATTGAACTGTCTTCCCAGACATTCTGATTGTCTTGGAGAGGGGGACTGGTGATTGATAACCAACCCTGCTCCCAAGTCATGATGCTCTGTTTTACCTCGATCACAGGTATGCTTGCATCAGCTGACCTCCTTTTCCCCTAGGAATCTAACCTCATCATCTGGCAGGGGCTAACCATCAAGGCAACTGTTCACCTTGCGCTGGTGTGAATGGCTTGATGTCGAGGACTTGAAGATGCTGACGAGGGGAGAAAACATTCATAGCTATCCCGTGCCGAGGACACATGTCACTCGGGGGATGCTCCAAGGGCATTAGTGCTAAGGACACGTGTCACCTAGGGGACCCTTCAGGGGCATTAATGCCGAGGACACATGTCACTCAAGGGACACTCTGAGGCCAAAACGCCGAGGACACGTGTCGCTTCCCCATAAAACTACAGAAATGTCCTGTCAACTGCCCCCATCCTTTGATCTTTGTACGGACTGTATGATGTGGCAGAGGAAGATGAAAGGGCTCGAACCTCCTATCTCTTCGTGCAACCGTTTTCCCATCTTCGAGTTCTGTACTGCATTTAATGCGCCTCTTATATATCGTGCGTAATGATGATCTTTAGCCATATTTAAACAGCGCCTTCCCCTCTTTCGTTCACTTTGCTAATCAAGAGAATCCCCATTGAGTAGCTTGCCGAAGTTTCTGCTGGAAGGCAACCGTTCATCAAAAGGCCATTACCTTCTTCGAGTTCACCGAGAGAAGAGCGCAAATCATTACCCACCATCTCTTTCGAAGTCCTATTCAGGGCGAGAACTGATCTTGGCTTGTTTCTGAGTTTCAATTGATCCTATTAGTGAGTAACTGACTCCTCTCTTCGTCGATCTAACCTTAGGATCCTATACCTGAGTCCCCTTCTGTCTTTCCATGACGAGGTGTCATCGAAATACTGGTACAGGCGCCGATGAGCCTGGTTCCTTGAGACAAAGGAAATACACGGTCAAACGTTGCCAGCAAATCACGAACTTCAAGGCTTATCATTCAATCCCCATCGGGGTGTCTGTCGACGAGTTCGTACCCGGACTCCACCATGCCGATGTCGGCACCAAGGCAGCCATGCCTTTCTTTACCAAGGCCAGAATAGAGGGTGGTATAAGATTCTCCCTCCACCCGATCCTTCTTCGCTTCCTGTCCCGATTCCGTCTTTTCCCGGGACAGTTTTGTTTAAACACTTGTAGAACCATCATGGGAGTGGTTGCCCTGAATGAATGACTTCAAGTCAATCTTGGCTTGGAAGACATCATTTTCTGCTACACTTTGGTGAGGGTGGTGCCTCAACAAAGGTTCTACCTCAAAGCCTGGCACCCAGCCATGTACCTCGTGACTTACCTGCCGAATTCTGAGAAAGGGTACAAGGATGATTTGCTTATCTTCGGTGGCCAATGGGAGAGGGGAGTCGGCCCTGAGTACGCTGATTTGTAGTGCCCCAAGCAATGACGGACTACGAGTACGTCAGTCTCTCTCTCTCTCTCTTCGATTTCTAGTACCTCGACATGTTTATACCGCTTCTAATCCCTTCTCTTTTTGCAGGAGTCACTGACAACGAGTCTTCGCCTCCTCCTCGGAACCTAGTCAATCTAGCCGATCTCTACACCGTTTGGGGATAAGTGGGAAACGGTCTTGACCGAGCTGCCCACGTGCTGCTAGGTTACACGCCAAGATACATAAATTTTTCCTAGACCCCCCAAGATTTTGATCCCGTGAGGTGGAGGGAGATATCTGGCGAGAACTTGGAGGAGGACCCTGATCGAGCTGCCGACGCCGAGGTAAAAAGGGCACAAGGCAAAACCGCCGACACCGAGGCAGAAAGAGCACCATCCACCATCGCTGACGCCGAGGCGAGCACTTCAGCCAGGGACAATTAGCCTGACTTTGAAATTCTTCAAAATTTTGAGGAGAAAAATGCCATAGAGCTCACCATGTCCAACCCACCCCGATTCACACTTGACGTGATCAAAGCCAGAGTCCCACTCACTGTCGGTCGGGGACGCAATTTGGGACCCGGGGACACTTCCTCAAACCAAGGACGGACTCGTCCATCTGGGGTTGTGATCTCGAGGGTATCTTCGCCAAGTGGTCCGCTTTCTGCCGATGCTCCAGTTGTGCCGACACCCAGTCGTGGCCGCGTCCATAGTAGAGATTCTCAAATTAAGGAGAGAAGAATCAAGCAAAGACATGATGGGGATGGCCGCAACAGGGGTGCTCTTTCTCCTTCGTCGATGCCTATTGTTGGTTAGACTGGGCTAGTCGCCTCACCGACTCCAGAATGGCGTGCTAGAGCTTGAGATCGCAACAGTGAGCCGATCCAAGTGTCTGACTCAATCGTTGGCTCTCCTCACGTTGCCTACGTCGTGAGTGAAGCTCTCCACTTGGACGCTGACATGGAGCTTCATAGGGCGTGTGGGAGCAACAAACTATTCTGCTCCGTCATCTAAAGCTCTCTAGTGGTAAGATGTAACACGTTTATGAATTTTTATGTTTACAAACCTGACCTTTGCGTTTAACTTCCCCGCTTTCGTCTTCTAGGTGGCACAACGAGTTACCGTCATCGCGGAGCGATTCCATGCTCATCGGGCCAAGGTCCAGGAATGCGAAAAGCTTCACACTGACCTTAAAAAAGCTCAAGGGGAACTTGCTGCAGCCAAGGAGGAGGTAGCAGATCGGGACAAGACATTGGAGACTCAAAGAACGCAGAATGCCGAGCTCTCAAAGAGAGTCAAAATGCCAAGGCTGATGCCAACAAGACCAAGGCCCTGCTTGCCGACGTTGAGAAGAGGATGGCCGAGGCAGAGAAGCTGGTGTCTGCAACTGAAGCAAAGGTGTCCGAGTCGGAGCAGACCTATGCCTCCCTCACCCAAGAGTTAGACAAATTGAGGTCTGCGTTGGAGGCCAGGAATCTGTCGGAGCAAGAGATAGTCAACCGCTGCGCCGATGACATCGTGGTGGCATTTGAGGAGGCAAAAAGGGAATTCTTCAAGAAATGATGGGATGAGGCACTTTGGGCTGTCGATGTCCCTGCCAAGTCCCAAATTTTCAAGGGACACGAATACATCCATTCCGCTGAGATAAAGCAAGCAGCGGTGGAGGTTTAGGCTGAGGACGTCGGGGTCCTTTTGATCCCAGACCAAAATCCGCCGGTTGAGAATGTTACTCCTGCGGAAACTGCTCCTACCGACATTGTTCCTATCCCTCAGACCGATGTCTCCTCTGCTCTTGTCGACACTGTTCTTGTTCCTCAGAGCGTCGACTCCCTATTTGCTAGCGTTGACGAACTCTTTGGCGACATTGAGGGGGGCATCGGGGGCGACATCAACAGTCCTCTTTAGAATTTTTTGTGATTACTTATCCTATTTTTGTAGCTTGAGGGACGCAAAACCCTCTTTGTTTTGAATATGTGAATACATTTCATTTACAAGTATTTGCTTTGTTTTCATCTTCTATCAATGTTATGCCCCTTTTCGAGAGTTGAGGTCCCAGCCTTTCTGACCATGGGAAAGATCTGGACACCTTCCATTTTTCTTTGTTTGAGTCAATAGCCTTATATCTGAGGCGTCACCTTTTTATGTCGAGGGTTGGTGTACTCGTCAGTCCTAGGCACATGAGTCGTAACCTTCTAGGAGGCTTTGTTCCCTTGGTCTTTTTGGGGGCAAGAGTCTTTTTAACGTCTTTGACCTTGGGGCCATGTCCCCTCCAAGAGGCTCTACTCCCTTGGTCTTTTTGAGGGCAAGAGTATTTTTAACGTCTTTGCCCCTGGGGCCATACCCTCTTGGGAAGTTCCATTTCGACAGTGAGTGCGACATACGCGTCTCACCTTCGAAGCTATGCCCCCTCCTGGACAACATACTTAGCAAAAACAAGTTCTTTCATTCAAAAATAGTACTTTTCAGGTTCATTACATTCCAGGGCCAGAGTATGGCATTTCCTTTCATGTCCTCTAGTTTGTATGATCCGGAGGCTCCTACCGATATGACTTTGTATGGTCCCTCCAAGTTAAGCCCCATCTTCCCATCTGTTGGGTCTTGGGTGTTCCCAACCACCCTTCTGAGCACCATGTCGCCCACTTGGAATTTTTGGAGGTTAATCCTCTTATTGTAGAGTTTAGACACTCCGACTTGGTATTTTGCTAATCTCAAGGCTACCATTTCCCTTTTTTCTTCTATGAGATCCAAGTCTAGGGTGAGTTGTTGATCGTTCTTTCATATGTCAAAATCATGTGTCCTTATAGTGGGGAGACCAACTTCCAATGGGATAACTGCTTCTACTCCGTAGGCGAGGGCATAAGATGTCTCGCCCGTCGAGGTGCGCGGAGTCGTCCTGTAGGACTAGAGGATGTTCAGGAGCTCCTCAACCCACTTTCCCTTAGCTTTCTCCTAGAGATGACAGTGGACCGGGAAAAAATGGATATTCATCCAAACCCGCTCCGTTTGGACCGGGGATGGACCATACGTATTGGACGGTGGACATATACGAGGATACCCGTATAAACCCGTGTGGGGATGAAGGCGGGGATGAACTGACACTTACCCCCGCCCCGCCCCTGCTATACCGTTATATATATGTATACATATATATATAATTAAATATACTCCCAAGTTAAAGCCCAAACTTACTCAGTTACTCCTCTATCAGCCTCTGCCTCCACTGAGCGTCTCTTTCTTACGCTCTGTCTCTGTCTCTGTCTCTCTCTTTCCATCATGTCTCTCCATCGTCTCTCTCTCCATTGTTGATTGTAGGTTTCCATTGTCTATCTCCATCGGCTATCGCTCACTTTCGGCTGACCAGGATTGGTAAGTCTTTCTTTCTCTCTGTTATTTTTCTCTGCATTGTCCTGTTGATTATTGCCTCAAATCCTGCAACAAAGCAATTCGCACAGTAGTAGGAAAATATTCCAGTAGCATTTTAGGTATAGGAGAGAGAATAGGAGAGAGAAGAAAAGCATAGCTGAAAACCTAGAGAAATTGAAGACCCAAGATTTACAAGGACTAAGAAAACATAAATCTCATCCAAATATTATCAAAAATTGTAAGAAATTTTGTATATAATGGAGAATGAAAACCCCCAAAACCCATATCAACCCCATAAAATGGCCAAGAAGAGATACCACAAAAGACACCCAAATCAATGACACCCATTTAAACTAGCCAATTTTATAAAACTCGGCTAAAACAGATGGTTTCTATGAATCCGATTTTTTCTTACATAAAATTTTATAACTCATCGTTATCAAGTGGTTAGTGCAACACTAATCATCTATTTTCAAGGCCTCCACATTGAGTTAGAATGCATATTTTCAAAGCCTCCACGTTGATACTTTCCAGGCTTCCCCACTTTTTATAGGCACTTTGATGTGGCATAAAACGATGCCTTAAGGCTTGTGTCTTATGATGTTGTCTCATGTTTTCTTATGGTTTTCTTTGTTCAGCCTTTTCTTCCTATCTTTTTTATACTTCAATACTTGTTTATGGCTTTTTTTTAATGTTCTATTAGATTTTATAAATTATCTTAGAAAATTGATAAATTGAGAATTTTTTTTTGTGTGTTTTTATTTGATCTACTATAATATTAAACATGTTATTTTGATAATAATTATTATTAGTATTTTTTTATTTTCAATTATACGACTGGACTGGTTGACCAAACGGTTGATGGTCCTTTTTGTCGGAGCCGGGTTTAATAATTATGGTCTTCCCTCGCCGGTAATTTAATTTGAGAAAATTTATGCTTTTTGTATTAAATAATTCAAAAACATGGGAATAAAGAAAGTGAGGACGCACATTTTTAAGAAACCGTTTTCTCTAATTTGATTGTTATAATGTTGACAAAGATTTGTATATGTAAACACACATGTTTAATGTTGTCAAGGCAAGTGAGCAATGGAAGAGAGATTACTCATACTTGATTACTTTCTAAAAAAAAGATTACATGTCATAATGTTATCATTTAGCTTTCTGTCTTTTGTATATTTTGCAAAGTTATAATAGGTAATGCCTATTGTATATTGTATAATAGGTAATTCCTAGCTATCTTATTATATAGATTGGCATCATAATATATTATGTGAAAGTTGATTTTACATGTAGTTGATTACAAGCAATGGAAGGAGAAGAAGTGAGAAATAATATTGCAACTCTTGAAACTTCTGCAACACCGGTTGAAAGCAACCAACTTCCAATCTCTATTGATGAAGATCAATCTACCAACTCAACTCCAATAACTCTTGGTGAAACATATAGGCATAAATCAATTGTGTGGAATCATTTCAAGAGGAAAACAGTTGATGACAAGTTAAAAGTTGAGTGCAATGAATGTAAGAAATTGCTTGTTGGTGGTGCTAGGAATGAAACCAGCCACTTAAATCACCATCTTAAAAGTTGTCAGAGGAAGAAATATAAAAATTTAAAGCAATGTTTGTTGCTATCAAACCAATCAAAGAAGGATACCGAAAAAAGCATGGAGAACTGACGATTTGTTCAAGAGGCAGGGAGGAGGGATCTTGCAAATATGATCATATTACATGAATATCTTTTTAGTATGGTTGAGCCTCACGAGTTTCAAAAATATTGTCACACTCTTTAACCCATGTTCAAAATGATATCCCAGAACACTCTCAGAAATGATATCCTTCAAATTTACAAAACCAAAAAAGAGAAGACAATGAAGTTGTTGGAAAAAAAATAAAAAGTAGAGTTGTTATCACTACGGACATGTGGTCCTCAAGTAATCAGAGAAAGGGATACATAGCAATCACCACAAATGTCATTGATTATTCTTGGACCTTGCAAAGTCGAATTATAAGATACTAATAATCTTTCATTAACATGCTTATTTATTTTAAATATCTATTGATCTTTCATTAACGTGTTATTTATTTTAAATATCTAATGATCTTTCTTTTGTATTTGTATTATCTTTAGATTTTTATATGTGCCTTATCCACAAACCAAGGAAGTACTTGTGGAGTGTTTGATGGATTGATTTTTCGATTGGAACCTTGATAGAAAGTTGATAACTTTGACCATGGATAATTGTACCACTAATGATGCAATTGTGGCTATTTTGTTGGATAAACTTCCATTTGGTTCACTAATATTGCATGGTCGATTGTCCCATATGCGTTGTTGTGCACATATTCTCAACTTAATTGTCTAAGATGGTTTGAATGTGATTGGAGATGGTATTAAAAAAATTCGTGATAGTGTTGTTTATTGGACAGCATCTCCCAAGAGAGTGCAAAAATTTGAAGAGACAGCTCATCAGATACATATTCCAAGTAACAAGAAGCTTGCTCTTGATGTTAAGACTCGATAAAACTCTACTTTTCTCATGCTTCAAACTAGTTTGATTTATAGAGATGTGTTTGCTCGCTTGAAATATCGACATTCTTATTACAAGATTTGTCCGACTGAAGATGATTGGGAGGTGGCAACAGAGATTTGTGAAAAATTGAAATTGTTTCATAGTGCAACAAAATTGTTTTCAGGAAACAAAGTATCCTACTGCTAATGTACACTTTCCAACTATTTGTGGGATAAGGGTAGAAATATCTAAGTGGCTTCAAAGTCCCAAAGACGTGATAAAAGATATGGCCTTGAATATGTTGGAAAAGTTTAACAAATATTGGAGTGTGACTCACGGTGTTATGGAAATAGCCATTGTTTTAGATCTACGGTATAAGTTAGGAATTTTGGAGTATTACTATGAGAAAATGTATGGAGATGTGGAAGCTTCAAATGAAGTGATGAGGATTAATGAGCTTTGCTTGGAATTGGTAGGCGAACATGAAGCAAGGCAAGGAAGTGATTATGAACCGTAGCCTTCTCCTCCCCCTCTTCAATCAAATATTGGTTCCAAATGCCCATTAATTGATGATCTCTTTGATTTTGATAAGTTTATACAAACAAAAAATATGATAAAAGCGCGTGGGAGGTCTAAGTTGGATCATTACTTAGAAGATGGTATGATGCCAAGAACTTCAGATTTTGATATACTATCTTTTTGGAAGACAAGTGGTCCCAAGTATCCCATGCTTCAAATGATTGTTAAAGATCTTTTTGCTATTCATGTTTCTACTGTTGCCTTGAAATATGCTCTTAGCACAAGTGGTAGGGTGATTAGTTCACATCGCAATAGACTTCTTCCAACTACAGTAGAGACTTTAATTTGTTCTCAAAGTTGGTTATGGGTTGAAGAACGAGGTAATGAAATATTATTTGTATGTGCATCATAATTTTTTTTTTTTGGGGTACAGTATGACAAATGCATTATTATTTTTTTGTTAGGTTCATCCACTTCGACAAACTTGACGAGCTACACATTATTGGAGGATCTTGATATGGGTGATGAGGTATATCATTTTAGTTGAAAATTTCTCTTTGAAAGAATCTAATAGTTTTTTTTTTTCTTTTAATGATATAGGAAAATGATGTTGAAGAAGTAGATTCTACCACCACCGATGGTGATAAGAGATGATTGAGTTAGTAATTTTTCAATTTCAACCACCAATAAATTTTATTAGCAAATACAAAATATTTTTTATACAATTATTATAATTTTTTATATTTTATTTTATTTATTAAATTACAAGTGTGAAGTTACATGAAATTTTTTTTTTCTATTACAAATATACAAGTAGTATTTTGGACATTTGTTGTTTGTGTTATGTTGGATTATGTAATATTACATTATGTTGTGTTGCATGATGTTGTGTTGGATTTACATAGGAGACAAGATTTTAATTATATTATGTTGTAGACAAGATTTTAATTATGTTATAATATTCTATAATTATGTTAGAATATTTAGAATGTTGGATTTATTTAGAATTTTAGATTATGTTGGTTTGGGTAGGGGTAGGGACGGGGGACAGGGGCAGGGGCGAGGATTACAAATTTACCCGCAAATGAGGATGGAGATGAAAACTATACCCGTTAACGGATGTGGACTGGGGATGGACGAAGTTTTTTAAAACGGGTACGGGGATGGAGACTACACCCCCCGCCCCCGCTTTGGTCCACTGCCATCACCACTTTCTCCAGCTCTTCTTAATTCCGTTGATGATAGTCTTGTTGGAAGACTCTGCTTGTCCGTTGGCTTGAGGGTACGAAGGTGTAGAGTAGTAGTTCTGGATTCCAAGATGCTCACAAAAAGATTTGAAAGGCCCGTTGTTAAACTGAGTCCCGTTGTCTGCTACAAGCACATGAGGGATCCCAAATCTTGTCACTATGTTCTTCCATAAGAATCTTTTGGTGTCTGCATCTCTGATGTGCGCTAATGGCTCGAATTCAGCCCATTTCATGAAGTAATCAGTCCCAACTATTAGGAACTTCTTATTCCCGGGGGCCTTTGGAAGGGGTCCGACCAAGTCGAGTCCCCATTGGGCGAACAACCAAGGATTGGTCAGTGGGTGCAAATCTCTCGTTGGTTGCTTGATGGCAGGGGCGAACCTTTGACATTGGTTGTATTTTCGAACGTAAGCTTGTGCATCTCTCTACATCTGTGGCCACTTATACCCTTGCGACATGATTCGATGAGGCATGAATCTTCCACATAAGTTTCCCCCACATATGCCTTTGTGCACTTCATATAGGAGGGGCTCGACTTTATCTT
The DNA here is from genome assembly GCA_951799425.1 of Ilex aquifolium. NCBI lineage: Eukaryota > Viridiplantae > Streptophyta > Magnoliopsida > Aquifoliales > Aquifoliaceae > Ilex > Ilex aquifolium. Next base: position 9,486,206 of record OX637399.1, on the reverse strand, counting down.
CATGGACACAAAGAAGATAGGGGCTCAAAAAGGATTTTCAGTATAACTTTTGATCCGAGGAGGCCCAGAACCTTGCTGCCCACAGTTTTAAATTTTTGGCTTCCTTGGGATATTCCGGAAGTTCCCCCGTGACAAGGAATTTATCCAACTAGGGGCTCTCCCCCTTCCTGAATCGTCATCGCTCCTTGAACATCGTCTATGCTGGAGCTAGGAAGATATTCCACTGTGATCCTCCGTGTCATGTCGGAGTCCAACGCCGAGGCCAGACATGCCAACGTGTCGATGTGGGCATTTCTATCTCGTGGAACCTGTTTAACCTCCACCTTCTTGAAATTTTGGAGCAATGTCATCACCTTGTGGTGATAGGCCTTCATCCTTGGATCCCTCACTTCAAACTCCCCATTGACCTAGTTGACCACCAGTAATGAGCCACAAAGGATCGATAGTACAATGGCCTCGGTTGCATCGACAAGGTTTAGTCCCTAGATGAGAGCTTTGTACTCAGCTTCATTATTGGATGCCTTGAAACCTAGCCACACAGCCTGTTCCATGACTAATCCGTCAGAAGAGACCAATAACACTCCAATTCTAGATCCCTTGCTATTGGAGGATCCGTCCATGCATAATTTCTAGGAGTCCACTTGACTACCCTTAAAAAATGGCTCCCCTTGTGTGAACTCGACAATGAAGTCCACTAGTACTTGACCCTTTATCATTGTGCGTGGTCTATAATGGATGTCGTGTTCCCCTAACTCCACCGCCCATTTTTATATTCACCTAGAAAGGTATGCTTTCCTCAGGATGGCCTTCAGAGGTTGATCCGTCAGGACCGTGATGGGGTGTGCTTGGAAGTAATGCCTCAACTTTCGAGCAGCCGTGACTAGTGCTAATGCTCTCCTTTTTGGGTCTAGAAGGGCCTTGCTCACGTAATACACCAGCTTCTGTTCATGCTCATGCTCGTGGAATAGTACGCCGTTGATGCAAAGAGACAACCAAGTAGAGAAATAACATCTTTCCTCTCTCTGGGACCGACAAGGTTAGGAGGAGTCTAAGGTATCCCTTGATCCCTTTAAGTGCCTTTTCACATTCCTTAATCCAAGTGTCTTTCTTGGACCTCTTGATCGCGCCAAAAAAAGGTTTGCATTTATCCAATGAACGGGATATGAAATGGTTCAAGGCGACTAACATTCCTATGAGTTTTTGAACTTCTCAGACAGTCCGGGGATTATGCACATCCATGATAGCATGTATCTGTTCTGGGTTGGCCTTGATGCCACACTGACTCAACAAATACCCCAGGAATTTTTCAAAGCCAACCCCAAAGGAATACTTAGCCGCATTCAGCTTCATCCCGTACTCACGGAGCATACCAAAGGCATCCTCTAGGTCTGCGAGATGATCGCCTCAACACTTACTTTTGACCAGCATATTATCGATGTATACTTCCATGGTATTCCCCATATTTTGCTTAAACATCCGGTTCATTAGCCTCTGGTATGTAGCATCTGCGTTCTTCAGTCCAAACGACATGACCTTTTAATAGTAGACCCCTCTTGGAGTGATGAAGGTGGTCTTCTCCTGATCAGACGGATGGAGGGGGATCTGGTGCTAACCCGCTCGAGTGTCCATGATGGTCATGCACTCGTGTCTCGCCGTTGCATCAACTAATTGATCGACCTTGTTCAAATTCGTGAAGTCCATATAGACACGCCACTTCCCACTCTTATTTTTTGCGCTGACGGTGTTTGAAATCCATTTGGGAAATTGCACCTCCCGGATGGTGTCGGCTTCTAGGAGCCACTCTACCTCTTCGTTCATTGTTTGGGCGTGGTAAGGTTCCGAACGCCAAGGCTTTTGTTGGACAAGCTTGTGATTGAGGTTGACATGGAGCTATGAGTTATAACATTAGGATTTATGTCTTTCATTTCTGCGGCGTCCCACGCAAACACGTCTACATTTTTTCGTAAGAAGTTTGTCATCTCTTCATGCTCTATTGTGGACATGGTTAAGCCGATTAGGAAGTATCTCTCCTCGTCCCCTTCGTTTAGGAGTACCTTTCAGAGGTCTTCTCACGCCCCAAATTTCACAAAAGCGTGATTAAAAAAAAATACTTTGTTTATTCCAAAAACACATGCCGGTTTGTTGTAAAAACATCTAGAAAAGTATCTCTTTAGTTTAAATAAATCATTTTTTTTTTAGAAAATTTCAATAGAGTTTCCTTTGATAATCGGGCATCCAGATAATTTGTGAGAGCTACCTATGAGAGCATTAAACATAATAATTATACCTAACTAGTCATTACCGTTCAATACCGGGGTGGCAAATGGAGGCCCATGAAGTCCTCCCAAACCCGGGTTATAATCTAATTATCCAAAATTCTTCATCATGAACATAATATACATAATATCTAAAATCTTTATAAGTAAATCATTTAAAAGGTCCCAATCTATATATATTCCCTCAAATTAACCAAGATATAAATCACTTAAAAATCCTCAATAATATACATTATCGTACATTATTTTTTTATATACTCTAACTAAATATATAAAAATCATAACAACTATCTTCTGCCTCGATACTCCCACTATGCAGTCCACCAACATATGTCCATAACTGAAAATGTTAAATGATAGGGGTGAGCAACCACACGCTTAGTAGGATAATCTTTTTCTCAAGCATTTACAAAGTTTTAAATACCAACATTTCACAAACCATACGAATAAGTAATGAAAATTTTCTATAATTTAGTATAGGAACAAGATAATAAGTAGAGGATTTATAAAAATCTCCCAACACATCATCATTAGAAATATACAATGTATAAATTAAAGGTTTATACATTTTAAGCCAAACCATCATAGCAAATATCATGCATGCCTCGCATACGGACAATATAATCAATCACACCAGTTCACGCATGAACCATCCCCGGGGAACCTTTTGGGTCTTGCACCCTAGGGTCTCATCGCCCTACTTTCTTTTCAAGGGGAACGTGTAGGGCACAACTTGTGACGCCACATAGGCCATCACCGAAAATCACTACCATAACCAATCCCCCTTAGGACTAGTAGCCGCCTTGGCAACCCACTCAATAGGCCTCAACCATCTACTAACCCTCTGCTTGTCAGTATCGAGCATACATTTACCAAAAACTATTATTTTCTATATCCATAAATCCTTTTGAAAACACATGTCATAAATCTCAAAATTTGCATTTTCAAAGCAACATAACCATTTCCAAGAGAATAAGTCATATATATTATGTACAAAATCATAGCATACTTCAAAACCCCCAAATCATAGGTTTAATCAAATACCCATAACAAAAATCAAACTAGAGTTTCAAACCCACAACACTATATTCATTTCTATTTCCAAGAGAATGAGTCATATTATGTACAAGATCATAACATACTTCAAAACCCCCAAATCATAAGTTTAATCAAATACTCATAACTAACATCAAACTAGGGTTTCAAACCCACAACACAAAAATTATTTCAATTTCCAAGAGAATAAGTCATATATATTATGTTAAAGATCATAACATACTTCAAAACTCCCAAATCATAGGTTTAATCAAATACTCATAACTAAAATCAAACTAGGGTTTCAAAACCATAACACTAAAAACATTTTTATGCATGTGGGTTCACAATTCATGACATATTCAACACTAAATCAAGGTTTATAACAAGTATTTTGCCATCAAACACATAGTAAGATTTAGCTAAAAAAATACATGAGATGCGCAATATAAATGGAAGAGAGAGGAAAATCCCACCTAAGAATCAAGAATTCCAAGCCAAGTTTCTAAGATTTCCAAGCAAAACCCAAGCTTTAGAGACCTTCTTCTTGCCTTTTCTCTTTCTCTTTATCTTCTCCTAAGGTTCTAAGAGGTATTGGGTGAGAGTAGAATAAAATAATGGGAGAAATAGGGCTGAAATTGGGGTTTTAAACCCAGCATTCTCGAAGTTTACTGTTCATGGGGCAAAAAAATGTATTTTTCTCCTAATTTACGGTTTTGCCACTAAACATCTCCAATTTAATCCCTATGAATATCCTAAGGTTTTTCGACATTCCAAATTCATTTTTAATGTTATTTTAACCTAAAAACATTTAGTTTTATGATTTATCTCAAAATTAAAGTCAATTTACACCCGAAACACTAAAGTTACTATTTTACCCATCCGAACCGCCATATGAGCTAAACGTCTATTCTAAGGTTTTCGGACTTCCCGGATTTAATGGTAATGTTATTTTGACCTAAAAAAAAATTAATATACTTACTTAGTTACCCTTATTAACCTTAAACACCTCCAAAAATTAAATTTGACTCAAAAGTCAATACGTCGGTACCTCAAACTTACACGACTGTTCCTTTAACAACAATTCAAAGTTTCTCTCATCATTTTAATCATTTAAAAAAATTACTATCAAGTTAATATCATTTATAAGAAATATGAAATATGAGATCTCACAGGTCTACCACGGAGCGGTCGGCTGGGTCAATTCGCGGCTCGTCCACGCCTAACCGCCCCGACTGTAGTTGCTATTTGTTGAATACTTCATCGAGGGCATGCTCTCTTTCCTTGGAAGTGACCTTGGCTTTCATGGCAAGATAAAAATAAATTTTTGATGAGGCTTGGTCTCCACAGATCTCCATTATCCCCTCCGAAATGGGGACCTTCAATTTCCGATGATAGGTGGAATGCACTACTCTAAGCGAGTACAACTAAGTTCGCCCCATGATTATGTTGTATGGTGAATTGAAATCGATCACCATGAACTCTGTATTGATCGTGATAGGTCCTGTGGTGACCAGTAGAGTGATCTTCCCTAGAGGTAGGATGAATGATCCATTTAACCTGACGAGGGGTGTCTTGACGGTGGTAAGATCCTTGGACCCAAGGCCTATCCACTTGGGCACGTCGAGGTACATTACCTCCGAGGAGGTCCCCGAGTCGACCAGGACCCTCTTGACGTCAAAGTTTAAATTGTGCAAAGTTATGATTAGGGCATCTTCATGGGGAAGTGTCACTCCTGCTAGATCGGCATTTGAGAAGGTAATGCCACCTTGATTTGTCCACAGTTTTTTACTTGTTTGGCTTTCATATTTTTCCTCCACAACTTTCTGGCAAAGGCGAATTTTTTCAGGTCGGACCTGAGAGTGTTGGTTGTCGACCATTATAGAGGGCAAACATGAATGACGTCGATTACATTGTCATGGGCAGTGGTACGGTCAACGGCAGCGATTGTCTCCCTTGGTGTTTCCTTCTTAATATACTCCTGGAGGTATCCTTCTTGGACTGACTTTTCCAAAAAGGACTTGTAACTCGACAATCCTCAGTGAGGTGCCCACATCCTTGTGGTATGAACATCTGGTGCTGTGGTTCCTGGAAGAAGGATCACTATGCATCTTGGACGGCCACTTAAAAAATCGTTCTTTCTTAATTTTGTGCAATAGCTTGTAGATAGGTCCCTTGAACACAATGTGGATCCCCCTAAAGGAATTCCCTGCTGCCGGAGTCAAACCTTTCTTAGGAGGGATCCCTTATTTTTCCTTATCACTTTTCTTTGGGGCCAAGTTTTTTCCCCTACTCCCTGTCAACTCATCCTTTATCCTTGAGTACTTGCTGATATGGGACATCAACTCACCCATATCCATCGGCATCCACTTCGTCAAAGATTTGTAAAGATTTGTGTCTCGGGACAAACCAAGTCGAAATGAGGCAGCCACCAAGACTTCAAAGCGTCCTTCTACCTTGTTCACCTCCTCCCAGTAGCGAGCAACATATTGGCAAAACGTCTTGCCTTCTTTTCACCAGAGATTCAACAGGGAGCCCATATCTTTGGGGCGTTTGCTCCCGATGATGAACTGCGCAGAGAACGGTCTGGTTAGTTCTTTCTAGGATCTTATGCTGTGGTGGGAGGGTTTCGAACCATTTCATGGCTATGTCGCCTTGGCTCATCGAGAATACCCGGCACAACAGCCTATGGTCTAAGTGGTACAAATACATTAACTGCTTATACTGGCGGAGGTGAGCCTTCAGGTTGGAACGCCCATTGTAAACCTTGAACTGTGGTACGACGAACTTCTTTGGCACCTCCACCACCCTGATGTTCTTAGTGAACGGTGACTGGATGGCTTCGTCGCTGGTATCAATGTCGCAGTCACCAACGTCGTAGTCACTAGTGGACTTATCCATCCTCTTGGAGTTTAGTTTGGACCTCAAGTCTTCCTCGTCTTTATGATATTTCCTCTCACCAGGGTCACGACGCGCTACATATTGCCTGGCCCCTTCGTACTTCACAGAGAAGGTTGACCCCTCATCAGACTCTTCTTTGCCCCTCGCTCGGACAATCGCCAGTGGAGGTCGTTCCAAGCCAAGGGCCTAACCCTTTTAGGTAGGACCTCCGGGTCATGCCATTGGCCCTTGGGTATTTTGGAGCCTTGGGAGCCTACTATTCCATTGTTAAGATGATTTCTCAAGTCACTAGCCCCCACCTCTTTGATAGGGAGCTCTCTGGACAGTCGTATGCTTCGAGCAACCCCGCCAGAGAATGCGAACTCATCAAGTTTGTTGAGAACATTCACGTTGTTCTCCTCAATTTGCTTTAGACGGTTCCCCAGCCATTCCTCGATGAGGTCGACGAGTTGATGGGCCAGGGGTCATTCTCTTTCACCCCCCAAGATTTAGTTCAATTTGGTGGGTTCTTTCTCGAGTGGTTTAGATGTTCCTTGTTGACGCTTTCAACCTGATCTTCCGTTCTTGATATGGAAGGAGCTAGTATGTCTGTATTTCTTTACTGAGGACCTTTTCCTCTCAAACGCGTGCTCACCATGGTCACTGTCACTGGAAAACTTGGTCATTTTCCACATACGGCGCCAAATTGTGCGGGATGATTTTAGCACAATGAATGAGATAACAGATCTCTCCCCTGGTGAGCTCGAGTTTGGATGAAAAGTTGAGTCCTCCACGATGAATGACTATTGAGGAAATGTGAAGAATGGTAATGGAACTCTCTACAAACGATCTACTCACGCGTAAGTCCTCATACAAAGTCCTATTACTCAAAAAGAAGGGTTAGAAGGGTACCAGAGTATTTTTTCGGCGTGACCCCTCCGACGGTCAAGTTAGTATCTGAGAAAGGGTTTGAAAACACTATTCTATTACTTGGGCAAGGGATTGTGTACCTGAACCTTGAGCTCGAGGGTGTTATTTATACCTCTCAGGAACTAATCATTGTGAACAATTGGGTCTCTTGGAGGGAAGACACCTGGTTGGTTTGTTTGGAGGGCAACATCTGGTGCACAAACCTCGGATCCCCCGACATTTAATGCACACTTCCTGACTTTACTGAGCAATAAATACGTCTCATCATTCTGAAGGGTTATTTAATGGACCCTGATCGTGGCTGCGTATGCGTAGGCGTAGGCGTAGGCACATCTTCGTCAATCACCCTCCAAGGGGTCAAAAATTAAATATTTTGTACTCCGTACGCCTTTATTATTGATTATTGAACTGTCTTCCCAAACATTCTGATTACCTTGGGAAGGGGGACTGATGATTGATAGCCAACCCTTCTCCCAAGTCGTGATGCTCTATTTTACCTCGATCATGAGTATGCTTGCATCAGCTGACTTCTTTTCCCTTAGGAATCTAACCTCATCATCTGCCAGGAGCTAACCATCAAGGCAATTGTTCACCTTGTGTTGGTGTGAATGGCTTGATGCCGAGGACTTGAAGATGTTGACGAGGGGAGAAAACATTCAGAGCTATCTCGTGCCGAGGACACGTGTCACTCGGGGAATGCTCCAAGGGCATTCTTGCCGAGGACATGGGTCACTCAGGGGACGCTCCAAGGGCATCCATGCCGAGGACACGTGTCACCCAGGGGACGCTCCAAGGGCATCCATGCCGAGGACACGTGTCACCCAGTGGACGCTCTAGGGATATTAATGCCAAGGACATGTGTCACTCAGGGGACGCTCCAAGGGAAAAACGCCGAGGATATGTGTCGCTTCCCCTTAAAACTACGGAAACATCCTGTAAGGTTGAATTATTTTGTTAGGCAATTTGCTGACCAAGCTAAACACAAAGTACAAGGAAATAAAAATCATTAGAAGTTGTTGAAGAGTAAAATGAAGAAGTCAGTCTTGCCCACAAAACGTTTCTTATTAGCTGATAAGTCCATTCTCAGATCCAACAATAAGCCTATCTTCATCGAGCTAACGGAAAGAAAAAGAAAAATTATTAGTTGTGCAAGCGGGAAAAACCCTTTTAAGTTTTATTGATTCTAAATAAAACTCTTCTAAACTTAACAATGATAAAATAAAACCACCTTTAACAAGGCATCAACAAAATTAGGAGAAAGATCAACGAAGCGATAACTGGAAATCAAAAAGAGAGATTCAATACCTTTTAGAAAAAACTTCAACAGTTGAGAAGAGAAAAACTTAAAAATCCTTATAGTTCTTTTTTTTTTTCCCAAAAGAAAAAAATGACATCCTTGCCCCCATGCACACTTGACACATCAAGTATGTCACATAGGGGATACCTGCAATCTTTGAAATAACTCCAGGAATACAATAATAGAGTTCCAGTTTGTGTCCCACATATAACTTTTCGACCATTCTAATCACATAAAATAATAATAAAAATAATAGTCAGGCAAATTGGAAAATATTTTTTTTAACATATAAAAACTAAAACATGATATAAAGAGCATCCCTCTTGTCTGAGTTCTCAAGTTGAATTTATTTGTCTTAATAGAAACACACACAGTTAGCTCAGTGATCTTCCTTTCAAAGTCTGTATCTTTTCTAAGTATATGAATTTCAAAAATTGTTACAAATAAACAATGGCCATGCAATGTAACCATGTTAAAATAAAAAAGATGGCAGTAAGTATATATTCATCTACCTTCATAATCACTACAAAGAGCAACTCATCTTCGAAAAACTCAGATCGAGTTTGAACCTATAATTGATGTGGATAAAATGGAGTAACTTATTAAGAAAACATTAATCAACACAAAATTTATTCAATTGTAATAAAAATGGGCAACCACCAAAAAAAGGGTACCTTATTACTTCGTAGATTGCAAACAGATAGTGTCCCATCTCCACTTAACAAGGAAAATAAAATAATTACAATGCACATATGATAATCTTCCTTCCAGTAACAGAATAGGATACTATCCAGTATAGGAAAACTATTTACTAATGTGCTACAATAAAAGGACCCATGAGTACCTGCAACGGAGTCCCAGACACCTGATAGACTAGTTTTCCTTGTGCCTTCGTGAATTAGGTTTCATTCCCTAACCACCAAGTCAATGATTCAAAGACTAGTACATAAACAAAAACAAAAACAAAAACAAAAAACTCTGTATAACGTCCACAAGAAATAAATGGAAGTTCGTTACAGTACCATAAACCATGTATTTTTATGTTTTACACAATAGTCTACTACATGTATAGACATTGAACTTCCTAGTTATGCACCAAGCATCTCAATGTATCACTTCAAGTAAAAATTTTGAGGTAATGTTGACAAAGTTACTTTCTTATAAGCACTGTACACTAATGTTTTGTGCACTTAACTCAGTACCAACAGCAAGCCTCCCGTAAAACCGATCATAATAGGGCTGCATTTTCTGTCCTAGGCCTCAATAACAACTCACAATGGACATATAACATTCCCAAATCCCAAATGCAAATCAATTTTAGCATTCACAAGAAACCCCATATACACAATGAGAACAACAACAAAATTTGTTGAGCGAGGGAGAGAGATTTGACGTTGGCAACACATATAAAAGACTTTTGAACGATGTCATCCAACATTTCCACATGATTAGCCAATTTATATATAAACATTTTGAAGAGTTGGATGTCTTTCTCATCATCCAACACTATCCCCATCATAATTGAAATAAAACAATAAAGAAATTAGGTAGCATCATTCTATGCTTTATGGACACTTCCAACTTTGCAAAGAATCCATGTTGGACATGACATGATATAACATAGGTATGGGTAAAGACAAGTATGAGAGATTGTCCAACTCAAACAACTATTGGGCCCTTCAAAAACCATCAGCGTCAAGGAAAGGAGAAAATGATATAATCAATTCATTCAAAGTTTTGTAGGATACTTGAGCCAATTTTTACTGCTCTTGTCCAGGGAGTAAAAAAACAATTCTCATATACTAATTTTCCACAATGAGGGCAAGGACCCATGACTATGAGCGACTTGCACACAAATGTCAAAAAAAGCTACAGATGATGGATGAATAATCATGATTTATAGATCATCTATGTATCTATATATACGATGAAAGGGGGAAAAGACAAATTTATAACAAAGTGGACACACCCACAACTGTCGTGCATACCAAGTCCATGTAGCATACTAGCACCGCCATAAATTATAGTACTTCAGTTCCTCTTCACTCTCTACCTTAAATAATCATACTCATGGCATTCTAATTTTGGGCTCTTGGGGGAAGGGGGGCTTGGTAGACAGGAAAAAAAAAGGTATGGTGTTGACTACCTTATTCCCAAAATTTTCATGTAATCAGATGCAAAAGTCATTTATGAAATATATTCTTCCTGAGCATCAAAAGAATTGCAACATGATCGTTGTCTGGTATTTCATACCTTATTGGGGAGAAAAATGAGGAATAGAAGAGTCATCAAATTTAGATTTAAGCTTCTCTTGAACTTTATATTATTTGCATTTGAAATGGTTGGAGAGCATCCATGGGATGCCCTCAGGGACAATAAAAACAAAAGATACAATATGTGCAAATAAGGCAACAGGTACTTATATTGGCACAAGGACAAATCAATGAGTCTAATTTTCTATTGAAGTTGGCTTTTGGAATTAGCTTCTATTAGCGCTTAAATCGTTGATAGGAGCTGATGGAACGGAAGTCCCAAGAATCATTGACAGTCGCGTATGTATCAAATACAAAAAAAAATTCATTAAAACCCTACAAAGCAAAACTAGGGTTCACCTTCGAGATTGCTCTGGATTGATCTCGTCTCAGCACGAATGTAGTTACTAAAGACAGACACAGAAAATAGTTCGATGAACCTCACGATCTTCTGTCGTATATCTCCCAACGCCAAAATTTGGATGCAGTGTGGGCTACAAAGACTTTTGAATTTTACCTCTCTCAGCCTCCCTCGAAACGCGAATAATAAAGGTGATGCTGATTTAGAGAGCCTAGACGTCTATATTTAGGCTACGATAGAAACTCTAAGGAAAATTAAGGGTCGGACTTCCAATGGGCCTAGGATTCCTATGTTCAACCCGGAACAAACATCATGTAGTTCATTAATAATAAGTTAGTCCACTAAAAACTTATTATTGATCTCTTCAGCCTTATTTCAAAATTATGTTTCGAACTCCTTATTATTATATGCTTAATAATCTCTCCACGTTTAAGATTACAGATGTCCATCAATTAAATAAATTACTGACAACTATATTTAATTGATTTCTTTTATATCTTGAGACCTTACCACTCATGCCACTCAACTTATTTGTCATGTCGGATAATTAAATCCACCTACAGGGTTTGACATGAAAAAACCTTATGAGTTTTCTCAAGAAGACATCATCACCCCATTTAAATAACAGTACGTGATTTCCTTTAATAATTAATTTTCACCATACAAATAATATCGTTTTTCAATTCACCGAGCTTATTGACTCAATATGAATTTCACTCTTTGATGAATTAAAGTGACAATCATTATATGCACGTGGTGATTAAATATCTCGAGATTAAGAGCATAAGAAATCATAATAATAATGAGGTATTTATTATCTTATCCAGTCAGTAAAAGAAAATAACATCAACATGAGTCTGTTCAATACACAAAATGTACTAGTGTAATAATTCAAGACATCAAATAGTCTCCTATAGTCAAGACAGACTATGTCAGAATATTACACTATAATCATACTAATGGTGTGTCCAATTCTATCTAGGATTGTGAACCTATACTCATATTATATAAGGATCCGATAATCTGATCTTCTGTGCATAAACCAAACTTTACATACCAGATTATCTACAATGTAAAATATAAGATACACATGTATACCATATATCAAATATAATGCAAATATTTTGCCCACATAGATTCTCAATAAAATAGAAAAAAAACTCATATTAATTAATAAAACGAGTTTCACGACAAAAAAGTAAGTTTTTAGTATATAACTCTATCAGGAGCCAAAATGAATACAAATCATATGATTGTTGACAGTGAGATGCATATCTCCACTGCCAAAGTAAATTGAAATTTCATAACTATTAGATCATCTAACCAAAACCAATTGACAATGAGTGAAGAGACGCTTAAACTTATAAACTAACATTCGGTGATCCTAATCATTCAATGTGGGACTCGAACTCTATTGTGATTATGTAGGTTTTTGGTCCATGGATGTAGGTATGGTGTACCAGGAGAGTATGTTGTATCAAACCATGTTAAATCTTTATGTTATGCTTTTATTGTTTTCCTATCTTTGTTTGAATGATTATCTTCCAACAAATATTATTTTTGTTAATTATCTGTTGTGTAAAACAACCAAGCGGTATCGGAGTTATGTTCTAAAAAGTGGTATCAGAGCCAGATTAACGCTCCTGGTGTAACAATTAGAGATAGATTGATGATCCTAGTAGAATAATCAGAGTTAAATTTGTGGAGAAGGCAACTAGTTCGTTCGCTTTCGTTTTGATGGCTTGATGGAATACCAGTCAAGGTGGAGATTTGTTGTGGGTGTCTTGTATTCTAGTCATAGTATGAAACTGATTTAAACATTGTTCTCTTCAAGGATTTAAAAATGTGGATGTCTTAGAATTCTACTTCAAGTAAAAGACCAATTAGAAATCCTACTATATTAGGAGACAAAGTATTTTGGGTCTACAAATAGATTACAGACCATTCAGTTTTTTTGGGTTTTTAGCCCCGAATTTTGGGGGATTTTGGCCCCCAATTTTGGGCATCCATGTTTGGTTCTATTCTCTAGGTTAGAGAATTTTGTATAATCTCCCTTTGTTGATAGTGAAACTTTGTTGCTGCGCTTCGTCCATGGAGTAGGCTTTCGAGCCGATTTTCATAAATTTGTGTTATATATTTTTCTATTTCGTTTCGAGTATTTATTTGTTGATGGGAACCAAGGTGTGCCTACTCTTAATGATCCTTTGCAATTTCCAAATGGGCCAATTACAAGATCAAGAGCCAATTGGTTCCCATCATTTGTGGTCTTTGTTCATAACAAACTGGTATCAGAGCTACGGTTTTAAGATGGCTACAATAAAATTCAAAATAGAAAAATTTGGTGATCAGAATAATTTCAGTCTAAGACAAATTCAATTACACATCATTACTTTGACAGAATGGTTTGACAAAATTTCTTGAGGAGATACTGTGATCAACGCTAAAAGAGATTCAATAGATTTGCTATTCAGAAGAAGGCAACCACAAAATTCACTTTTGATTTGATGGTTTGGTGGACACACAAGTCAAGGTGGAGATTTGTTATAGATGCTTGTGATATTTGTATTCCCTCACGGGATTTGTGGAGAAGGTAGCTAGTTCGTTCGCTTTAGTTTTGATGGCTTGATGGAATACAAGCCAAGGTGGAGATTTGTTGTGGGTGTCTTGTATTCCAGCCATAGTAGGAAACTGATTTGAACTTTATTCTCTTCAAGGATTTAAAAATGTTGATGTCTTAGAATTCCACTTCAAGTAAAAGACCAATTAGAAACCATATTGTATTAGGAGACAAAATATTTTGGGTCTATAAATAGATTATAGACCACTTAGTTTCTTTTGGGTGTTTGGCCCCTAGTTTTGAGCATCCATGTTTGGTTCTATTCTATGGGTTATAAAATTTTGTGAAATCTCCCTTTGTTATAGTGAAATCTTGCCGCTGTGTTTCGTTCTTGGACGTAGGCTTGCTTGTTGAGCCGAACTACATAAATCTTGTGTGTTCTTATTTTTTCTATTTCGTTGCGTTATTATTTTGCTTGTGACCTTGACTCATAACAAACTGGTATCAAAGCTATGTTCCAACAAATGATATCAGAGCCAGATTAACACTCATGGTGCAATAATCAGAGCTAGATTGATGATCCTGCTACAACAATGAAAGTAAATTATTAGTGATTCAATGATCAAATTGGTATTCATATTGAAGAAGACTATGTACAATATATATTTTTGTTTGAATCCAGAAGAAAAAATTTAAAGTTGGTGTGAAATCAAACGGAAGACTAAGTTGTTTCTTGATTATTTGGATTTCAAGAATTATCACACGGCTTTGTTGAAGATGTTTCTTCAGGTTTTTTAGGCTCTTAGACTTGAAGTCGTGGTATTTCAATGGTTTGGGAGCTATTGGGCTGACATAAACCCAGTAGTGATGATGTAGTGTCTCGTGGGTTACGAGTCACTAGGCCATTGAAACCTCCCAAGAACAGGTAAGATGCGGGCAGAGATGAATAGATGATGCAAGTCAAGACACGTGTTCTTGAAAGATAGAGAAGGTTGTAGCGACTTAGAAGAGCAAGTTTGCACGTGGTGCTTTAAACAATTGGTGGATCAAAATCAAGGGTGCTAAGTCAGATCTTGGGCATGACCAAATTTGAAGAGTTAGGTTCAAGGGAGGTTGTTGGAATTTGACTCAAAGTCTCTAATTATCATGAAGAAGAGTTTGTTGTGTAATCAATGTGAGAATCCTATATAGAATAAGATTATATTGGAAGGGTTTTAATATACCATGAATAAATATATTAGACATGTGATAGGAGATATAAAGATGAAGTTGTATCTGATTAAGTTTGTGTTACAGTATTTTATCCCTATAAATAGGGATGAGTATTATGTAATCAGTCACCAAATGACCAGGTTTTTAGTGAATAATATATTGATGTAGGTTTTTGGTCTGTGGATATAGGTACGGTATACCGAGAGGGTATGTTGTATCGAACCACGTTATATCTTTTTGTTATATCTTTATTATTTTCCTATCTTTGTTTGAATTACTATCTTCCAAACAAGTATTATTTTTGTTAATTATCCGTTGTGCAAAATCAACAAGTGGTATCAGAGTTATGTTTCAACAAACTCTCTTTACACGCTACCTCACGTTGGACTCGGACTCACACGTGGGGCCAACAAACAAACAAACAAATATGCATATCAAAAAATTCAAATGTGTAAAAGATTTGACTCATTGACCACGCAACCTAAAATGAATTGACAATAAGTGGAGAGGCCCCTTAACCTTGGATGGTCCTAATTATTCGATGTGGGATACAAGCTCTTTTTACAATAACACATTAGAAGTTCCCTAAGTCATTACATGAGATAGCAATAAAAGTTGCATCCTTTCCTTTGCCTATGAAAGCTCCTTAGTTATGACACACATAAGGATATTGCAATATAAGATGTATGCTTTCATTTTTGCATTATAAATTAGATGCGGTTAAGTCCAAGGAAATGCTACCACCAATGAGAGAACTAAAAATACATAATAAGAACCATTAGATCATAAAGAAATAGAACATAACTCAATTTTGGCAGGCTTCAACAAAAGACAATTTTGTTCTCAAAAGTCTATCGATTTTATTGGCAATAGTTGAATTAACATTACAAAATGCAAAGTAAAATTACCAGATTTAAACAACAAACTTTCCTCCCCAAATCTTGGAAATGCAGACTAAACATAGTATCGCAATTCGTACCTTCTCTATGTTAGACCCGAGCATGCATTGTATAGCATTTTGCATATGTTTGGGGTCTAAAGTGAAAATATGAATACTCACTATGTGGTTAAATTACAATGTGATAAGAAGAAGGGAGTAAATTGTAAAGTGATGAAACTTATTACTTAATATTTTGGGTTAATTGCACTAGAGGTCCTCAAAGTATGGGGTTTATCTCATTTTGGTTTCCAATGTTTCAATTGCATTATTTTAGTCTCTGAAATATTGAATATGTTTATATATGGTCCTTCAAGCAGATAATGTCCATATTCCTAACGATTTTTTATCATAAACTTCTCACATAATATCTAAATATGGACAAAAAATAATTTTGATAGCTCTTAAACAAAATTTGGGTAGCTCTTGACAAAAAAAGTGTAATATGAGTAGCTTTTGATCAAAATTTTGATAGCTCATGATCAAAACTGTATAATTTAGGTAACTCTTTAACCAAAATTTGAATAGAAATTTGGTTAAGAGTTATCCAAATTATCTTTTTATCCATATTTAAGTATCACGTAACAAGTTTATAATAAAAAAATATTAGCAATCTGGACGCTGTCTGATTGAAGGACCATCTAGAAATATATTCAATATTTTAGGGACCAAAATAATGTAATTGAAATATTATGGACCAAAATGAGATAAATTTCATACTTTGAAAACCTCCGGTACAATTAATCCTAATATTTTTGAGTAATGTTAGTGATAAGTCTGAGAAGGAAAAAAATGAAAAGTTAAAGGACAATACTGTAACCAGACACAAGGGACAAGTTGTCTTAAAAATGCTAACACCGCAGGTGAATAGCATTATGCCCCTTGTGTGTTTTTTTCTTTCCTGCCCATTAACTTTTCTATTTGTTTAATGAATTTTCCTTTCTCTCTCTAAGCTTTCTTCCTTATCTCATTATGCCCTTCTCCAGTGAAGCTCACGATTTCTCCAAGCTTCAGCACATCCTCTTGGTTTCTCTTGCACCTTGAAGCATAGATTAGAAACTGCATTAGGGTTTTCAATGGGTTGAAGATTCACCTTGGTATAAAGCTGATGGGACGTTCCTGAGAACCCACCAAAGAACGACATGTGTCCTCGGCCCCGAGATAACATCGAAGTTGAGATGATGACACATGTCTTCGGCACCGAGGAAACCAGGACTCGGGGGGTGCTGCCACGTGTCCTCGGCACCAAGGAAACCCAAGAGCTCGGGTGCTGCCACGTGTCCTCGGCACCGAGGATCCCCAGGAGATTCTGAATGCAACACGTGTCCTTGGCTCTGCTTGCTCCCCCCGAGGGCTATTCATTGACGCATCACCTCGGCTCTAGGACCTCGAGACATGGATGAATAACTGACGGCTATCGCCAATTAAGATCGGAGCTGATCATTCATCATTGACTTGCTTTCCCAATAATCTTTTAATTCATCATTTCCCTTATTTTAAAAATTCATATCATGATATCATTGCATAAAAATTACAATATAAGATATATCGATATACATTCAACATTAACATTCATGATCCAACAATCAATGACTACTACAACTTTTATTTTTAAAAATATTCCACTTCGTAACACTAATTTTCATCACTTTTCAAGAGCCCTAAATTTTTTTTTTTTTTTTGGAGAGGGGGGAGGGGTAGGGGGAGGGGGATTTGATCCCTTAACCTCAGGAAGACAAAGCATTCACAAGGTGAAGAGTACCATTAAACCAAAGACCCATTGGTAAGAGCGCCAATTTTATAACCTCATTTTTTCTCATATTACTTTCATTTGAAAAGTTTATTACATTTGTATATAAGTTTGCATTTGTATCCAAAATTATGTTACATTTATGTCATAGTTTTAAAATCCGGCCTGGACATCAACTCTACAAAAGGACCGAATCAATTGGTTAATGGTTCAACCATTGGATCACTAGTCCAACAGATTATATAATAAAAAAATTATTATTAATTATAAATATGCTAAAAAAATCATAATAAGCATTAAAATAGCAAAGTTAATTTACATGTGATAAGTAAAACAAAGAACATAATGTCAGCAGAAGAACAAAGATGTGTATCAATGGTTGTCTTCTCAATAATAAAAGACGTTCCTTTGATATGTACATATGGCTATTTGGCACAATGAATGAGGACCAATCTTAGTAGGAATTGAGTGATATCAGGCAAATTACACGAGCTAGTTTTTATAAACTGAAAGTCAAATTTCTACGGACTAGGAAAGAAATACTCTACGCCACTAATTACTCTAATTAAATCAAACAAAAATTAAAATATAATCAAACATGTATCTAATGTACCAAATTGAATGCTCAAGATTCATCAACTACAACAAACAAAAGAAAAAAATTAACAAAACATTGAGATATAGAAACAATATTGTGAATCAACAAATAAGAATGATGTGTGAAATTTTGGACATAATTTGTTCAACTTCAAACTTCAAAATTTCATATAAAAACCACACGGTACCAATCATAACAGATTGACGGAAAACAAGCTAAAATATTTCAAAATTTTCACCGAACTAAGTTAATATTAATAAAATAATTAACCAAAAAATGACAAATTAAAGCTACAATCACCACCATTTGAGTGCAAAGAGACTGAGTGAGTGAGTGAGAGAGAGAGAGAGAGAGAGAGAGAGATGAGTGATGAAGTACCTATCAAGTGAATAGGGCGGAGTCAGGATTTTGTTTCAATGGGGGCAACCTAAATTTTTTAAATTTAAACTGTAAGTACAATATTATTTTCATTGAAATGTATATTCTTAATAAACTTTTTTATGTATAGTTCTATCAAAAAAATGACATTTAGATGCGTAACTCATATATATGAGTGATATACAAAAAAAGGTAACAAAAAAGACTTCACATCAAAAAGATCGTCTATTTCTTGACTAGGAGATGATTATTCTAGTGTTAATTTTCTTACAAAAAATCTATCAATAACTGATTAAAAAATAAATTTGTCTAATTAGATTCAAATTTAATAATTCGTCATTAAGTTCGTAACGAATGAAATAATGTACTACACATAAGCAAAATATAATCCACAAATCCATAATACTTGTGTGTATTTGTTGCTAAAATTTCAGATCTAGTTCCTTTATATTTGGGTCTTGTTGTACTGAATTTATAATTCAAATATACAAGTTTTATAGAGTGGAATTTATTGATTCATTGCAACAGATTTTTTGTCTTGTTCATGCTTGATTTTGTGTTGAAATTAAAGTGATACATTACAACAAAAATCATCCACTATTTTGTTTTTCTTGAGTCTTTTTATTGTGGTTTTGAAGAGATAATTGTTGTTATATACCCCAACCAACAACCAAGTAAGTCTATTTGTTGATGAATATACCAAAGCTTCCAATAAATCAAAAGAGACCGAAGTTTGAACGAAGAAGACATCTAGATTAGTAAAGGGTGTGAAATGAGTGAGTTGCCAAAGTTATGGTTAATAGTTTGAAAATTACACTAATTTTACTTATATTTTATGAAAATTTTAGTAGGGGCAAGATTCAGATATTTTGAAATTTTTAAAAATTCACCTAGGTCCCAATTTTTTTTAAAATTTTAGTGGGGCCCGCTAGCCCCACTATCCCTATACCAAATATGCCCCTGAAAGTGAAGGAGAAGATATTGTCTTTGTTCGACACTTCGACTAGGAGATAGGAAGGGTTGATTCGTTCGAGTTTGACTAAGACAGGGGGGGGGGGGGGGGGGGGGGGGGGACTAATTAGTTCGACAATGTGAGAGAGGGAGAGAGAGAGTCGCTGAGTTGAGAGAGGCAAAAGAAGAGCTATTAGGTTTAGGGCAAAAATATTTAAAAGGGCCAAAAGCCTGGTTTTTATAGTCTTTAAATTGACCCGCCTGGTTTATAAACAACCAACCAGTTTAGTGTGTTTTGGTAAGAACTATTCAGTTCAACGGGTTTTGACCGATTTTTGTGTTAAATTGATCTAATACACTACTTGGCCCGATTTGGTGACCGGTTCATCGGGTCAACCATGGGGCCGGATCGAGTTTTAAAACACTGGTTCTGATAATAAGATTTGAATTCACATCTCTACCCCCATCATAATTTCGAGTAACCACCGGGATAAAACAATTGTGATAATTTTACACATCTTGTTGACATGAGTGGCTGGGCATTCACTTTTGACATTTGTTTTGTCAATGGTAATCCATTTTCAAGAAAGAGCCTATTAGGTTTATCAAGTAACAAGAATACATAATCAATGGTAGATCACTCAAAGTCATCACAATTTCCAAGATTAAACTTTAATTTAGTCTTTGTATGTATATATAGATCAATTTTTTTATTATATATATAGACCAATACATGTTATATACATATATCATATATAAAATAGGTCAATTCTTTATGTTTGGTTTCATATACACTAAATGATGGACGATAAACAGACAATAAAAAATTCAAATTTGGTAAAAGAACAGAGAAAAAATGAGAAGGAAGCCAAATTTATTCCTAAAAATGATAAAACATAAGATGATAAGAACAAAAAATTCTATTAAAGTGGTGTATAATAATTAACTCTCTCTTTTAATTTTTTATAAAAGATGTTCTCTATTTAAAAAAAAAACAGTGTTGAAGATGCTAAGTACGGAAAACAAATTTCTCCTTCTCATATATTCAAAATTATAATACGAAGGGTGTCTTTTATAATCATCGGAAATCTTACGGGGTTTAAGAGTAATTTTACCAAAAAGAAACGGAAAGGAAAGGAATTTCTTGTCAGTTACCAAAATACCCTTCGCCCCTAGCCACTAGCTAGAGAGAGTTCGTATCAACAAAAGCTGTGGCTGTAAGCGTAAGTGTACCTGACCAAAAAAAAAAAAGTAGGCGCAAGTGTTAGCAGAAGAAGATACTAATGGATATTCGACTTCGTTTCGGAAGCGTTTCGTCAAACAGTTGGTGGTCGACTTCAACAAACCGAAAAGCTCTCAAACCCGGTTGTTCATCAAGGGACTCTCAACCACCGGAGCGAAATGGCGATAAAAACAACAAAAACAGAGGTTATTGATCTTTGCCTCCTTCTCAATTATTCAATACAAATGCGTGCATAACATATATGCATGTGGATATAGCAGTTGAATAAATCTTTGTTCTTTAAATTTTTAATGGGTTAGCTACTTGTCGCCATTTCTGTAAGTTCTGAACTTTTTGGCTGAAATTCGATACAAGTTTTTCGAAGAATTACTTTGCTTTATGAGATAACCTTGTTCATGTGGTGGGGAATTTCTATTGCTGTACTTTAGTTCGCCGCCAAACGGCTGAGAACGTTGAAATGAGGGAGATTGGGAAATGGGTAATGTTGAGTGGAAAGTAGTGATGTTTAATCGGTGAGTGGAGGATATGATCATTAATTTGTATGTTGCTGTGGCCAAATCGACATGTGCTTCAATGTTAATCAATGCGGGAGAGATCAGATGAAGATCTTAATGCTTTTTTCGCATAACGGGATGTTCATTTCTTCGTAGAAAAATGAAAAGTAGAAGGTGATTTGTAGGATAGCAAAATAATTAAGCACTCAAATATCTCACACACAATTAAGGATCAAAGATCCAGACAAAATTTAGAAAACAAAAAACGTACAAAGCAATGAAAGCCACGAAGCCTTGCTGCAAAATTAAAGCAAAGTATATTAAATCAAAACATGCGGCTTACAAGAAAAGCCTACTACCACTACGTTTTTAGAGGAAAGGCTTACAACTCCAATATTCTACTAGTAATATAATCATATAATTCCATGAAGACTAGGATAACAAAACCAACTAAAAAACAAATAACCCATTCTAAATAAACTACTAAATAACTAATGAGAGTTTGGGTCAAACTCCAACATGATTTACGTGCGATTGGAATGATTATAGCTCATTAAATCTGATATCTGATAACTGCATGTATGGAATTTTTTTAGGGGGGTGGTTGTTTTGGGTGGAAGTGGGATTGAAGAAGGAGGGCGAGAAGAACCATCTTATCAATTTGAACTGAGTGATGAAGATACTTTAAGAATTTCATAGGGTATATAGACTAAATTTGAGGCAAAAAATGTTACATATGTTTTCACATCCCTGTCACTACTAAATGATACCAAAAAGAGCAAAAATGAGAGGTCGCAGTTACTGTCTTTCATCTCACCTTATATCTCTTTAACATGTTCTTCAAATAAGCTTCCAAGCTATTTTCATGGTTTGGACAATGTGCTTGTTTAGTTTGTTGTATCGCACTTAAGGTTAGTAAAGGAATTATTTCTCCATCAAAACCAAATACAAAATACAAAAATAATTCATCTCCAATTGAGTGACCATGTCATGGCCCGAACCCCGCTGTGTTACCTTGGGGACATGACAAATGTCGTATGTCCTTGGGATAAGTGGATAACCCAATCTCAAGTACATGTTAGGCTCCAACATGTGAATAAATATCAATGCATAACACTTGAACCCAAAGATAGGTAGGTTGCAATGATCAGCAGAGCACATGAATAATCATAATTGGAAATTTTGTGAAAGTCAATAACCTTAAATTGAAACACAACCAGATAATCATAGTTTGTAGCCTCTCACATATAGTCTCTGAGGATATGTAATTAATTAAACCTTTAAATCCTACTCTCGAGCCTTCCTTGTGAATTCTATTATGTTCTTCATTATCTAAAACAGCTAAGATTAACAAAAAGCAAGCTAGACAGCCCGACGAGTAACAATTGACCTTTATCAGGTCGGTAAAAATGTATTAAATCCTCCATTGGCAATTGGGTCCACCAGGTACATTAACCCGTGCGATATCAATTCTAAAGACATAACTAGATCTTCACTTATGAAGCACGGATACAGACATGGAGATATAACAAAGTTAAAAAATATAGATTATGAGTACGACAAAGATACGACTATTAAAATAATATAATATATTTTTTAAATAATATAGAGTTGTAATATATTAAAAATAAAACATATATTATAATAATATTAATAATAAGACCTAAGAAATATTAATTTTTTGATTAAAATTGAAATAAATCAAAATAAATATCCATCTTTTTTATCAAGTATCATTACATCCATTGACATTCATAGTATATAAGTTATATAACAAAAATTATATTAAAAAAAATATATAAATAATACTTCTTTTAATAGTCAACAATTATTTTTTTTTTAAATTCTCGGACGTATCTTGGCCGTATCCGGACTGTGTCCTAAACGTATCTTGGTCGTGTCCTAGCCATTTGACTGGATTCACTATTCAGGACACTTCTAGCCGTGTCAAACACGTGTCTGACACTGCCATGTCACCCCTTCGAGAAGTATTCATGCTTCCTAAATCCTCACCAATGTATTATGGTGCCCATTGACTACTGGATCCACGAACCACATCAGAGTCAAATACTTTAATCATGTTACCAGCACATAAACTTATCCTTTAGGAAGGGTTCACTCATAACTTGTATGAGAGTCAACTGAAAACACATTTTCACAACCATCGACAATTTGTTCATAAATCATATGCAATGCCATAAAAAATAAGAGGTTTATTGTGAAAATACCAAATGCATTGCATATGTATCAAATTCACATGCCAAGTTCGACTTACAAATCAGATAGCATAAGAAGACAAATGCCATAATGATGTAGGACGGAAAGGACTAGAAATCAGAGAATAGAAAGAGAAGAAGAAAGAAGAGGGGGTGGAAGGGAATTACCTTATCCTCGCAAGAAATCGGTCAATAAACACACAATTCTCCACAGAGAAACAAGTTTTTATTATGTCACTCTCTCTAATTAAAAATAGTTGGGATTACACCATTATTTATAGGTCAAGGTCCCTACCAAAATAAAAACTATTATCCTACTAAAATTCTAAAAGAGTTTCATAATCAAACTCTTAAATTCCTATTCTACTAAAACTCTATAATAACTCCTAGTTAAACTCTAACTAATGCTCCTAATCAAATAAATATTCCCTAACTAATAAAATAATATTAAAACAAATAATAAAATTAAATTCTTAAATTTAAGCTCATCCAATCCCTTGTCGATCTCTATCAATTCTCCCCGGCTGAAAAGACCTCTTCTCCGAAGAGTTGGAAGGCCACAAGGACTTCAAAAACTCTAAAGAAGCTTGTGTTCCAAGAAAATAGTATTGTAGATCTCCATAGTAAATAATCCCTTCATGCATTGCATCCATCACAGTCTTATCCACATACACTATTATAGGTGAAGGAAGCATATACACTAGTGGAGACAAAATAACAACTCCATCTGTAGTGGCACCCTTTGAAACTCCTTTAACTTCTTCTGTAAGAAGATTCTTTGAGATTAGCTTATCAAAAACAATTGATGGATGATGAGGAGAACTTTTAGGCTCATCAACATTGAATAACTTCGGTTTATCGTCATTCAATCGGATTAGAACTTGTAGTGGTGGAACTTGTGGTATAACTTGATGGCTGTGTTCAACCACTTTTTGATTGACAGTTGAATAGACAAAGTTAAAATCTTCACTTGTTTTGGTTTCACAAACTGTAGCGAGCACAAGTTCACTTAGTGAATCAATGGATGCTTTAATTGTATCTAGTCTAGTATTCATGGCCTTTTGTGAATTATCATGTGCTTGGGATAAAGCCTCCACTTTAGCATTTAACTCAGCGTTAGAGACCATATTGATGGAAGAAAGTTTTGAAGAATTTTTGAAAATTTTGGGGTCAATCTGTATTTTCAAAAACTTTTGGGATGAGACTGGAATTTTAGAAATTTTGGGGGTAAAACTGTATGTTTAGAAATTTTTTGGCTAAAGTGTACTTTGTTGAAACTTTTGGGGGTGAAAGTATAATTTTAGAAACTCCAAGGGTTAGATATATAATTTTAGAAAGGCTTGAGATTGTTTGTGTAATTTCATGGGTTTGGGTATGTGTTATGGGTTTTGTGTATGGGGGCGGTGGGTATTTTTTTTTTGGTTGGACTTGGTTTTGCTAGGTTTTTTTGGAAAGGGTCTAAAACTTGAGGATGACAGATGGATCTTAAGAAACACAACCACAATCGAGAATGATCGAAGTTGAGCTCTGATACTAAACTGATGTAGGACGGGAAGGACTAGAAATCAGAGAATAGAAAGAGAAGAAAAAAGAAGAGGGGGTGGAAGAGATTTACCTTATCCTCGCAAGGAATCAGTCAAAAAACACACAAAATTCTCTACAGAGAAACAAGTTTTTATTATATCACTCTCTCTAATTAAAATAGTTGGGATTACACCATTATTTATAGGTCAAGCTCCCTACAAAAATAAAAACTATTCTCCTACTAAAATTATAAAAGAGTTTCATAATCAAACTCTTAAATTCCTATTCTACTAAAACTCTATAATAACTCCTAGTTAAACTCTAACTAATACTCCTAATCAAATAAATAGTCCCTAACTAATAAAATAATACTAAAACAAATAATAAAATTCAATTCTTAAATTTAAGCTCATTCAGTCCATTTTCGATCTCTATCACATAATGTTGATACCAATTCGAATGTGCATTCAAAATCGTGCAATAAATACTTAAGCTAAATACAATTTAACGATGGTTGCGGAGAAACACAACTAGAACAGGTAGAAGATTACTTATTCGAATGTCCTCCCCTAAGTTTTCAAAGGTACTTCCTCAATCCGGTCCTAAAACATGATTGAACAACTTAGCAATAAGGTTACATCATCAGTTTCTAATTCTCACTCCTATTTTTTTATTATTAGTTTTCTTTTCCCTTTCTGTTGTTTTTAAAAGTTCATTGAATTCTTGTATAATCTTTGAAAGCTTAGGCATTCTTACTGATAGGATTCCTTTTACAGCGGCTCATTCTGAAAGCATAGAACTACTTGTATGTTTTGCTGTGATCTTCTGCCTATGCATTATTCCTTCCTGTTGTTTTCTTAAACTCATGATCTCACATTTTTTGAATTTGACACATATCTCCATAAGCACACATTTCTTCATAAATCATTCACGCACATCTATGTTGAATGCATTCATCCCAACAGTTGCACAAATCTAGTGATGATAGGCTATTAACACTCACCCCTTTCCTGCACAACTACACTCGCCAGATTATGAAATTAGAGACCCAAACAAGCAAGCATCTAGTGATAATGTATTCTACACTCGCACCTCACAAACACCCATGCACATTTCCTTCCGAAATTGGTTTATCCACTACACGCTCACCCATACACAAAATTTATAATTATCATCTTCTAATTATAATCCAACCTGGTGAAAGATATACATTGATAATCTTTGTTCTTCTTCTTCCTCCTCTTGAGTGAACCCTAGCCGCCATTCTCTCTCTCTTTTTTTTTTTTATCATCTCTCTCTCTCTACTCACTTTCTAACTCTCCTTAGGTTTCTTTTTTCTTTTAAGGCTTAATGAACAATAACTATTGTCTATGATTATTGCCCTAATTATTTACCTTTTTTTCTATAATCTAATTACATTATCTATTTATATGGTGAGCTAATATTGTTTATTTATTGACCCTGGTGGTGGTGTAGAGAACACATAGTCTGTGCACCCTAGGTACACCCCTGTCCACTGGGATAATGGCTAGGAATGGTGAGAGCTCATGTTTCCTAAAACAAAAAAAAAAAAAAAAAAGGATGGTGAGAGCCAGCGTGGTGAGACTAATCCTATGGAAACTCACATCTTCAAGGTATGGATGGGTCCACACAGTCTTGTGTGGGACTAAAGGGGTGGATTATAGTCACTTAGTTCTGTGTTGTTTGGTCTAGTGTGGGCAAAGTGGTTTATGAATGTAAGCTTTGAATCCTCATCGTACAACGTGTTTTAATGCCTTGCGGCCATGGCCAAAAGCGGACAATATTGTACAATGTTGGTCCGACATTACAAACCATTTCATGAAATTGTAGCTTCTATCATTTGTAATTGACACATACCTTGTTCTCTGTGTTTTCCTTGCATCCTAGTGAAGGGAATAAAATTTGGAATTGCAGTCGTAACAATTATTTATCCTGAAGAAAACAGCTGGGGATTTCAACAGATTCTAACAGCATGATTACGTCAGACTTCAAGTTGTGTCCTCCACACCCATATGTAATGCCTTTTACATATGGGCTTTTGACTTTAAACAGAAAAATTTAGAAAGGATTTCTTGCTCTGAAGAAGAATAATGCACACTTGAGGTGACTCTCTTAGGATTGTGGCTTATGGTTGTGTCGTAAGAGTATGCTGCAATCTCTATCATGATATCACTTATGTGAAAACAAAAGGAAATGGTTCTTTATATCACCTTCATGTTGCTCTTTTTTTTTTTTTTTTTATAGGAAACAAACCTACTTTATTGAGAAAATAAGCATAAAAGAAGGATACCTTCATGTTGCTCTTCAATCACACCATTTGAAGCAAATAATTCTTGCTGACATTATCTTTGCACACTGTCAGGTGATAAGTACTCAACTGACTGGGACAAGGCCTGGTCAAGCTTCCGTAAACAAGGTAAAAAGAGCCTATTCTCACAGTTCTCTCCAGACAAGTACGTGAGCTGGAATCCTAGGCGTTCCAATTACCCACTGTCGGAGGAGGTTGATCCCATTAAGAGAACAGAGAGATCAACCCTCATGTTATGGACCAGTCCGAGGTTCACTTTATTTGGGGCTATTATTATAGTTACATTTCTTTTGGTCTATACCATTCTTGCTCCAATCAAGTGAATTCTTCTGATAAATTTCTGTCGGAGGAAACAAATATTTGATGTAAAGATATGATATTGTTTCCATGGAAATTGCCATAGAACAGGGCTTTTGTATATTGTAAATTGATGCAGCTATATCGGTAAGCAAATGCAGCTGATCCTTTGTCCTTTATTCTGCTGGTTTTATTCCTATTTGAGTTATACGACTATACTTCCTGGCATATAAATCATTTAATCTTTTCGTAGGAACTTTAATTAATGATAGTTTGGAATACTATGGTATTCCAAACAATCACATGCTTTGACCATGTGTGGGGAAAGAAACTGAAGAATCATTTTGGTCTCCACCTAAGCACATTGGATGATTTTTGCCAAATGTGTTATTTAAATACGCATGTTAGCTTAGAAGGGATTCAATTCAACAGAATGAAACGAGAGATGCTTGACAATTGTAGTGGCCTTCGAATTTCTCTTTCCCTTTCGCTTGGTAAGTGGTTCAATACTGTGTCTTTGATTCATTTGTTGCTGACTTGGGCTTTAGTGTAAGGGGAACAACTTTGAGAGATCTCAGTTGACTCAGTTGGAAGTTGAGACCTGGAAGGGGCACTCTTTACCTTAATGGGCTCACCCTTACGAGTCTTTCCTAGAGCTGTTAGTCGAACGAGCTCGAGCCGAACTTGAAAAGTTTGTTTTTTAATCGAACCTAGAAAATTGTTCAAGTTTGGTTTGTTTAGGAAACTAGCCGAGCTTGAACGAGCCTAAAACAAGTCGCCCGAGCTGAGTTCGAGTATTTGTACATAAACGAGTCGAGTCTGTCGAGTTTGAGACGAGCTTGTAGGACTTGTTTTCTAAACGAGCTTAAAAACGTGTTCAACTTCGGGCTCGTTTAAAAAACGAATTGAGCCTGAACGAACTGAACCCGAGTCGAACCCAAGTCAAGTTCGAATAGCTCAATTTGATTAACAGCCCTAGTCTTTGCCTCCAAAGGTGAGTTATGTGTACAGAAAATGAACCGTTAATTGCTACATTGTCCTTGCGCAATATCTTTTGCTTGGATTTCAAAAGATAGGATGGAGTCGGGAGGGTGCTACTATTTGACAACGTGCTTTCCTTGTTATTGTTTGGGTAATTTGGTTAGAAGAAATCCGAGAATATTTGAAGCTAAAATGGAAGTGATAGAAGGGTTGTGAGATCGGGTTTATTTCTTAGTTTCATGTTGGCTTCAGTGACATTGTATTACTACGTGTTGCTCTTTTTTGTATTACTACGTGTTGGACTGCAACTTGTGGAAGTTAAGTGCAAGTTTTGAATGATGCCAATGCCATTGCCCACCTTTGTGGAAGTAAAGCTATACTTGCCCACCTTTGTCGGATAATGTTAACTTTTATTTTGTCTATTAAAATATGTTTCTTATCAAAAAGAAAAGGGTTCATCCTTAGGCTGCTTTGCTTTGCAATACATCGAATGGTAACCCAATTGGCACTCCAAGTTTACCTCTCCCCCTCCACCTTTTGTCTATGCAGGGGCGAATCTACAGTGGGGGCAGCTGCCCCACTGTAATTTTTAAAACATATATAGGGTATATTTAGAATTTCAAAAAATTTAAGACATTGCCCCCAATGAAATATTATCAAACTTCATGGGTAAGCTTGTGTTTTACAAACAAGTGTGGCATCATTTGTCTTCGACAGACTTTTAGCTGTGGGCCCATATGTCCGTTGATAATATTGGAATTTTCTATAAAAACAATAGAAAATTATGGAGTGATCGTACTAACCAAAAAAATATGAAGTCATCTTGGCGGATCATATGCTTGACTTTTTAGATTTAATAGTTTTAAATGAAACAAAAATTTAATTAATTATAAATAAATTTGAATTGATGGTCAAATTAGTGGATACGCTAACATGAGTCAATTTGGATTATATTCAATTTCTTTTTTTCAAGGACGACAAAATATTTTTTATTTAGATAAATCTGAGAAGTTATTTTTTGGAATTTCACAATTGATCTTGAATTAAAACAATTGAATTATAAACTCCACTACCGTAGCCCCTTTGATATCAAAGTTGAATTCCAACTCTAAATATTATTCATAAACATGACACAAAATTAACGACTAATTAAGTTACCCCCACGACTAAAAAAGTCTAGCTCCGCCCCTGCACAGGTGCAGTGTATTAGGTCGAATGTGGGTGTCGCAATACCCTCTATACAAATGCTGCTTTAGTCATTTTTGCTTCCACTACAAGGTTGTCTCCTTCACCTGGGGCCATAACCTGTCTGGTTTGTCTGCTGTTATATCCTAGCAGAGCTATCCAAGTCTTTGTCCTGGGGAACACTGAGTTCTACAAAATCCAAGGAAAATTGAGATGTGGAGTCTTCACCACTGTTGAGAAAGCACGGGTGAGGCACTCTATGGGCAACAGGTGACTTTGACTCTCTCTGCTTTCATTCCTCTAGCCAGACAATAGAAACTGTTTTTATATATTTTATTTCAAGTACATGATTATGGTTTGTTTTTATTTCTTTTGCTTATTGTCTAATTGTTGGGGAGACCTGGAAGCTGGCAGACAAGTCTAGTTCATAACTTCCTTATACATTTGTGTTTTAAGCGTTTGTGCATAATGTCTCTCTACACTGTTGATTTGACAAAGAAGACCATAACATTGTTACCGTCTTCATTCCTTATAAATTAAACTTGCTGCTTATAGAATCCCTCGTGTGGGTTGGAGCATTTGAAAAGAGCAAATCCTCTCAAGTATCCGTGTACGGCGGAAAAAAGAAGAGATAGGATACATGGTTGAAATAGCTTTGAATTTTTGCTACTTTTAGTCTCTTGTTCTACAATCTCTGCTTCTCTGCAACAGACCATTCTAATGTGGTCTGAGCTCGAGTGTGAAACCTTGTGATCCAAGCAACTCGCCCTTATCCCCTGTATCAGCATTCTCTTTTCATAAATTTGCTATCTTCAACTCCCAAACGAGAAATTTCTTTAGTGCACTCCTGAGATTCCATCCTTGTTTTAATCCTGCTCTATTGGCAACAGGCTTCCTCCTCCCTCTTCCTCCCCCTCCTCACTCACTTCTCCTTATATCTTTGCCTGCTCTCTGCTTACTCCATCTCCCAACAAGTCTTTACCTGCCGAGTGGCAATGGCCACTGCCAATGGATCTGTTAAGCCCCAGAAATTAAAAAAGGTAAGGCTTCCTCCAAAGCGAGGGCAGGTTAAGATTCGGATTATTCAGCATTTAGTCAAGTTCACTAGCAAGTTAGTTTCGAAGGGGATGTCATTTAGAAGGCAACAGAAAAGGAAGGAAGAGAAGGTGATAGTGGACGAGGCAGCCACAACCTCCTCAAAAAATATATAGTCTGCAGGCCATTTCAATTTCTTGTTGACATGAGAGGCAGATCATTCATCGCGGGAAATGCTATTTGAACCTAATTTGGAGACCTTATTTAGAGACCTAATGATGTATAATCATTGGATTGGTTGTGGGCTCCATCTAACATTGGAACTCACAATTAATCCAATGGTTGTATTGAAGCCACATCATTAAGTCTCCATATAAAGTCCCAAAATAAGGTCTTTGTAGCATTGCTCTTCATCGCGTCCCCTAGCTTGACCTCATAATTTGCCAACGAAGGCTTGTCTAGTGCCTTTCTTGGCCTCATTGCTTAGGAGTATTTATGAGGTTCGGAATGGACATGTAAGAATAGCATATATGTAGACGAGCAATGCTACATGGACTTAAAAACTAGATTTAAAAATTAGACTTGATAATTACAATTATTGATTTCACTGTAGGTCCCAGCATTTATTAGGACCCATTACCTATTCAATGATTGTGATTATCAAGTTTAGTTTTTAAATCTAATTTTTAAGTTCTTGTAGCATTTCTCATATGTAGATAGGTCCTTAGTTCTGAATAAATGGATAGTCTCTCTCTCTCCTCTGACTGTTTGTTTTTGTGTTTAGTAGAGGCTCTCTCCATAAGAAATTTTCATATGAAACTATTTTATTTGTGTTTTGATTTGATTTTTTTTTATCCCTCAATTTGTTTTGTTTTAGGAATTGTGTATGATATCGAAAAAAAAAAAAGTGGTACCATACCTCTATTTATGGATTGCCGACAATATCAAAGTAATGCTTACGTGTATCTGTGAAAATATCTCTCTTAAGATTCAGATGGAATTTCGCCCTAACACAGTTGTATTCCAAAGTCTGCACAAGAAATGGAATAGAGGAGGTTCATTGTATCTTACGACAAGAAAAATCTTTTGTAAACCAATCAATCAAATTACTTATAATGTTCTAATCATTTGATCAATTATATGAATCCGTTTTCGACATTTATTTCGGTCATGTACTATACACTTATTTAAGTTAAATATTTTCATATATATTTTTTATTATTTCGTTCAATGTTAGTTTAGGTCTACTCCTACTCCTTGTACCATTTAGAAAAATTATGTTACTTTTTTTAAACCAGTGCTTCCATTAAATATAACCAAATCATCTTATTTTCAATTGAAACTATTCCTACTATTTCTCTAATACGATCATTTCATATTCTATCATTTCTAATTTTTTCACACATCCACCTTAATATTTTCATTTCCGTTACACTCATTCTGTCACTATGTTATTTCCTAGTTGTCCAACATTCCGTTTCATACAACATTGTTATCCTTATAACTATTCACTAAAACTTATTATATATCTGATCCCACCTCTCTCCAAATCTAATGGTACTATACCTCTATTTACCATTATTGTGGGTGTTTTTATCACTCATGCGTCACCGACAAAAATGGTAAAAATAGTTACCACTATTATGGTAAAAACAACTACAAATGTAGTAATTTTTTGGGTAAATTACACTGACAATCCCTGTAAATTGGTCTAATCATAGAGACATCCCCTCAGTTTTCTGAAATGTCACTGACACCCTTTATAGTTTATATTTGCATATCACTTAGCACCTCTGTCATTACAAATGTTAGGCAATGTTAAAAACAAGATCTGACAGCATGTGACGATGCACAAAAGTGGATTTATGCACCACCAGTCAAGTAATTAATATGGGTAATAAATGCAGTAAATATAAATGTGAGATCAACACAGTCAACATACAGATGTATAGTAGTTCGGTCAGGGCAACCTACTCCATTTTGAAGACGGCAACGGTGGGCGGTGGTCTTTATTGATGAAGTAGTAGGTGAGAGAGAGTAATAGTATGCTCTTGGTAGCTATGAAAGAGATAGTTGTGTAAGGTGTATAGAGAGATGTCCCTCTCATGTAGATAGAGTTTACAATTTATAATCACAGAACTTTAGTTGAGGCGGTGATGTGAATGATATGTTACTAGCTTTTCGGGGAGGATAACTACAACTAAAGATAGGTACAAGTATAGATAGTCTTTATCTAGGATAGTGACTATCTCGATGATTGCTCCCCACGTGCTCTAATATTCCCCACGTGTTTTAGTTGATTTGGGCGTATCTCATTAATTGGGCTTGGACCCAGCTGAATCTGGGCTCATCACCATGTAATATTGTAATGTAGAATGGCCATTTTACCCCTAAAGCCTTTTAAATATCAAACCTACTTCAACCTTGTAATTGGAACATGTGTTTTTTATTGATAAACTATGTTTATGTAAATTGCAAAACAAAATTGAAATTGTGTAGTACAGTCATTACCAAAATGATCTATCCATTAAGATCACATAAGAGAGTCGTACATCATAAGTTCATAATCAACATGTTGGCACAAAATATAAGCCAACATACAACATGAGTAACCCACTACAAAAAATGCAATTCCAGAACATCAAAAAGTCTAGATCTTGCACAAGTTTGAATTTCCTAGATACGACTGTTAATATGCCATATACAACCCATAGGCTACTGCACACACAAAAAAGGACTGCAACAAAATAATAGTCTTCCACAAAAAGCAGTATCTATCTTCACAGTATGCTTCTATCTTCATTGTCAAACTATGGCACCTAATTCAAAGAACTTGCTGCTTCTATTCCCTCACCCTGTACATTGCCTGAGCATTCCTGTGATACTTGAATTGCACCTTTTCCTCAACCTCTTTTTCTTGATGTCTGAAACAAAAAAAAAACAAAAAAAAAGACTTCAACATTACAAACTTAATTCTTTTTATGGGAATTTGCCTTTCAAAAAATCCAATTTCTATACCTGTACTGTGACATTGCTTGTGCCTTGTTGTGATTCTATGCCCCCACCCTCACTCTTATGCTCCGTTTGGTAGGAATGATAAAAAATAGGAAGGATAAAAAGTAGGAGGGATACATTTTTTATCCTTCAAGAATGGAAAGTAAGAATGATACACTTTCCTTCCTTTGTGTTTGGTTGAATGGATGGAAAATAAAAATGACTAATTTTTTTAATTTTTTTTTTGTACTGGCTAAGATTAGGGGTGACAATCGAGTCGTATCGTGTCAGATTCGTGTTAAGTCATAAAATTATGAGTCTTTTATATTTCTTGTTCGCGTGTCAGGTCATTTTCAAGTTCGTATCGAGTTATAATCAAGTTCGTGTCATAAAATTCGTGTCGAATTCGAGTCGTGTCATTGTGCTGAGTCGAAAATTTTCACCCCTAATTAAGACGGAAAAAATATTTTTTTTTAATTTAATTTTTTTTAATTTTTAATTTTTTATTTTTAAAAAATATATATATAAATACATATTTTATCATTGTATTTTTATATGAAATTAATGTATACATAATATATGTATATATTAAAAGATAGGAAAAATTTCAGCCACACCCCTCCTAGTTTACTATATCTTCAAGGACACCCCCCTCTATTATAAAAAAACATCATTGACACCCCTTCTAGTTTATATTTAAACATCATTAACACTCCCTGCCATTAAACTACCATTTCTAACAAAAAAAATTAATCTAAA
The DNA here is from genome assembly GCA_951799425.1 of Ilex aquifolium. Taxonomy (NCBI): domain Eukaryota; kingdom Viridiplantae; phylum Streptophyta; class Magnoliopsida; order Aquifoliales; family Aquifoliaceae; genus Ilex; species Ilex aquifolium. The sequence continues at coordinate 9,451,735 of OX637399.1, read as the reverse complement.
ATACCAAAAATGCCCCTACATAAACCTCAAGTAATTTTTCTACATAAAATTTTATTAAAATTCGAGCCGATTAAAATTTATTTTTCTACATATTAAAATTTGAACCAATTAAAATTCGATTGAAGCTGAATAAATTTTTTTTTTTAACGTATTAAAATTCGAGCCTATTAAAATTTATTTTTTACATAAAATTTGAGTCGATTTGAACTCTACTCGAGTTGTTAGCGCCGATTAAAATTCGCTTTTGAGTCGATTAAAATTTATATTTTTTTACTTATTAAAATTCGTGTCAATTAAAATTCGATTTATTAAAATTAGAGTCAATTAAAATTTATATTTTTTATGTATTAAAATTTGGCTGATTAAAATTCAATATGAGTTGATTAAAATTTGATTTGAGTCGATTAAAAATAATTTTTAATTTGCTCAAATAGAATTTTAATTAGCCCAAATTTTACGTTAAAAAAATAATTTTTAATTGGCTCAAATTTTAATATGTAAAAAATAAATTTTAATTATCTTGAATTGAATTTTAATTCACTCGAATTTTAATACGTAAAACAAATTAGAAAACAGAGGGGGTCTCATTAAAGATATGCTTATTTAGAGGGGGTCTCATTGAAGATATACTTACCTAGAGGGGGTGTAGATGAAGTTTGTCCTCAAATATATCATGGGCAATTTAGTAAAATTGCATTCTAGTTAATATTTTTAATCTGACAGGGGGTGTCACTGAAGATTCAGAAAATATAGGGGGTGTCTTTGAAGATATGGTAAACTAGAGGGGGTGTGGTTGAAATTTTTCCTAAAAGATATATAGACAAATAAGATACATCTCAACACAAATAATTATTTGATCAAAAAAAACACAAATAATTAACTTTCTATCCACTTTCCTTCCGATTTTGGAGGGATTGATTTTGGTGAGTTGGAAGGAAAATTAATCTATCCACTTTCTATCCTTCCTATTTTCTTTCTTTACCAAATATGATGTTTTATTTATCCCTCTAACTTTCCATCTTTCCAACGTTCTATCCTTCTATTTTTTTATCATAATAAACGGAGCATTAATATTCCCTCTGCCTTGTGATCCCCTTACTGGTGCCCTCTGACATGTTCTCCTGTTGTGTCCCTATTCGGCAGAGACTACGATACCGAATAGTCAAAATGTGGTACGGTACCGAAAGGCCCCTGGGAGCCGTTGATGTTCTGGTCATTAGTGCAGAACCATTGATCTGATGAATTAATTTTCTTTTTTTTTTTTTATTAGCATGTGTTGTAAACCTATAACTTGCTCAGCCGGTGAGTAAAAGGATAATTAAGATCGATCGTACATGCACATGATCGATCTAATTATTTTTTTTTTTTTACTTATGTTACAACCTTATTGGGGGGAGCGTCTTGCCTATGGGGGGAATGGGGAATTGGGATCGATCATACACAATAAAGATCGATCCTAAAAGGATATACAGTGCAATGTGGAGATCAAAATAATGCATATTATGATCCATCTTAATTTTTTACAATCGATCTTAGGTCTGTGTTCTATTGAAATTATGTAAGATCGATCTTATGATTTAATGTTATGGACATTACATGTAAGGTTACTATTTTGTAGGAAATATTACAACTTTTATTAGTAGGTTTACAAGTGATGTCAAATAAGTTATTCACTAATTGGTAAGGTTATGTATAATAGAGGGAAGGTTATTACAAATAATGGTGAAATTACTCCAATCAGTGGCAAAGAGGTGATTGTTATGGGTGAGGTTATAACATTTTGATGAAAGGTTACTACACTTTGTTGTAAGGTTAGAATTTCTACAAGGAAGATGACAATATTAAATATAAAGTTATCACCTACTTAGGCTAAGTTACCCATTGAAAAGTAAGTGTATCCACTATTGAGGGAGAGTTACAATGCATAAAGGTTAAATTATGGCTGTCAGTGGCAAAGAGATAACCTTTAAGGGTGAGGTTATAACATGGAGATGTAAGGTTACAACATTTATAGGTAGGATTACAATTTTAATAATAAGATTACCACCTATTGAGGTAAAGTTAGCAATAGAACGAAAAGTAAGTTTATCGACAAAAAAGGAACACTTACAATGCATAAAGGTAAACTTACTCCTGTATGTGGGAAAGATGTAATCGTTATGGGTGAGGTTACAACAAATTGTTGTCAGGTTACTACATGGAGAGGTAATGTTATAATATTTAGGGGTGAGGTTAAAACATTTTGTAGTAAGGTTACAACAAGTTGATGTAAGGGTACTACATGTTGATGTAAGGTTAGTACCGTTTGAGGTAGGATTATCACTCGTAAAAATAATGTTAACACCTATAGAGGTAAAGTTACCCATTAAAATAAAGGTAAGTTTATCGACTAAAAAGGAACATTTACAATGCATAAAGGTAAACTTACTCCTCTCGGTTGGAAAGAGGTAACCTTTAGTGGTGAGGGTACAAGAAAGGGTAAATAAGATCGATCGTAAATTCACATGATCGATCTAATATTTTATCTTCTACTTGTGTTACAACATTATAATTGGGATCGATCATACACAATAAAGATCAATCCTAAAAGGATATACATTGCATTTTTATAGATAAAAATAGTGAGTATCATGATCGATCGTAAGTATTTACGATCAATCTTGATAGTATGTTCGATAAAAATTATGCAAGATCGATCTGAATATTTAACGTTATGGACATTAATTAAAAGTAAGGTTACAATTTTGTAGGCAAGATTCCATTTTTTGTTAGTAGGTTTATTGATGTAATAGGCAAATGTATGAGTTTACAGGTGAAGTGAGGTAAGTTATCCATTAATTGGTAAGGTTATGTATAATAGTGGGAAAATTATTACAAATAAAGGTGGAATTACTCCAATCAGTGGCAAAGAGGTAATCGTTATGGGTGATGTTATAACATTTTGATGAAAGGTTACTACATGTTGATGTAAGGTTACAATTTATATAGGGAAGATGACAATATTAAAAATAAGGTTATCACCCAGTTAGGCTAAGTTACTCATTCAAAGGTAATTGTATTCTGTATTGAGGGAGAGTTACAATGCATAAAGGTTAAATTATGGCTGTCAGTGGCAAAGAGGTAACCTTTAGGGGTGAGAGTATGTTCATGGAGAGGTAAGGTTACTACGTTTGTAGGTAGGATTACAATTTTAATAATAAGATTACCACCTATTGATGTAAAGTTACCAATTGAAAGAAAGGTAAGGTTATCGACTAAAAAGGAACACTTACAATGCATAAAGGTAAACTTACTCCTGTATGTGGCAAAGATGTAATCGTTATGGGCGAGGTTATAACAAATTGTTGTCAGGTTACTACATGGAGAGGTAATGTTGTAATATTTAGGGGTGAGGTTAAAACATTTTGTAGTAAGGTTACAACAAGTTGATGTAAGGGTACTACATGTTGATGTAAGGTTAGTACCGTATGAGGTAGGATTACCACTTGTAAAAATAATTGTAACATCTAAAGAGGTAAAGTTATCCATTAAAATAAAGGTAAGTTTATCGACTAAAAAGGAACACTTACAATGCATAAAGGTAAACTTACTCCTCTCGGTTGGAAAGAGGTAACCTTTAGTGGTGAGGTTACAAGAAAGGGTAAATACGATCGATCGCACATTCACATGATCGATCTAAGTTTTTTTATTTCTTCTGCTTGTGTTACAACCTTACTGGGGGGAGCGTCTTTCCTATGGGGGGGAATGGGGAATTGGGATCGATCATAAAAAATAAAGATCGATCCTAATTTTATAGATTGCATTCTTTATATCAAAAATAAGGATGCGTATGATCGATCTTATTTATTTACGATCGATCTTATTTTGCCCACAGGATTTGCTACTCCTGTAGAGGGAAACGTGGACCCCAGCATGATGGACAACAAAATTATTAAATAATTGTTTTCCCTCCCACTTTGAATGTATCCCGCCCAGATGATCCCGCCAAAAGCACTATTACCTTCGTCACTACGCTATACTCCACCACCAACTTGTTCCAAACACAGGGCAACGACTGTAAGCGATGCCGGAGCAGTCCATTGTTGTTGTTAGTCGTGTTTGACGGTAGTTTGATACATTATAATCGTGTATGTGCATTCGATTGAAGCAATATCCATGTAAGTACCGATATATTATTTTTTTTATGCTGTGTAACATTGGGACATATTCAAGTTGTAATAGAAGACATATTATACTCAGGGTAAAGAAGATGTACATCGAATGTAAAAGGGATGCAAATAAAATACATCGGCCATCAACCGCCTGAATTTATTACTGGTGAGGCACTGGATATTTGCCCTAATGATCGACCTGGATGTAGGTTAAAGATGTAGATTAAATCTTTAACATTTGTCCATATGCAGCAAAGAGAATTTAAAGAGAAAAGAAGGTGGTGAAGAAGCGAAAACAAAAAATGAGGTATGTATATTTAACGTGTTAGTATTTGTAATTCGGCGAAGTCATGTTTATCAAGTGTAATGGAAGTAATTTCAGGCAATGAAAGATTGTGCTTTGCAATGGCGTAAGATGACTGATGTTGACAAAGGAAAATACATAGATTTGGCGAATTCATCAAAGTTGGAGTATGAGCGTTTGAAAGGAAACATGAAGAACTCCAATGGGGGAAGTTGAATTATGTTTGGAAAGGCATATATATGTGCACTTATACATAGGAAACAATACATAATATGTATATGTATTTTTCTGATATTATGAAGGTCAAGCTGGGCACAAGATGTTCACCAAGCATGATCATCAAGATAATAGAAAAGTTAAGTGAATAACAACGACGTGGCGTTGAAGAAATTGGTTTGGGGGGAGTGTTAAACCTTAAATGTAAACAAATAAAGAGAGATTTGTGTGCATGGTTAGTGGAGTGCTTTGATCCGGAAGGCTGTGCACTCAATGTGTATGGAAAATCGATGAAGTTCTCTCCTGTAGATGTTGAGTTGATAATGGGACTGAGAAATGAAGGGGCAGATGTGGAGAGGAGCGGGCCCCCTGATAGAATAATTGAGGTATGTGAATCGTTGTTCAAGGGACTCAAGGTTATTCCTTTGAAAGTTCTAGATGGTAGATTAATTGAAATGAAGAGTGATTCTGTTGAGTTCAAGCGTATATTTGTGTTATTTGTACTTGGTTATTTATTGCTTCCCACTATGAAGACCATGGTTAGCACATCTTCCATCCACTCGATAGTAGATGTTGGAGGTTTAGGGAAGAAGAATTGGGTGAAGCTTGTGTATGATGGCGTTATTACAGGAGTGCAGAAGTACAAGCTGAATAATCATCACAATATCAGTGGGTGCATACTTGTCCTAATGGTAATAAATTGTTTACTACACATTTGCATTCTATTATTAATAGCATAATTGGTCATGAACAAAAAGTTTGGCACATTCACCATTTTTGTGAAGCTGTTTTTCCTTGAGCGGGTGACACCATATGGAGTTGTGGATGTTCCATACATGGGTCGAACCCTTCCCCGAATTGCCGCATGGGGTGATCAAGAAATTAATGACCGTATGATTCTTTTAAAGAAGTCAGGCTGGCTACAATATATGCGGGTATCATCTTTTTTCAGTTATGCAATTATCTTTTCATACATAATAATTAATTATATGAAATTTTCATTATAGGTTCCATTATCAGATAGCAATCATGGTTTATCAAACACACATGTGAAAGCAATATTGACAATGCAGGCATCTCAAATGAATAGCGATAAAAGATTTACAGTAAGTGTTGTTGATACTGCATGTACAATACAAATTTAATTTTTTATGTGTGAAATGATATGCAAATGATTGACACAGGCCATTGAACAAAAACTTTGTAATGTCGAGGCCGTTGTGTGCAAAATGCAGTCAAACTTAACTGAAATGATTGTAGAATTCAGTTCATTGATTTCCACTCTGAAAAAAAATGATGGAAACCACATCAGAAGATAGCTCCAATTCTGACGGCATACCACAAGGTCACCCTAATGAGACTGATGTGAAGGATGGTAATGGCAGGAGTAATGGATTGAATGAGTGGGCCATGCATGGATCTGAAAAGCATAATCATATTTCAACATCGTTTTCTGTTGTGAAGTTGGCTGAAAGTATACAGGCAACGGATTTTAACAAAATTGATTCAAATGCACTTGCATTGTTTCAACCCACAGATATTGATTATCCTCAATCGGCATCATACTCCTGTACACAGAAGTCAGGAATGGCAAAGATTCTTCGTAGAGGTTCTAAAAGGAAACCAAGTAAATGGTTGAAGTCACCCTATGTACTCCCGAATGTATGACACGTGTTATATTTTTTAATTTAACGTTTCATGTTTTATGAAACATGTATACTTTGGTAAGACTGTGCTTATTTCATGTATAGCATCGTTGGTTGAATAAGAATGTAAAGAAAGAAGGAAAGTTGGCAGCGTCCATTGATGCCATAAGTAATTGGTTGAAGTCACTATATGAAGTATCCGAGGTAGGTTGTCAAGTGTTCACGCTAATTAAAATCACCATCAAATGTCATTTACATTATTGACATAGTTATTCTAATAGACTTGTCGATCGCAGATGAATATTGCGGACAAAGATGTGAAGGATGAAGTGAATAATGATTTCAGTAGAAAGTGCATTTTTAGGGATCACAGCAGTTCAACGGATGCGTTTTTTAAGGTAACGGGTCATGTTCTAATTACATATCATTTCAGACAAACCCAATAATGTATTTAACTCACAGTTACCTAAAATTGAAATTATTTTGTAGTTACTTGATGGAAGGAAGGATGACATTGAACCTATACTGAATACAGAGAGTGCAATTCAGAAAAGAGGTAAGATTGTCCAAAAGGAAAGCACCAGTGTTGAAGAGATTCATAAGGTTGGTATGTAGTGGTATTGTAATAGATATACCCATGGAATATAGTATTGCACATTAAAAGTTTCTTCCGTTAACTAGATTTCAGATTCGAGTGCGTGTCTCCCACCAGTAATCGTGGATTATCCAGATATTGACGAAATCAATACCATTGATAAGGCAGCAATACTGTCATACATTTTTTATGCTTCTCTAGATATGAGGTATAATAGTGTCATCCAGACAAGTTTGAAATTGTTTGTCATAAATAATACAGTAATATAATTGTGTTGCCGGACAGTGAGGTCTTGGTTAAATTCAGTCACGAGTTCGCAACAAGAAAGTCAATGATGAGTTTATACCCTTTTCAATGGATTTGTGCTGAGGTGAGTTACAGCGAATATTCATGTATTTAGATTAATAAATATTGTAAATAACTCTTAACTGAAATGTCTGTATTCGTATATTGGTTGTAAAGATAATAAATCTTGCTGCATACATTACTATCCAAGGGAGGAAGACGAATCCATTAAATCTGAAGAGTAGATGCTTTCTGTCCACGTACTTTTTGGTAATGCATCCAACCCTTGTCAACGGCATTATCATGATTTTCAATGCATCAACCATAAATTGACTAATGTTAGGACTAATATTTGTGAATATATTCAGCAACAAGCAATTGGAAGAGTATCGTCCAATCCAGGTGTACAATGCACAAATGATTCATTTCTTAACCTGTTTGATTACATAAAAAAATTTGAAGATTGTGACAAGGTTTTTCAAATATATCTTACTTTCATATATATATATATATACAACAATCTACATTCGTACTTATGCATGATCGATGTAGTTGAGCGTGAAGTTGTATTGCTTGACTCTATGCCATTAACGGACAGCGACCGTCGACTAATCGACGTGAAGAAGGTGGTTGCGTATCTTGATTCTTTACTTCAGTGTATTGATTGTTTGTACAAGCCAATTCTCCACACATTCCCTTTGATAGAAGCTGGATGGGCTCCAAGACAAGAAAATGGACACGACTGTGGTATGTTTGTTATTAAATTCATGGAGGAACCTTTGTTAGGTCCTAGCTGGATTGTAAAGGTAATACAACAAATGGACACCTACATTGCACTAAGTGAACCAATTTTCGTATTTCATAAACTAACAATATTATTGGTGGCAGGATGATTCGAATGATATGCGCCGGAAGCTAGCTGTTCAACTGGTCACCCACATTGAAAACAGATTGAGAAACCAAGTTGTTTCCAAGGCACGTATGCGATTGGCTGATGGTGGAAAAATGATGTCATATGCTTGATTTAGTCATTTAGATTAAGCATTTGGCTGTTATTTTGTTTTTTGGATTTTTTAATTGCAGCATCTGTTATATTGGATATATATATATACATATATATATATACTTATATATATATCCAATGTAAACACCTGCAGTGTATACATATATATGTACATACATCAATATATTTATATGAATATGGATTTTGCTATATTACACTCACATGTTTAGTCTACGGTTCTCATAGGGTTAGCCATATGAAGTACATGAACAAAAAGTGTATTTCCATTCCAGTTGTCCCAACACACATCAAAACCCAACATAGTAACATGACTTTTCGGTATTCACAACACCCCCACATAATATATTACACCATCTTCACCCACTGCAATGCAACATTCCCAAGCCAGTATGCAATAAAAAATATCCATGATAAAAAAAGTGCAAACTTTAACTTTCTGGCCAGCTTTGTGGCTCTTTCTTCTTGTGTCTGATGCCTTTTCAGTGATCGCAATAGTCCGGGAATTACATGATTCGATCGGTCGCACATTGGAGGATCATACCATTGGAAATAATTGCACCCACCTGTCTCCTGCATGTTGTTATGTTGGTTAACATTATGATGTATTTCCAAAAAATTAAAAAATTAAAAAAAATATTAAGGAATAAATATTTTTGAAGAATATTAGTATCTTACCCCATATCTCTCACAGCCAATAAACCTCCTACCTGGGTTTGAATCTGTCCATGAGGTCCTCAATATTCCCATTCTCCTACAATTGCATTCTTGAAAGTCCATGAGTCCTATAAGCTTATACCAGAGGGGTGTAAAGTGAATTTTTTGACCCTTTGAGCTGAGTGTTACTCTCTCCCTATGTATTCACATATATAAGAAGGTTGTTGCTGTTGGCGGGAACATTTCCCTCCACTTTTGTGTACTGCATAGGCTGGTGAATTGTCCAAACTCACCCTGTCTCATTTTTTATGCTGGTTAGTCTCCAAAAATCTCCCTTGAGATTTGACAAGCAACCCATCAACATGAACATGGTTTGATTCAAATGTACAGACTACAAAATGTCTGGTTATTAATTTTTTCTAATTAAATATTACTCATAAAAATTTGATAATTTGGTAAGGTAACCTTTATGTTGTAAAAATAATTTTTTGTAATCAGTAAATTTAATGTATTTATTTTCTTAAAGAGTGGATTGTAAGAACTAAAAATATGACATAATTTATTAATTGACGAATTGGCCATTTCCAACTTCATTTACTTGGCTGAGATAGAGAGAGCCTAACTTTGGGGGAAAAAAAACTATATTACTATAGCCGGAAAACAAAATTAGTAATTACAATCAACATCACAAATTTTAAAATTTTTTTGTAAGAAAGAGAAATTTTACTCATCTCATGCAAAAGTTACACAAGTTTGAGAAGCAAAATTCCTCCTAACCATGCCAAATCTATACATAAATAAGGAATCGAAAAAGCAAAAAATTCGTCTTTGTCAAATGTGGAAGACCTTGCTGATTTTGCATCAATAGGAGCTTTGCATAACTGGTAAGATGAAAAAGGCATCAGAAAAATCTGTTCAAATTCTGCGTTGAACCACATTTTTTGTTAAAAAATAAGCTACACCAGTTACTTCCTTTTAGACATGATCAATCTGGAAATCAAGTGTGCTCAAAATCCTGTGTCTATATATTGTAGAACAGTCCAAAATTTGGAAGAGCATATCACTTTACCCAACACCATATTTACCAAAACATGAGAGCTTGAATCACTCAAAATTCTATATACCTCTAACCCATACCACTATTTCTTCAATTTTGTTTATTTAAAGAAAGAAAATTTATATTTCCAAAAAGAATAAATATCAAGACGCAGTGAACAAGAAGTTGTAAAAAATATGACAAATGGCTTTAATCCTTCAACACAAATTAAACCATGTCTAATTACAATCAACAAATATGTCAAACTAAGAACTACTGCCTGCATACTCCACTCCATGCTCCAATCAGTAGCAAAATATTCGGACCAACATAGCAGAGCAGCCCAGCAATCAGACCCTCAGACAATCCAGCAAAGCAGAAGCTGACCAGACAGCACCCCAGATCAGTGCAGACAGACCCTCCATCAAAAAGAAGCCCAAAGTAGTCCAGTGCAGAGAAGAATGAGCCAAGACAAACAACTCCAGACTGCCTACCCAGACTCATAAAAAAAAAACCCCCTTCACCTGGCACCACCCTCCACATCACAGCATACAGAAACAGAACATTGCCCAATCAGTCTGGCATAGCAAATAGAACCAGTAACATCAGTCAGAAGCACATCAACCAACCCATACCACTATAATTGTTAGTCCATCCAGTAAACAAATTCCTCTCAATAAAATTGTTAACATCTTAATTTAGCAATAAAAAAATTATCATGTCATCTTGGAGTATGTATACACATTGTATGAAAAATATAAAGATGCATCCACCTTTATGGTAAGCTTATGTCCATGAGCTTTAATGACTTGCCAATTATTTCATCTCGCTTTGTATTTTGTTGATGGATAACCAGCTTTACTGTTAGATCCTTTCTAACATTTGACGACGATGCCTGCATACAATTTGAAGTGTTATAACATGTGCAAAACTGAACAATCGAGCAAGAAAAATTAACAGGAATAAGACATTCACCTTCATTATAGGTTGGCCCAGATGAGGTTGATGGATCATATTGACAACTTCAACTCTACAATCATATCCATTCACCTGTTTGGGTGTCCAACTTGGTTCAATCACGGGCCATGTACTGATTACTCTTTCAAAATGTTCGTTAATCTGGCAAATAAGTTCACCCAATGTTGTAACCTACTCAGTCATACAATGCAATAAGTTACACTTGACAAATCCACCCTCAAATGAGTTGGATGGATCATATTTTGCATTTCAAAGTATATCACACATACCACATCATCCACTTGCTTACGTCGTGCATGCTTCATTGTTGGACTTGGAAGAGTATCCAGTAGGAGGACTTCTTCCTGTTGTATGTCTACAACGCATAAGAACCAATGTTTTTTGCCGTCGTTTATGGGGACATATATCTACATAAGGCAATTGTAGTCAGTACTAATTACTATGGTGACGTACGTAATTTCAGATATTATGATTTTGTAATGCAGAATCTGTTGTCAGTTTTTATCCAGTCATACCTTGTCACACATGGTGATGTCGTGGATGTATCGTCCACACAATCTCATGACTTTTCGTTGCATTTGATCACCAGGTCTCTTTGCTACAATTTAAGGATTTTGTGAAATTATAAATGCGTAATTACATAGTGAATAGTAAAACAAAATATGATCATAGTGAATGAAGAAAATCACATAAAAACAAAAATTTAGCATTAGTGTATTACCGCAAACCAAGTCGGAATATACCACCTGGCCTTCTGTGTGTCGTTCTTCCCCATATCTGTTGGTGGCATAATGCATGCAGCGACATTGATTAACTGTGTACAGAAATATAAATATTTATAATTGCATACATTTAATCCATCGCCAATTAAGTCAAAAGTGGGTATAAAAAATTGGGAATATTATATAACTCACCTCACTCGGTAACCATTGTCTAGGTCCCAATGACTTCATTGTCATTCTGGTCGCATGAAATTTTTCAAACTGAACAAGCGTCTCACTGTCAAATTACAAGATGTAAGGTATGATTAGCATAAGAACCCTAGTATGTACTAAACACGTACACATTGTGATAATGGTGACATACTCTGCATCAAGTCCCTCATGAAAAATGTAGTTCAATATTGCATTTCGTACATCATCACTAACATCAGTCATATGGGGAACCAACCCATCAACATCCTGAAAGTGTCGTGTCGCATATAATATTTTAGGTCCATCTGCACTACAAATTTTAATTGGTTTAAAGTTGTGGGTAAAATAACCTCATTGTTGCTGTCATCCCGAACCTCCGCTTCACTTGAACCCTCCAATACTCCCTGTTTCACATTCTACACCACATAAAAATACAAAGCATGACACACAAGTACTATGGTATAGGATAACACAGTAATATAGTGTACTAACCTGGACATACTTCTTTGCAGGGGGATCTCTGACAATTTTACACACCTTTTCAGAAAGCATTTTCATCATCTTTTTAATTTCAGTTACTTCACCTGTGAACTTTGCAGACAATGTTTCATGGTCCGTATGAAATTCAGCCAATGCAACCTCAACCTTAGACAATCTCTTGTCAAAATCCTACATAACACATTGAAGTGACAGTCATGGAAAATATTAATCTAATGATTTGTATTGTTCTACCTCCATATAGATCCTACATAAAGGTAACATGCATGATATGAGCGTAAGAGACGCTTGTTGTCGTCACAGTACTCCGCACATCAGTGACAAGAACACTTACTGAATGTTCAAATGTTGTCCTCTCGTTGCGGCCATCATATTGGTCAGGAACTGTCAGTGACTCTTCAACTGAAACCATTAGCTATGATAATCCAAATATTAGTTAATACCATACGATATATAAAGAATATATGCCATAATGAAATAATTAACAAAAAACAAACTAATTAAAGAGTATAATATCATTCATAAGTTACTCCTTTTTTTTTGTAACCACCCAATTTTTTCAATGAATTCATGCGCTGGCATATTTCTTTGTCCCCCCAAACTGCAATCCGAGGGAATGGCCGTGACAGAAATGGAATGTATGATTCTCCCACTGGTGTCACGCGCTCAAAATAGAAAATTTGCAAATGGATAACGTTCATTTAATTAATAAAACTGCTTTGAATAAGAAAGCAGTATAATGAATTAATAAATAACAACAGAACGCAATACTTGTAGCACAATGATACAACTACAAATATTACGCCTTGATTTTGCCTTGAAATTTTGTATGCCTTCAATTATACCATCATAAACAAATTTGCTCCAGTTTATAGATGATAATGCATTTACATCCACAAGGGGCCTGACGTACGAACTATTAATTGTCATTTTCATGGTGGGGGAAAGAAACCGGCCTATTATGAATAGAGCAAATAGTCGTCTAAAAGTAAATGAATCGTCTTTCATTTCTTTCAGTTTCCCAACCAAAGTATTCAATGACATTTCCCTCTGTCCATTAAAAATTGATTTTTGAACTTCCTCCAATTGGTCCGTAGCACATGCAGTATCACAGTCAACGCCTGTGTTTGACAACCCCAGTATGTAATAAACATCGTCCGAGGAGAACTTAATTGATTTACCATGTACATGTAACATAGACGTAGTTGGATCAAATTTTTTCACCAACCACTCGCATAAGCTCCTCCTAACCACAGTGCATTTCATGGACGTCAACCCTTCTAAACCCATTGACTTCACTGCACGTTTCTGATCATCACTCAACCCATTTACAACTTGTATGATACTTGATGGCGAACAACGTGTACCCATTAGTATCTGAATATACATGTAATGCAGCAAATAAATATTTCAAAACAAATAAGTTATGTTACAATGCAGTGTTGAAAAATGCTGTAATATATATGTTCATAGTACATACCATTCGCTTCTTCTTCGCATCAACACCCAAAGTGCCACCATGTGAAGCTGCAGCGGCTGGCATCTTCTCAGTCATTCTTTTCCCCACTTCAACAATAGCCTTCCTCTTCATGGTAAACAAAAAACAGACACGATTGGTAAGATAACTATTGTATATTTTGTAGCATTTAAGAAAACTAGTATTAACTCATGCCGGAAGGATTGGTTTTTTTAAAAAAAAATCGAGCACCCGAAAGAGGTGAGGCACTATAAATTTAACAACAATTAACAGATATGCATTCAAATTAATGCCCGCAAACCATCAAATTAACAACAATAATTTTATCCAAAAATATCAAGTCCATATTCTATAATGTAATTTTGTGTGTGGGTGTGTGTCTCATAATGACAGAGAGAGACAGAGAGAGAGGAATCCATGTTCCTTGGGAGAAGACGAATGATGTGGCGCACTGGCGCTAGTGATGTCACCGACGCTTAATAGAGAGAGACGAAAAAGAGATACAGAGATGGATAGATAGAGAGAAATAGAAGTGCAGGTATAATACAAAGAAAATTTAGCATTAGTGGTATACAGATTTAAAATCAATGTAAGGACACTATTTTTGCAAAATTTCCTCTAAAAATATAAAAACAAAAAAAAAAAAAAAAATGAAACCCTTCAAAGATTCAAGTTTGTACTCCTATTAAAAAACATGTAGTTAACTTCTACTCCGAAATGTGAATAAAATTGAAAAGTTTTAAACAAATATTTCAACAAACTTGTCTTTTTTAAAGATATAACAAAGTGAGATTCATTTGTACAATCAATCTAATGCTAGAGATAACACATAAAAACAAGCTCATATGAGAGTCCACATCTTAGTCACATTCTTCACATACATAGAACTGGAATGCGCAGAAACATGTTGGTACCAATATTATAAGCTTGTTGAAATGGGTTTCAAGGTACTAAAAAAATTTAACAACAGAACCACTAGTCATTTATATCAATCATTTAAAACTAAAGTGCATCAAAATTCTATCAATCATTCAAACATTCACAATACCTTGACAGATTTGTTTTAAATAAATGCATCGGATTTCCCATGTTTTAGTGGTTGAAAGTGCAATGTATGTGCAAATCCCATCCATTAAAACAAAATCAAAAAATGTACTTGGGTAATTAATTGTATCCCATGAAAATACACCACCCGCGCCAACATTGCTTGTTCCTGAGGTTAAAATATGTCATTTGACAAACTCTCAATCTTTTTTGCTCCGCTAAAAAGCCCTTGTGTACTATTTCACAGAGGAAAGCGTACCAGATATCACTCCTGCTTGCGTAGTTGTTATGTGTAGAAATTTTCGAAGTCAAGTTGATGATGTTAAGATCAGTAAATTTTTAAATGTACTCATCAAGTAGCAATCGCAAGTACTCGCATCATTTGTAATTTCAGTTAACTAAGAAATATGTCACTAGGAAAAATATAGTTGAATACAAATATTAAAGCAAATAAATATAAGCTAAACAGAGCGTAGTAACAACAATAAACTTGTTCCATGCATATATATAAGGAGTAGAACATACAAAATATTCACACAGTAATAATTAAACCAAATGAAACAACACATTAAACTTGATAAATTAAAAGCATTCTACCCAAATATTCTAACTTGATCCGTAAAATCACATGAGTTATGGTAATAAATTACTCCTCCGCAAACTATTTCCACATAATACGACAATTAAGAAACAAACAAATTATTAAAAAATTAGCAAACTCCCCATTACCAATCTCAACCCCATATCATAGAAAGCTAACATTCACCGAAAGGTCACCCACATATACACACATGCTGCTTGTATAATTACTATAATCGTAGGTAAATAATATAGTTAAAAATATGTTCATATGTAAAACAAGCTCACATCCAACAGTGTTAGAGTAAACATTTGACCTCCTCATAGTCCTATAAAATTTGTCAATTTTGTAGAGAGTGCACAACGATAACAGACCAAGCACCAAAATCCTTCAACCATAAGCCTATAAAATGACTTAATTCCACCTATGAAGTAGTTACTTAGATATGAACACAAACCCATTACAAATATATCAAGTTACGGCACCAATAATTAGTTAGATAAGATTGTTAGACCAAATGACCACAAAAAATAAAGCATACCTATTTCAGATAAACAAAGCTATAGTATACCCCAACCACGCATCTTAAAATTTGATCGATCATGAATGACAAAGCTATAGTATTCCCCATACAAACCACAAACAATATAAATCCTCACCATATTGACACCCAAGTATTGCAGCAATGAAATCTCACCAATTACTTAACCAAAATACATATAAACATGGTAAATTTTATCAAAATCCAAATTCATCTCGAAATTCCACAAAGCAACATAAATTCAGCAGGCCGAATTCAAATTGCCTTCCAAAAATTAATGTATAAACAAACCAACACAAATTAATGAAAAAACCTATTTTATCCTCAAACAAAACGAACCCAAATCAGCCAGATGCAAACCTATTTGAGAACCCAGTTGCAATTATGTAAAGTATTTTGTAACACACCTAAAATACCTGAGAAGCCTTGGGCGATATCCAAATTTACAAATCTGGGTTTAGGTCCAAATGACACCAGACCCTAAAGGGTGAGGTTTGCGTGGTGGTGGGGGGAGAGGATGGAGGGGTGATGGTTGTGATAGTGGTGTGGGCCTGTGTTGATGTCAGATTGTGGAGAGAGAGAGAGAGCGAGAGAGATATACCTGTGAAAGACTCCTGGCGTTTTCGAAATGGGTAAAGACTCCTGGCGTTTTCGAAATGGGTATCCGGAGTGGGTTGGCGTGGTGGTTGTGATAGTGGTGTGGGGCTGTCCTGATGGCAGATCATCGTTGCCCGAGTGGGTTGCGTGGTGGTGGGGGAGAGAGACCTGGGAGGGGCCAGTGGTGTAGAGAGAGAGAATGGTTAACAAAGAGATAGAGAGAATACAGAAAGGCGGGGGGGGAAGTGAAAAAAAAGGGAAATTTGCAGCGGGAGTGGGTGGGCGGGAGAACCGTTGTAATGGAGTCGGTTTACAGGAATAAGACATTGATTCATTTTTAACCCGCATGTGTTAACCCGCATATGGAGGATCCTAATTTTATGACCCGCCCAACCCAACAGAACCATCTTAATTGTCATTAACTTACTTCATTCAATTAAGCAATACATATCCCACCTACCAAATACTCTATTTATCAATTTCTGTAAAGACCATCCACAAATTTCCTAAACAACTCAACACAGCCATGTTCTTTAAAACAGTAGAAGTGCAGGAAAGATGCGTCATGTAGTCAAGTGATCTCCCTACAACTATACATCGTTTAAATTAGGTATGAAACCTTTTGTAATAATGTGGGTACTATGATTTGTGGTATATATGCAATAGTTTGTTTATTAATAAAATATAGAAGTACTATATTGCTTATAATATATGCAATTTTGTATTGAGTCAATGAACAGGTATGCTGCATTATCGGATAAAAATTGTATCAAAATTTAGCAAACATATTATAACTCCACCTATTTTTGTAATTCCATAGCTGGAGTAATGGCGGGTTCGATCGGTGACAAAGGTAAATGTGTACTACTAGATCTTAATGTTGCCGTAACAGATGATGATTACGAGAATCATATCCAAAATGATCAAACAATTTCTGATCATGATGTCGAGGAAAATAGAGTCGATGGGTTGACAGTGGCTGAGGTAATGCAAATGACGTTCACCTCACATGATGCGGCTGAAGAGTTTTTGTAAAACCCGGGAAAATTTGAACTTTTTCTGAAAAAGGGCAAAATGGTAATTCTCCACCTTTATGCGTATTTGAAATAATCATGTTCTAGACCTCGGATGAGGAAACGGAGTGCGCCATTGGATTCACAACGCGAAATCTAGTAATCACTAGAAATTTCGTCGAATTCCGAGATAGTCGGATTTTTGCACGTCGTTCGAGGCGACTGCGTGGCGAATGTAATTTTAAAGGTCCCCAATAATGGATTTTATAAAATTTCCTTATAATTGGATTAAAGTTCCAATAAAATTCATTTGGACTTAATCCGGGACTTAATAAATCATTTCGGGACGAAAAACGGACCCGGACGAGGGGGGCATGTGGCGCGATGTGCACCGCGCATCGGGGTTATAAATATCCACAAATATCTGTGTTTTAGACACAAAAAACCAGTGTGTTTACTGGTCTGGACGTTGGGGAGAAAAGAGAAGAAAAAAAAATTCATCTCCAAGCTTCCCGCTCCGATTCCGGGAGTTCCGTCGGTCGGAATTCGTCGATTCAAAAGGCAAAGTTCATCTACGCAACGAGGGCTACGCGTGGGTACCAAAAACCACAAGTTTTACCGAAGGTGAACGGATGAGGGTATACGAAAATCAAGATTCGAGTTGTATTTTGTTGCTCGGATTCCGTTGAGCTAGAAGGGAGAAGTGATCACGTCGACGAAGGCTACGCGTGGGTACCAAAAACAACGAATTTCACCGAAGGTGAAATTTCGGGAGTTGGGAAAATCAAGCTTCGAGTTGGATTTTCGGGTCTTGGGAGCTTCCTACGGGATTCTCACGCTACAAGAGGTAGGGGTTCTCCTACTTGGGTTGATTTCTTACCTAGAAATGCCTATGATAAATGGGCTGGATATATATATATATATGTATATTTATATATATTGACCTATGTATACATATATTTATATGTATATGGTTATGGAATAATGAAGATGGTGGGTAGGTTGTTAGAAAATTACACTTGCCTATTGGTGAAATTTAGGTAAAATAATTTTATCCTAAATTGGTATGTAGAAATTGCCTATTGGAATTTCTTGAATTATGTGGAAATTGGGCATGATATGTGTTACCATGTTGTTTGCCTTGAAGGTGTTTGACAAAATATCTAAATGGATTGAAATTGTTATATGATAAATAATATGTTATGCCTTATGTGGTAAATGAAAATCATATGTGTACGATATGATTTATGTTGAAATTGTGAATGTCAGATATATATTTTGATATATCAATTGTTGTGATGAAGCATGAAATTTATACGTTTATAATGTAAATTGACATGGAATGGAATTGATTATGTTAATTTAGTCCATATGGCATGCATTACATATGTGACATAATTTTATTGCAATGATACATCGCATTGCATATGCACGGGGAATTCACATCATGAGTGGTGTGTGTGTGTGCATGGTTGTTGTTAATACCATATGTTGGAATGTGGTAGAGACAGTTCATATGGCATTCATTACATATGAACCTTGCATGAGAGAAGCAATGGGTCATTACATTGCATATGTACGGGAACATCACATACATGGACATTGTGTCATAATGATGTTGTGCATGAGTGTTTGTACCACAAACTATGTGGTATTATGGGAGTCTAATATGGAGATAAATTGCTCATTGGCATTCATGACATATTAGGCATAAGGTGATGTCACATTCATGGGAAACTTGCATGAGTGTGGGGGGGTAGTTGCATATATCAATCATCATGCTTGGTGGTTGGTGGATGGGCTCGGGAAAGTTGGATTGATTATTCAACTGAGTCGCATGGTTGCATGAAAAAGAAGAAAAAGATTGGGTCGGGGTTAGCAAGAAGGGGCAAGACGACCTCTCGGGTGCAAGGCCCGGTGTTTTGGATACGCACTTCCGTTGGTATAAGAGCCCATAAAGTGTGTTGGTGTACGCGGCACCGTTGGTGGAAAGAGTCCATAAATCCCGTGTCGGTTGGGTTCCGTTGGTGGAAGTCCATAAACGCCCACCCCAAAGAAAGACCCGGAGATTTTCTTAAATTAGTTATTGGGTGAGTAATACCAATGGCGGGGGCTTGAGAAGTCCGGTTTTTATACTCATGGCATTGCATGGGGGAAAGGAGCCGGGAAGGGCTCGGGTTGAGTACATGAGTCTCATCTCATTTCATGGGGCTTAGGTAGCCCGGTTTAACATACATGGCATTGACATGTAAAGGGAGTCAGAGTGGACTCGGGTTGAGTGCACATGGGTGGGTCTCACCTCATTCATGGCATGACATTATAGCATTACATCATTTAATTGTATATTATTTGATGGAATGGTTACGGATTTATGGATGTTGCATGTGAACATTTCATATGCATATAGGTTGAGGAGTAGCCTCTGTAGGAAATACTCTACTGGGCGTTGGCTCACCCTATACGGGAACACATTTCAGGTGGGAGAGATACACCGGCGGATGGCTCCATTTTGGACCCTCATGCTTGAAGAAAGCCGCATGTGGCTTTACTTAATGTTTTGTGTAATTACATGTTAGAAACTATATTTTGGGGCATGTAATGCGTAAAATAATTGTAATAGAACTTATAAAGACTATTGTTAGATTAGCCTTTCATGTTTTGATTTAAGTATGGTTAATTGGACCCAGTGTGGCCAATGTTTACTTATACATGGACCCGGTGCGGCCTTTGCTTTATATTTGACCTCGGATGGGTCTGGTAATTGTGTATTGCACAGGTTGGGTATTGGGTAGAGCTCCCCATACAAAGGAGACTCTGCCCAAATTTCGTTAAGTTATGGACCCCAGTAAATGGGGCATAACAGTGTGATATCGAGATACTAGGTATCTACAGGTATTCCGCGGGTTGATGGGTAATCAACGGACCCCCGGATTTTGGGGTGTCACAATTTTATAACAATTACGCAAAATTTTTGGGATTTAGTGTTCGGAAGGATGACTTGAAGTGTAACAAAAATAAAATTCCTGTGTCAAGACGTTGGGTTTGTTCAAGAGAAGGTTATCAATCACCCAAACACCTTGACCGCAGTGACCGCATCCGGGAACCAATAGGCTTAACAAGGGTGGGATGTAACGCATCTTTTCGTGTCAAGTTTGACAATGGATCTGAACAATGGGTTGTAAAGGAATTCGTGCCGGAACATAATCACCAATTGGTTACACCACGTGGTGTCCCATTCTTTCGATCGCATAGGCGTGTGAAGAGTCCCGACAGAGAACAAACAAATGCATTGCGTAATGTTAGCATACATACAAGTCAAGTAAGGGATTTTTTTATGCAACAAGCAGTAGGTTATCATAATGTTGGATTTACCATGAAAGATTTGTACAATGATGTTGCGACAGAACGTTGCTCACAACTTCAAGACAGTGACTCGGAGGGGGAGTTAAACTACTTTAGTGGAAAAAAAGAATCAGACCCTATGTTCTATTTCAACTACAGTGTCCATGAAGATAAGTCACTAAATTGTTTGTTCTGGGCAGACTCATCCTCACGGCTTGACTATGCATGCTTCGGCGATGTCTTGGTATTTGATACCACATACCGAACTAATGCCTATAAGAAACCTTTTGTTTTACTTGCAGGTGTCAACAACCATAACGCAACATCAATTTTTTGGTGCACCTTGCTCTCAGATGAGACTGTTGCAACATACATGTGGGTATTGCATACTTTCTTCATGCAATGGATGGTAAGACGCCTATTTCTGTTGTCACCGATGGTGATAAGGCCATGACAGGAGCAATAGAGCAAGTTTTCCCCAATGCAACACACAGATTATGCAGGTGGCATTTGACAAGAAATGTGTTGTCAAATATTAGTGCTGACAATTTTGTTCAACAATTTAAACATTGTATGTGTGGTCGCTAGAGTCCGGAAGAATTTGAGGATCGATGGAAAGCGCTGGTGGATTCATTTGGATTGGAGAATAATAATTGGATATCAGAAGTTTATTTCAAACGGTCAAAGTGGGCTGAAGCATATTTAAGAGGTAAATTCTTTGCGGGCATAAAAAGTACACAACGATGTGAGGGTATGAACTCATACTTCAATCATTTTTTGAAGACCCGTCTCCGACTCTTTGAGTTTGTGCGGCAATACGATCGGACTTTGGGAAGGATCAGGGAGAATGAAGCAAATGATGACCATGATACCCAACACACATCCCCGGTGACAACCACACAATTGCGATGTCTTGAAGATCATGCAGCATCCATATATACACGGAAATTGTTCTTCAAAGTGCGGAATAAGTTGAAGTCTGAATCCATGTTCTTTGTAGTCCAAAAAATTGACAACGGGATCCATTGGAGTTACTACTTGTCTCACTATACACAACCAGAATCAACATGGAATGTCATATGTTCTCCTCAAAATTATAGTATGAAGTGCAACTGCTTGAAAATGGAATCTGTTGATATTCCATGCTGCCACATCATAACAGTACTAAAATATGAGCACATTAAACGGTTCCCTCCGAGTCTCATTATGAAGCGCTAGACTATTTCCGCAAAGGGAGATTTAGGAAATGAGGATGTGCCGACAACAAGTAACACTCTGACCATTTCTACACGGTATGCTGGACTAATGGCCATGTGTAGTCGTATGTGTTACTATGCTTCGCATGGTTACAAATCAACTTAGGACCTAAGAAGTACATT
Organism: Ilex aquifolium; assembly: GCA_951799425.1. NCBI lineage: Eukaryota > Viridiplantae > Streptophyta > Magnoliopsida > Aquifoliales > Aquifoliaceae > Ilex > Ilex aquifolium. The sequence continues at coordinate 9,429,461 of OX637399.1, read as the reverse complement.
GCATGGATTAACCTCTCAGCTGAAGACCAATCATGAATCCCTTGGTAGAGCAGAGGAGACCTCTTCACAACACAAAAGTAGGACTACTGAGTTAAATAAGTTTGGGGTAGCTGATCCACAAATGGTTACAACAAAGGGACATCCAGGCCGTACACGAAATAATAATCCATTTACGTCCCGAAGATGTAGCAAGTGCAGGGCAACCGAGCATAATATTCGTAAATGTCCTTTGTTGACTACCTAGATTACTGATCCATATGAGGACATGCCCTTTTCACAAGCAGGTGGATCCCAGCAACCATTGCCAACTCAGGAACCTATTGACCCTTTCGCACATGTACGTACACATGGGTGGAGTTCAATAACATCTTTATACCACAAAGTTCCCCTTGTATTTGCTGCTTTATAAGTTATCAAGCAATGCACCATTTAACTGACGATTATTTATCGATACATTGACTGTTCAGGATGACTTTAATGACTTTCACTCAAGTGGTAATGGACAATTCTTCACTCCACTTTAAGGGTTGTCCAGGTGAGCATTTTCATATCGTTGGGAAAGTTGCATAATAAACATTATTTACATTGACTAAAAAATTCAAGAACATTTTCCATCGGCTATAACCACCACTTTTGCACAAGTTTTTTTTGTATAAAACTCATTTTTTTACAACTTTTATGTACACAAATCAGGTGTGACAAGTTTCAAGTATGCAACTCATTTTTGACAAACTTCTACAATTGCTATATCACAAACACGATCCAGGTGGGCTTCACCTACAGTTCTATTAATAATCTCATTTACATGTTTTTCCTCTGCACCCTTACCTATCCAACTGACCAGTATGTTGTTGTTTTCTTCTTCTAATGTATGTTGCTTTGTTGCTGAACTAACAAATATTATGCACTATTTCACTTATAGGCAGTTAATAGTTTGGTTTTGGGAAGTATATGGAATTTTTGGGGGTAAACAAAGATGGCTGAGAGGGAGGAACTACTGCTCTATACAAGGGCCATTGCTTTGTTGTATTACTCTTGTCAGTGGAATGAGGTAACCTTATAGCAGTTATAATCTTTAGGGCTGAGGTTATAACATTTTGATGAAATGTTACTACATGTTGATGTTAGGTTACTACATTTTGTAGTAAGGTTACTACATTTTGATATTAAGATACAACTGTAATGTTGCTGGAAATAATTAATTTGTAAAAACTAATATTAACATCACCATACAACAAAATATTTCATACCATTGCCAAAAGATTTTGTTCAACAGAATTGATTACATTTTATAGGTTACAAGGTCGCCAATTCTAATATGGCCCAAAAGATTTACAAGCATATACACATTTCCATTCATACAAATTTCTTCCACACATAACCCATCAACATTTCTTTCCATACTCTTTAAATTCCTTGTAAAGTCCATCAATCTTATTCTCCAGCTTTTCCAAAGATCCCTTCATGCATTCTTGAACGGCATGCAACTGTGTGGCCAAACAATTTTGCCCAGTTACTATTTCCTCTAGCTTTTCTCCAATAGTATTCATGTTGAATGGACTAGCACTTGAACCCTCACCCTCTGTCACAGTAATGCCCTCAGTTTGGGAGTAAGACACCTGTGATACAGTCTTGGCACAATTTCTAGGCCCAACATGACCGGCACTTTTTTTCATAGTACCCTCATTTATCATACCCATGGCAGCAGTATACGATTCGCCAGGTTCAATCACAACCCCATAAAACTTCACAATATTTGTAATTAAAATAGGAAATGGTAGACTTCGTCTGCTATCCTGCAACTCATAGGCATTCATAATTAGCTGGAATATGTAATGGGGAAGGTCAATGCATGCCCCTTTACCAATCGCATATAGAAGTTGAGCTCTATCATATCCAAGTTCAGCTGTATGTCCTTTGGGATCAATGTTACAAGCAACTATTATGTTTAACATCCTATAAGGCAAACGAAGGTCTTTCTGATATATTTTACTGTTCTCATCCACCCATTCGATAGCAACATCACAAATTGTCTCAATAACCGTTTCCATGCTAGAGACTTCCTCTTTACTTTTGTAAGGAAATACAATGGTATTCTCAGTGATGACAGGCCTGGGAACTTTCAACATTTTTGAAATAAAATCATGGGAAACTTCTATTTCTTTACCCCTAACTACAGACTTCAAAGTGTGCCCAACCTTATCAAAGTCATGTAAATTTGCATAAAACAATCTAACTACGTTGTTATATGTCTTATCATCCTTCTTAACATCAAAGATGTTCTCCCAACTACGACCTCCAAAAAACTTAGGACACTCGGTATTAACTAACTCACCAAGTGCAACGTCTCGTTCCACTAACAATGACCGATGACAAAAACAGGTTTCAAACAATGTTTTTGCTTCTTCGTTCAAGAAACCAGTGTCACCTTTCGAACTCTTACCTGTTTCACCATCATTCTTCTTCTGGGCAGTAACGACTTGCTTAGTCGTCCCATTCACTGCCTTCCTCTTCTTTGTCGCTCGGGCTGTTCCTCCGGCCATGCCGATCTACATCTTCTTTGATTGAATGTACAGAGCACTCATTTTACAATCGATTTGGGGGATGGGGGGATGTACTGTCCTTAACTCGTTCAAGCAAATGGGATTAGGGTTTGGGAGAACTCAGTAATTTGGGGGGAAATACACTTGCAATGGGTGCCAATAGCACTTACGGTTCAAAATGACAAAAATAACCAACATCTAATGAGTATGCCCCTCCCAGACTTGAGGTGTTTTTTGTAATTTCATATTTTTTTATTAGAATCAAATTTAAGGTATTTTTTTTGGGCAATTTCGGTTGATCAATCTTAATTTTTTGGATCGATTCCAATCTTTAAAATAAGGGTTCATATTTGTACTTTTTTTTTTTAAGTAAATTATCATATCATATTTTTTGTGATCAATCTACCATTATTTGATCGATCACAATACATTCAGTCTCTTATCCATCACAATTTACTTGTTCAATCACAAAACTTTCAATCAAATTTAGCATATTTTTATTGAACAATTTCTGTTGATCAATCGTAATTTTATGGATTTATTACAATCCTTAAAATTAAAATAAAGGGTTAATATTTTGAATTTTTTTCCAAGTAAATTAGCATATTTTTTTGATCGATCATCTATTATTAGATCAATCACAAAACATTTAGTCTCTTATTCATCACAATTTACTTGCTCCATCACAAAACATTCAAATCGAATTTAAGGTATTTTTTATTCAACAATTTCTGTTGATCAATCATAATTTTATGGATCGCTCACAATCCTTAAAATAATGGTTAATATTTCTAATTTTTTTGGAAGTAAATTATCATTTTTTTTTCTCATCGATCTCCCATTATTACATCGATAAAAAAACATTCATTCTCTTATCCATCACAATTTACTTGTTCAATCACAAAACTTCAATCGAATTTAGCATCTTTTTATTGAACATTTTCTGTTAATCAATCGTAATTTTATGGATTGATTACAATTCTTAAAATTAAAATAAAGTTTTAATATTTCGAATTTTTTTTCAAGTAAATTATCATATTTTTTTGATCGATCATCCATTATTAGATCGATCACAACACATTTTAGTCTCTTATTCATCACAATTTACTTGCTCGATCATAAAACATTCAAATCAAATTTAAGATATTTTTTATTCAACAATTTCTGATGATCAATAATAATTTTATGGATCGCTCACAATCTTTAAAATAATGGTTAATATTTCAAATTTTTTTTTAAGTAAATTATCATATTTTTTCCTGATCGATCTCTCATTATTAGATTGATCAAAAAACATTCAATCTATTATCCATCACAATTTACTTGTTCGATCACAAAAAATTTACTCCTTCTCAAATCGAATATTTTTACAAATATGATCGAACTTACCTATGCTGATCGATCGTAATTACACTGCTCCACTCAATTATACCTACTGTTCCCAAAGAAGCCCCCACTTTCATCCATCATGTTGTAACTCTTTTTAACATATCGATCGATCATTTTTTACTATGATCGATCATTATCCTCTTTGGAGCACGCAACTTCTAAAATCGAACATATTTACAAATGCCTTAAAAAAAAAAAAAAACATATTTACAACTGTGATCCATCTTAAGTATACCGATCGATCGTATTTATAACTACTGTTTCCCAGCAAGCCACCCAACTACACCCATTTTGTTGTAACTCATATGACATTTCAATCAATCATTGAATATTATGATCGATCATAAACCATTTTGAACTTTACCCTTTTAGTCGGTTGTCCCCTTCTACTCTACTTTTTCCAATGTTTTTTTCCTCTGACAACACCAAGCAGGCTTTCGGTACCGTACCGCATTTTGACCATTCGGTACCGAAGCCTTCCCCTATTCCTTATATATGACACATCTCACTGTTAAGTTCCTCCTCCCTGCATTTGTCCTAGTTGCTGCCTCATCAGCGAGGGTGGAAGGGGGCATGGGTCAGGGTGGGCAGGTTCCCCACCCCCCCCCCCCCCCCAAAAAAACTTTTTTTTTTATTAGTTATGTATATATATTATATATTTGTATAATATATTATTTGTGTCCATCCAAAATAAAAAATAAAAATATTAGGCCCACATTATCTACCCAAAAAAATTAAAAAATTAAGCTCATTTAAAACAAAAAAATTTGAGCTCATCACTATCTACCCAAACTTATTAAAAAATCAAATCTATGACCTATCACAATCCACCCAAATCTATTAAAAAATAAAACTTTTGGCCCACCATTAAAAAAACAATTTTTGGCCACTTGACAGACATCACCTAACCCTTATAAGAAACACGTGGGGATCAGGGTGGGCACTTGCCCCCCTCACTTTTGGACCACCTTAGATGAGGACCCATAAAATTATTTTATACATTATATTTGCCCTCCTAAATTTTTGAAAATTTCAATGGTTCTAATTTTTTTTTTTCAATAAATTAGTGAACCACTAACCCTCTAAAATAAATATGTTAGTTTTGGATTGAGTTAATGATCTATTTGTATATTGACGAATATACAATATTTCTATTTATCTAACACAACGTTCGTTATTTTTTAAGAACAATTTTTAATTCTCATTTACCATTTTTTAAGTAATAGTAACCTATAACCTAATAAAATACGATTGTATACAAAAGACAAAATGTTGTAATACAAAAATATTTCAAACTATTTTGAATAGGGAATTTCTCTATAAGATGACAATGACCTCAACCAAAATTTGCAATTAAATAAAGAATAATTTTACTACAAGACTTGTGATTGTGCACATTAATAGAAATTTAGTGAAAAATTAATTTACATTTAATTCATATACAAAATTTTAGAGATTTTAAAATTTTATATATTATATTGAAATATATAATTAGGTTAAAATTGTACTAAATTTTTTTTTTGTCTTTTTGTTAGGATTTTTTTTCTGCTAAATAAAAATTGAATTTACTATTTCACAATAATTTTGTTTTGATTCTTACTTTTTTGTCATTCTTAAACTGAATTTTTTTATATCAATTTCAGCTAAATATAATATAATAAAATATAAATATATTATATAGTGTGATTGGTGAGGAAAAAAATTAGAGTGCGTAATTAAAGTGTCCACCTTGACCAAAATTCCTGGCTCCGCCCCTGCTCATCAGGCTCCCTCCTATTTTTCTTTGGTCTGCCTGGAAGTCTTCTCAAAGGAGGGGGATCCAATGGATCACCAAGAGATAAGGGCCATTTCCTTATATCACAAATTGGGTTAATCTGAAGTTCATGTGCTTTCAAAAATGCAGCCTTCTTGAAGGTAGTCATCACAAAAATCCTCAAAGTTTAGTCTCTTATGTGAAATAGCTTGAATGACATGCTTACAAGGTATGCCCGATATACCCCAAGCCATGCAATCACATGTCTTTTCATTTAACTTGACAATGTACCTGAATCTCCCATCCATTATCTCATAGCTTGGCCCCCCCAACTTGCAATACAGAACAAGCCCTTGACTCCACAATTGTTTTGTTCAATTTCTTTATGATGTTCTCTCTCATCACTCCCAGAATCATAATCTGATAACCCATCATCACCATTATCTAACCATGTTTCTTGCATGAGGCCATTACAGGTTACACGATTATCCTCCCCATAGTCTTCATCCTCAGAACTTAACCCATAAACATCATCAGGCTCAAAGTCACCATCATCACTGTCATCACCCCTCATATGGTCATTTTCACCAGCAGTCCCATGTGGAACTACAGTACCAGCTGGCCTTCTAGTTCCAAACAGGACTGATCTGCTATTACTCATGGCCTCAATTGTGACAAATAAGTCAATTGTATGCATATTCTTAGTTAGTGCAAACGCGGTCATCAAATCATCATCAGTAATGACTTCTATTCGCCTTTTGTTTCCCAGGCACATTATAAAACCAGTGTATTGATAAGCTAACATCTACTAACATATCATCTAATGTAGTTGCACACACATCAACTAACATGTCACAATGACGGTAATGATTTGGATCCACATTCTTAACCACATTGACTATAGTACCATAATGGATAGCTATGTTTATGATATGTTTCACAACCTGCCATCGCTGTAATCACATGAACACAAAAATGCAAAGTAACTCAGAAATAATAAATGTGTAATTAGAAATAATAAAAAATAGCAAAATAACTCAAAGCTAGCTTATATCAATTAATGGACCCAAACACATATAATGTTCCAATTTACAGATTAGAGGTGAAAGAGGTGACATAATATTTTTATGGGATTCTTGGTGGAAAAGAGGTCCCATGGTGAAAACTCACATAGGAAGCCTTGGAGATGGTTTTAAGGATATGGAAAGCATTGGAAGAAAAGAAAGTACGGAGGCCCATAAAAGTAGGTGAAATTCTTAAGCATTTGGAAGCAATTCTTACCTTGCTTACCTTGCTAGTTGCAGAAGAAGACTTGAAGTCTTTACTAGTGGTAGGGCCCACCAATTGATGGTGATTGGAAAGATTATGAAGACTTTGTGTAATGTATGAGATTCTTAGTTTAGAATTACCGTAGGCATGCAAAGGGAAATCATTTTCTAGTGGAAAATTAGACCCACCATTTGAAGGCAAAATAACATTATTATATTAATGATGGAAAGGATCAACAAATTTGAAGAAAACAACAAGTTTCACGAAAAACACAACAGAATCCAGTTTGTAAAAGCCCTAATTTCATGCTAATGTTTTTTCACAGTAATGTGTTTTTTTTTTTTTTTTGTAGAAAACAATAAATTCCACACATGCCTTAGTTTTATATGCTCTAATCCAAAAGCCCTAATCAGTATGAAACCATGACTAACTTCAACTCCTGTGTGTGGCAAACAACGAAGGAGCGTTGTTCGTCTTCCCTTGAATTTCTCCCTTAATAGTCTTCTCGTATTTTCTGTGGATTAGGGCTCAATTGGAAGAGAAGAACGAAGGGAAATAGGGTCATGTGGTTTCATTATTTGTCGAAGAGAAGCTTAGTTGGAGAAGAAGAATAGGAGAATGGCTTACGACTATTCAGATTTTCATAACTAGGGTTCCCATTTTATATAGGTGAGGTAAAAAGACGGTTTTTGTTAAAAATAGTCTGGTAATATTATATTAAGGGGTAGTTATGTAAAATTATCATTTTCGTTAACGGCGTTATCTAACAAATTCTGACAGGGGTGCCAATGACATTTTAGAAAATCGAGGGGTGTCTCTGTAGTTAGACTAATCTACAAGGGTGTCAGTGTAATTTATCTTAATTTTTTTTGTACCAAAGAAAAATAATAAAAATAATTATCACAATAATGATAAAAATATCCACAAAAATAATACATTACCTATAAAAGTAATAGTTTTTTAGTTATAAAATGACTTATAAAAATTATAAAAATATTCAATAAAATAATAAATTTTAAAAGTACCACACCAATTTTTTTTTATGAGTAATCTTATTTGGACCTAAAAATTTGACCTAATTTATTGATATAATGATGTTATTTTAGTGGAACCATTGAATCAATACTAAATTCTAATGTTTGACAGAACTTACACTCAATCCAAAAATTATAATAAATTAAGTCCCAATAAGGTTACCCTTTTTTTTTATCCACAGCCTAGTCAAGTCCGACTTTTTATTTGGTGCAGCGAATAATGCTCACTCTGCTTTTCGTGCACGAGTGTGTGAAGATTATGTTGTTGATAGTTTGAAAGGGATCTCTTAACACGTTGAAGCTTTGTTGGCTGCCAACAAAAAAGGTAAAGTTAGGTTGTACATTTTCGTTTTTGTGGGTTTAAAATTTTCTTAGCCAAACAGAACTTTGAGGGGTACGAAGGGGACAGGGTTCGGTGGATGTTGGCCAACGACTTTTGTGTTGGTGTTGACAAATTAGGGGTACCGAAAAAATATTTTTTGTATAGTACCGTTAAATTAATAAGAATTATTGATTCATTTTAAATAATTTTAAATCGTTGATTAGATATTTTCTCTTTTACTGATTACCGAATAAATCGGTTATTCACCTAATGTGAGGAAAAAACACTAAAATTCAGTGTGCATGTTTTGCGATACATTACCACTTTCATAAGAGTAATGTTACCATTTTTAAGGGTACAAAACCACTGTTTTAGGATAAATTACATCTTTTTGATAATTTCACCACCTATTGAGGGTAAGTTATCATATTTTTGGTGGTAAGTTATCCCAGATTTTTTATTCGATAAGTTTTTAATCTTACATCAAAAAGTGTTAATCTTACCCAAAAAAGTGTTAACTTACATCCAAAAAGTGCTAACCTTACCTCCAAAAGTACTAACCTTATCCCAAAAAGTGTAAACTTACACCCAAAAAATGCTATCATTTTTTAAAACTAATTTTAATTTGTGTTATGAGTAAAGTCGGTTAGCATCTTCAAACAAAATTAACATTAAATTCAATAAATTAACATTTAATTTTAACTAATAAATATTCAATTAATGAAATTAATATTCAATTTCAACTATTTAACATTAAATTTATGAAATTAACATTTAATTTCATCCAATTAAAATTAAATTTATAAAATTAATATTTAATTTCATTCGATCCTGATTTTTTAAAATGGGTTAATACACTTTTATCCCTAAATTATGAATATTTTATCAGTTTCATATCTGAAGTATCAATTTTGTCAATTTTATCTCTAAAGTATTTAACTAACAGACAATTAGCAAATTGATATCACTTTAACATGTTACTTAGGTATTAAATTGATGAATTGATTATTAATTAGATGAAATTGTATGTTACTTTGGTGTTAATTTCATTAATTGAATATTTATTAGATGAACTTTAATGTTAATTTATTGAATTTAATGTTAATTTTGTTTTGATTTGATGAATTAAATGGTTATTAGATAAAGTTGCTTGTTAGTTTAGTGTTGATTTGATAAATTCAATGTTCTAAACACAAATTGAATATTTTAGGGGCCAAATTGACAAAATTGATACTTTAGGGATAAAACTGACAAAACTTTCATACTTTTTGGATAAAAGTGTTATTATTGGATTATTATAGATATTAATTTGATGAATTGGGCATTAATTGAATGAATTTGAATATAAATTGGATGAAATGAATGCTAATTTGGTTTTAATTTGATGAATTAGGTATTAATTTGATGAAATTGAATGTCAATTTGATAAATCTTAATGTTAACTAAGTAAATTTAAATGTTAATTTGATAAATTGAATGTTAATAAATATTCAATTTATCAAATCAACAAAGTAACATATAATTTTATCTAATTAAAATTTAATTTATCAAATTAACATTCAGTTTTATCTAATTAACATTCAATTTTTTTCTGATAAGTATTTAATTCACTAAATTAACATTCAAATACAACTAGTTAACATTAAATTAATAAAATAAACTTTCAATTTCATTCAATAAACACTCAATTCATTGAATTAACTTTTAAAATAAAAAATAAACATTCAATTTATCAAATTAACACGAAAATAAAATACAATTTCATCTAATTAATATTCAATTCATCAATTTAACAAAAAATTAACATTCAATTTTCATCCAATTAACATACACTTTTATCTAAAAACCGCTTAATTCATTAAATTAACATTCAAATTCACCTAATTAACATTAAATTAATCAAATTAATATCAAATTAACATTCAATTCATCTAATTTATATTCAAATTTATCCAATCAACACTCAATTGATCAAATTAACTTCCAAAATTATTTAATAAATATTCAATTTATCAAATCAACACCAAAGCAACATGCAATTTCATCCAATTAAAATTTAATTTATCAAATTAACATTCAATTCACCAAATTAATATTCAATTCATCAGATTAACAGCAAATTAACATTCAATTTCATCTAATAACATTCAATTTTTTTTAATAAGTATTTAATTCATTAAACTAACATTTAAATTCAACTAGTTAACAATAAATTAATCAAATAAACTTTCAATTTCATTCAATTAACACTCAATTCATTGAATTAACTTTTCAAGTCAAACAATAAAAATTCAATTTATCAAATTAACACCAAAGTAACACATAATTTCATCTAATTAATATTCAATTCATCAATTTAACACCAAATTAACATTCAATTTTCATCCAATTAACATTCAATTTTATCTAATAAACATTTAATTCATTAAATTAACATTCAAATTCAACAAGTTAACATTAAATTAAACAAATTAACACCAAATTAACATTGAATTCATTTAATTTACATTCAAATTCTTCCAATTAACACTAAATTAATCAAATTAACATCCTAAATTATTTAAAAAATATTAAATTTATCGAATCAACACTAAAGTAACATGTAATTTCATCCAATTAAAATTTAATTTATCAAATTAACATTCAATTCATCAAATTAATATTCAATTATCCAATTAACATTGAATTCACCTAATTTATATTCAAATTTATCCAATTAACACTCAATTAATCAACTTAACGTAAAAATTATTTAATAAATATTTAATTTATCAAATCAACATCAAAGTAGTATGCAATTTTATCCAATTAAAATTTAATTTGTCAAATTAATATCAAATTAACATTCAATTCATCAAATTAATATTCAATTAATCAAATTAACATTCAAGTTCATCTAATTAACATTCAATTTTTTTCTAATAAGCATTTAATTCGTTAAATTTACATTCAAATTCTACTAGTTAACATTAAATTAATAAAAAAAAATTGAATTTCGTTCAATTAACACTCAATTTACTGAATTAACTTTCCAAAATCAAATAATAAAGATTCAATTTATCAAACACCAAAGTAACATACAATTTCATTTAATTAATATTCAATTCATCAATTTAACACAAAATTAACGTGTTAAAGTGATATTAATTTGCTAATTTTTTGTTAATTAAATACTTTAGAGATAAAATTGACAAAATTGATATTTTAGATATGAAACTAATAAAATATCCATAATTTATGGATAAAAGTGTATTAACCCATTTTTGAAAATCAGGATCGGATGAAATATGTTAGTTTAGTGTTGATTTGATAAATTCAATGTTCTAAACACAAATTGAATACTTTAGGGGTTAAATTGATAAAATTGATACTTTAGGGATAAAACTAACAAAACTTCCATACTTTTTGGATAAAAGTGTTATTACTGAATTATTGTAGATATTAATTTGATGAATTGAGCATTAATTGAATGAATTTGAATATAAATTGGATGAAATGAATGCTAATTTGGTGTTAATTTGATGAATTAGGTATTAATTTGATGAAATTGAATGTCAATTTGATAAATCTTAATGTTAACTAAGTGAATTTAAATGTTAATTTGATAAATTGAATCTTTAGTAAATGAAATTGAATGTTAATTTGGTATTAATTTGATGAATTGAATAAATAGTTGGATAAAATTGCATGTTAATTTTGTGTTGATTTGAATTTTTTTTTATTTTGAATGTTAATTGGATGAATTAAGTGTTAATTGGATAAATTTGAATATAAATTGAATTAATTGAATGTTAATTTGGTGTTAATTTGATGAATTGGGTGTTAATTGGATGATATTGAATGTTAATTTGATGAATTGAATGTGTTAATGTGATGTCAATTTGTTAATTGCTTGTTAATTAAATACTTTAGAGATAAAACTGACAAAATTGATACTTTAGATATGAAACTATAAAAAATCTATAATTTAGTGATAAAAGTGTATTAACCAATTTTAGAAAGCAGTCATGAGCGATCCTGATTTTCTAAAACCGATCATGATTTTGTAAAATGGGTTAGTATACTTTTACCCCTAAAATATGCATATTTTGTTAATTTATACCTAAAATATCAAAATTTCAATTTTTTCTTGAAAATATTCAACTAATATCCAATTCGGCAAATTGACATCACATTAACATTTAAATTCTTCCGATTAATATTCGACTTATCAAATCAATATTCAAAAAATCCAATTAACACTCAATTCATCAAATTAATACAAAATTGAATATTTTAGGGGTCAAATTGAAAAAAATTATATTTTAGAGATCAAAATGATAAAATATGTATATTTTAAGAATAAAAGTGTTATTAACTAATTTTAGGAATAAAATTGTAAAATAGTTTAACACTGTTTGGATAAGTTTACTATTTTTTTTTTGTAAATTAGGATTGGTCTTAATTGTCCTATCGATCAAAGCTTACGAATCAAGCTTAGTGATCGTAGCTTAAATCAAGACCGGTCCTTTGGAATGTTTAGCGATCAACCATCTAACTTAAATTAAACTGGTCTTAGTTGTCGTAGTGAGCAAGATTACCACTTTTAGGAGATAAGGTACCACTTTTAGGGGGTAAGTTATCACTTTTTGAGGATAAGGAGCAACTGTTTGGGGGTAAAGTACCACTTTTTGGGGATAAGTTACCACTTTTGCGGGGTAAGTTACTAGTTTTAGGGGGTCAGGTACAACTGTTTGGAGGTTTTTTTTTTGGTCAAACACACAAATATAACACACACACACACAATCCACACATCACACAGCTCAAGCACATTTGAGGTAAGGTACCACTTTTTGGAGGTAAATTACAATTCTTTGGGAGTAAGATACCACTTATTTTGGGAAAAATGTACCACTTTTTGAGGGTAAGGTATAACTATTTCGGGGTAAAGTACTAGTTTTGGGGGTAAGTTACAACTGTTTGGGGGGTAAGATACCACTTTTTGAAGGGTAATGTATCACTTTTTAGAGGTAAGTTATCACTTTTTTGGGATAAGATACTACTTTTAGGGGGTAAATTATCACTTTTTTGGGGTAAAATACAACTATTTGGGAGTAAAATATCATTTTTTTTAGATAAATTACAACTATTTGGGGGTAAGATACTACTTTTTTGGGGAAATATACCACTTTTTTGGGATAAGTTATAACTGCTTGGGGGTAAGGTACCATTTTTTGGGGTAAGATACTATTTTAGGAAGTTACCATTTTTGTGGGGTAAGTTGTCACTTTTTGGAGGTAAGGAACTATTTTTTGGGAGAAACCGATGTAACCGATTGTGAATTTTTAATGTACAAATGTCAACTATTGAAACCTTTTACTTTGTCGGTGTCATACCGAAAAAGTAAAGGGTAGTATCGAAGTTAACTCTAACAAATTATTTGTGACGGTTGGGTGCTTCTAGGACTTGACTACGGTACATCCAAAAAATTTTTAGTACCAAACCTCTAAAATTTACTACTTCAAAGGGTATTTTTACAACTTTTGTGTGTCATTTTACAACTAAAATATTTATTACTTTTATGATTGATTTATCACTTTTATAGGTGTTTTTACAACTGTTGTGGGTATTTTTACTACATTTGTAGTAACGATGTTTACCACGTTTCTAAAGTACAAAAAAATTATCACTTTTGTGGATGTTTTTACAACATTTGTAGATGTTTTTATCACTATTATGATAAATATTTTTACCATTTTTTTTGGTACCACAACAGTGGTAAAACTACTCATAAATGTGGTAAATCTCTGTATGGTACCAAAATTTTAAATTTCGATACTATAGTCAAATCCGTGTTTCTGAGAACACGTGGAGGTCTACGATCAGAGAAGGTTTATAGTATTGTTGATAGTATGGTATCGAAAATTATAATTTTTAAAAATTAAGTTATAATATTTTAAAGTGTAAGTTACATCTTGTAAAAGACGTGATCTATTATAGAAATTATTACTTTCAAAAATTAATTTATAAATTTTAAAGGTCAAATTACAACTCATAATAAAAAAGTTATGACTGATTAAAGAAATCTCATGATCAATCATTAGTTTTCTTGATCAGTTGTAACTTCTCTTTTAAGTTTACCATAAAAAATTATAATTTCGTATGATAACGTTTTTTTTTTTTTTTTTCATCGTAAACTTTCTCTTATGATTATATTGAGTTAGTATTACTAATATTAGTATATAAATTCAACATAATATGATATGACTTGGGCTCATATGCATAGCCATATGACAAGTTAAAAAGGGGTGTATTTTGTATTTTATTTTTTAAATAAACTTAGGAACCTCAATTTGGTCTAATTAATAATTGGACAAAACTAAGACTCAAAAGAGGTGACAACTGCTAATGATTATCTAGTCACTAGTTAATGCAGAGAAAAATAAATTTTATATTAACCTTATGGAACTGCTAATTAATTGTTTAATAATAAAAAAGGATATTAGGATCACCTACTTCTTTTATTAATAGTATATAGATTGTACTAGTGATTTTTTTAGTGTTATTGGAAAACACTTGTGATAAGATTTGAAATCTTATCCATAAACAACCTAGGATCCAACAGGAACAGCTCACAACCGCTGGAATTGATGAGAAAGTTTAACACATTAATGACAACATTTAAGCTCGTTCTAAAACACGGCCGCTCAAAGAGTAATGTTGTGCACTCCAAAAGTGTGCATCAAATTCTCTGTAATCGTCGTATCAGTGAGTTTTATCACTGATCTAATGATTCCAGATAATTTGGTGCACATAATTTTATCCGAATCTAAATCCTTTGCATTACATTTTTACTCAATCTCAATGGCAGATCATCAACTATATATATGTGAGGGGTTTACATATCTCTATTTATTATAATTGTGGGTCTTTTGCCTATTGTTATAGTACTCCAAAAAATGATAAAAATAATTACCACAAATGTGATAAAAACACCAACAAATATGGTAACTTTTTTTGTACTAAAAATAAGTGATTAGAATAATTGCCACAAATGTGATAAAAATATCTACAACAGTGTTAAAAATATCCAAAAAAAATGATACTAATATTATAATATTATTTTTACTTGATTTGATTTGAGAATTATATCTTTGAAAGTGAGTGTTTGTGTTATTATGTTGTTTGTTTCCTCAGTAGGTTTATATATTGATTCATTAAGCTATAACAAATATGTGAAATTAGAAAATATTCAAAAATAAATTATTTCAAATATGTAATAGGTTTTTTTCTATTCATTTTAATGTATTAACCGAGACAATGAGTTGTCACTAAAAACATGTTCCAAATTTTAGTGGTGATTTTAATTGTGGGTAAAATATATACTTTTAGTCGCAATTAATTATTGTCACAAAAAGCCAGGTTTTAATTAGACTTTTAGTGGTAAGATGGTATATTTTAGTGACAAAATTACGTTAACTTGTTACAATAATTATTGTGGCTAAAAATTTAACATTAGTGACATTTTTCATATTGTGGCAAAAAAATTTACTTTTAGTTGCAACAATTAAATGTCATAGTTAAATGATTTAGTCATACACATATTGCCGCGGCCTAGTGACAATAAAAAAATTGTCACTAAAGTATATAATGACACTTTTTATACATTTAGTTGCAACAATTTCCCCAGCTAAAAAACAAATTTCTTGTAGTGAATTCTTACCTTTCTAGGTGTTGAAGAAGACTTGAAGTCTTTGCTAGTGGTAGGGCCCACCAATTGATGGTGGTTAGAAAGATTATGAAGACTTTGTGTAATGCATGGGATTCTTAGTTTAGAATTACCGTAGGCATGCAAAGGAAAAGTATTTTCTAGTGGAAAATTAGACCCACCATTTGAAGGCAAAATAACATTATTATGTTAATGATGGAAATGATCAACAAATTTGAAAAAAACAACAAGTTTCACGAAAAACACAACAGAATTCAATTTGTAAAAGCCCTAATTTCATGCTAATGTTTTTTCACAATAATTTTTTTTTTTGTAGAAAACAATAAATTTCACACATGCCTTAGTTTTATATGCTCTAATCCAAAAGCCCTAATCAGTATGAAACCATAACTAACCTCAACTCCCGTGTGTGACAAACAACGACTTGGATGCGGCAGCGACAAGCATCGAGAGTTTGCCAACTAGAAAACGAAAACGGGAAATAGAATGCGACTTGGTAAAGAAATCTGCAATCTGCAAAGAAGAAGAAACAAATGGCAAAGTAATGGTGCCATGCTTGAGATGATGACGAGTAAGGTGACAATCGATCTCAATGTGCTTAGTTCGTTAATGAAAAACCGAGTTGTGAGCAATCTGAATAGAACTCTGGTTGTCACAATACATTGGAGTGGGATGAGAAATGGAAACTCCCATATCTGCAAGTAACCAACGTAACCAAACAATCTCTTTGGTAGTAGATGCCATAGCACGATATTCTGCTTCGGTTGAAGATTGAGAAACAATAGATTGTTTCTTGCTCTTCCAAGAAATAAGAGAATCACCCAAAAAGATACAGAAACCAGTAACAGACTTGCGATCTGTGGGATCACTGCCATGATCAGCATCAGAGTATGCACGCAGCTCCAAGGAAGAGGTGGATGGAAGTAAAAGACTCTGAAAGACTGTACCCCGAAGATACCGCAAAATATGAAGAACAGCTGCCCAATGAACTGTAGTAGGAGAAGCAACAAACTGACTAACAACATGAACAACATATGCAATATCTGGACGAGTAATAGTGAGATATACCAAACTCCCAACAATAGTACGGTATAAAGTAGGATCTGGCAAAAGTAAACCATCAGAAGAAGAATACTTTGCATTAACCTCAATGGGAGTATCTGCAGTCTTATTATCAGTAAGTCTAGCCCGCTCAAGAATATCTGCAACATATTTCGACTGAGAAAGAAGATAACCTCTGGGTGAGTGGGCTACCTCAATACCCAAGAAATATCGTAGAGAACCCAAATCCTTCATTTCAAACTGTCTAGCTAACTCTGTCTTCAAAACTGAAATCCCATCAATATCATCACCAGTAATAATCATGTCATCAACATATAAAGACAGAATGATACGACCTGCATCAGTGCACTTAACAAAAAGAGCAGAATCATGACTACTAGAAGCAAATCCAAGAGAAGAGATCACAACAGAAAATTTCTCAAACCAAGCACGAGGTGCTTGTTTGAGACCATATAATGCTTTCTTGAGCTTGCAAACATACCCATAATCATGTGAAACACCAGGAGGGGGAGCCATATAAACTTCTTCTTGAAGATCTCCATTCAAGAAAGCATTTTTAACATCAAGTTGAGAGATATGCCACTGACGAACCGAAGCAACTGCAATAAGAGTACGAATAGTAGTCATTTTTGCAACAGGAGCAAATGTCTCCTCATAATCCATACCATACTGTTGAGAGTACCCTTTTGCAACCAACCTAGCTTTGTATCGCTCAACAGATCCATCAGAATTAGTCTTGATCTTATACACCCAACGACAGCCAACAACACTCTTACCAGGAGGTAGAGGAACCAAATCCCAAGTACCTGTCTTATGCAAAGCAGAAAGTTCCTCATCCATAGCTTGCTGCCAAAGAGGATCAAGAATTGCCTCTTTATAGGAAGAGGGCTCAGAGAGACAATGAATAGAAGCTAAAAATGAAGTAAAAGATGAAGAATAACAAGAATAAGTAAAATCTGGTAACTTTGTGGACTTACGAATGCGTGTAGATTGACGTAGAGGTGGATCCACAATCTCAGACGGAGCTTGAGGGACCATAGAAGAAGAGAGAGCTTCAGGTGTGCTAGAGAGTAGAGTGTCAGTACCTGCAGAATGATCAGAAAAAGGATCTATACGAATAAGATCAGATCTAGTGAAGCTATGAGTAGTGGATGGAATAGAAAAGAACGGTATATGCTCGAGAAAAACAACATGGCGAGACACATAAAGTTTCTGAGTTATTGGATCAAAACAACGATACCCCTTTTTACCTTCACCATAACCAAGAAAAACACAAATAGCAGATCGAGAGGACAGCTTGTTGCGTTCTACATGAGGACGAAGAACGAAACAAGTACAACCAAAAACTCTAAAAGAAGAATAATCAGGGGCATACCCATACAACTTTTCGAAAGGAGAAACACCTGAAATATGAGAAGATGGAATTGTATTAATCAAAGCTACAGCAGTAAGAACAGCTTCACCCCAAAACACACTAGGAACAGCAGCAGACAACAAGAGAGAACGAACAGTTTCAACAATGTGCCTATGTTTTCTTTCAGCAACACCATTTTACTCAGGAGTATCTGTACACGAAGTTTGGTAAACAGTTCCATCTAAGGCAAGCAACTTACAAAATTCATTAGAAGTGTATTCCCCACCCAAATCACACCTAAAACATTTGATAACAGCAGAATGTTGAGTTTTGACAAGAGCTCGAAAGGCTGTATATATCCCAAAGAATTCAGAACGATGTTTCATTAAATAAATCCAACAATAACGAGTATGATCATCAATAAAAGAAACATAATATCGAGACCCTCCTTTTGTGGCAACAGGAGAAGGTCCCCATACATCAGAATGAATCAAATCAAATGGAGAAGAAGAAACGGAAATACTTCGATTAAAAGGTAAAGCAGAAAATTTTGCCAGTTTACATCCACTACAATCAGAAATATCACAAGCTTGCAAATTTCCTAAGGCCCCTGTGGATGCCAAAAATCTCAAACGAGAATGCCATAAATAAAAACTAGAAGAAGAAGAACTCAAACGAAAAGAAGATAAATCAACACTAGGAGCAGCAGCAGCAACTGACACTTTTAACTCATCCAAAATATATAGTCCTCCCTTTCTACGGTCTGTCCCAATCAGCTTCTGAGACTGCAGATCCTGCACATAACAAGAAGAAGAGGAAAAGGTGACTAAATTACCAGAATCACATAACTGACCAACAGAAGCAAGATTTAATGTGAGTTTCGGAATATGATAAACATTAGGGAGAGACAAGTGCGGTGTGACAACAGAACCAACACCTGCTAAAGGCATAGGAGTTCCATCAGCAGTCATAACAGGAATAGAAGAGGAAGGCATAACAGAAGCAAAAGATGAAGAATCTGGAGACATATGATGTGAAGCACCAGAATCCAAGACCCATACAGAATGTGACATACCTGAAGAACTATGAGGCAACTGACCTACGGAAGAGGAAGCAGACATAGCTTGTGGTTGTAAGGAGAGAAACTTCTGAAATTGCTCAGCCAAAGTACTAAGATCGATGAAAGGATCTGATGAAACTACTGCTGCAGTATTAGACTGTGGTGGTCTGTAACCCTGAGGTGGTCTATGAGCATTAGATTGTGACTGGTTGCCAGACTTCCAAGCTTGAGATTGCTGCTGCGATTGATTCTGCTGTCTCAACTTCTTAGGACATTGAGCCTTCCAATGACCTTTTTGCTTACAGAAACTGCACTCGTCGAAGGCAACCCTTGTGTAAGGCTTATTCTGATTATTAGATAATGGCTTAGAAGGTACTGCTAACACAGAAGGATTAGAAGTAGAAAGAATTCCCTTTTCAGAATAAGACTTAAGACGTATTTCTTCAGCCAATAACTCACTGACAACTGAATCAACAGAAGGAAGTGGAGAACGATGCAAAATTGAACCTCTAAGTCCTTCAAAATCACTGCGAAGTGCCGTTAAAAACTGTACCAATCGTTGCTGCTCTCTACGATCAATATAGGCACCACATGCCTTTAATTCTGCCGATTCTGTAAGAGCCAATTGATCCCAAAGATCTGTCATAGCAGAATAAAACTCCTGAATACTCATATTCTGCTGCTGAAGAGCTCGTATGTCATTCTCCAATTGATACTGCTTTGCAAAATTTGATTGAGTGAACAACCTTTGCAGATGATCTCAAACCTCCTTTGCTGTCTCATACTTCGCCAACTGTGTACCAATAGAATGCTCAACAGAATTGTTAATCCAAGTAATAATTTTCGCATTGTTTGTTTCCCAGGTATCTATCAAATCAGCATAACCATCATCAGTGTTCTTAGGTTTCACAGAGGTTCCACTAACATATCCCCATATCTTTTTACCCTTCAGAAAATTTCTCATCACATAACTCCAATACGAATAGTTCTTTCCATCCAACCTCACACTCACAGACTGAAGTGAGTCATCTCTTTCAGTAGCCATAATTAAACAACAAATAAAAACAGATCGCAAAACCAGATCGCAAAACAGATCGCAAAACCAGATCGCAAAACCAGTGTACAATCACAAAATACCAGATTGCAAAAACGAAACGAAGTACCTTCTTAAAAAAAAAAAAAACAGGTCGTCTGAAACGAAGTACCTCCAAACGGCCGTCTGAAGCTGTGTTTGAGATTAAGCCTCGTCCCATGAAACTTAGCTCTGATACCATGTTAAACAATCAAGAAAAATACAAGAAAGAAAAGGAGGAAGAAGAGGCTAGGGTTTCATTGATACTGCATAATTCTCTGGAATACAAGAAAGTAGTTTAACCTAAATACATAGAGACTATATATAGCCTAAACAAATAAAAGACTATTCTACCCTTAATACATAAAATAATCCTATATTTCTTAACAACAAACAACGAAGGAGGGCTATTCGTCTTCCCTTGAATTTCTTCCTTGATAGCCTTCTGATATTTTATGTGGATTAGGGCTCAATTGGAAGAGAATAACGAAGGAGAAATAGGGCCATGTGGTTTCATTCTCTGTTGAAGAGAAGCTCAATTAGAGAAGAAGAATAGGAGAATGGCTTACGACTATTCAGATTTTCATAACGAAGGTTCCCACTTTATATAGGTGAGGTTAAAAGAGGGTTTTGTTAAACCATGGTTTGGTTAAAAATAGTTTGATAATATAATATTAAGGGGTAGTTTTGTAACATTATCATTTTCGTTAACGGTGTTATCTGACAAATTCTTACACGAGGTGCCAATGACATATCAAAAAATCGAGAGGTATCTCTATAATTAGACCAATTTATAAGGTGTATTAGTTTAATTTACCTTAATTTTTTTTTGTAAAAAAAAAAAAGTGATAAAAATAATTATCACAATAGTGATAAAAATATCTACAAAAATAATAAAATTTTTAATTATAAAATAACTTATAAAAATTATAAAAATACATAATGAAATACGAAAATTTAAAAATACGATACCAATTTTTTTTTATCCACACTGTAGTCAAGTCCGACTTTGTATGTGGTGGAGCGAGTAATGCTCACTCTGCTTTTTGTGCACGTGTGTGATGATTGTACTAGCGATTTTTTTAGTGTTATTGGAAAACAGTTGTGATAAGATTTGAAATCTTATCATCCATAAACAAGCTAGAATCCAACAAGAACAGCTCACAACCGCTGGAATTGATGAGAAAGTTTAACACATTAATGACAACATTTAAGCTCGTACTAAAACACGGCCGCTCAAAGAGTAATGTTATACACACCAAAAGTGTGCACCAAATTCTCTGTAATCGTCATATCAGTGAGTTTTATCACTGATTCAACGATTACAGATAATTTGGTGCACATAATTTTATCTGAATTTTAAATCCTCTGCATTGCACTTTTACTCAATCTTAATGGTAAATCATCAATTATATATAGGTGAGGGATTCATATATAAATAGTAGGTTCCATGTGAATACATGATAGATAATTTACTATTAAATAAAATTATGTTAAAAACAAATGAAGAGAATCACAATTCGTGAAGCTAAACAGGAAAAAGTTACCACATTCGGTCATTGTTAGCCCTCTCGGCCTTTTGTCCCGCCAAGCCAGCATCTCTTTCTTCCACCTTTTTTTTCTTTCATTGCATGAAGAGCTCAAGAGTCATATGAGTAGAAGTAATCGACCTTGTACGCTGAAACCAATGCAAAAATTGCACTACAATTACTTGGATTTGACTACAGTACTGAAAAAAGAATTCGGAATCATATCTCTATTCATCATAATTGTGGGTCTTTTGCCTACTGTTATGATACCCAAAAAATGATAAAAATAATTATCATAAATGTAATAAAAACACCTACAAATGTGGTAAATTTTTTTGTACTAAAAAAAAGTGATAAAATACCACAAATGTAATAAAAATATCTACAACAGTAATAAAATATCTAAAAAGTGATAAATTACCCACAAAAGTAATAAATTTTTTGGTTATAAAATGATCTAAAAAAATTATAAAAATACCTATTAAAATGGTAAAAATTAGAAATACAATACCGAAATTATTTCTTCGGTACTGATGATGCACAAAATAGATTTATGCAAAATCAACAGTTGAGTGTGGAATAAAGTGTAATTAATGGACAATTAATAGAGCAATTAATGACAATAATGTAAATATCGGGTTAACACGCAGATATATAGTGGTTCGGTCCGAGTGACCTACTCCACTCCGGGAAACGGCAATGGTGGCCGAGGAACCTTTTATTAATTAAGTAAGGTGAACGAGAGAGAGAGAACAATGGTTAGCCCCGGAAGAGATACAATAGTTAGGAGAGAGAAAAGTTATGTGTAGGGTGTGTAAAGAGGTGTAGAGAGATCTCAAGAGGTGCTCTCTCATGTAGATAGAACTTATAATTTATAGGCACAGAGCCTTAATTGAGGCGGTAAGGTGATGGTAAAAATACTAGATCTTCAGGGAGCTACAAAAAGTAAGTATAATTAAAGGTTAATTTGATCTTCGAGAGTGAGTATCCCGATAATTGCTCTCCACGTGTTCTAATCCTTCTGAACTCTTTGAACTCTAGACTGGGCCGAATCCATGAATTGGACTTGACCCGCCTTATAACTAATTTGGGCCTAACTCATTAATTGGGTCTAGCCCAGTTAAACCTGGGCTCCTCAGGTACGTAGTAAACTCTCAATTGCTTAGAACTTAGACGGAAAATTGACAATAATATGATGGCATCAAGAGATAACATCAAGACAGTTAAGTCATTATACAACTCCTGTTAGAATATTTTAACTAAAAGAGTGTTTTGTCTTGTGTGGGAACTCAATCTCACATCGACTAAAAGACCAAAGATACTTGAGTATATATATAGACTAGTGTTATTTAGCCTTTGAATCAAAGAGAGGTCTTGGGACTCTCACGTGCGCAGGGGGGGACTAGCGGAGGAGATAAGGATTTCTAAAATCTACGAAACACATGGTTGTACCTAGTCCACGACCCGGGTAGTGGGTCCCCCTGGCTCGCCAAAAATAAAATATTAACTGGTCTTAAACCCACTTTTTATTATTTTCTGTTATTACTTCAATATTAAAATTTAAGTTGCTGAATACCAAAAGCCTCCAACGGCTAGTATTCCAATAGTCATATTTTAATTTATTATCCAATTAAATATAGAAGTAATTACGGCCTATTAAACACATATATTATCAGTATATATATGTACATATATTCAGTATACACATATATCATATCAGCTATATTTTCTTAGATAAGTTTCTGGGCAATATTCAAAGGTGTGTGTGAAGCTTCTGCTTCATTCGATTGTGCAGATTTGAGTGAAGCAACAGTCAATAGGCTGGGCTGTTGTATCCTGGGGACGACGCGTCTATACCTTCTGTGCTGTGATTCTTTCATAAAGGGGCGCGAATCGTCTTAAGAGAGCGACCTAATCCGCGCCTCACCCTGCTGTTCACTTTATTTGGATCCACTTTTCCAACAACTCCTCTCATCAGCTGATTTTCAATCTCTTCCTCAATGCGCGTCTTTTCAGTCTGCTCCTCTATCATTTAACAAAGCCTTCATCTGAGATTTCAAAACATATCCTGGAGGAAGTGCATGCCTGTGGTGGCATTTGGACAGACCCAAAACCAACCATACTGCTTCTCCACTGCTTCCAAAAAGTACTTAGGTACCTGCACGGATATGGAGAACAATAACGCTACGTTTGGTACGCAATAATGTTTTTAGGTAGAAATAGAATATACATTAGAATGGAATGAACTTGAAAATGGAATGAAATTTGCATTACTATTCCAATATTTGGCAAATGTTTGGGATTAAGTGCTGGAATAGAATGCACAATCCATTCCTATGTTTGGACGAAGCATTCTGTCAAATTGGAATGGAATGAAATTGATCACAGTATCCCGATAACATAAAAAGGACCCAAAAATGCAAAAGCCAAATTTGCAGCATTCTGTGCTTGAGCGGGAGAATGTGGGTTGCTTCTTAGATCCCCAGGAAAAAAGATTGGGACCGATAAAAATGCAAAAGCCAGTGGTGGAGCGATGTGTATTTGGGCAGCCGGCCCAATCCGCATCTGTAAAGGCTGTGATAGTAGAAAGAGACCCTGGGCAAATGTGAAGGCCGTGACCAAGTGTGCCTTTGATGGAGCGCAAAATGCGCTTGACAGCTTGAAGATGCTCAGTGGTGGGGGAATGAAGGAATTGACAAACCTGATTGACAGAGTAACATAAATCGGGACGAGTCAGTGTAAGACACTGAGGAGCGCCGACGAAATGACGATACTCTGTGGGATCAGAAAGTGGTGCACCAACAGTTTTAGACATTTTGGAACCTGTGGGAGTCGGTGTATTGCAAGGTTTACAGCCAGCCATAGCTCGTGTCAAGAGGTCGACTGTGTATTTGTTTTGGGTCAGTGTAAGGCTCGATGAATTATGAGTAGCTTCGATACCCAAAAAATAGTGCAAGTCACCCAAGTCTTTTAAGAACAAACTCACGCTCGAGTTGAGATACAAATGAGGTGAGCAAGGAAGGTTGATCACCGGTTAAGAGAATATCATCTACATATAAAAGAAGGACTAGTGTTCCCTTGCTGGATCTAAAGACAAACATAGATGTCTCTGCCCGACTGCGGTGGAAACCAATGGTGAGAAGAAAATTGCTGAAGCGTTGAAATCAAGCCCAAGGTGCTTGCCGCAGTCCATAGATGGCTTTGTGCAATCGACATACATGAGATGGTTTAGAAGCATCGACAAAGTCAGGTGGCTGTTGCATGTATACTTCTTCAGTAAGCTGACCATGTAGGAATGCATTATGTACATCAAGCTAGCGAATGGGCCAGTTGTTGGAAATGGCAAGACCAAGGACAGTGTGAATAGTGGGTGGTTTGACAATTGTACTAAACGTTTCAGTAAAGTCGACGCCATGTTGTTGGGTAAATCCTTTGGCGACAAGACGGGCTTTGTAGCGCTCAAGAGAGCCATCACTACGAAGTTTGAGGCGAAAGACCCATTTGCAACCCACAACATTCATGGTGGGCGAATGAGGAGCAAGAGTCCAAGTATTATTATAGTGAAGGGCCTGAAATTCGGACACCATAGCGGAGACCCAATTTGGATCTTTAGAAGCCAGTCGATAAGAGGTGAGTTCAGTGATGTCCGCAACATTTACAGCGGCAAGAAAGGCACGGAGGAGGGGATGTTTGGCAGCTAGCAGGACTTTGGGCTTTCGAGTACCATCCCTAGTGCGAGTGATCATGGGGTGAATAGAGGTGGCAGGTGAAGGTGCATTCTGTTGGGCTGTGGCGGGCAATGTAAACGAAGTGCTGGTGCTAGACAATGTTGGCGATGCTCCAGAGGAAAGATCCACTGGTTGGTGTGGTAGTTGCTGAGGGTCTGATCCACTGGGAGATTTATCAGACAATGGTGCTGCATTAACAGGGACCAAGGAACTTGCAATACAATTAATACCACGCGATAACATTAACTAGCATCTTTAGAACAATTAATAGCACACGAATCAGGGCAAATATAACTTCAAAAATTTGCTATTCAAATCTACAAGGAAATTTGCAAGATATGACAAACTCCATTGTTAACTAGTTCCAAAAGAGCCTCAACCAATTTAGCATCCTCGTCGGTAGTCCATTTTCTCTTGTTCTTTCCCGGACCTCATGATTTCACTTGATTTGATGATGCCATTCTTGCAAAGTATCAGTCTTACAATCCAACACAAGCAATGGTTTATCTTTCATGAGCACCATGTTAATAATTACTATGATAGAGTCCAACCATAATGGATTCATAACTTTAAATATGAACAGACATGAGAAAAGTTGGTTTTCATAAAGAATTGGATTTATTGGCATGAACACAATACCAAGAATAAGACTTTTAAAAAAACCGGCTAGTTATGTATGTGCAGGTAGATGTCTCACTTAAGTTAACTAGTAATTTGACGATGACAACTTCAAAGAAAACTGCTACACAGATTTGACAAATTCCAACAAATTATTTTGAAAAAACCTGCAAAATCATATAATTTGAGGTTAGATCTGAGAAGCACCACTAGCTGAGGGAAAACACCGAATGTTATAAAGCCAAGTAACCTATCTTCCTTGTCCAATAACACAGTTTGAGTTGAAGCACAATTAACTAAACCTAATCTTCCCTAACATCTAACAAGATAAAATCGTAGTCTTGCTGACCAAATAAAGGGTTCTGGTATATTCATATAATGAGAACCCAAAAATTAGAACTCCTCAAATTGGGTATCTTTCAAGAGCAAGGAAAAAAAAAGTGGTTCCTTGTCCTACTACTGTGAAGGCACTAGCCTAAACTTATGATTGAATGTCACTTTGTCAATCCTTGGGTGCTAATGATTTAAGCTCTTTTAATATCAATTGTTGGTTATAGATAATATTGATAAGCTAATATCCAAGGAAGTAAATCTATTTCACTCACAAGTCACAAGTCACAAGTCACAAGTCACAAGTCACAAGGATCCCACTTCAAATTGAAAAAAAAAATTTCATGCAGCAAAAGGGGATTCGTAAAGGGTTAGAAGTCAAGCCACCCACTGATTTGAATCCTATAGGTATTATTTATGGTATCATCTATAAAATCCTATTCTTGTCTCTCATTTCTAACGGTACTTTTAGCATATAGTTAGCAGGCATGACAATGTAAATATGAAATGGAAAAAGAATAATGGCATAATAAATCATATGATTTGATAAGCAGCCACATTCATTAATATAGTTTTGTAAAGGAAAGATATATCACAAAATACTTCAAATCTGATACAGGTTTCAACCAAATGAAAGAGGAAGTCCCTCTGAATTGACCACAAACAAACTTACTAGGCAGTTACTGAGTGATGGCCAGACACTTTTGTCGTTAAACAACAAAACACAGCTGGCCTGATTTAGTTTTCCTTTTCACTATGCCTTTCATATATTTTATCAAACACTTCGAATGCTTAAAATTTCGCTCGATCAAGTAACTGAAGCAAGACTAAACTCGACCAATTAAGCACGACGACTATGGCAAAACTCACTTGAGTTACCCCCCAAACATGGCATGAAACAACTCACAAAATGAGAATAACTAATTCTGTGTGTGAAAATATATAGAGTTGGTTCTAGAGATTGATTCACTTCTGAAGAGAGAAGAAAATAAAAAAACCCTGAAAATTCAAGGTTGGAACTACAACGGGTAAGTAAAACGAATCTCAAATTACCTGAGATGGGTTGCGAAAGTTGGATTTGAACTAATCTAGGTTGTTCTCTGTCGTCAATGAGGCCTTTTTCTTCACATAAACAAAGAGGAGAGGTACAAAGCAGTTCAGAAGGGATGAGGGGAATGGTCGAATGCCAAGGGCGTTAGTGAGAGGAGAGACTGAAGAGAGGACAAGAGAGAGGGAACAGGGGAGGGACAGTCGTAGATGCTAACAGAGAGGTGATGACAGAGAGAAGAGATAAAAGAGAGATCAAGAGAGGAAGGGTGTGATCGCGTTTTTTCAAGTTGGATTAGGCTTATTACTGTGTAAGTTGGAATGGGCAATACCAGGTTTTATTTGGTAATGTCAAATCCCATGGTTAGTGGAATTAGCTATTCCTTGGTAATGGGAATGAAATCTTATTCCTACCAACCAAACATAAGAATAAATATTCCTAAGTAACACTTATTCCATTCCCAAAACTTAATACCACATATCAAATGCAGTGTAACATTTTGTTTCAGAAAGGATACATGATTTGAGGCAGCAATCCAACGAGTTCAACAGAATAATTGACACAAAATCGAAGGCATCAAAATCAAGCCCAGAACAACTTTTGAAAAAGGAGGTTACAGGAACCTGACCTTGCTTTTTCAAAATCCATAGTTATCCTGGAAGCCGACTTTGGGTCGAAATATCATTTCAGTTTAATTTCGATTTTGGAGGTTATGAAACACACATAAAAGCCTTAAAAATAGTAGAGACAACTCAGCAGGCTTTACTAGTAGTGCTAGGCAAGTCATTGAGAAACAGTTTTCGGAGTTTATCATACTACCTTTTTATCTCCTTGAAACTTTTCTGTGAGAATTTATAGATGCTCTTAAAAACGTTTACCAATAATTACTAAATTTCTAATCAATTTGTAGTAGGCGTCCCTATCATTTCAGATTCATTTGCCGAAGTCTCTTCTCATGTTCATATTTAGGTTCTCATGCATTTTGAAGTTGTTTTCCTGCCAGATTCCCATGCCTTTGCATATGAGCCAAATCGAGCCAAGCAACTGAAAGTCTATTGAGCTCCCCATTGCGCTTAAGTTCAGCTTGTTTATCTCTTCTCAAGCGGATCTCTACCTAAGCTGACCACAAGGCAAGCTGACATAGTGTGGTTTTCTATAAGCAAACCGATTAAGCCAAACTCGATAAATTGATAACCTTTTGTAGACCTCGCTTAGTTTCCAAATCCAACCAAACAATGAAAAATAAAATTTTGTAGACCAAAACGGAAAATACACAACTCATGCATTTCTTATGAAAATGCCAACTTGATTTCTTTCTGACAACCATAAATATACACACCACACATGTAACACATGTATATACATATATATATTGAGAGCTATAAGATACTAAAACTGATAAAGGCTCACTATATCAGTTGGTTTATTCTTTTGATACTCGTTGCTCTTGGACTCCATAATTTTCTCCAAAGTCTCTTCAGCCCAATCTTCCATCGTTTCTTTTCCTTTTTGTAGAAAACAAAGAAATAGAATATAGACACATATTAAATTCACATTCCAACACAACTAATCAGAACTACCATAAAAATGAAGTAAAGATTTTCATACTATCACCTGTATCACGCTTATCGGTATATGAAGGGGTTAGACCCCAACGTTACACGTGTCCTTGCATTAAATGTGCTCACGTGAGGTTGAAAAGACTAAGCACGTGCTTAAGAATCAAGAATCCGCTGTTGTGCCTCATCCGAGCCGAGCTAATCAAAGGCTCGGTATACAAGGCGATAGCTCTGTTGTCGAAATCATCAAGCCTATCGAAGTGTTTCATCAATACAGTGGAATAGCTCGACTTGAATCCAGCCGAGTTCGTGGGTGAGATCGGCATGGCAAGAGAAGAGGTCAGTTGTGCCAAACCGAGCTCGTTAACGAATCGGCAAACAGTGGAGATGCTCGGCATTAGGAAAGCCCGACCTCCTCAAAGGCGGTGGGTACAGAAAGATTTGCCTAAAACTTAGGCAATCAGATAAACGAGATCTGCGAGAATAAAGATATTCAGAGAAATTATTGGAGAAGAATCAGAAACCTCCCAAACTCAAACACTGAAAGGAAGGAAGGTGTGCCACCTTGCCTCTGAATTAACGGAAACCCTAAGGGGAATGCAAGCTATAAAAGAAACACGAGACCAAGGTGAAAAGGTACGCTGAACTCTCCTTGTCTTTGTGCAACGCATATCATTCAACTACTGACTTAAGCATCGGAATGCCTTCGATCGAAGCACTTCGATCTTGGGCAGTTTGCTCGTTTTGCAGGAAGAGAGGCTGGGAGATCAAGTTCAGATATTATCAAAAATCACAGTTCCTAACTTCATATTGTCAGAGGTAAACCTTATTTTTTGCCTCTACATTTTGGCGCCGTCTGTGGGAAAGATCTTAATCTTTCGAACAAAAAGCTACAATGTCAAGACTCAGAAGCGCAATTGGATCACCAAGAGGCAGTCATCCCCTAGGCGATCCCAATCCTGCGTACTTTCCGACTGACAGCAACGGGAGGTTGCATGCAGTCAGAAACCCATCTGGGACCCCCGAAAGAGACGAAGCTTCTTCTGCAAGTTTCAAACCTTCGAAAAGCCGGAACCCGGGTGTTGAAGACCAAGGTGCTGAGGAGGAGAACCGCTCATTAGCAAAGCTGATCCAATCACTCCAGGACCGTTTGGATGCTCATGACAATCTCTTCAAAAAGTCGTATGCCAAGGAAAAGGATCTGATCAAGGAGAACGAGGAGTTGAAAGTCAGACTAAACGAGATGACCAAAAAGGAGAAGCGCTCAAGAGAAGGCCGGCGTGAGAGTCCTGAGAGGAAGCCTAGCCGTATCGCGATAGCTGATGATGAAAGATATCAATCGAAGAAGCCGAGGGTCCACGAAGTGGACGCGTGGAAACAGTATATTAACGATGAGCTCAACAGCCGTTTGAGGAGGCCAGAGCAAAGGTCGGCTAGGGACCTAGCCAGGAGAGCAACAGGGGAATATGGAGACGGATGGGAGTCATCTCCATTCACCGCATGGATTGAAAAGGGGCGAATTCCGGGAAAATTCACCGTCCCGAATTTCAGACTGTACGATGGAAAGACAGATCCGTCCTCCCATATTAGACACTTCAGACAGCTGATGACTGTCCATAGAAGAAACGAACCGCTGTTGTGCACTATCTTCCCTAGCAGCCTTGGAGAGTCGGACATGAAGTGGTTTGACAGCCTGCCGAGGGGAACAATTGATGGCTGGGCTCAGTTAGCCGAGCAATTCACGGCCCGGTTCATCACCAGTAGCAAGCAGCCAAAAGATGTTGGAGCCTTGCTCACGTTAAAAAAGAGCAACACTGAGACACTGCGTGAATACGCTCATGGATACTGGGAGACAATGAACGAGGTCGAGGGATGCAATCCTGAAATTGCAGTTGCATCATTCAAAATGGGATTACCAAAGGAGAACCCTCTCTATCAGTCGCTTACCAGGAGGCCGGCAACAGACTTGGAAGAACTCATGGCGAGAATTGAGAAATACGCCAAGGTCGATGACGACCTAACCAGGGAAGTGGTGAAGGAGCAACCGAATAGGAGGCAGTTCGGTAGAGAAAGGCAATCCGAGCCGAGCAGAGAAGGAGGAAGGAAGACCGAAAAGGATGGCTTTCCCCAAAGGTCATCCTTCCTAGGGGTGAACACAGTGTTCAAGGAGCCTATTTACAAAATATTGGGTCAGATCAAAGAAAAGCCTTTTTTCAAATGGCCGAGCAAGCTGATGGGAGACCCTTCTAAAAGGAACCCTAATTTTAGGTGTTCATATCATAAGGACGTGGGCCATAAGACAGAAAACTGCCGACACTTGAAACAGCATTTGGAAGAGTTGGTGCAGGCTGGGCACCTCGCAGAGTTCATTGAGAGTGGGCGAAAGGCAGACGAAGGAAGGACAGAGCAAGCTGGGGACCGCAACACCCCGGCAAGAGTAATTGATGTGATCCACGCCGCAACTAACCCCCAGATGTCCACCAACAACTATGCTCGGGCCTACATTCAAAAGGCTGCAAAGGAAAGAGAGGTTTACGAGCTGAGAAAGACACCGGAGGTCACCAACAAAAGAATCAGATTAGAAGAATCAGCCGAGGCGATATGTTTCTCCGAGCAGGACTTGGTCGGCGTTCACCAGCCTCATAACGATGCCCTAGTCGTCACCCTTCGGATCGCAAACTTTGATGTCAAAAGAGTTCTAAACGATCCAGGGAGTTCTTCAGAGATAATGTACTGGGACTTGTTCCAGAAACTCGGCCTCAAGAACCAAGATCTCAAGCCGTCAAACACACCACTCATCGGCTTTAGCGGTAAAACAGTACTTCCTAAGGGGAAAATCACGTTTCCTGTAAAAACAGGACCAGTTTGTATAATGACCGAGTTCCTGGTAGTAGACACAGTCTCGGCGTACAATGCGATAATGGGACGATCATGGCTGCATGAGATGAGGGCCGTGCCGTCAACGTACCACCAGATGCTAAGATTCCCGTCGGCTGATGGAATAGTGAACGTTCGTGGAGACCAGGTCAGTTCCAGGACCTGTCTTTTGACCTCGGTAAAGGCAAAGGATCCGTGCCGAGAACTTAGCTCGGTGGAAGAAGATGAAAAATAGCAATTAACTACCGACAGCCCGGTCAAACTCAATGACGTAGCTGTCAAAGAATGTCCTGAAGTACCTTTGGGAACAGAGAAGGAAGTTACAGAGCGAACCATCGAAGACCTGACTAAAGTACCTTTAGACAGGGGTGGAGACCTGGACAAGTATTTTATGGTGGGGGCAGCACTCAGTCCCGAGCAGAAGATAGAGTTGGTAGGACTGTTGCAGACATATGCCGATGTATTTGCATGGGATACTAATGATATGCTCGGCGTACCTCCCGAGCTAGCTTGTCATCATTTGAATATAAATCCAAGTTTCAAGCCGATCAGTCAGAAACTGAGGAGATCGTCGCCTCAGCACCAGGAGGCAGTAAAAGAAGAGGTGGCACGATTGCTGGAATCCAGAACAATAAGAGAAGTTAAATATCCGACCTGGTTGTCAAACACAGTGGTGGTGAAGAAAAAGAATGGTAAGTGGAGGGTGTGCGTCGATTTTTCAGATCTTAATAAAGCTTGCCCAAAGGATAGCTTTCCACTGCCGAAGATAGATCAGATGGTGGATGCAACAGCGGGGCACGAGCAGATGAGTTTCCTGGACGCTTTCAGGGGATATCATCAGATCCCTCTCGCCGAGGAGGATCAGGAGAAAACTGCCTTCATAACCCCAGAAGGAACATATTGCTATAGAGTGATGTCATTCGGACTAAAAAACGCAGGAGCGACGTATCAGAGGTTAGTAACCCGAATGTTTTCAAATATGCTTGG
The DNA here is from genome assembly GCA_951799425.1 of Ilex aquifolium. NCBI lineage: Eukaryota > Viridiplantae > Streptophyta > Magnoliopsida > Aquifoliales > Aquifoliaceae > Ilex > Ilex aquifolium. Next base: position 9,396,219 of record OX637399.1, on the reverse strand, counting down.
CCGTACTGTTGAGGTTTATATTGATGATATGGTAATTAAAAGTAAAAATGTCAGTACCCATTGTGCCGACCTCAGGGAGACCTTCGAGGTGCTCTGGAAGTATAACATGAAGTTGAACGCATCCAAGTGCGCGTTCGGTGTCGGCTCCGGTAAATTCTTAGGATTTCTTGTTACACACCGCGGTATAGAAGTAAATCCCGAGCAGGTAAAGGCAATTACTGAATTACAGTTGCCTCGTACCGTTAAAGAAGTACAGAGACTCACTGGAATGGCTGCAGCACTTGGGAGATTCATTTCCCGAGCGTCTGACAAATGCAGACCCTTTTTTCAGTCCATTAAAGGAAAGAAAGGAGCACTCTGGACCCACGAGTGCGAAGATGCTTTTGCAAAGCTGAAGGACTATTTGGCGTCTCCGCCGATCTTGTCCACTCCCTCACCCGAGGAAAAGCTCTTTCTTTATTTGGATGTATCAGAACAGGCCATCAGCGGTGCTTTAATGAGGAAGGAAGAGGGAAAATTCAAACCTATTTACTATGTGAGTAAGGTGCTCTTAGACACAGAATCAAGATACACCTCACTGGAGAAACTGGCATTGGCTCTGGTTAGCTCGGCAAGGAAGCTCAGACACTACTTCCAAGCCCATCAAATAACAGTCCTCACCGACCAGCCACTTAGGTCCCTCTTCCAGAAAGCCGACTTGTCGAGGCGTATTGCCAAATGGGCAGTTGAGCTCGGGGAGTTTGATGTGACGCCCCAAAATCCGGGGGTCCTGTATTAACCGTTGACAACCCATCAACCCGCGGAAATACCCGTGGATGTCGCTTAACCCGACACCACATCAATAACATCCCTAAACCGAGGTTATAATCCACAATGAAAATTCGGTTCAACATTCAGTTGATCCAACCCCAGTCCAACTCCCCATGATTCATACCCCATTAGGGTCCAATTTGATCATTGGAGGGAAGGAAAAACATAGCCCAAAGGCTTGACAAAGAAAACAAAAATAAAAAAAATTTCTGAGTTTTGGAGGGTGTACCGGTACGCGTACCGGTACGCTGTACCCACTGGACATCGGCGTACCAGTACGCGTACCGGTACGCTCTGTCTTCTGTCTGTCTACGTACCGGTACGCATACCGGTACGATTTTGCCAGTTTTGCCTTTTTCCTTTGTTTTTCACTTCCAATCCATTCTAATACATTCCTAAACTCATCCAACACATGTATAATACGATTTTTCATATAATACACAACTTATACAAATTCCATTACATTTAATTCCATAATTTACACATCAAAATGGAATTTATACAAAAGTTTTTACAAAAACTCTAACTAAGGCCACAAGCCGGCCCCCTTCATTCTTGATGCTCTCCAAGTGAGCCATCCGCCGGTGTAAACCCCACACCTGAAATGTTTCCCGTATAGGGTGAGCACAACGCCCAGTAGAGATAAACCTATAGAGGTTACTCTTCCCCTAGATGCACATGCTCATGTAATCTTCACATAAACATATAACTAAACATTTCTCATACTTATGCATTCTATGATGGAATGCAACAATGTTATGCCATGGAATGAAGTGACACTCACCCATGCGTTTCAACCCGAGTCCTCACCGACTCACACAACACAATGCAACGCCAAAGTGTAATGCAACCCGTCTATTGACAGAAAAATCCTTCCAATGATCGTTATGAAACCCGATCATTATTGGAATCTACCCATTGAATGGGTGTTTTTATACAACAGAATCTTGTGTCTTCCTGGGCAACGGATTTTGGAATTTCACCCCGGCTCCGTGGGCATGCCACTTTTCTGGAATTTCACCACCGGCAAAGTGACTGAACCAAGTGGTTCCGGGTTTTTCACCCGAGGGAGTGTCTAGCCCTACTTGCTTTACCCGACACAAGTTTTCCTTATGCAATGCAACCGTGCAACTCAGTCGGATCTTTGATCCCGACTTTCCCGAGCTCACATACCAAGCACCAAACAAGGTGTTGATTAAATCTATGCATCTCCCACACACCAACACTCATGCAATTGTCCCATGAATGTGATGCCATGAACATGCTCCATGTACAATGGTGTAAAATGAGCAATATATCCACATACCATGGAATTTAGATCATAAGCATATAATTTCCTTACATCATCGTAACTTCATGGCAATTATATCAAGTGCATATAACTACCAATATCATATTCATGTCAACTTATCAAAGTCATGTCTTGACAACATAGAGTATAAATTTAATCATCTCTACACATAAACATGTTATCACAATAACATTGAAAGAATCTCATTTCATCAACCAAGGCATTTAACATATTTTCTCATTTTAAGCAAAGCAACAACTTCCAACACACAAGGCATTGCCTTCAATATCACCAAGTTTTATAGTGAATCACATATAACTTCCACATATCAAAATTTAGCTAGCCACAAGCCTAAGCCAATTTCATGCTCACCTTTTCATTCTCATAACCATAAACACATGTATACATCATTACACATGCATATATATATATCCTTAATCTAGCTACACCTAGGGTAGAATGATCCAAGATAGGAATAACCCCTACCTCTATAGAAGTGTAAACAACCTCTATGCACCAAAACAAGCCCAAAAGCTTTGGTTTCCAAAATTTCTCCCTTTGAATATTCGGTGAAACGCCTTGTTTTTGGTACGTAGTCGAAGCCCTCGTCGAGAGGATCGAATTTAACTCTTGGCTCGACGGATTCCGAGCGACGGAAGTCCGGAAATCGACGGAGAAAGCTTGAAGAAAATCAATTTCCTCTCTTTTCTCTCTTCTCTCTCTCTTGGCCGGCCAAACAAAGACACAAGTGGGCAAAAATCTGATTTTCTAAGATATTTACCCCTATTTATAGTTTTAAATACTCGGCCCACGTCGCGCCACGTGTCTCTCGCTTAATCGGGTCCGATTTCGTCCCGAAACGATTTATTTGATCCCGGTTTAAGTTCAAATTAATTTTATTTGAACTTTAACTTAATTTTAAGGAAATTTTATAAAATTTATTTATGGGGACGTTCGTGAGGTAAATCGCCACGCAGTCGCCTCGAACGACGTGCAAAATCTGACTATCTCGGAATTCGACGAAATTTGACAAGGTGACTCGTTTCTGCGATACGAATCCAACAGAGAACTCCGTTTCCTCATCCGGGGTCTAGAACATGAGTATTTTAAATACGCATTATAGTGGCAAATTACTATTTTGCCCTTTGTGGAAAAAGTTCAAATTTCCCGGGTTTTACATTCTTCCCCCCTTAAAAAGAATTTCGTCCCCGAAATTCACACACATACATACATGCAGTCTCATGCATATGCTACAGTCATGTAATAGTAAATGACTATAAAAACGTACCCCTATCCTCAAACAGGAAAGGATAATTGGCACGTACGGCGTCCTCGCGCTCCCATGTCGCCTCTTCCACTCCCCGGTGCTGCCACAGCACCTTCACTAGCCTCACGGTCTTGCCTCGCAAAAACCTGATCCCGGCTATCCATGATACGCACCGGTCCCTCCTCGAAGGTCCCATCCGTATCAACAACAAGCTCGCCCCAATCCACCATATGAGTCAGATCTGGGGTGTATTTCCGGAGCATAGAGACATGGAACACCGCGTGAACACTCGATAAATCTGGCGGTAACGCCAACCGGTAAGCAACTGTACCCACCCTCTCAAGTACCTCAAAGGGCCCGATGTATCTCGGCGACAGTTTCCCCCGCTTACCAAACCGGACCACTCCTCTTTTAGGCATAACCTTCAAGAAGACATGATCTCCCACCTCAAACTCTAGAGGTCGCCGTCGTCTATCGGCGTAGCTCTTCTGCCGGCTCTGAGCCGTGAGAAGACGCTTCCGTATAAAGTCCACCTTCTCTGAGGTGTCTCTAACCAAATCCGGACCCATAGCAGGTCTCTCCCCAACCTCTGTCCAACAAACTGGAGATCGACATGGCCTCCCATATAGTGCCTCATAGGGTGCCATCTGTATGCTCGCCTGATAACTATTGTTATAGGGGAACTCTACCAAGGGTAAATGATCTTCCCAGCTACCCTTGAGATCTAGGACACATGCCCGCAGCATGTCCTCTAAGGTCTGGATGGTCCTCTCTGACTGACCATCTGTCTGGGGGTGAAAAGCAGTGCTCATCATCAGTTGTGTCCCCATGGCTCGTTGGAAACTCTCCCAAAAATGAGCCGTAAACCTGGGATCCCGATCCGATACTATAGACATGGTTACCCCATGCAACCGGACAATCTCCCGTATATATAACCTGCAGAATTCCTCCAGTGTGAAGGTCATCCGCACAGCCAAAAAGTGTGCCGACTTCGTAAGCCGGTCTACAACCACCCATACCGCGTCATGTCCCCGCGATGTCCGTGGCAAGTGAGTCACAAAATCCATCGTGATATGTTCCCACTTCCACTCAGCTACCTCCAATGGCTGGAGTAACCCTGCCGGTCTCTGGTGTTCAGCCTTTACTTGCTGACAAGTGAGACATCTACTAACAAATTCGCCAATCTGTCGCTTCATCCCATTCCAATAATACTGGCGACGAAGATCATGATACATCTTCGTGCCCCCCTGGATGAACCGCGAAACGAGAGCAATGAAACTCCCTAAGGATCTCCTCTCTCAGATTTGCCAACTGAGGAACCACAACCCTTCCTCGATACCGAAGACTACCATCCGAGTGAATGGTCCAGCCCTCGTCACCCGTACCAGCCTGTACACGGTCCCGGATGGACAACAACTCCGTGTCCTGACTCTGGGACTCAACAACCCTGCTCAGTAGGGAAGGTGTAGCCACCAAACTTCCCAAAGTACCCTGAGTCTGTTCCATATAACATAGCCCGAACTGTCCCACAGTCTCGAGCATCTGCCACTCTCGGGAAGCCACACTAGCCAAGACTCCCCGTGGCTTCCGACTGAGTGCGTCAGCTACCACATTTGCCTTACCGGAGTGGTAATGCAAAGTGAAGTCATAGTCCTCCAAAAACTCCATCCACCTGCGTTGCCTCATATTGAGGTCCCGCTGTGTAAAAATGTACTTCAGACTTTTATGGTCTGAAAACACCTCAAACTGTTCACCGTATAAGTAGTGGCGTCAAGCCTTCAAGGCAAAGACAATGCCCGCCAACTCCATATCATGCGTGGGGTAATTCTGTTCGTGGTTCTTTAACTGCCGGGAACCATAAGCTACTACTCTCCCGGACTGCATCAAGACGCATCCAAGTCCGTCCTTAGAGGCATCACAATATCCTGTGTACCTATGTCCCCTATCCGGAATAATCAGAATAGGAGCTGGCTCCTATATAATTTGGCAATTTATACTGAAGCGTCCCAAGGTGAAGCATTCGGTCTATGGAACCTTTTGTTCAACAATTCTTGCTATGAGACCTAGAGTTCTTGCAACTCAGCAGGTGCCATTTTATGCAAAATCATAGAAATAAGAGAAGTATCCGGATGTAACTCTATGGCGAAATCGACATCCCTAGGTGGAGGTAATCCCGATAACGTGTCCGGAAAACAACCTCGTACTCATACACAACCTGAAGTAGACCCAACTCCTGTCTCTCCTCGCCCTCTAGGGTAAGGCTTGCCAGCCAACCCATCAACTGCCCGTGTCATCTAGAGTCATAACTACTTGAGGTAAAGCGTTATGCTTTTCCCCCTGAAACCTAGAACAAACACCTTCCGGTGTGTAAGCTGTGACCTTCTCCCGATCACACTTAATGACAACTCGGTGTGTTGTCAATCAGTTCATTCCAAGGATGACATCAACTCCTACATGTCCATGACCCTAAGATCCACGGTGAGTAGAATCCATGAGATCCCTAACTCATATTCTCAACATCTCCAATCAAAACATATCCTAACCCCTAGGGTTAAATTTCCTCATAAGAACCCTTCCAGGATTGCGATATATAAAACCACATCATGCACAAGAACATGAAGATAACGGTACGTGACATGTGCATATTCAAATCAAGTGACATGTGTACCCATAAACAGAAAATAAGAAATGTACCATGAAACCGGTACTGGCTTCCCTGGTCCACAGTGGGGTAGGGAGGAACAAGGTAGGTCTGTGGCTGTCCCACCGATGACTGGGACGGAGACACCCCATAGCTATGGGATCCTTGCCTCTGAGGACATTCTCGCCTCATGTGACCCGGTTGATGGCAATAGTAACAAGTTCTTTGGCCTGCTTGGTAGGAAGGTTTCCGTTTTCTCCCGCCTTGGGAGGATTTACGTTGGCCCACATCTTGACTCATCCATCCGGATTGTGGAGTCTCCGCACGTGAAGGAGCAGGGGTTTGGATAACACCCTGTAGCTGGAACAGATCTCCTTGATCCATAATGAGACAGGGAGTAACAAAGTGTGCTTGGGTGAGTCCCACAGATGACTGAGATTGAAACATCTCGAAATTTCGTGAGGTTTGCCTCAAGGGACAATTCTTCCTCACATGGCCCGGTTGTAGACAGTAGAAACATGTCTTTTGGCCCGCCTGGTAAGTTGTCTTCTGCTTTTTCCCTGAGCGTTGGTGACTCATGGTACTTAAACGCTTTTGGACAGCGTGAGCCTCTTGGCTCAGGTTTGCACTGGCTTGCACAATGGCAGCAGCTGCTGCACTAGCCTGTGCAATAGTAACAGCCGTAGCACCCATAGCCTCAACAAAGGCCCGATGGTCAAAGGGCGGTAGTGGTTGATTGTCTCCCCCACCGCCTCGGCGTCCCCTTCCTCGACTAGCCATCTACATAAGCCAGATAGCAAACGAGTACTAACTTAGTATCCCAAAGTAGGGATCAAAATTGAAACGTTGAGAATTCTTCTCATTGTCTCCCTAGTAATGCGTATACCATTCACTACTAGACAATTCCGTCATAAGCTATCCCCGTTCATTTATTTTTTTCTAAACACTAGGGTTAGAATATTTTTCACTATGCACATTCATCATGCATACAATTCATATAGCACATAGCAAGTAAAGCACATAACATGTAGCATTTAAACACATAAGATGAAATGCACAATGCATGCAATGGTCTAGACCCAATGCCCATCAAGCTTAGGTTTTCGAATTACCTAAGGCTCTAAACCTCGTTCTCCCTTGCAATGGAAGATGATAGACTCATTTCCCACAAGACCGCATAAGATCTATGGCCTATGCTCTGATACCAAGCTGTGACACCCCAAAATCCGGGGGTCCTGTATTAACCATTGACAACCCATCAACCCGCGGAAATACCCGTGGATGTCGCTTAACCCGACACCACATCAATAACATCCCTAAACCGAGGTTATAATCCACAATGAAAATTCGGTTCAACATTCAGTTGATCCAACCCCAGTCCAACTCCCCATGATTCATACCCCATTAGGGTCCAATTTGATCATTGGAGGGAAGGAAAAACATAGCCCAAAGGCTTGACAAAGAAAACAAAAATAAAAAAAATTTCTGAGTTTTGGAGGGTGTACCGGTACGCGTACCGGTACGCTGTACCCACTGGACATCGGCGTACCGGTACGCGTACCGGTACGCTCTGTCTTCTGTCTGTCTACGTACCGGTACGCATACCGGTACGATTTTGCCAGTTTTGCCTTTTTCCTTTGTTTTTCACTTCCAATCCATTCTAATACATTCCTAAACTCATCCAACACATGTATAATACGATTTTTCATATAATACACAACTTATACAAATTCCATTACATTTAATTCCATAATTTACACATCAAAATGGAATTTATACAAAAGTTTTTACAAAAACTCTAACTAAGGCCACAAGCCGGCCCCCTTCATTCTTGATGCTCTCCAAGTGAGCCATCCGCCGGTGTAAACCCCACACCTGAAATGTTTCCCGTATAGGGTGAGCACAACGCCCAGTAGAGATAAACCTATAGAGGTTACTCTTCCCCTAGATGCACATGCTCATGTAATCTTCACATAAACATATAACTAAACATTTCTCATACTTATGCATTCTATGATGGAATGCAACAATGTTATGCCATGGAATGAAGTGACACTCACCCATGCGTTTCAACCCGAGTCCTCACCGACTCACACAACACAATGCAACGCCAAAGTGTAATGCAACCCGTCTATTGACAGAAAAATCCTTCCAATGATCGTTATGAAACCCGATCATTATTGGAATCTACCCATTGAATGGGTGTTTTTATACAACAGAATCTTGTGTCTTCCTGGGCAACGGATTTTGGAATTTCACCCCGGCTCCGTGGGCATGCCACTTTTCTGGAATTTCACCACCGGCAAAGTGACTGAACCAAGTGGTTCCGGGTTTTTCACCCGAGGGAGTGTCTAGCCCTACTTGCTTTACCCGACACAAGTTTTCCTTATGCAATGCAACCGTGCAACTCAGTCGGATCTTTGATCCCGACTTTCCCGAGCTCACATACCAAGCACCAAACAAGGTGTTGATTAAATCTATGCATCTCCCACACACCAACACTCATGCAATTGTCCCATGAATGTGATGCCATGAACATGCTCCATGTACAATGGTGTAAAATGAGCAATATATCCACATACCATGGAATTTAGATCATAAGCATATAATTTCCTTACATCATCGTAACTTCATGGCAATTATATCAAGTGCATATAACTACCAATATCATATTCATGTCAACTTATCAAAGTCATGTCTTGACAACATAGAGTATAAATTTAATCATCTCTACACATAAACATGTTATCACAATAACATTGAAAGAATCTCATTTCATCAACCAAGGCATTTAACATATTTTCTCATTTTAAGCAAAGCAACAACTTCCAACACACAAGGCATTGCCTTCAATATCACCAAGTTTTATAGTGAATCACATATAACTTCCACATATCAAAATTTAGCTAGCCACAAGCCTAAGCCAATTTCATGCTCACCTTTTCATTCTCATAACCATAAACACATGTATACATCATTACACATGCATATATATATATCCTTAATCTAGCTACACCTAGGGTAGAATGATCCAAGATAGGAATAACCCCTACCTCTATAGAAGTGTAAACAACCTCTATGCACCAAAACAAGCCCAAAAGCTTTGGTTTCCAAAATTTCTCCCTTTGAATATTCGGTGAAACGCCTTGTTTTTGGTACGTAGTCGAAGCCCTCGTCGAGAGGATCGAATTTAACTCTTGGCTCGACGGATTCCGAGCGACGGAAGTCCGGAAATCGACGGAGAAAGCTTGAAGAAAATCAATTTCCTCTCTTTTCTCTCTTCTCTCTCTCTTGGCCGGCCAAACAAAGACACAAGTGGGTAAAAATCTGATTTTCTAAGATATTTACCCCTATTTATAGTTTTAAATACTCGGCCCACGTCGCGCCACGTGTCTCTCGCTTAATCGGGTCCGATTTCGTCCCGAAACGATTTATTTGATCCCGGTTTAAGTTCAAATTAATTTTATTTGAACTTTAACTTAATTTTAAGGAAATTTTATAAAATTTATTTATGGGGACGTTCGTGAGGTAAATCGCCACGCAGTCGCCTCGAACGACGTGCAAAATCTGACTATCTCAGAATTCGACGAAATTTGACAAGGTGACTCGTTTCTGCGATACGAATCCAACAGAGAACTCCGTTTCCTCATCCGGGGTCTAGAACATGAGTATTTTAAATACGCATTATAGTGGCAAATTACTATTTTGCCCTTTGTGGAAAAAGTTCAAATTTACAGGGTTTTACATTTGACATCCGATTTGAGCCAAGGAAAGCCATCAAGGGACAGATAGTTGCAGACTTTATTGCTGAATTTCAACCAGAGAGATCCCAGGAAGGGGCCGATGATAATCAACTAGCAGAACTTGACGGGGGATGGACTCTATCAGTTGATGGTTCCTCAAACCAGAAAGGTGCAGGAATTGGCATCATCCTTGTAAGTCCAAACGGGTGCACACTGGAGAAAGCAATAAGGTTAGGATTTGGGGCTTCCAATAACGAGGCAGAGTACGAAGCCTTGATAACAGGTGTGAGGCTGGCGATTGAGGTCGGTGCGGTAAGGCTCCAAGTATTTTCTGATTCACAGCTAGTAGTGAATCAGATAATAGGGGAATATATAGCTAAAGATGATAGCATATCAAACTCTCACGCGGACGCTTTAGCTTCGTTGGCTTCGGCAGTGGAGCAGGAAACTGAGAGATCAATCACTATTGAATTTCTCGCAGAGCCAAGCATTCATTTGACCAGCACAGACGAAATTTTATGCAACATTGTTGAACCGAGCTGGATGGATCAGATAGTTGGTTTTTTAAAGACTGGTGAATTGCCCGAGGACGAAAAGGAGGCTCACAAACTACGATGAAAAACAACAAGATTTTGGTTGTCTCCAAAAGACGAGCTATATAGACGCTCATTTGGGGGTCCGTACTTGAAATGCGTACACCCCAGCCTAGTTCCGGACTTTCTGTCTGAAATACATGAAGGAAGTTGCGGAGCACATACTGGTGGCAGGTCTTTAGCTCACCGAGCCATCTCACAAGGTTACTGGTGGCCTTACATGCAGAAAGACGCTCAGCAGTTCGTTCGGCGATGTGATAAGTGTCAAAGATTCTCCCCGATCCCTAGGAAGCCATCAAATGAGCTCCATCCTTTGTCAAGCCCGTGGCCGTTCGCCCAATGGGGATTGGATATTGTTGGTCCTTTTCCTCAGGCCCCGAGCAATAAGAAGTACCTATTGGTGGCTACGGACTATTTCACGAAGTGGATCGAAGCCGAGCCTCTGGCTAACATCAGGGACATTGATACAAGAAAATTCGTCTGGAAGAACATTATTACCAGGTTCGGCATTCCATACGCACTTAAATCGGATAACGGCACTCAGTTCGATAGTGGGCCTTTCAAAGCATTCTGTCAGCAGTATGGTATTCGTAACTACTACTCCACCCCGGCCTATCCTCAAAGTAATGGGCAAGCTGAAATCTCCAATAAAACGATTTTGGATGGAATCAAGAAGAAGCTGGAGAGTGCCAAAGGAAGGTGGGTAGAGGAGCTGCCAAGTGTTATGTGGTCATACCGAACCACACCTCGGCGTTCAACTGGAGAGACCCCCTTCGCCTTGGCTTATGGTATGGAGGCTGTTATTCCACTAGAAATTGGCTTACCCACTTTAAGAACCGAGCTAGTAGAAAGTGGTAGTAACGATGCTGTCGTCAGAAGAGATTTGGATCTAGCCGAGGAGAAGAGAGACCAGACCCTAATAAAAATGGCCTCGTATCGAAGTCAGATGTCCCGAGCCTATAACAAGAATGTGAGCCCTCGCTCTTTTTCGGTGGGGGATCTAGTGCTCAGACGTGTGCTGGGATCGGCAAAGAACCCAGCAGACGGAAAGCTTGGAGCAAACTGGGAAGGACCGTACAGAGTCACCAGAGTTGGAGGCAGCGGATACTACGAGCTTGAAACGCCTGACCAAAAGGTCGTACCACGCCCATGGAACACGGCAAACCTCAGAAAATTCTATTTCTAATGTACCAGCACCCAATGTGCCATTCGGAGTATCGAATAAAAAATTTATAGGATTTCTTTCGGATCGCGTGTTTATTATACATTCTACTGCTAAGGAAAGAAGGTAAATATCCTGAAAAGTCCAGGCGTAGCCACCCGATCTGACCCAGTCCCCCGGCTACGCATGACAATGTAAAGCTGATTAGGGATGGGTAAGAATCCAATAAGGTTGGTGGGTCGGTACGAAGTAGAGACACTTAGGTCCCAAAGCGGACTAGGTATAACTACTGAGAAACCGAGCTCTTGTAAGAAAGTGCTGAGCAAGCCATAACTTCAAGAGACTCGTTTAAGAAACAGTTCCTACGGGGAATCAAGCTCTTGTAAGAAAGTGCCGAGCGGGCCATAACTTCAAGAGGCGTATATGAAAACGGTTCCTACAAGGAACCGAACTCTAGTAAGAAAGTGCCGAGCAGGCCATAACTTCAAGAGAATCAATCAAGTAAACAGTTCCTAACTGGAACCGAGCTTTAGGAAGAAAGCGCCGAACAGGCCATAACTCCAAAAGACTTGTCCAGTTAAATTGTTCCTGATTAAAACCAATTTACAGAAAGAGCCGAATAGGCCATAACTTTCAAGAGATTCGGAACACTGCCGAACTAACATAACCAAACAAGGCCACAACTTTTGAACAACCAAAGTATTTCTAAGTATTAACTTCCCTGTTGAGGAACCGAGTTCTCTGAAGAAAGACCGAACAGGCCGAAGTTTGAGAATATTCGAAGTCTTTTAAGTGATTGTTCTCACCATTGAGCTACCGAGCTCTGAGGAATGACCGAGTAGGACGAAACGTCAAAAATATCGAACAAAGTACATAATAATTTCCTTGTGCATTCATCAAAGAAAATCACAAAACAGAACAAGCAGTAATCTATTCATTACCAAAAGGATGTGTACAAAAGGATCTGTAGAAAGCAAAAGATCCAAGGCAATTACATCAAAATTGTTTTTTAAAGAAAAAATTCTAAGTATTGGTTCAGCTTGCAGGAGGTTGAGAGGAGCTCGGAGCGGAATGTCTGGTGAAAAGCTCTGAAGAAGGGTTAACCTCGGCAGCGACCAAAGCAGCTCGCCATCCCTTGCCGAAGAAAGCATATCTGATCTGAGGAATTTGAGATCGAAGATCATTCTCCGCCTTCTCCACGCCTTCATTATAAGCAGCGTCGATCTTCTTTTCTTCATCCGCCTTGTACTGTTCAAATTCTTCTAGCAGAGCAGAGTATTCAATCTGGCTCTTCGAAAGTTCAACAGTTAATTCGTGCTCGGAGTGCTTCAGTTTGCCGAGCTCTGCCTCAAGTTTCTGATCCTTGTCAATCAGGCTTTGATTTTGAGCCTGAAGCACTTTAACCTCTTCACAGAGTTTGGCGTACTCTTCGTCCGTACTCTCCTTTTTTGCTAAGGCTGAGGCTCGGGCATGCATGTCATCTTTCATAAGTTTATCCTTCCTGGCAATCCGAGCTCCAACTTCGTGCACTTTTTGCAAGCCCTGAGAATCATAACAGGAAAGGAGTTAGAAAATATTTTCGAAGAATAAAGAACACGAAAATACGCTAAGGACTTACTAGAACCATATGCTAAATGGCTTGGCGAGAAACCTCCTCGTCAGTTAAAGACTCGTTTATGGCAAGGTCACGAGGAAGGATTACTCCCCTGGCAAGCCCAACCGCGACATTGAAATTTTCGATTGCAGAATCTTTGGCAGTAATTTCCTTCTTTTTTGCTTTAAGAACTGGTCGGAAAGGGGGAGTTGTTGGATGACTCGGTTCGGCTTCGGAAGTTCTTCGCCTCTTAGGAGCTGGGCCCTCACCGACCTCAAGGACAAAGACGTCATCGGAAATTTCATTGGTTTCTGGTGCAGGAGGGGCAGTCTCAAAGGGAATTGAAGTTTCAGCAATCTGAACCAAGGTTTCTTGGATGATGTTTGGAAGTTCTTCATGAGTGGGAACCGACAGCTCGGCAATTGGCTCAGGAGCTAATTCTTCCTCAACAACTGGGGGCACGGAGTGTGTCACCTCGGGCTCGGGAGGAATGACCGGTTCGCCTGCATCCAAGAAGTCCATAAAGCTCCTCGCCACTCTGCGGCCAGTGCCTGTTGCAGAAGCCCTCTTTTTTCCTCTCGGAGTCTTCTCCCGAGAAGACTGTAATGCCTCTCGATCCGCGGCAAGTGCTGCATTGGGTCGGTTCGGCACGACAGTAAATGATGAATAGGTCGGGACATAACCAAGCAGCGTATGAGCGGCCCGGCAAAACAGAGTCTCATTAAAATCCCAGACCTTCTGAAGTTGATATAACTTAACAGAGGATTCAGGAACTCTACCCTTCACAGTCTCTCCTACACAAAAACAACATCAAGACAAGAATTTAAAAGAATTTGAGAAGGAAGTAACTCAAGAAAAGCAGGACATCAAATACCTGGCATGCCCTCTTCGTAGGGACAATGATAAGATGGAGTGGCTCCGGCAGCGTACTCCCAATTCCCAGATACAAATACGATATCGTTTTCATGGCCCTTGTTGGAATCTGGAAGATGGGTGACTAGATACCGATCCTTCTTCCTCACAGAAAGGTAGAAACTATCCCCTGTTGCCTTTAGAATGTAGCAATAGAGGATCTCCCAGAGTCCGAGGCTTAGACCTAAGACCTTGTTCAAAGAGGCAACCCCCATGACGATCCTGAAGAAGTTCAGGCAGCACTGGAGGGGGCACAGCTTGGCGGCTGACAACACCCAAATCAGAAGGTGGTCAAGAGGGAATCGCACCCCCCTTCAGTGATAGCACGAGTGGGAATGGGGATTGATTCCCTCGTGCCTATCAAAGGCTCATCCTTCCCAGCGACCCTGATCTCCACATCGTCAGGGATGTCGTATTTAGTTCTGAAGGCTGGGATGTCTGAAGGTTGAAGAGGTGCCATTGGAGAAGACGAGATGCGCAGAGATGAAAACACAGAGTGAGGGGGGTTAGAAGCAAGGAAGACAGAGTATATGAAAAGAAAGAAAAAGGCGGTTTATATAGGAGAAGAATTTCAAAAGACAGATTGAATACACTGAATGTGCCGCCAAAACTGAGATACAAAGCCCAAGTTAATAATGATTAAGAAGGAAAACGGCTGACAGGCGAAAAAACGTCTGTCAGACGTTTCTGGGGGCAAATGAAGGGGTTAGACCCCAACGTTACACGTGTCCTTGCATTAAATGTGCTCACGTGAGGTTGAAAAGACTAAGCACGTGCTTAAGAATCAAGAATCCGCTGTTGTGCCTCATCCGAGCCGAGCTAATCAAAGGCTCGGTATACAAGGCAATAGCTCTGTTGTCGAAATCATCAAGCCTATCGAAGTGTTTCATCAGTACAGTGGAATAGCTCGGCTTGAATCCAGCCGAGTTCGTGGGTGAGATCGGCACGGCAAGAGAAGAGGTCGGTTGTGCCAAACTGAGCTCGTTAACGGATCGGCAAACAGTGGAGATGCTCGGCATTAGGAAAGCCCGACCTCCTCAAAGGCGGTGGGTACAGAAAGATTTGCCTAAAACTTAGGCAATCAGGTAAACGAGATCTGCGAGAATAAAGATATTCAGAGAAATTATTGGAGAAGAATCATAAACCTCCCAAACTCAAACACTGAAAGAAAGGAAGGTGTGCCACCTTGCCTCTGAATTAACGGAAACCCTAAGGGGAATGCAAACTATAAAAGAAACACGAGACCAAGGTGAAAAGGTACGCTGAACTCTCCTTGTCTTTGTGCAACGCATATCATTCAACTACTGACTTAAGCATCGGAGTGCCTTCGATCGAAGCACTTCGATCTTGGACAGTTTGCTCGTTTTGCAGGAAGAGAGGCTGGGAGATCAAGTTCAGAGATTATCAAAAATCACAGTTCCTAACTTCATATTGTCAGAGGTAAAACCTTATTTTTTGCCTCTACAGTATATATATCAATTTCTCTCCTTTCCTCTGGACAATCAAATCATGTGAAAACTTGCACTTAAAACCCTTAGCACACTGCCCCACTTTATAAAATTCGCATATTATTGATTTTGGATCAACGCCTGAAAATACAAAAATAACAAATTTATTCAAAAAAACCATTCACCGACACATCCATATGCCCACTTCTACATAAAAAATAGATCGCTGATAACATGAAAATGGAAAGCATAAAAAAAGAAAAGAAAAAGAAAATAAATTAAGTGGATTGTGGTTATTGTGTGTAGAGTGTATCAAAATCAACTGTTTATTATATGGGGGTGAAACAAAAAAGAAAAAAACCAAAAATTACCAACTGGGACTTTGGACTGACTGACAGCAACCTTGAACAACTCGTTCAGCTCCTTGTCTTTACCTTTCTCATCCTCTTGCTTCTTCTGTACATTTGAAGCAATATCAAATAACCCAATCCATTGATTGAGCAATATACATACAAATACACACACATAAATGCACCAAAACGATCAATAAATCCTTTATAAAATACAGGGTGGAGGGACCTTGTGGGAGACTTTGGATGGGTCAGGCTTGGGCTGAACGGATTGTTTGAGGGACTGGACGTATTCTAGACATTTTTGGACTTGTTCTGATTCTTGAGACCAAAGATTTTTATTTGATTTTTTTTTGCTGCTTCACTAAATTGGCTTTTGATTGCTGCTTTGGAGGCATCTCTGTTTTTCATCCAATCCAATTACTTCAGTGATCAGCTTGGTTTGTGTTATATAGCAGATGATAACATCTTTGTTCTACCCTCTTCGCCGACACCAGAGAATTTGAGTTATGTTGTGACCGCAGCCACTTGTTCCTGTGTGTGGAGTACCAGAGATGGACGTCTGTTTAAGCAATTTGGAAGGGTTCAGATTGAAGCTTGGATTGTTGTTTTGCAGTTCTGCGAAATGATCAAAGAGAACTACACTCCAGGTGAATAACTCTCCTCAAAGTGCATAACCAAATGTAAAGGAAATTGTTACTTTGTTAGGTTGAGAAATGATGGACCAAAACTCACAGAACTATCCTGCATTTTTTCATTTTACTCAAAGTTGCTTCTTCTACATACACTTAAATATGCATACACCAAAGCAGATAGCATTTAAGCAACACTGGGATGAGGATGAAAGTAGTTGCCATCCCAAGGACAAGTTTAATCTGTAGACAGCCTGCACACTCTATCTGTCTCTCCCACACACATACACACTAGATTATAACTTTTTCAAGAATGAATAATAATAAGCAACTCCCATTAGGCAATAACTTTTTCAATTTCCTTCCTCGAGTAAGTGCAACAATAGTCCCTCTTAATGCAATAATGTGGGGAATCAGACAATAACCAATCAGTAGCAAATTAAAGGATGTGCTGCAGACAAATTGAAAATGCTTTAGGAAATGAAAACAGAGAATTTACCAGTGCTGTCAAGGCCTTTAAGGTAGGGATGCTTTAAGAAACTAACTTTCTGATACCATTGCAATGCATAAATTGAAACATTTATTGTCCTAATGAGGATTAACCATTACATAGAAATTTCAACAACACTAAACAATTTCCCTATCGCTCTCCTCTCAGATGATAACAGGGAATACAAGACTTGCCATTAGAAGAATTTAAGCTCCAACTTCGAAGGCTCAGAGCCAATCCTTCTGCTGCAGCTTCAGCGGCAAATAAACCTCGGACAAATACTGAAACCCAAACGAGCTCAACGCCTGAATTTCCGCCTTCTGCTTGGTCTTCACCATCAAATTCAGCTCCTCAACCCACCCCGGATTCTTCTTCACAAAGTCCTCCTCCAACAAATCCTTGCCAGTTTTAATATCCTGCTCAGTCATTGGCAACCTACATTGCTCAGGAATTTTATACTTGTCCAAATCACTCGGCCTAATCCCCAACCACTTTATATCTGGGGTCGTCAAATTCGCACTATCATATGACATATTCTTCGATCCACAACCATACACAGACAAGATCTTCAACCCATATGGATCACTATCCACCAATGCCAACACTGGCAGCTTCAATTCCATCTTCATCTTCCTCAAAAACAACCTCGTTGCCACGTCTGGTTGCCCCTTCGCCGTGACAATTATACAAGGAAACCGATTATAAAACCTATCCTCAGCCAACCTCATATATGCAGCATCCTTTTCCACCAACAATATAAACAATGCATCACTCTGCATATCCCCAACTCTATCAATATTAGGTGGAATCGCCTTTCCTCCCATACCCATTTTTGTACAGTCAATCATATCACCATTATCACTAAAAATAAGCCTACCCACAACCACCCCTTTTTCTGCTGCAACTACATTGAGGCTGGATCGAGTGCAGCCAATGATGCAGGAGACGTCGTCCAAAACGGCGTCTGATTGGGTTTGGTCTTGGAAGAGCTTAACATCAGTGTAGAAGAGGTCACGCTTGGTGACATGAATGTTTTTGAGGGAGAGTTGGTGGATGAGCTGGATGATTCGGGTGGTAATGGTGGTTTTACGGACGGTGGAGACGTTGGCGTAAGGCCGGAGAGAGGATTTGTCTTTGAGAACTATGCGATCGAGTTCTGGGACGTAGAGTTGGTTGGTGGAAGACCGAGAGGGGACGGAGAAGGAGAAGCCGTTGCCGGCCAGGATGGAGTGGGTGAGAGAGAGAATGAGGGATTCAATGGCGGATTGGACGGAGGAGAGTGGGAGGTCGGAGACTTCGCGGCAGGTGGTAGACAGAGAGAGGTCCGAGAGCGTCAAGGGTTTGGAATCACTGGTGGAGGGTGTTGATTCACTGAAAGTTTTGATCGATTGGAGGATCACAGAGTCGGGCTTGAGGCTGTTCTTGAATGGAAGTGAATCGGTGTCCGAGTCGGCGTCGGATCTGCGGCGTTTCTTCTTGTCGGCCATTAGAGAGAGAGAGAGAGAGAGAGAGAGAGGCGGGAAATGAAAATGGTGGACAGAGGGGTTTTTTGTTTAATTAGGGCTTTAGGGTCAGGTCAGATGGAAGGTGACCATGGTAATGTGTTTATACGACATCGTTTGGTTTTGACCAAAATTTGGGTGAATGACAGTTTGCACCCTACAAATGTTCAAATTTTTAATTTATACCCTCAAAAAATTAAAATATCTGCACCACACTCAATCACTTAAAAAGATAACAAATGACCTCCATATATTCATATTTGACGATTTTATGTTGGTTATCAACTATTTAAAGAAACCCCACGGTACACAATAATAATACACTAGCAAAGTCATGAAAATAAATGGTTAATTTTTCAACAAAAACATAAACTCTCATATAAGATATTTAAAATTGAATAAAAATAAATAATTTTGAAAAAAAATTAAATATATAGTAGAAAAAATTATAAACACTTGATTTTGAAAGGGTAGATTTAGTAGTTTTATGATCGAAAGTTTAACGTGATGGGAACAAAAATTTTTGGAGTGGGAATAATCTAACCTAATTTTATTCACCCCAAATTTTAGGGTAAATTGTACTAATAATGCTTCATGTTTGACATTAGTTGAACTTTAGTCCTTTAAATTTTAATTTTTTCAATTTGATTCTTAAAATTTACACGTTAAACCAATGTCATCCTTAGTACTGACTGCCGTTAGAATTAGGGAAGAATAATGCACATGAAGTTATTAAGGGGTTTTTTTGGTCATTGCAAAGGACTTAAATGTAATTCTGTTTTTTAATTTTTTGTATTTTATACATATATCACATGTTAAATATAATAATTTATCATAAAAATTAAGAAAAATGCTGGTTAAACTTAAAATATTGACTTGATTTGTTGACTTGATCAATCAAAACTATTGAATATGTAGTGGGTCTTAATTTTGAATATATAGTATGTCCCAATAAATACTATAACCCAAAGTTAAATTAATGACAGTGATTGATCAAGTCAACAAATCAAGTCAATATTTTAAGTTTATATAGTATTGCTCAAAAATTAAATCAACTCTCCCACTCAACCACCGTCACCCTCCCTTTCAATTTCCCACCTTCGAAAATCCATCCAAACCAAACCAACCTCCCGCCAGTCCTCCACCCACCCACCTCAAAGCTACACCCCTTTACGTAGCGCTAGATTTGAATGGGATACTTATTTGTTTTCAATATAGTTTGCTTATAATCAAAATTGTCGTAGTAATATTGGTATGACATCGTATAAGACACTTTATGATAAGAAGTGCAGAACTCCAGTGTTGTGGAGTAATAAGAGGGAAAAATAAAGATGTGATTTTGAGTTGAGATGTATAGCTACAAAGAAAGATAAGGTGATTCAAGTAAAACTAAAGATTGTTTAAAGCAAATAAAAAAGATATGCTGATAACCAAAGAAAACTGTAATAGTTAATACTTATTCTCATAAGCAAAGGAGATATTTAAAGTTTGGAGATATCAGATATTTATGAGAATATCATATTGGAAATGAGTGTTTAGATTTGAGAAGAAAAGGAAGCATAGTCTAAGATTTACCAAGTCCTATGAGATTATAGAAAGGATTGGGGATATTGTTCAAATGTTAACTTTACTAGTAGGGTTGTCATGTTTGCATGATGTATTTCATGTTTCTATTTTTAGAAGAATATACCTGATCCATCTCATCTATTTTCACCAAGTAAATTTTTGGGAACAAATTTTTTTTTTAGGAGGGGAGAGTTGTGAGACCCGATCAAGTATTGCATTGCATTTAAATGGTATTATTGGAAAAAATTAAAAAGTGTAATTATCCGAAGCTTTTGGTGAGCAATGAATGAGTTATGTTGGGCTCGGGTTCGATTTAACCCTAATGTATATCTTTATATTAAAGTTAGAAGGGTGGGCCAAAAAGAACTAAATAATATTGAGGTCAAATTCTAATTTTTGAAACTATTAGAATTTTACTTAGGGCTAACTTAGAATTAATGACAAACTGGATTATGGAAGACTTGTGGGAAAGTGCCAATGATATGATATATACATATATATCTACATATGTATATCTATATTACTAATAAAAATACCTTAACATGAAATCTTTTGATTCTCAAATATGCCATTGATTATTATTGCAAGGTCCATTTAATTCCTGATCCAATAATTAGCATAATTATAACTAATTTAAGTTTTTGACCATACTTATTTGGGGACTAAATTTTTAACTGATGTATGGTTCAATTATCAATTAAGCTTAGATCACTTAATAGACTTTTCAAATTCTAAGAATTAATATTTAACCAATTGGACCTCTTTATATTCTCTATTATTTCACACCACAAACCGATACAAACTCTCTGAATTTTTTCCCACCAATGACCAATGTATTAGATATTAACTCGAGACTTTCCATTCAAGCATCAATATTTGGCTTCCTTTATAGAATGATAGACAAGGTGAACGGGTCTCTCTTCCAAAGTCCACTGGTTTAATCTCCACAATATGATCTCTTATATGTATGCATGTGTGTTTAATTTCGCGTGTGTATATATATATACAACTGAGTTGTTGTTTTATTTCAAATGTGACTGACTTTGTCCATACATGCCCTAAGAGCATTATCTAATATAGAGCACAAATGAAATCAAAGATTATAGTAGCAATAACAAAAGAATGTACCCTAAATGGTTTTTGAATTGAGGTATACACTTAGTTCTTTCTTTTTTTCTTTTTTTTTTATTTGATATTCATGTTAATACTGATCATGCATATAAACAAAGAGACCCTACCTTTTATATATTTGTGCTGAGTCATATAGAAAGTTTTTTAATTTTTAATTTTATCCTTGAGTAATAATATAAAGTTACTCATAAACTGTTCTATATCTTTAGAATGATTAGATATAATAGGTTAATAGTTATTGCTATATGTTCAATAAGGAGAACATAGAAAGTTCTTATGCAATAGGAGACTTCCCTTAGTCTTTTTTTTCATATAGAAATAGATTACACATGTAAAACCAACATTTTTACCTCTAATCAGCCCATATGTTATAATGGTGGCAGTTAGTTTCTGATCCTAATACTTTATTACGACCCATTTGCTGATGAAGTATTATTTATAATAACTATAAATAGATATTGATTATATTTTATCATATTGTCTGTCTTTCAAGTCCATTTTATTATTTTATCATTTTTTTTCTATTGAATGAGAGAGGCGTTCTAAGAGAATATGAACCTTGGACATTAAACTATTAATATTTATTAAAGTTGTAGATTTTGCAAGAAGAAAAGTAATCAACGACTTTAATATATAACATTTTTTATGCAAAATGGTATACGTGCAATCTACGTGGACAACAACTAGTATGTATATATATGGTGCTAGATATTTTTTTTTGCTATGAAAAAAAAGGGGTGGAGGCAAATAAGATCACCTAGAGACCACCTCCGATAGACCCTCAGTAGTGGGATCATGAGGCTCCTGACCGTGTCCGTTATACCTCTCGGGAACGAACCTAATTGGGCTAGTATAGCGGTCAACTATCGAGCCTCAATATGGACTCCATGACTCGAGCCTCCAATCTCAGGGTGAGAAGTTCAGCCGATACTCCACAGGACCACCCCATTCGGTGGTAATATGGTGCTATATATGAATAAGTAATAAAATTATTAAAAAAAAAGTTGGACACTTGTTTACTTATGAAGTATATAGCACATGTGGTGTGCATATGTGTTGTGTTGGTAGAAAACGTGTAAAGAAAAGGAGCTTGTGTGTGTCTAGTGTAAAAAGAGTATTAAAGGGAACAAAACAAGAAAAAGTGGAGCCTTCTAGTTTAAAAAAAACAGAAGAACCGGTGAAGAGAAGCCGAAAGGAAATGAAAGAAAAAAGAGCAAGAACAAAGAAGTTATGGGAGAAATTTTGAGTTGTTGGGTGCAAACCAAAAAATAAGAATAACTTCTTTAAGAGTTGGTATTTTTTTTTTAAGGATCATATAGTTGGATTTGGGCATGCTAGGGTTTATGGGTTGATCTAAATTAGTTAGAATTATATTTATGATTATATGTTCTTGTTGTAATTAGAACTAGGTTTGCTCATGGAATCAAGATTTGTTGATTCATATTGTTAAGTTAGTGTTTAGCTATTTGAAACTATAATATAGTTTGTGAAATTTTTAAAGTGTGTAACTATTGAAATTTCAACATATTCATGCTAAGATTATTATCTAAAACCTAGGGTGTGTTTGCTCTGTGGATAAGAAGGGTATTAGGGGTGGACTAAAGTATAATAGCATCGGGAGTCTACTTTATGTCATTGTTGGCCTGGTACAAAAATTTAAAAATAAAACGAGTATGGTGCTATAGTGCAAATATACCCATGTAGAAGGGTTTAATTAATACTACCTGGAGGTGGTATAATAATGAGGTAATAAACCAACAAATGGTATTACAAGGATAATTACAACATTATCCATTCTAATTCTTATGTTCCACACCAATACAAGAATATTAAAGTCAATTGACACTAAATAACATCTTTCTTTTTATTGTGGGGATCACAAGAAATATAAATTATCATATTGCCTTTTTTAACACCTCATGGTTTAAATAAATGTGAAGGTCATTCAAGTCGATATTAAATGCAATCATTACATTTTGTGGGACCCACGTGCTTTGTGAAAACAATAAAACTATACTGACTAAGACTTTTACCCAAGCATCCCAAGTGAGTTGACAAGTAACACACCAAATTATGGAGGTTTTACCCTAACCCATGGAGTTTTTCAACCTTATACCCAAAATAGGATAGTTTTCAAACTATTTTTCAAACCCATACATTTTTAAAAACGCTAGTTGGAATGACGTTTTCAGGCTAAAAACGTCAGTTGGAGTAACATTTTTAGCGTAAAAACGTCAGATCAAGTGACGTTGTCTGTTGTAATAGACAAGCACGTAATAGACAAGCACGTAAAATGGCTGAAAACGTCAGTTGAACTGCCGTTTTTTAAAAACTTTGGTCCAACTTGCGTTTTCACTGAAAACGTCAGTTAGACGGATGTTTTTAGAGTTTTTATCCCTCAAATTTTTATGAGTGTCCCTCTCTTTTTTTGAACTGAAAACGTCAATTAGACTAACATTTTTAGAGTTTTTCTCCCTCTCTTTTTTATGAGTAAATGTTTAATTTTTTTTATTGAAAAAATTACTTATATTGAAAATAAATAAATTTTGATGATCATTTCAAAATACAAAAATTTTGATCATATCAAAATAAAAAAATTGAAAACCTATATATATAATTAATTTTAATTTTATCATATAATTTTAAACGTATACATATAATAAAAATAAATTTTCATTTTTAATTTTGATCATGTCGACAATAATGTGATTAAGCGATGTAAAAATAGAAGTTATTCATAATCAAAAACTGAGCATTCATTTCATAACACGTTGCAGTGAATTTGATAGGGTAAAAAAAGCTGTCAATAACGTGCTTGATGTTCAAAACAATATAAAGGATTATCGAGTACTCATAAATATGATGGGATAAAAGTGTTAGATCGCATCATCGTCTAGATCAGAGAAATCAGAAAGTTCAGGAACGGAAACAAGTAACATATCCTCTAAAATTTCTATTTCGGCATATTCAGGATCAAAATGCTCTGTTTTTGCATAATCGATTGCATGGAACCGATCAAGACGACGCTGCATTTGATCATTTTCACGTTCAAGCATTGATATGATCTCGTCATGACTGTTTGAATTATGTGGATCGTAAATATCAGTCGAACATGTCTTTGGTACCGCAAGTCCATGTCAACGACAAAATACTTCAAGGTCACAACGTTTGTTATATAACTATCGACATCTTAGTGTGAGTTCGATATGAGCACCTGGAGACGGATAGTCAGTTGCAGGCCCAACAATTACATGCCCAGTTTGACCGAATGGGTGATAAGGGTCGATGGGCTCATTGCAGAATGCACGCTTTCGTCCATACCACGTTACTCCACTAGAATTAGTATATGATCCAATAGAAGGAACATTCTTCAGCGATGTTGATCTGTCAGTTGAGCGTTCACGTTTGTTAGCCGAATATGAACTATTTTGGTTATTGCGTGAAGAAGAACCTTCATTGGTTTGGTTGTATTGTGTATGTGATGTGCACCTATACATTTTGTTTGGTGGTGGTGCATTTACACAATTATGAATAGTAGTATTTATATGTTCGGTTTGGCAATTTAAAATAACAGCGAAAGGACATAACACTGCAAAGTTCGGAACTGATTTGACAATGACAAGATGTGACAATGAAAAGGTTGTGATATGACAAAACACTGAATAGACTGATAAAACCATGATATTAATTAAAACTAAATAGGACGTAGACATAAACGTTATATGCTTAATAAGTTGGACACTGATTAATTTGTTAATTTTTATCAGACATATACTCATCTGATAGGTATTGTTCATTAGACAATACAGTAGATCGTTCAGTATCTGTCAACCCCCTGCCAAATGCAGTTGCCACCATGTCAGTTGCTATTTGGAGCATATAATTTCAACACTTACGCAACATCATCCTATTATTCTCCTTTTTTTACACGTTTAACTACTGCTCCATAATTCACTATATTCCTTCGCGGCATGGTAAGTGAAAGTCTATGTGGCACCAGTATACCAAGTTCTCTTAGATCTGTGCATAATGAGTGTAATTCATTAGCACAAAAAGCCCACTCTCGTCGGAGTCTGGCATAATACTCTTTTGGATTAGAAAATCTCTGACTCTTGTATCATCATCTCGCTCTTGTAATAACCAAACTAGTTGATGGCTACGACTGTTATCACCGGCTCGTGGTCTTGATGTAGACATAATGTGCAATACATGTGATATGAACCACCTCGTGTTGTGTTTTTATAGTGGTTTCATTGTCTTAAATGTTGCAGTGTGCAGTCACTTATTTTGTCGAATAAGCACATTTGTCAACATTGCAGTAGTGTGTAGTCTCCTTTATATTTGAGTTGATCGTCAAACATTGAAAAAAGTGTGCAATCAGTGTGACTACACACTGTTATCTGCTAGCGTAACCACACACTGGTACATGTCAATATGACTACACACTGAGACGACTAATACATCAAGATTTTTTTGGCATTGAACTGGTGTGTAGTCACAGTATTTTGATTGTGACTACACACCAGTGCATTAAAGTGAAATGCAAGGTCTTCATCAACGTGGGCTGCTGAACAAGAAACAGGTACGACATGACAATTGCATCATTGTCATTCATTGTGACAACACACTACTTCAATGTCAGTCATTGTGACTACACATTAAAAAAATGTCAGTCAGTGTGACTACACACTGTTATCTGTCAACGTAACCACACACTAGTACATGTCAATGTGACTACACATTAAGACGACTAATACATTAAAGTTAGTAGACCCTGATTCACGTCGATGATACATTCAACAGTATCAGGATTTTTTGGCATTGAACTAGTGTGTAGTCACATGATTTTGATTGTGACTACACACCAGTGCATTGAAGTGCAATGCAGGGTCTTCATCAACGTGGACTGATGAACAAGAAACATGTATAATATGACAATTGCATCATTGTCATTCATTGTGACAACACACTGCTTCAATATCAGTCATTGTGATTACACATTGTAAAAATGTCAGTTAGTGTGACTACACGTTGTTATCTTGTCATTCATTGAGGCATGCACACTGGTGTACTCACATACATCATTTGCATATAAGTTTGAACTCATGTGCAATGTTCAATGTACAGAAATCATCTCTAACCATGAATTATAGTCCGAGAACAGTGTTTGAAACTCTGGGTTATCATTGGGCTTTAAATGATGAGTTCTTTTACCCAATGAATCCTCACCTACGTTATTCACTAATAGCTAGAAACACAATGATAGTGGAATGACAATATCGTTTGACGGAAAGAAAAAAATCTAAGCTTAGATTTACGTTTCTGCAACATAAGAAGGTCTCAACAAGTTGCCATTGGTATGCCTATTACCACTCCTCAAGAATTTGAACGACCATTGTTTCGCATTCGAGCTGAGAACAATCGAATGAAAATCCGTTACAATCGGTATAATCTGTGTCGTATTACAAGCGACCGTGCTGCATAAGGGATGATACAAGAAGTAATTTTAAGCTTCCAATTGAGTGGGAAAGCTGGATGTATTTCTGATATGGAGATGTCTGACAAAGATGAAGACACATGAAGAAGTGTTATGCAACTCTTGTGTTGTAACATTTACACTTCGGTCGTTGTACTTGTGTTTGCAGTATGTTTCTTTATTATGTTTCTATGAAATATGGTGTATTACTCTAGTAAGTATTGTCCATCTGGATTTCAATAAATTGTATTATGTTCTTAAAAAAAACGTTGATTATAGTATTTGATAACTAATCTGAAATGTAGTAATGGAATTACACTTTATCAAACTACGAACCCAAAGAGTTTTTATATACAACACTAATCAACACAATTTATATACAACATAGACGAAAAAAATGGATTGTGTCCCACAAGGTGGTGGTCTACTCTATCGCTTGGACTTCTGTCCATCAGGAGGAGACGGTATATCTTGAGTCACTCCACTATCTACAAGATCATGTGCATGGTGGCAAGGACAACTAACTCCATGCCCACCTCTGCCTCGCCCTATGTGTGAAAGTGATGGCTCATGTGTAACTCCCTCATCAGGAACCTTAGCATCATCGGAACAGTCCTCATATGGAATAGGAGAAGTAGGCCGTGTGGGCAGCGGTGGAACAATATGTGGAATACAAGCCACATCGGGAAGTCATGTAGTTGTCTGGTCCAGTACATGTGACATAACTTCTGTACTCACTGGCTTCGGTGAAGGTGTGAATGGAGACGTCGTTGCATCAACATCTGGTGAGGTCAGTGGTGGTGTAGCGGAATAGTCAACAACAGGTGTAAAAATGCAATAATCAACAATTGGGACATATGAGATAGGTGGACACGCTCCAGCGGTCTGGGGAACATATGTAGCCGATGGGCCTGCTTATGATGTTGTCGAAGCAGTATCCACGAACGGTGGGGATGTATGTTCATGTGTGCGTCCAGCTGGACGTTGTGGAATGCGTACACCAAGTTGGCATACATGCACTGGTGCTGTAACTACTGGTTGGTGAATGTCTGCCAGTGGTTGCACAAGTCTTTGGTGCTCGTAAAGAGATGAAAAACACCTATAGCTGAGATCCCTCATCTAGCTTATGGCCGTCAAACAAGTCCTCAAATCAGGCTCGCCGCTAATAGTATCACGTGTTGTGTGATATACCTGTGTCAGTGTCTGTTCCTGCAGCACCATAAAATAATGATTTAAAATAAGATTACGTAATTTCTGTAACACATTTAATTTATCGACAAAGTAAACAATACATACCAACAGGTCGATGATACTGCCGACTGGCTGAAAACCGACGTCAGGTCGTGGCATGGGTGGTTCGATAAGTAGACGAGTAATGCATCGATACCACTCCATGTATGGATCAGTGGCATCCATCATGTCGTGGGTATGCTCACTATGAACAATAGTATCCCGCCTAGGGATGGCAGTGGAGCGGAAAAAAATGGGTATTCGTCCAAACCCGTCCCGTTTGGACCAGGGATGGACTATACGTATTGGACTGTGGATGTATACGGGGATACACATATAAACCCGTGCGGGGATGAAGGCGGGGATTAGGACTGTCAAAATCCGACACGACACGATTAACCGACACGAATTAAACGGGTTTGGGTGATAAACGGGTTGACACGCCAAACACGTTTAATAAACGGGTCGTGTTAGGGTGAGACCTGTCAAACCGTTTATCACACGTTTACCCGTTTAAATAAAATTAATATAATAATAAATTAATAATTATTTTAAAAAATTAGCAAGAAAAAAAGAAGTAAATAAATCAATACAAAAAAAAAAAAGTAAAGTAGTAGTTCAAAGACAAAGGAGGGAAGATGAGGAGCACTTCAAAGACAAAGGCAAACCAATGCCTTTTGTTTTTGTCCCACATTGGAAAATGAGGGGAGATGGGGAGGGTTGAGTTGCCTATAAAAGGCAATGGCCTCTTTCATTTTTTTTTAAGCCTTAAAGTCTGATTTTTATGAGATTTGGCTAAAAATTCCTCTTTTTTGAGGTAAGTACAATTGACAATAAAAAAAGTGGAGTATTAAAATTTGTTGATATAATTTTTTTAAAATTATACGGGTTAAACGAGTCGTGTCGTGTTACCCGTTTATTAAACGGGTCGTGTTCGTATTGAGATTTTTCACCCGTTTATTAAACGTGTTGTGTACGGGTTTACATATTTTTCACCTGTCACCCGTTTAACCCGACACATTTGACACCCCTAGCAGGGATGAACTTACCTTTACCCCCGCCCCGTTCCCGTCCCCGTCCCCGTTATACCCGTTAAAAAAATAATATATATATATACTTTGTGAAGATTTTGTTGCCAATTGCACATTTAAATACTTTGAAACTGCATATTGATGTAAAAGACATGTTACTCAAACAGTGCTTCATTTTCATAGCTAATAAATCTGTAACTTGCTTGCCTCGATGAGAATCTGATGGAAGGTATGATCCTGAATGAGCCAGCCATGAATAAGTTGTTTGTATAACCACAAGTTTCACTCATGGATAAGTAGACATTGATGAAACTTTTAAAATGTTGGATTTATTTAGAATTTTGGATTATGTTGGTTTGAACTTGGGTTTGAGCTTAGGCTTGGGCTTGGGCTTGGGCGGGTACGGGGGAAGCGGGGACGGGAGTGGGGATTAAAAATTTACCCGCGGACGGGGGTGGACCGGGGATGGACGAAGTTTTTTTAAGCGGGTACGGGGATGAAGACTATACACCCCGCCCCCGCTTCGGTCCACTGATATCCCTAATCCCATCATTGCTCCCACATGCTAATGTAGCACTGATGTGTAGTCGTCCAGTCATAACCATGTCTACCACGCCTATTTGTGGTTTGCAGTCCCTACTGGAATCACAAGCTGCTGGTATCGACTGTTTACATCCAAACTGTCGGAGAACATGGTCAGAAAAATGTCACTCCACCACATCAAAACAAATGAGCGGTGCCCGTGTAGTCCATAATTCCCGACCTCGTAAGCAATAATCTGATAGGCTAGCCAGCACATCAGCAGTGAAAGACTATCATATCATCTGCAGTATAAGAATGTCATGGTATAGTCATGCCAATGGGGTTGTACTGACCAACAGTGGTAAGATCGGCAAGGAATTGAATGTACATCAACTTCACCTTACTAGATGACTTGTGTATGAACAAATATGAACCGATCAATAGCATGATGTATGCTCTGACATAACACGCAATAAAAAGCATCGTCAGCATTTACAGCACCCGCGCAATGCAGAAAATCTGAGGAAAGACCCGTTTATAGCACTCGCGGCAAGTGTAAACCCAAACAACTGCTGTCATAGTGCTGACCAAGTCGTGCCATCAGGACAACTATCCATCACGGTCACTGACATACCATCGATAGGTAGGCCTATATGCACAACGACATCCTGAAAGGTGATAGTGGCCTCATCTACGGGAAGATGGAATGTGTGCGTCTCAACACGTCATCTCTCAATTATTGTTGTGATGAAACCCCAGTCCAACCTCTTGGACGCAATCTTGTGTGCCCGGTAAAAATCAGTAGTAACCAAATGACGAAGAATGCGCTCATCCGTGACATGTAACTGTCGTGCAGTGCGCTCACTACGCCTGTAGTGCAAATGAGGGGGATTGATGCCCTGTCATATGTAGTCTGATTGATGCTCTGCCTGTAATGAAAGAACAAAGTGGTCATGTGGACCAGGATGTACTAACTTCCTGCCATCAGTGTCCATGACAAAAAAGTAAATTAATCTACACAAAAAAAATACAATTATGAAATATAATGAAAACATCCGCAATCATATATTGATAAAAGTAACATTTTCAACATCCAACATATCATAATGATATCATTTCAACAAACATGTACTTATAAGCCCGTGTACTAACAAAATATTATAATATAAGCACATCGTAAGATCCAATACACACTTGATTAAAACATAGGACAACTTAACAAGCTCACAAAATAACTTGGGACTGTCTAGTCAAGGGATGTTGGAGCTCGCGTGTTTATGGATGAACACTTCCGACGATTGTGACTCACTTCGCCGCATAGCCCACAATATATATGATTACGACCCTCTAACTGGAAGTCCATCTCATTCCGTATGAACATCGTCTGTGGTCAACCAACCAAGTCTCGACGTTGGTTAAGATTAGAGAGTAATTTGGGACGTGGAGGATCATCCCAATAATATTCATGCTCAAGAGGATACATTTCGGGCTCCCAAATTTTTGCCAAAGTGTCGATGTTGTATATGAGATCTATGTAGGACTGAAAATGCAATTGAAAATGAGAGCATACAGCTAATACATGAGAGCAAGGAATTCTATAAATTGTCAATTTTTCGCATGTGCACGAACGATCTTCAAGACACACAACTTGCTTCTGACCACCGCCAGTCACCACTTCAGCAAGACCACGTTCCCTATGAAATGGCGTCACTTCGTGGACACGGCTCATTTGTTGTGCATGTTGTACTCGTTCCACAACACGCTTAGGGAACTCCAACCCATTTTCTTTTAATTTGGCCACATTATCTCGATGTTCAAAATGATACTTAGTGACCCGATAAAATATCGATTGCACACAAACAGTTATGGGCAAATACCTAGCACCTTGGAGAACACTATTAAAAATCTCAGAAATGTTGGTTGCCATTATGTCATATCGTCGTCCACCATCATGGGCTAATGCCCACTTCTCCAATGGTATATCATTCAAGTACTTAGCCGCTTCCTCTTTTACGTTGCATATCTGGGTCATCAACTCATCGAACTTTCGAATCTATGTTGTCTTGCCAGCCCTCCACATAAGATCGTACAAATGTCCATCCTTAAACTGTGTATTAAAATTACTACGAACATGTCGAAGACAAAAGCGATGATAAGTATGTGGTGGATGCCACCCAGAATCTTCCATGTTCATAGAAGAAAGTATCCCCGTGTGCCAATCAGAAATTAAACACATTCCTTGTCGATGTCTAAGAACTATCTGTCGAAGGTAATATAAGAAAAAAGTCCAACTTGATTGATTCTCCTCTTTGGCAATAGCAAATGCAATGGGAAACAACTGCTTATTAGCATCAAAACTAGTCGCCACTAACAGATTTTCCTTGTACTTGTCACGCAGAAATGTTCCATCAATACTGACAACATGTCGACAATATTTAAACTTTTTAATGCTGGTCTTAAATGCCCAAAATACTCGTAAAAAAATATTGTATTCAGGAGATTCATAGTTGTATCACCACTTCACAATAGAGCCAGAGTTATCCTTCTTGATGGCACCCACAAATTTAGGCAATATGTCATACGACGAGTCTCAATCACTGAAAATCTTAGCAATGACCTTGTTTCTCGCAATCCATGCTTTCTTGTAGGAAATATCATACTTAAACTTCTCATTTATATTCTTCTGAATTGTTGACATTTTTGTTTGTGGTGTATCACCAACTAGTCCCAGTATATTATGACATATGAAGTCAAAGTCTAATTGCTAATGGTCACGACTCATTCGAGAGTAGAAACAGGTATTGTGATCTGAAACATTTTGAGTTTTTTCCTAAAACAAGTACGTAGTCTCCACCTGCAGTTAGGCTGCATGTACATGGTGCACTGTACAGCCCACATCGTTGTGTTCGTCTCGACCACGACATAATTCTGATTCAACTTGATGGAATACCATTTAACTGTCTTAATCAATGAAGCTTTATCCTAAAAAATCATGTCTTTCGCTAACTCCATCTTCACCGGATCCCATAAATTCATTTCAGAAGACGGTACTAAGCTATCTGTTTCAGAATGCTGACCAAATTCAGTGGTTATGAAGGAGGTGGAGTAAGACTTATGCATCCGAACAGCCGATGGGTCATTCTCAATGTCTTCACCATTCCCATCTTCGTCATCCGGCTCAGTAATCATTACTTCCTCAAACTCTTCTTCTTCTTCATCGGAGACATCTGTACGATCATTTGCACACATTTCTTCATATTCCTGGATTGGGCTTTGTTACATTATTGGTTGATGGACATCATCTTGTTCACCCAACTCAAATCCCACCTCACCCATTTGAAAATTCTGACTCAGTGAATTATTGGTTGAATACCCACCGTATGTTGCGGAGCCAGTTCTTTGGTGGGTGTACGAGTACTACCCAGACTCATCCATTACCTGCATCCCCACGGGAGTTGAATATTCACCCATTAACCCAGCAGTTGAAAATGTCAAGGTACCCATTTCTCGCATAAGCAACTCAGTATAAGACATAGTAATGGTTGTTAGGCACTCTTCGGTCTGACTACTGCCTGTGCCAGCATTGATGTCCTCCGTTTCCACATACAAAACAACACTAGCAATGTTGGGGTTGTCAAATACTACATTAACAAAAAAAGTCACAAGTTCATCGTTCACAATTTTCAGATCGACATATGTATTCATGTTTGGTCCTGTTCCAAGTGTAAATGGATATCTACATGTCAACTTGAACTTGTTATGCGCCATGTCCAACCCCATTACAATGTAAATTTTACTCAACAACTCCGGCAGTTGTGTACCACTATTAATAACAATTCCACATTTGGGAGGACAATTGTATGATAAACCCTCCGATCCATATTTCATTCGTTCACCCCAATATAGCAAAACGGTTACTTGTTTTTCCGTCATTTCAATTAGTTTTCATTGTGGAATAAATTCACAAGAACCTGAGAATTGATAGAAAAGGTTAATACTTGAGGAAGAATAGATTCATATTTAATCAAAGTCCCATAGAATTTAACGCATGCAACATACAAGAAGCAGTATCCACGAAAATCTTAGGGTTGGAAGTGTCGAGCAAACAAACAAACAAACTGGGAGATCAAACCAATACCATAAACTTTGATACAAACAGTGACATTGGTGGTGTTTGCTGACTAAAAGACATAACAACAATACTATTATTGAGTGATAAACTGAGATGGTGTTGCAAAATTGTGTTCCTTTGACATTTATGAAAATTTTATGGAACTTTAATCATATACGAAATCTTAAACAATTTATAGAAATGTTGGTTCATTTGACGTTTTACATCGTGAGCAGAGGTTTTAAGACGTTATTGGCAATGCCGTTTTTAGTTGTTATGTTAAATGGAGATAAAGGCTAATTATTGTATGTTTGAAGACACTATAAACCTATTTCAGAAAGAAAAAAAAATTAAGTTGAAATTTCACAAATTCTATTCAACACTCAAATTGAAAACCCAATTTGAAACAAATTAGCCTACACAATTGTACATTTGGCTTCATATGCATGATGGTTGGGACCTACCATTAGATGATTTCGATCATCTAAGTATGACAGGAGGTGGCCCTTACCATAAGGGAGATGTCCAGAAAAAAATACAAAAACACTACCATGTTATGCCCTCAGAGAGAACAATTACGGTCATGTATGAGGTTACAACATACACAATTGAGATGTGTCCTACAGTGCACGAAGTAGGGAACAGAACTCCACGAAAAGGACTGTGTTCTAGGATTCATAGCAATGACCACAATGAGTGTCTACCTGCAGATTCAGACTTCGGATTAATCATCCAAATGGTCTATATATTGTTGAATTATGGGATGGATGAAATAGAAGACAATAAAAACAACATCAATGTTGAATAATGGGCCCTAGGCTAGCTAAATATCCTAAAATTCCCTCTGCCTCAGTGATTAAGACTTGTGTAACATGTTCTACTGTGGTTTAATGTTCAATCGTCCTTGAAGCCAAGAGCTGAGAGTGTTTCTCATTGCTATAGTGCGGTTGAAACATGTCCTTGATCCTGGTTGTTCTATTAGAATGAAAATCATATGGGGGAATTGTGATTGGCAAAAGGGTCTGCATAAATGGGTGCACCAATTATAACTAGAGAGAAAATTAAAATATTTTAGGTGAATGTAGATATGTCAAAATGACAAGTGCATATATACTGGAAAGATAACATGAAACCATTTATGCATGAGGACAACAACTCAAAGATATGACAAAAATCAGCCATAAATCCAGCTTAAATATATTCAAAATTAAGTAGAATCAGTCTACATAGAGTGCCAACTAAATTAACGACTGTGCAAATCCCATTGTTATATACAAGTGAAATATAGAGCTCGTAAATGCCCATGACACAGTTGTTATAGGCCATAGTTCCCATTTAATCAGACAAAAGATCAACTACAAACATCAAGATATAATGCTCATTAGCTTTCTTAAATATGGTATCTATGGATCAGAAATGTCATAAAAGGTTAACAAGAGTCAGAAGTACATTCCTATTTTAGGCAGGCATTAGATTATTAGTTATTACTAAAAGATGGAAATTTTATTTTCCTCAGACAAAGTATACTTATTGCCCCTCGAAGAATGAGTGTGTGCAAACTGAAACCGAATACAAAATAATAAAACACATATATAAAGATTGAGGCAAATATGAACTACTAAACCTGCTACAAAGTACTACTAGTGAGGCCTCCTTGACATGAGAATAATACTGGAAAATCAAGTCTATGTGATGACTGTAGGTTTCTCCGAATGACGTTTGTGTGTATATGGGTTTGCGAACGTGGGGGTGGTGGTGATGCTTTCTGAAGGTGAGGGGTGGCTGTGATGGAGCTCTGGGATGGTGGGGATTTCAAAAGGTGTGGGTGGTGGTGATGATTTCTGAAGGTGGGGGTGGCTGTGGTGGAGGCCTTCTCAGACCAGCGGTGGAGGAGTGGTGGTTGTTGTATGGCTGACAAGAGGGTTCTGTGGTGGAGGTGGTGATTTCTGATGGTGGGGGTCGATGGGGGTGGTGGGGATATCGGGTTAGGGCTCAAATCTTAGAAAATGGGGAAAAGAAAAGAGAATGGAAGAAGAGAAAGAAGTGGCTGGGGTGATTTCCGATGGTAGGGGTGGAGTGGGTGGTGGTAGGTGATGGCGATTTCTGGTTAGGTCAGAGCTCCTAATTCTCAGAGAAAGGGGAAATCAAAAAGAATGGAAGAGAAAGAAGAAAGGAGGAAATGGGGGGTAGACGATAGCGTTAAAAACGCTGGTCAGAATGACGTTTTTAAGAAGACGTTGATTCGACTAGCATTTTACATTAGTAAATAGTTTTTTATCTCTATTTAAAAACGTCAGTCCAAGTGACGTTTTATAATTAAAAACATCAGTTAGAATGACGTCTTTAAAAGAGCACGGGTTTAGGAAATAGTTTGAAAACTACCCTATTTTGGGTATAAGGTTGAAAAACCCCATGCGTTAGGGTAAAAGCTCCCAAATTATGGGCCCCATTCTATGTAAAGCTAAATGTGAAATTTGGAGTCAGTCCCCTTTTGTGGACTTATTTGGACTTAAGTCCACTATAAAACCTTGTTTGGAAATAAGTTTATTTTGATTTCCATTGACCAAAATATCTCCATATCTATATATAGATTAGGACTATTTAATCTCTGTCTCTTTTTTTTTTTTCTCTCTCTCTCTCTTAGACACACACATAAATATATGAGATAAAATAGTAGCATTCAAAATAAAAAAATAGTAAAATTTAAACCCAAAAAATAGTAACATTTAAAATAAAAATAGTAACGTTCAAACACAAAAAATATTAATATTCAAAATAAAAAATATTAATATTCAAAACAAAATTTGTTCAATGTTCTATGTTACTATTTTTGTTTATTGACCATATTACTATTTTTTTTTTTTGTAGAGCTTGTTACTGTTATTTGTATGTGTTTTTTTGTTGACTTGTATTTTTTTGTGTTTGAATGTTACAAAGTTACTATTTATTAATATATACATATATATATACTTTAAAATTTTCACAAACTATGTTATAGTTTCAAATAGCTAAACACCAACTCAACAATATGAATCAACAAACCTTAAGTCCATGAGTAAATCTAGTTCTAATTACAACAAGAACATAAAATCATAAATAGAATTCGAAATAATTTAGATCAACCCATAAACCCAAGCATGCCCAAATCCAACTATATGGTAGATATGAGAGAGAAAAATGGAGAAAGAGATGGGAGGGGAATTTAATGGATAGGTGAATACAAGTCAAATATGTCTTCCTAATAAATGTGTTGTCTTCCCTAGGAAGGACATTTTTGAGTTTTTAAAAATTGTGAACTTAATTATTTATTAGTAAGATTAAAATAAGACTTATTCTCAAATAAGTTTAAGTGATAAACTGAACTCATTAAAAGTCCACAAAAGATGACTCAACCCCAATTTTTCCAAGTTAAATTTCTTTGCATTTGCATTTTAAACCATTTGGTGGGCCCATCCCATCAGCTTTTTTGAACCAATTTATTGAAACACTTTATTGAACCAAAACCCTAACTTATTTTACAATGACCAAAGCTCTTCTCCGTTCTTAGCACAAAACATTGGCGTGATCATCATTTACAACAAGAACACTCTTCTTTGTCACAAGCCCCATTGGCAACGAAACGACATACATTGTAAAAAACTATTATCAGGTACATTATGGACAAAATTTTTAATTATTGTTTGCTTTGAATTGAGTTATTTACCCACATAAATTGTCATTTTACAATAAATTGAATTTCATTTGCATTGTATAATGTACCTAAAGTCGTGTTCACTAAATGCATTGCTCTTTTTTTAATGTTATCTTTAATTCATTTGATAATATGGACATTTACATTTTTTTTTGACCGAACAAGTCTACAAAATTTTTAAAATTGTAATGATATATCATGCATCTTAACTTCAATTTATTTTAAGATTTGGGATTTTTCTCCGATGAATCTCTTTGCCTAATTGATTTGAATTATATCTTCATTCGATTTGTAGAGATATGGAAGAAGAGGTATCAAGTGGTTCTACTAGTAGAGAATAGACTGAGGAAAATAATGATGTTGAAATAGAGAATTCAAGAAATGAGATAGATCACATTCAGGAACCTAGAATTGAAATGTTGTTTAACACCATTGAAGAGCTTTTAGAATTTTATTCCAGATATGGTAAAGAAATAGGTTTCACCTTGTGTAGAAGAACCTCTTCTCGAGAGGATGATGGAGAGGTGAGCTGGGTAACTGTTGCTTGTTCTCATAATGGGAAGTCTCAAAGTAATCCAAGCAACCAATAAAAGCTCAACCGATATCAAAAATGGATTACAAATCAAGGCTTAGGGCTGCTCTTGAAGCTAACGAAAAGTGGCGAGTGACCTCCATGGTACTCAACCATAACCATAGGTTGGGTCCTGGAAAATCCTGATTTTACAAATGCAATAGGTTACTTAAACCATTTGTGAAGAGAAAACTTGAAATGAATGACAAGGTTGACATAAGAATGAATAAGAATTTTAATTCAATTGTGGTAGAGGCAAGGGGATATGATGAGCTACCACTTTTAGGAAAGGATCGCAGGAATTACATCGATAGAGCTAGGCGTTTACAACATGGGGAAGGGGATGCTAGGGAATCCACAACTACTTTGTACTGGAGTAAAACAACATTCAAAGAATTTGGCGATGTGATTACATTTAATACAATGTATTTGACAAACAAAAAGGACATGTCATTTGCTCCATTTGTGGGGGTGAACCATCATGGGCAATCGATATTACTTGGGTGTGAACTAATATAAAGTGAAGATACAAAAGCAATCAATGTGAAAAAAATCGTTTATGATTCATTGACAATAGAAGAATTTGAAGAAAGTTGGTGGACGTTGATCTTGAAGTACAATCTCGAGGGCAATGAATGGTTAAGTGGGTTGTATGAGGAAAGAAGTCGTTGGGTGCCTGCATTTGTAAAAGATATTTTTTGGGCTAGAATGTCAACCACCCAACAGAGTGAAAACATGCATGCCTTCTTTGATGGCTATGTCAATTCGAAGACTACCTTCAAAAAATTTGTCGAACAATGTGAGAATGCTTTGAGAAATAAGGTGGAAAAAGAAAAGCAGAAGGACTTCAATTCTTATAATTCATGGCTTCCATGTATAACTCTATACGAATTGGAAATGCAATTTCAAACTATTTACATGACGAAAAAGTTCAAAGAGTTTCAACATGAATTAAGGTGAAGATATGTTGTATCTTGTCTTCATGTAAATAAGGTGTTGACGTTTTAGAATTTGAGGTTGGTGTTATGATTTGTGTGCGATGAACAATTAAAGAAATAGAAAAATTAGAAGATGAACATAGGAATTTTACGTGGTTCGGCAACTTGCCTACGTCCACGAGAAAGCGGTTGCCTTATTTTTTTTATTCCACACTAAAAACAAGGTTACAACTTAATATATACAGGTTACAACTCTAATTAGGGCAAATCCCAAAAGGCACGTGCGGCTTTCCTACTCCATACCACGGGGCTATGCCCCCCGCACCCCCCGGCCTATCTTCAACCCTGACTATAATTCGTTCAACTCCAACAACTGGGCCATTATCTTCGAATCTGTTATACCTCTCCATATATTGAATATGAGTCATCTATTGAATATGAGCCATCTATTCTAACAATATCCACCTTGGTGAATATTTAGTCATTCAGAGATAATATAGCACCGAACAACTCTACCTGAAACCGATAGGCTGGGAAGGCCCCCTCAATAACAACTAGAGACATTTATCAAGTCCAAAGCAATGGTTGAACTTATCTACAGTAATGGGCTTGGTCAGCATGTCTGCTGCATTCTTAAACATGGGAACCTTCTCAAGTATCACTTCTCCAATAGTAAGCAACTCCCTAATCTTGTGAAATCTTACATCAATGTGCTTGGTTCTGGCATGATACACCTAGTTCTTTGCCAAGTAAATGGCACTCTGACTATCACAATGGAACATGATTCCTTTTTGCTTTACTCCAAGCTCCTTGACTAGCCCTTGTAACCACAACGATTTTTTGGCAGCTTCAGTAACTGCCATATACTCTGTCTCAGTTGTGGACAACGCTACAAGTGACTGAACAGTGGATTTCCAACATATAGGTTTGCCTGCTAATGTGAAAACATTGCCTGTGTGGGACTTTCTATCATCAAGGACACTTGCATAATCTGCATCCACATATCCCTCAAGTGAAACATCATCATGTCGCTTCTCAAACATGATACCACATTCAACTGTACCCCTCTAGTACCTAAAAATTTACTTTATAGCCTTCCAATGCTCTCTTCTAGGATTTGCCATGTACTTGCTCACCATGCTCACTACATGACCCAAATCTAATCTGGTATAAACCACAACATACATCAAGCACTCTACTACATTGCATAAGGCACCTTTGACATATTAGCAATGTCATCCTCTGTATTCGGGCAATAATTGGTAGACAATCTGAAGTGATTTGCACAATGGTGTACTCACTGATTTTGCATCACCCATGCTAAACCTGTTTAACACCTTTTCACATAATCTTTCTAGGACACCCATAACTTCCTAGATTCTATATCCCAGCGAATCTCCATACCAAGAATCTTCTTAGCAGCCCCCAAGTCTTTCATGTCGAACTTCCTGCTCAACAAAGACTTTAACCTGTGTACCTCAACCATGCTCTTAGTAACAACCAGTTTATCATCCACATATAACATCAAGAAAATATACGAACTATCATCAAGAACTCTGAAGTAAGCATTACAATTATATTCACAGTGACTGTAGTCAATCTGAAACATGTAGGAATCGAACTTCTTATACTATTGCCTAAGAGACTACTTGAGCCCATGTAATGACTTCTTCAGCCTACAGACAATGTGTGTTGATCCTGGTTCCTTGAACCCTTCAGGTTGGTCCATGTAAATCTACTCCTCCAAATCACCATGAAGGAAAGTAGTCTTCACATCCAACTGTTTCAACTCTAAGTCCAAAGTAGCTACCAATGCCAACAACACCCTGATAGAAGTGTGTCTGACCATAGGAGAGAAAACTTCATCATAATCCACTCATTTCCTCTGTGAGTAACCCTTTGCTATTAGTCAAGCCTTGTACATGTTCCCTTCCTTTTTTGATATTGTTGTTTTCTTTCTATATACCCACTTGCAACCAATTGGTCTCATCCCATCTGGGAGTTTCACCAATTTCCAAGTGTCATTCTTATGCAATGACTTAATTTCTTCCACCATGGCCTCCATCCATCTACCCTTCTCCTAGCTATTTACTGCCTCTTGAAAGGTAGGAAGATCACCACTACTGGTAATGAGTGAATTAAACTAGTTGGCTATTTGCTCCGCTTTGAAAACTAGCCCATTATCTCCGAACCTGATGCACCTCTCCATATACTGAATATGAGCCACCTATTCTAACAATTGGCGAAGATGTACCATTTGGAGAATTTTTTTTGGCATGCAACATTCAAAGTTTATCTAAGCGAATGAAGCAATGAAGTAAATTGTAATTGTCGGTAGTTTGAATTTAGGAGAATTTTGTGTAGCATATAATTACAGTGCTTACTCATAAGAAGATACATAGAGTTCATGAGAAATACATCTTACAAAGGTGGAGCAAAACTGTCAAAAGGAGTCACACCAAGGTTTACATCAATTACGCCAACTCGAGTGCTACACCCGAATCACGTCGCTTTGATAAGATGTGTGACGCTTTTTATGTGGTTGCTGATTTAGCAGCAGATACTGAAGATAAGTGTGATAAGGTTACGGCCCATATATGTGAAATGAAAGAGTAGCTTAAACAATCAAGTGGAAACAATTAGCCTATGGTCACTGAACTTCAGAATACTTCAATCTCATGTGAAAATAATGTTGGACCTTCTTCAAAAGAAAGTAGAAGTATTCTAACTCCAATAACTGTGCGTAGCAAGAGGCGACCTCCATTTAAAAGGAGGTAGTCTAAGGTTGAAAAAGAGGTTATGAAAAAAAAAAAAAGGAAAAAAGAAGAAGAAGATAGATGCTTCATCTAATGAAGGAAAATTGACAAAACAAATGAAGACTAAAGCTCCAAAGGAAAATGTCTTTGTTTTAATAGTAATTTTTTTTTTGGAATGGTTTATTATGAATACTACGTATTTGCTAACTTTGTTTCTTTTTATGTTGCAGTATATTGAGGAGAAGGATGGAAATGCACCGATTGTGATTGGAACACAAGCAAGTTTTAATCTTAATGTGAGTATTATCTGTTTTAAATAAGAGTTAGTATATTTTGCAATATGGTTTATGTAAATTCAATTTTATCATACAACAAATAGGTATCTAGCTTACAACAATCAAAACATTTTGGTGGAGAGAGCTACGTCTTTAGTCAGCCGTAGAACGTGAGAGACCCAAATGAATTTGTTATTGTTTGAGTATGTTGGCCAGAGAGAGAGAGAGAGAGGCTAATTTTTATTTTTATTTTTATTTTTTTACTTTGGATTTTGGGGCTTTGAATGTATTGGGTTTAAAATTTTTAATGGGACTTATATTTGTACTAGTTGGTGCACGTGTGCATTGTATGCTAATTATTTTGACATATTTTTTGTGAATAAATCAAAAATATTTGTCATCCTTTCAACTGTCCATTAAATAACGTTACTCCTATCATTTCATCAAATGTTCTTAAAAGAAAATTTATCTCTTATACACAGTGTGAGGTTTACTTTCATTTTAGTTTCGCATAAATAATGTTCCCCATCAGACCATCATTGGAAGTAACCTATAGCTAATCCTCATTACAAGCTGGTCAAAGCAAGAGAAAAAGAAGCACGTCACAATTGTCAACCAAGAAGATCCTGAGCTTAGTGAGCTAGGGCCCAAAGGGAATCTAGTAGAAAATCCTTGAATCGAAATAGGATGAGAATATCTACGCATTTAATTAATCAATCAATTTATATTTATTCCCAACATCTACCATAGGACTCACTAATAGGCTCCATTTTTTTTATTATTCAAGTTGTATTTGCCATTGTGTATGTACCAAATAATTTTATTAAAGGTTTTAATTATACTATTTATAGAGGAGTTTAGCTAGAACGGTTCATTATCACTGACACTAAAATGAAAAGAGTCTTTAAAGGCGTTTGCTTTCGGCGTTGGGACAAATGCCGGGAATTTCAGGCATTTTTTTTGAAAATGTCAAGACCCATCATTTTCTATCTGGCATTTATTAACTTTCAAGGTCATTCCAAAAATTCTTTTCTTGCAGTGTAACTTCCATTTTTCATCAATATGAACGTACATAATTTATATTCAAAAGTATATGAATAATTGATTCTTCTTAGAAAAATATCAGAAAACCTATATCCATCAATAATGGTTAACGCATGTCAACGCAGTGAGTGATCTAGCCATAAAAGTTGCCTCAAGCACTAAAATCGACTATTATGCTACTAAAAAATTTTATTCTTTGAGAGAGAGATATACAATTGATCCTCAGGTATCAAATATTTCCTAATAAAATATATAAAATATTTGGGAGAAAGTATCTCAAAAAACAAATAACCTTCAATAAACAACCTTTTTCAAAGGTCATCTCAAGTTAAGTACAACACCCAAAAAGGAAGGAGGTAATTACAAAATCATTTAAGCATATGTAATTCACAAACTTCCTTCTAAAACTCACATTTAATTTAAATAAATAAATCTAACTAACAAAACCATTGAATC
The DNA here is from genome assembly GCA_951799425.1 of Ilex aquifolium. Lineage (NCBI taxonomy): Eukaryota > Viridiplantae > Streptophyta > Magnoliopsida > Aquifoliales > Aquifoliaceae > Ilex > Ilex aquifolium. Next base: position 9,352,986 of record OX637399.1, on the reverse strand, counting down.
AATTAAATCAGTTGGTCAAGGAAAATTCTCGCTGATCATTTGCATACATAATAAAAAATTATCATAGATATGGAGGAAGAAATCTACAGACAAAACTATAGTTATTATAGCTTTTTCAGACAATAACTTCCGTTTATCTTCTAAATTCATCAAAGCTTTCACTGATGACGATGATTTTGCTTATAATCTGTATGATAAAAATTAAGCTTAAAATGTAGAAACAATCGGTAAAAATGATCCAAATTTTCAATGAGTCTCAAGGATTTGGTGGATCGCAATAGTTCTAGTGGCAGCTGAAATGAAAAAAAATACAAACTTTTGGTTTGGGGCCGTCCAAATCGCAAGTCTAAAGGGTTCGAGCAGTGAGAATATTTGAGTATTTTTATAGGACCTAAAAACTTGGCCAACCAACTTCTCACCCATCTTATTATGAGTTGGAGTTAAGAAACTACAAGAGGTGTATAATAGTCATGCTTCCTCAGTTGGCTGTAACTCCCAATAATTACCATTGTATTTTGTGATTAAATATTCAATGTATGCATAACTGTCCAATAAAACAATTAAAAAATAGATCAATTAGATCAATTTCCTTTATATGGAGATAGTTATATATTATATGATGGTTATTGAATTTTATGGAGCTCACTTGTCCACTTGTTTCATTGTTAGTGGACGGTTACACAAAGTAACACTACTGACGTGAAGTAATTGTTACGCTCAAGATTTTTCTTGTATTTTGGATTGTATGAACTGAATTGCATAAAGTTCAAAAAAAAAAAAACTGAATTGTACTGCATTTAAAAACTGTAATGTATAACTTCAGTAAGTGATTAATAGATGGATGACTACTGATTCTTAGATCAATAAAAAGTTACTATAATAGGTTATTTTTGTCTTTTTATTTTTTTAAGGATAGTATTATCAATTAAGATTTTTGGACAAGCACAGACATTCAAAAGTAGTATATAGATTATTAGATCTATTCAAATATTTGGTTTTTAGCGAATTCGGATATGCACTACGTACCTACATGCATATACAAACATATGATGTAACTTGGTGATTATTTAATAAAATTGAGTAGAGTGTTAAACGTTAAAATCGGACAATTGAATCGAATTCAAATCAGATTGTTCAAATCAGATTTGGATCGAATTTATATTAATCAAAAGTCAAACAATGAATTTATTAGTTGAATTAACGCAACTAATAAAAAAAAAAAAAATTCCTCAAAAAAGGATAAAGTAGATATTATAGAATTTTTGAAAGATAAATAAGGAAATCAAAAGTTTTTCTCTTAAACCACTTTAAAAATGATAAAGTAGATGTTATAAAATTATTGAAGGATAAATACGGAAATCACAAGTTTTTCTCTTAAGTCATTTTATTAGTAGTATAGATAAATAGATAGATATAGATAGGGCTTTTTGTGGGCCTAAACATTTTATAAAATTAAAATTTGAAAAAAAGGGAAACCTGTACACTAATATAGACTTATTTGAGTAAAAATGTACTAATGAAAACTTATTAGGCATAAGTGCATTTTGATGGAAAAAGACCAAAAACCTATTCTACAAGAGTAACTCTTGTAAAAACTGGTTTTTGCTAACAATTATATCACAATCCCTCCCTATTTTCTCTCTCTCCCTCTTTCTCCATTACTCTCTCACTCTCTCTCCCCTAGTTTCTCTCTCTCTCTCTCTCTCTCTCTCCCTCTCTTTCTCACACACATTGATAATCTATTTTCTTTTCAAATATGTAAAATTTTGATTTGATTAATTTTGTTTGAAATTATAAAATTTTTGATTTTTTGTGATACATCTTATTGGTGTATCTGCTTGATGTATCTCTTTGGTGTATCACTTTCTTGTATTAATTTTGTGCATCAATTAGGGGTATCATTTTAGTGTTTCTGTTTTGGTGTATCTGTTTGATATATCTCTTTCGTGTATCACTTTCTTGTATCAATTTTGTGCATCAATTAGGTGTATCATTTTAGTGTTTCTCTTTGGTTTTTGATGTGTATCTCTTTGGTGCATCTAGTAGGTGTATCTCTTTGGTGCATCTATTATGTGTATCTCTTTGGTGGATTTATTTGTTGTATCTCTTTGTAATCACTGTGTGTAGTGAATAATCGGTGTAACTTGTACCTATTAGGTGTATCTCTTTGGTGAAAACAATGTTTGGAACCGAATCAGAAAGCCACGTTTGGAGTCGTATTGTAATACATTCAATTGGTTTGGAACCGAATCAGAAAGTCCACAACTAGAGAATATAGGAAATAACAACGTTTGAAAGCAATGGTTGAAGAATATACTGTGAATTGATTTAAGAATAAATGTTCAAAATTCAAATAAATGAAAAAATTAAATTCAAATATTTTCATATTTGAAAAGAAATTAATTATCAATGGGAGAGAGAGAGAGAGAGAGAGTATAAGGAGAAAGAGTAACGGTGAGAGAAAATAGGGGATAGAGAGTGAGGGAGAGTGATAGAATAGGGGAGAGAGAGGGAGAGAGTAAGGGATAGAAAATAGGGAGAGAAAGAGTGAAAGAATAAGAATAAATATCCAAAATTTAAACGAATGATAAAATCAAATCAAATCTTTACATATTTGAAAAGAAATAAACTATCAATCAGTTATGCATTATTTAAGGAAGAATAATTAAGTAATACAGAAAAAAAGGTAAGCTGAATTGCGTGCCAATAACAAAAAAATTATGTATAAGTGAACTTAATAGAGTAAAAATCTTATCAATGAATTTTTTCTTAAATAAGTCTTAAAAAATATACTCGCAGCCAATTTTAGCTTAAAATTTTTATATAAACTAATGGTATACTTAACAATTTGGAGGCTTTCATAAACTATGGGCCTAAAGCCCCGACTTTACCCGCCTATAGGTTGGGTTAGCCTTGAATGAAATGCAATTGCAAAGAAAATGCAACTTCACATGGAATGGGGCTCACAATCTGATGTGTCACTTACCACCTCACTTGGGATGACAGACTTGGTAAAAGTCTTGGTCAATGTAGTTTTATAGCTGTAAAAAATTTACCCAAACGTGGTGTAGGATGAGAAAATATAGGAAATTATGCCTATCAAACCCAAGGGGTTGTAATGGATTGGAATGGATACACTAATCCCACCCAATTAATTCCTTGAAACAAACATGCCCCTAGTTTAAATTGTGGGTTAGAAGTTTGATGGTATTGGAAGGGTTATAAATTGGTTTGGAAAGGTTTATAAGATAATAGAAAGTTGGTGGTCAATCCCGATTTTGACAGGCAACTTGGGTAGTTAGTAGGAAAACGACGATAACTCTCTCTAGAAAATTCGGGTTCGTACAACATTTTTTTTGTTGAAACTTAGACTCTTAGATCTTTCTAACCGTATGTGGTACATAGCCTAATTTTATTTGTGTGAAAACCGGCATCTTTTTAAAGTCGTGTGAAAATCTATAATTGATGGAAAATAACCAGCTTAGTACCCTTTTAAACAAATGAACATAATTCTTCACATGAAACTTCAATTTTAGCTCATGACCTATGATTGCAAAGCTTAGGAAGCCTATTTTATAATTAACTTTATTTCTTGTTAATTTAGTAAGGATAGAAGTCTATTTTAATTAAGTTTGCGCAATGGGTTCGTATAATACTTTAACACATGTTAAGTGTTCAACGAAATGTTTAAGCAAAAGGAAGGACCCAAAATGGGGCTAAAGTGACTCAAGAAAAGTTGAGTTGAATGTGATATGAAATAAAAAATTACAATTGAATAAAATTAATGCAATTCAATTAGTTATCCATGGATCCGCTAGTCGTTGGTTGGAATGACAACATCGATCAATTGACCATTTAGGAGTGATTATTTGTCTAGTTATTTTATTAAGAGTCATGAGTTATTTTTATTATTCTACACCCGAACATGCTTGTATTAATTATATTTGAGGTGTACAAGGCGATGATTGAGGGAATGAGATAATTCGTTATATACTCCAAAAATTTTTGGGAAGATTAAGTTATAGTGAATACGAAACACCATGGAACATATTCATATGCATTCATTTGCATGAATTAAGTTATTTCAGAGTCGATGCTCACTTGCATTTATACATATACAAATTGTTAGGGTTGGAAGTTACTACATTGGTTTCACCTAGAGATCAATCGTAAAGCAAAGTGGTGTGGTTGTTGGTGATTAAAGGTGAGAGTGTACTGCTTCATAATAAATGAAAATAAAAGTATATGATATTTCAAGTTTATTTTCTTGTATGTGAGAAATCAATTTTGCCGAATTTATTTGGGTTGAGTTGCTTAAATTATGGATCAAATGTACTTTTATGAAAAACTTGTAATTTGAGCATTATCTAATGTGCCAAGTTGTTGATAGTTTGACATGACTTACATGTTGATTTTGACATTATGCAATTATTGTGAGATTGCTTGATATTGTAGATAATTTGACATTATTTAAATTTTGTTGTTTGACTCGTTGCTCATACGAATATTTACTAGTTTGATATATGAGATTGATTTGAGTTTCAAAGTGAGTTGAACTCAATTTTTGTTGTGATTTGCAGGTTATGAATATCTTTTTGGTGGAACGATATTTGATCCATATTTTTGTTATATTTCATTTGATTATGATGTTCAGTATATTCAAAAAAATTATTGGTTTCAGGATATCAAAATCTAGAGTTTAGTCCACCGCTGCATTAGCATGGTAAATATGGGGGTAAAATTAAGGAAGTTGATGTACATATTGTACAATAGAGTTTCCCTTGTGTTGTAAAGGGATGAATTCCCTAATATTTTATTTTGGGTTAAGTCACACCATTTTGTACTCTGTCATAGTGTTGTATAATTTATTTATTTTTATTTTATGAATCATTAGTTGTTGTTATTGGTTTGAAACACTTTATTGCATTACAGAGGCATATATTAACACATGTCAAGTTACACTTTCGTCTCTGAAAATCAAGTAGGTCTCTCGGGATAGAGAGGGACATCATGTTTTGATGGGGATTAGAATTTGAATTTGGTTGAATTGTTGTGGTGTGCAGGTGATGACAATTAGTGGGATTAAGTCGCAGGTGATGGTTCAGTTGGCGAGGTTACAGGGGTATTAAGAGAGTTACAGAGAAATGTTGTGTTTGGTGTGTATTGGTACAGAAAGAAAAGAGAATCGGAGAGAGAAACAAATGTGTGTGTGTGTATATGTTGCAAAGTGGTGGCGGCACAGTGCATTGTTGTGTGTTGTGTGCAATAGTGTTTGAGAAAGAAAAAGGGGTTGTGGAATTGAGGGAGTGCCAGATAGTTTGAGAGAGACTGGGAAAAAGAGAGGAAGAAAATTCATCAATTGCCGAATATAGGAGACCTAAAAGCACTTGTAATTTTAACACCATTAGGAAACTGTGGTATTGAAAGATTTTTGTGGAGTGGTTTCGGAGTGTGTCTGTGGGGAAAGAAAGGAAGAAGATGTGTGTTTGGATATTTAATATGTTGTTCAAATAAGGGATAGGAGTGTTTGGATGCTAGGATTTATATACAATGATAGAAATGCCACTTAATAGCTGCATTAGCTTTGCATGTGATGGTTTTTGTCTTCAATTCTAACGACCGTTAGTATTAAGGACTATACTAATTGAATTTTAGGATTAAATTGATAAAATTAAAACTCTGGGATCAAAGTGCAATTAGTGGTAAACTTGAAGGACTACTGCAATTTACCCGAATTTTATTGCAACATTTTACGAAGTCTTTCACGAATAGGAGGCCACCCATTGCCCAAAGTTACCAAAAGCTCGCTCGCCTGCTCTCTCTCTCTCTCTCTCTCTCTGCAACTCAAAGCTATTCACCAATGGCGGCCATAACCCGCCTCTTAAAACCCTCACATTTCTCATCCACCTCCATTTCTTTCATGCGGAGGTCTCTATCAACAGCTGCCGTATCTGAAACCGCGAAGTCCCCATCGTACCCTCACAATCCTCTCCCTCCGGGCGTAGATCCCAGTGGTAGAAATGTCCAGTGGGTCTTTCTGGGCTGCCCTGGTGTCGGAAAAGGCACGTACGCCAGTCGCCTCTCTACCCTCCTTGGTGTTCCTCACATCTCCACCGGCGATCTCGTCCGCGAAGAACTTAATTCCAGTGGCCCTCTCTCCCAACAAGTATGTCTCTTGATTTCATTCATACATTTGCGTTTGGGTCAAATATTTCGTGTTTTGATAAATTTAGAACAGTATCTTTGTTTATATTGTCTTAATTGGATTCTGTGTGATGAAAGCTAAAGTATTGCGACCATGTTCTTTTACTGGAGAGATTAACGATGGGTTTTAATTAGCTATAAAAGATAAATAATGGGCTTACTTTCTACTATTTTCTTTTTTCAGACTGGATTATGGTTGAGTTGAAGTGTTTGATTAGAATAAATAAGAAATTAGACCTGGGAGAGTTATTGTTTTAAGCAATGATCCACATATTGTATCTATTGTTTACCATCTTTCTTTAGTTGGATTTTGTGAAAGCCCAATTTGAGTGAAGGTTTGTTTAAGTGTGGATGCGAGATGAATCCTGTACACATTGCTTCGGCAATCATCATGGTATTGGCTTAAATTAGAACAAGGGCAAGTGTGTACGTTGATTTGAGGCTTGACTTATGTGGAGCTGTTTATAGGAGGTGTTTGATATCACCAATATGGCATGAACACGGTAAAGCAGATGACATATGTTTACTGATTGTGCTCAAAATACACAACTGTGCCTGCCAAACACAACTTCACACAACCTGTTTCTAAGATGGGTCAAATGTTCTGTATTATGCTGCCATTTAATGGGCAATTTGAGTCCGTACTTGTAATTCTGATCCATTTATTGAAGAAGTTCATGCCAGTGTGCTTCTTCTGTTGTGTTTTTGCCTGAACCAATTATCTCATTATATAATATAAGGCTTCACAGAAGTTTTGTAATTCAGGATTGAAATGAGTTGGATTCTTGTATAAAGTCGTTATCTACTTATCTAGCATCATGCGTAAGAGTTTCACCAAAAAATTTGTGTTCACACTCTACATTCAAATTATATTTATATTTGGTAAAAAATGGATTATAAAATCTGTTGGTAATGCCATTTGTGAATTCATGGCATTTTCCTCTGACCAAACAACTGAACTAATTACATGTTAAATTTGGTCACCAAATTATTTGTTTCTCTATAGTGGCTAATTCAATTAACTAATTACAGATCCTCTAGCCAAAATGATTCCAACTCATTACTCATTACCGAGAAAATTCTCACGAAGACCATACATTTTCTTCTTGCACATGGGTTTGAGGAATGCCACTTACTATCCCTATGCTAGAATATTTGGTTAAGAGTCATTTTGGGTCTAATCAAAGCTAACTTACCAGCACACCATAAAAATATACTAAGTTCAACATATATGTTTATATATGACACACATCCATACATGTACCCAACAGTTGTAATGGTTACTTTCAGACATGCAGGCGTTCTAAATACCTCTTCTTTTATGTTTAATTTTATTTCATGCTCATAGGTATGTTTAACATTACATGTGCTTTGGATTTTCCTTTTTAGTGTAAGTGTGTTTGGGCCTTGTTCTTTATTATCCTGGTCACATCAGCAGCATATATACTATTCCAAAGATACATTGTTATCCTTCTAGTTTATCCAATGATAGGGAAAAAGAAGCAGAATAAGGCTGCTCATGCTAGAACGTGCTAATATATTGCACTGCCAATTTATTGACTGTGAGTGGAGGCATAATCTCAGTCATTTTCCCTTGGTCGTGAGTTTAATTCTCAATGGCTTCCAGTTGTACTGAGCTTTAGAGTTTTGTAGGAAACAAACTAAACATCTCAATTAAAGCTTTGGGTTATTAGATCTCCTGTTTGATCCTACTCCAGGCCATTTTTTGGTAACATTCAGATTACATTATTTTACCTCCGGATCGATAGTTGAAGATTGCAACGTTGGAAGGTTTGTGTGACTCATTCTTCTCATTGATTGAGACAATTAGTGAATGTGTACTCAAATAAGTCATATGCCTAGAAGCTTTAGTGGTGTCAATGTTCTATCATGTGTGTTTTTTCACTTCCGTCCACTCATTTTCTCGTTATCTTTTGCAGCTAGCAGAGATTGTAAACCAAGGGAAGTTGGTTTCAGATGAGATTATAATAAGATTATTGTCGAAGAGACTTGAGGCTGGAGAAGCTAAAGGTGAATCAGGATTTCTTCTCGATGGTTTCCCACGAACAGTTAGACAAGCGGTGAGCAGTTTCCCTGTGATAAAGAGCTCATTGCTGTATTCCACGATCTATTTTCAAATAAATTATCTCATAATACGTTTTAAATAATTAATCTTAATAGAAGACATGTACATGATGAAGTGTAGGGAATGCTAACTGTAGAAGAGTTTTTTTTTCCCTTTTGTTTTGCTATCAGAGAGAATCATTGCAAGTTGTAGAACATAATATTTGGTGTTTGCAAAAATTTTGAGCTGGCAACAAAGATCTGAACAGGCCGTTTGATGGGTTTATATGGAATCTCATTATTGATTGAATAACACTTAAAAAGCACTGGATAAAATTGGATCAAATAGAGAGAAAGAGAGAATAATGGAAATAAGAGAACTCTTAAAAAATGTAGAAACATGTTAATGAAGTTTATGGACGGTCGAGAATCATTGACCTTGAGCCTAATTGGTCAATCAATGATGGGCCTCTAAGTTCAGTACTTGATTGGCTTTGTGTTGCAACATGATGATTCTGGGTTATTAGACCATTCACACTACTGTTTTATTCTGTATAGTGTATCAAATATTAGTAAGAATTTTATTTTATTCGATCAGTAATGTGGCCATAATTTGATCTATAAGTGCACTTCAACTTCGATCAATGGTGAATTATATTAATTTTTTATTTCCATGCCTGTTTTCTGCCTTATTAAGTTTGCTATGTTGCTTTTGATATCCAAAGGACCATTTTATTGCTTTTAAGCATGAGAAAATTTTAAAAGTAAAATCATTCCAAAAGCTTAATGCACAATGGTTACAATTTAGAAGGAGAGGAGTTGAACACCAAAGAGGGTTGAAAAGAAAAGAAAAGAAAAAAAGAAGAGCAAATAAAATATGCTCCAAGCTCTTTGAATTCGGTAGGGTGCACTTAATGAAAATCCAAATGTACACCTTAATATAGCTCCTTATTTCTTCCATTCAAAAGGGCTTGAATAACTTGCAAAAGAGTGATGATTGTTTACCCTCAACTATTTGTGGTTCACTATATGAATCTTGTTTCTACATTGTGCTCTATTGAGAGCCATATTTTCCGTTAAACCATAGGTTGTCATTATTTTTTTCCTTTTTGACTATCGTCCAAAGTTAAGTTTGGCCGAACTCTACCTCTCGCAAAACCCTTGATATGTATCAAATAATTCTTCATCACTGGTGTATTACTAGTTCTTGTGTTTAAAACTATTTAAGTCGATTCTGACTTCATTTATCTCCAGTTATTGCTCTTTTCCAATGGTGAGAATGATTGCAAGTCATCATTAAAATGGTTTAATCACCTGTCATTGTTAAACTGCACTGGAACTATGTTTTTGGCTCATCGACTGATTTTTAAAGACTTGTTCTCTCTCTGAGGTAATGCTCTGTCTTAAATGCTCAAGTTCCTCTCTTTTTATATATCTATCCAGGAAATATTAGATGACGTGACGGACATTGACTTGGTTGTTAATCTCAAGCTCCCTGAGAACATATTGGTTGAGAAATGCCTTGGCCGGAGGATTTGCAACCAATGTGGGAAAAATTTCAATGTGGCATCCATTAATGCTAAGGGTGAGAATGGGAGTCCTGGAATCAGCATGGCTCCACTTCTTCCCCCTTCGCACTGCATCTCAAAGCTCATCACTCGGGCTGATGATACTGAAGCTGTTGTGAAAGAACGACTTCGTGTATACAATGATAAGGTATAACTTCATTCTTTAGAATGCCTTTAGCCAGGGTACATTCAAGGCACTTGGAGTACCATTACTTTTTTTACCATCTCTCTCCTGTTTTCTCTCTTTTTTGGGTACTTTAGAGGCTGAAACAAAAGAGTGCTTGTCTGATCATTTGACCAACCTTGAATTGACTGAGAACTATTAGTTTGGTATAGGTTTTTTACCTCTTCATTTTATTATTATTATTATTTTTTTCTTTTTTTTTTTGGGGGGGGGGGGACACTCACTGAGCTGTACAAACTGTTGGCCTGCTCCTTTTGTGAGGTCCTTATAAATTATCTCAATTGATTTTCGCTATATTCTTCTAACTTGCTTCATTTGCCCACAATAGCAAGATAATCCGTCATCTTACCAGCATTGTTTTGAGATTTTATTTCCTGCAACTAGAGATCGAAGGCCGAGCCATTGACTTAGCCTATTGATGGGATCCTTGTTAACGATCTTTAAATATAATTGATGCTGATATGTTCTTAACTTCTGAATTTATCTACGATGTCTGTACTGGTTTTCCACATTGCATGCTGCCATTCATTATGGCTATACTAACCCAGCTACAATGATCTGCATGGTAAACAAGGTAATTGGTTTTCTTGATGCAAAGAGTTTGTTGGACGTGAAATAGGGTTCAACATGCTCCTTCTGTTCATATAACAGTTGTGGCAAGTTTCCTGTTTATTTATTTTTTGGGTAATTCTCTAGCTTTCTGGACACTTCAAAATAAAGTGATCCCATAAAGCTCAGTGCTTGTTAATTTGTTTACTAGTGGGCGAATGGGCATCTTCATTCTTCATTTTAATGTATTATACATTATATTTCTATGTTAATTTCAGGTCAGGAGGTGGTGAAGCATTGTTTCGTTTTTTTATTATCTTTTCTTTTTATTGGCCAGTTAAAAGTTAGAAATAGTTGAGCTGATTTTGTTACAATGCTTGAGCGTCGATTAATTCATGACAGATTGCTATTCTTTGTTTGCTGACAGAGTCTGCCAGTGGAGGAGTTCTACCGCACTCAAGGAAAATTGCTGGAGTTTGATCTGCCTGGAGGCATCCCAGAATCCTGGCCGAAATTGCTGGAAGCTCTTAATCTCGATGTCCATGAGGGCAAACAGTCTGCTGCAGCATAGATTCTTATCACCTGCTTGTTCTATAAGGTGTCATTTTTTGCATGTGTAAGGTGCATGCCCAAAAATTTTGCAGAAACAAGGTTATCAATCTGTTTTTCTTTTTTCTTCCCTTAGAAATAAAGAAATGAAGGATAGACCCAGCTGTTCTATTATGGCGGCTGCATTATTTGTCTTGGGATTTTTGTTTTACAAAGAGGTTTGTTGTACCCTAATATGAGACATAGAAAGGGGGAGATGATTCAATTTTCATCTTCAGTGACTCTGTGAAATAAGTTACAACTGGTTGGTATATGTTATTACTCAGACTACACTGATGTCCAGTGGTAAATTGATGTTCTCAGCTACATATTGTTGAGGTGTAAATCTCAAGCTTCTAGATCTTGGTTACTAAGACTTTGTTTGTGGATTGTGCTTTTTTTTTTTGGTACATAAAATGGATATGCAGATAGGTCATTCCACATATCCGCAAGGGAGCATTGTCCCTCAACACCACAAAGTTATCTGTAGTGGATCCCATTGCACCTATGTTGGGGCTGAAGTTAAGATCCCACTGCATCTGCACCGATGTCGGGGGTGAAGTTAAGGTTCTACTTCGTGCTCAGAGCGTTGAAGAATATTTTTAGCCCAAATAAGCTGCTGTAGTTATGGAGGCTCGAAATTCAAGCATTGAGCGAGGAAATTTGAGTTCTTACCCATTGTATTAACAACTCGTTGGTGGATTGTGCTTTCACAAATGCCTACATGACAAAGATAGGAGCAGAGATAGTGGGAATGCTTTTTTTTTTAGGTTAATTACACATTTCCTTGAATATGAACAACAGGTACTTTCAATTCAAATCGGGAGCCATGAAGTGTTGCTCCCAGTGAGGAGCTCCCTTGCCAATCATAGGCAAGTCCTTAGCCCTTAGGCATGGAAGTGGAGGCTTAGGGGCAGTAACCCAGGATGCATATATTAGCTGTAGGAACAATCAAATACCGAAACACAGGATCTGTTTTGCTGTTGGACTACACTGCGTCATAACACGCCTACATTACTATGTAGGAGAACCTTAATTAAGACAAAAGTTTGTTATTTGTGGGTATAAACTTTTTCTCTTTGCAGGGTAATAATCAGAACTTCAATGGAAAAAGCAGAAAGTAGGTATATTCAACCATCCTGTGGTTAGCAGTCTCCTCTCTGTGTGCTATAAGCTGCTTGGTGGCCTAATTTACTATTGCTCTTTACCCAACAATACTCTGCTTTATTGGCACAAAAACACATGTTATCAAACCAAACAATAACATGGTCACTGCTGTCTGGAGTAAAAACCCATCTGTATAAAGCTTCTTGTTCTATTACAGTTACTTTATTTAGGGTGTATTCGATCCACTTTTTAGAGTGCTTGAATAAAGGGACCAAACTAGACAATGACGTGTCTTAGTATTAGGGAGTGTTCACCTTACCTTACGGATAGGAAATATGATTTTTTGTCTTCTTACCCGATACTTTGCAGAATAAATTTTTATTGGCCTACCCTACCCGATTAAGTGTGATATTTCTACCCGACTTCCGGCCAAATTAATCGGGTAGAAAATCGGGTGAACACTTTTGTAGTTATTAATTTTTGGATCATTTTAACAATTCAATTAAATAACATACACCAATTTAACAACACAACAAACAAATAACACTAAAACATAAAACAATTACAATAACAATTACAATAAAACACAAGAAAACATAAACATCAATCCATCATAATTGTTGCACAAATACAATAACAATTGTTTTAAGTTTAAACTATATGGTTAGAGAATTAGGGTTTTTAGTTTATATATATATATAAATAAATAAATGCGGGTAGGGTAGGGTAGGAATACGGAAATTAATAGTTATTTCGCATTCCTACCCGATTTAATTGGAAGACCAAAAACTCTTCCGCATTCTTACCTTATTTTTTCGGCTAGTAGTTCAATAGGGCCAGGTAGGGTCGGGTAGGATAGAAAATTGCGACTAATCAGAAATTTGAACATCCCTACTTAGTATAATTGAATTTCCCATGTCATTTTCTGGATAATTGATGCCATAATTAAAGCTTATTAAGTTTGAGATCTCATGTTCAATTCTTAGTGTGATGTTCAGTGGTTGAGTTTGACCTTTAATAACCCAGATGTCTTAGGTTCAACATTTCTCATATTTCGCAAGGGTTAGTCACTCTTGTTCCTTAAGAAATATGTTCTAAATTTGCCCTAACTATAGTGATCAGTATCCGAATTCGATGGAATAATCGGCTCAAAGTTAAATACCATACAACCAAAAAATAAATAAAAACATATTAAGTTTAGATACAACCACTGGGAGACAAACAAACAAAAAAACACACCTTTTCAGCAACCATTTCCCATAATATGATAATAGGAAAACATGATCATGATATAAACCTTCGAAATTTAAAAACTTGGTCTGATTAATACCTTTTAGTCCTATGCAAATTAGATAGATACATGGCAAGTGCCCAAGTTAGCAATGCAACGGCCATGGTAACATCAATGCGGGTACACCAAATCCTTGACTACTCCCTGCTACAGCTTATCCAAGACCACCTACATATTTTTTCTGAAACTTTTGCCTAATCACGTGGCAAACGGCTGTTAATTGTTAGGCAAGTGGTTGTTATGCCATTTTCACTTGAAGATTAGGGTAGTTTTGTCATTTTACTAAACTTAACACCGTCATAACAGCTATTTGATTTCTTCTTGAGAGGCCAGAATGTTTTAACTTTGAAAGCTTGATGTCCGTGATAACAAGGTTAATCTCGCTCCAACGAAACCCGGAAAAGGAGCCACGTGTCCCTTCAGATCTCTTGCGATTCGGCCCAAGCTCATGCGCTCTCGACTTTAGATTTTGTCCACCTCAGCAATTTCATCTTTCCACTAATTGTTGTCCACGTGTAATATTATTCCTACGTGGCACTTTCTGGGTCCGGCATTTTGTCCACGTCATCAACATGGGGACTCATCTAAAAACCTGGTTAATCCAAAGTCCTTGGATTTATAAACTTTCTTCAACCTAAAGTCTCTCTGTTTCTCAAAGCCAGTCAAGCTCCTCTCTGCAACTCAATAAAGCAAATCTGAATCGTTTACAAAGCCCTAATTAGCTTCACGAATCTTCATGCTTTGAAGAACTCGCAATCTTTTTCGAGATCACGGCTCTGTTTCGGCTTGGTTTGGACTTTTTTCCCCGATACTAAATCGGTTTTTGGAACGGTCGATTCGACCCGTAATGTGAAGGTTTATTTTGTTCTATCTAAATGCCTTTCTCTGAAATTACGTATATATGTATTTGTTTGATTAATTAACTTTTCTTCCATTTTCAAATTAGTTTAATAGTGGAGGAAAATTTTGTGTAATCTCTTGAAAAGTTGTGATAAACGATTGTTTGATTCTTTATATCTGCTGTTTAATCTTCTTGTGTTGTTTTGGGGGAGTATTAGGGGTTTTCAATCTCAGGATGGTTGTTTGTTTGGGTAAAGATTAGGGTTTGGCGTCTGTATTTGGCTAATACTGTCTTGTTAATTACAGGGGAGGAGAGTTCGATAGGGCTTAAAGGAACTTCTGGGGATTATAAAGCGGTTTGGTTTGATTTTGGGTGAATGTTGTGTATTTATTTTGGAGTTGTTATTTATTTATAGGTTAATTATGTGGCAGCTCACTCTTGGATTAGTGTTAAAAGGGTTGGTATCAGAAGAATTTGGATTCTTTAAGAGGAAGCTATGTGCTGCTTGTCTTCATTGACAATGGATTGTCAGAGCTTTTATCAAAGGTTCAGTTTTGCATCTTCCTCATCATCAATCTTTTTGTATCTGGTTGACAGGGAGTGTTTCGATGATGAACCATGCTAACGGGGAGAATGAAAGACTGGAAGCAAATCAATGTGAACATGATGAGGACAAGAAAGCTGAAGATGGAATTTTGGGTGACAGACAACAACGTTTGTTTACAGAGAATGAGTCCAGGATCAACAGAATAGATGAAGATGCGATGAATGGACAAGGCCCAACAATGCAAGGCCAAGGTGTTCGCCAAGTATCACAGCAACAGCCTCAAGGGTCATCTGTGCTTACTTGGGAGAGGTTTCTTCATGTTAGGTCCATCAAGGTTTTGTTGGTGGAGAATGACAATTCTACAAGACTTGTAGTCACTGCACTGTTGCGCAATTGCAATTATGAAGGTTAGGAGCTTGGTCTGCACGACATGGAACATTTTGTCCTTACAACAAGTGCTTGAATGGTCTAGCATAAATACAGAGCACGGCACATCAATGCCACATGCTTGTTGAGTTCTTTATTAACCTTCTTTCTAGTTTCTGATTGTGTTGGCGTGTGCAAGTTTAGAGTGTGTCTTTATGCACGTATATCTTTATCTTCATGCTTGACCAGAATAAGATTTTCTGGTCTGCATATGTGCAATTGGGGTCCATTTGAATCTCATTTACATTGTTATTGATGCCATTATAGATTAGTAAGGGTTGCTTAATATAAGAAATATGATTATGTGCTTAATGTATCAGTATTACTTTAGTCATTACTTACATCTTCATTGTATCATTGACTGGGATCATCATTTACACCTTATTGTTCATTTCAATTCTATTCCCTGGGGAAGTGAGATGTGATACACTAATACTAATAAGGAAACTGCTGTATATTATTTCTGGAAATTTGTGCAAACTTGATTTAGATTAGAAATTCAAGTTTCTAGCACCTGCCTACTGAAAAGGAATATATGATGTTAGAAGGGTTCAAATTTTTTTTTCCTGGGTTGCATTAGGGACCTTTGGTGTAGATATTTTTTCTGGGTGCTCATTTCCTGTACATGGGTTGTGCCACTTTTGGCGTTTTTTAATGATTCTCATAGGAACCAATTCTTTCTCCTTCTTGCTGAGTAGACAACTTACACAGAAAACAGAGAGTTTTACAGATGCACAACACTCATACATCTATGTGATTTGGGTTGCATTTTCTCTCATGGTGTAGTCGATAGTCCAGTTTGATAATTTTTCTTCTAGTACGAGGTTGGTTTTGTTGCTTGGTTGTGTAGAGGCAAATCAGTACCCAGTTTGGCATTTGAATATCGTGTAATCAGGAGTTAATTACCGGAATACTGTTCTTTATAAACAAACTAGGGTAACCAGTGCCTTAAGGCATGGTGCATTGTAAGTGGAAAGAAATTGATTTGGAGGGAGAAAATTTAATGTGAATAGTTTTCAGAGGGATGTTGGTGGCCGTTAGTTGAGTCTATTTGAGACCGTCGGATGGGCTTATTGAAGTCTGTTTTGTTTTATATTATAGATTACTGAATTACTATATTTTTGAACTTATTAACCAAACTACGACACTTTTGAAAAGCATGGTTAATAAACACGCTTTTTGGAGAATATGTGATCACTGAACACGCCTTCAAGTTGAGCATGAAAGTAGCAGAAAAATAAAAGCTTGAATGCCACCTTGTTCTTGTCCATCACAAATCTTGACTGTGAGTGGTGTGTCTAAAGCAACAAATAAGTTTGCCTCAGTGGGTATTCAAGGAATTGCTTGGGCATATGGTGTTATGATCTTTGCCCTTGTATGCATGACAGCCCCAAATCTCCTGAACAAATTTTGGGTAGTTGGGTGAGGGATGAGGGGGTCGGTGATGAGCGAGAGAACTGGGTCTACAGTGGGAAGGAGGAGATTGACTGGTGGTGGATGAGGAGTTCGTTGGGTTGCTGGTGGGTTTCTGTCTGTGTGTGTGTGTGTGTGTGTGTGAGAGAGAGAGAGAGAGAGAGAGAGAGAGAGAGAGAGAGAGAGAGAGAGTTGGCAGAGAAGATTTGAAATTGTGAAGTAAAAGCGTGTCTTTTAAACACGCTTTTTCCGCGTGACTAACAGCCTTTGTGCTCATACTGAAAGCGCGTTTAGTGATCACATTTTTTTTTTTCCGAAACTTGTTTTCTAACTATGCTTTCAAGAAGTGTTGTAGTTTGGTAAATAAGTTCAAAAGTGCCGCAATTTGGTAAGTTTGTTTGTAATGAACAGTATTCCGATAATTAAACTCGTGTAATCAGTCGCTCATGAGATAATGACGCCCCTTAGTTACAGCTTAGCTGTTAGGGAAGTATGAGGCTATCTCTAAGCCTCTTAAGATTTTCATTATGTGGTAGAACTTTAGAACTCCTATGGTAATCTGCCAGTATAAATGGCGTAGAGCTGTAGGGTCCAACTGTTAAGTGCTCTTTCAGCCTTCAAGGGTGCTGTGAGGTTTTATAGAAAGACCATGTTTATTTCTTTGTTCTTCAAGTGTTTCAACTTTCAAGTTGCTGCAATAGGTGTAAGTGGAGTTCCGCACAAGTTTTGGAGTCTCCAACATATCTTTCACAGGTTTCATGCGTCAAAATCCTCATCAAATTGTGGTGTTGTTTTTCCTCAAAAAATCACCAATATTATGCTTAGAGAACAAGTCATTAGAACAAGTACAGAAGTACTGATGCTTTGAGACTGTTCATTTCATGGCAAGCAGCTTGGTAACTCACGGAGAATAAATATGCTGAATGCTGGATTGTGTTAACATGTTGAACACATATAAATTTAATTGTTTACTAATGCACTCTTTTATTCCTTTGTATGCTTTTCTTTTCTTCTGTTATTAATGTCTATTTGCGGTGAAGCTTTTTTGTGTCCATATTTTCTCAGAACGCCCAAATCTTCCATGTTGAGGAATATCTTGTCGTATTGTGGAAATAATACTTTGATTTCAACAGCTGTTTCTGCTTTTGGCTTTTAACTGACATTGTTCCCAAGGGTTCTTTATCAATTACGTAATGCCCGGCCAATGCATATAAGAGAGAGAGAGAGCAGGGTTGCCTTGCTCTTTTAATGGAAACTTTTGGAATTTTTTGTTTTGCATCTATAGATGCAAAGGTTGGCTAAGCTACATGTCCATAGGCAGTAACTGGGGCTGCTGATTATTTTAGCGAGGCGAGAGGGGCAGGGCAACCATTAGCACAGCACAACCCTAAATCACCTTATTATCTCACTATTGTCTTTAGGATGATGTGTCATCTCCTCTCTCTCAATTCAACCTCAACAAGAGTCACCACCTTGTCATGGTTGAGGTAGGGTTCCTTAGCCTTCAATTCGTCAAGTACCATGACTAGCTGCATTACGCCTTGGTCGCATTGCTGACACGTGTTGAGCTTGAAGTTTGCAGAAGCAAAATACTTCCTTTGAAACTGGTGATGAAGCTTGAAGGAAAAGTGAAGGTCTGTCACATGGCATCTTGTGTCAACGCCATCTGTTGATCTGAGATTGTGTCAACAGATCAGGGTTGTCCACAGCATTTTACCTGGTCATTATGGTTGTTATAGACAAAAATGAGTTGCCCAGTGTCTGCCTAAAACATAATAAACAAAGTTAAGGATCGCAGAACACTTGAAGTGTTTACCCCAACCATAAAAGTACCATAGTAACACTTACCTGAAGAGAGGCAACATTGAGATAATATTTTGTATGCTTAATTGTTTGTCTATTTTGATGGTCAAGTAATTCAGACATTAAATTGGTTTTGACAGTTATTGAAGCCGCCAATGGAGTGCAAGCATGGAAGATTTTAGAAGATCTAACCAATCATGTTGATCTTGTTTTAACTGAGGTAGTCATGCCTTGTTTATCAGGCATTGGTCTTCTATGCAAGATTATGAGCCACAAAACACGCAAGACTGTCCCTGTGATTAGTAAGTGTTTTCTTTGTCCTTTTATTAGCAGTTGCTGTGTTAAAATATAATTATTTTGTGATGACATTATCAAATTAATACTATTAATCACTACATCTGATGAAATTTGAGTGCAGTGATGTCATCTCATGACTCAATGGGTTTAGTCTTTAAGTGTTTGTCAAGAGGTGCAGTTGACTTTTTAGGGAAGCCTATTCGAAAGAATGAGCTTAAAAACCTCTGGCAGCATGTTTGGAGGAGATGCCACAGTGTGAGTTCTTATGACCTTCCACTTAAATAAAATCTGCAATCATGAACTTCATACAGTTCTTTCCAAGTTTAGAATTATTTGTGAGCATGCTTCTTTAATCTATGAATTTTTCATATTGGTTTCATCTAGTTTGCAGCTTCATGTGCCAATCAGCTCTTTTTGCTTGATATGAGATATGGATGAATCTAATCAAATTTTACAATATTGTAGCACTACTTATGGTTTCACAGTCTTTCTGTTTATATAATTGTTGTTGGTTTCATCGTACTTATGTTTGTTCTTTTCTCTACGGTGGTCATTTAATTATTGTGCTTCTTTCAGTCTAGTGGTAGTGGGAGTGAAAGTGGTACACAATCTCAAAAATCTGTGAAGTCAAAAAGTAGCGAAAAGTCTGAGAACAACAGCGGTAGCAACGATGAGGGGGATAATGAAAGCACTGGTTTAAATATTGGCGATGGAAGTGATGATGGCAGTGGCATTCAGGTACTTACCGTTTACTTGTCTTTCTTGAAAGTAGATACAAGTTACTGTCTGGTTTGTACATTCTGGACAAGCTGTCTGCAATATACACTGTATATGCAGAAGAGAGAAGATTGCAGGCTGTTTGTTATTGGCTTCACTTTACACATTAAAGAGTATTAACTTCTGCAATAGTTTCTTTCATCAGACATCGGCTAGCATTCTTGTTTAATCTGCCCATGTTTATTGTTTAGTGTATATAGGGACAGATAATGTTTTTGGCTTATATCCCTTATATTTTTGGTGGTAAGCCATTCAAAACGATTCATCGAATTCCTAACATGATAATAGCTCGATATTATAATGATCTTTTGGTGGTAAGCCTTTCAAAACAATTCATCAGATTCCTAACATGATAATAGCTTGATATTATATGATCCATTGTGTTGTTAATCCAACTTGTGATGACTTTGTGCCATAAGATGCTATATTTATGTTTTTTTTCAACTTCGGTGTCAATCATTCAGCTGTAGATGGAAAGCTGGAAAATTAGTTGGCTGTTATGAAGAAGCTGGAAAACTAAAGGACTTGTGGGTTTTGTGCTGAAAATACAGGTTGATGCTAACTAATGGTATAATAGGTAAGACCGAAAAGGCAAGATTTTGGTAAGATTGAGAATGTTTTGGCTCACTACAGGGAGGGTATGTGTTTGAATCATTTGTGTAAATGCAGAGGTTAAGTCAGTACCCTATCCATTCCTCCCAACATCCTTGATATCCGGTGTCAAACTAGGTAACACATTTATTAATCAGAGAGTTTATTTGGAAAGTAAAACGGCAAGACTTTTTGGAAGGCGAAACTGTTTCCATTGGTGGGTTGATGTCCTGAGAAACATTTAATTCTTACTATTCTGAGGAGATAAAAAAGCGGGTCTGGGAAGGGAAGGCATTCAAGCAGCTTCAGCTTTTGGACACTGCCCTTGCATTCGGCACAGTATAGAAATTTGTATGATTTTTCCCTTTATAGTTGTAACCGGTTCTCTCCCTCATCCACACTAGGGTCAAAATTTAATTTTGAAATGGTCGACACTGCCAAAATATTTCTGTTTTCAAAGAGACCGAAATGAATCAAATCGAAATTCTAAAGTTTTGAGGTGTTTCAATATGTTTGGCGTTTTGAGTTATTTTGATATCTTTTCATCAATATTTCGGAATGTTTAGACGTTGCAATATATTTGGGCTAATATTTTAAATTTTGTTTGGAAGAAAATTCTAATTTTTTTTATTTTTTTCCATTCTTTTTTTTTGAAATATTTCCAAAATGCTTTCGTTTCTTAGGTGACCAAAACAATGCACTGAAATGAAATTTTGATCCTTGTATCCACGATAGATAGTTGATATATTACAATGTTAGTCTTTAGGAAGTATAAAGAACAAAAAAGTTGTAATTCTTTCGTTGTCGCCCCTCACGCACCTGAACAAAAAGGAAAAGGATGAACGCAATAAAAGTCAAAAAACAAAGGATGAAAAGAGATAGGGTTATGTGGATATCTCATTCGTGTTTTTTAGATCCATCAATTTTCTGTTGGGGTATCCTTTTACCTATTTTGAAAGATTAGGAGAAGCACAAATAGAGGGGGACCTATATATCTTACCTATTTTTGTAAGCATGGAAGAACTCTAAATGAATCAACCACCATGATATACTAAAAAACCAAAAAAGCAAATGTCAAAATGACTAGTGCCTAGATTGCGATTTATTTGCCTCCACAAATATCCAACTAATATTCCCATTCTAACCCTAACCGAATTATTCTACTCTTGATTTTGATCCATATCATGAGTTATGGTTAAAATCCATCTGATTTCAATAAACTTATCATGCCTTAAATTAGCACTATTAAGAAGAAACTCACCTTCTCAAACTAAGATTAGTCAACGCTCTAAAGTTGTATTGTGAGTGAAACAAAGTAGAAGGAATGTGATTCAAGAAAATGGGTAGGATTCTAAAGTAGGTGAGAGTGGATGTTCTCATTGTACTTAGAAGTTCATTTCAAAAGGCTTATCTAGTTTTTCTAACTATGGAGAGAATTCGTGTCTGGGAGGATACTTGTGTAAATAGAGTTTTTGTGCCACATTGGATGATTAGGACTACCTAAGGTTGGTTTATATGCTTAAGGGACCTCCTCACTTACGTTCTAATATGGTACTAGAGTTAGGCCTCGGGTGGTCAGTGGACCAAGTCTTTTACCTAGTTGAATTTTTCGGTATGCATGTTTGTCTATTTTTTGTTAGCTCCACATTTGAGCTCGAGTCCGACATGAGGGGAGGGTGTAAAGAGAGTTTGTATCTCACATTAAATGATTAGAACTATCCAAGACTGGTTTTGGATTGGATACTTCATATACATAAGGGCCTCTCCGGTCATAATCAGTTGATTTTGGATTTGATGCTTTGATAGGTAGAATGCTTGTAGTAATGTACGGTGCGTGACATTTAGTACTAGGTGCAAGTAGTAGTGCTTCAAAGCTACATGTAATCACATACATGTGACCAATGTGTTATCTGGATCGTCTGATGGATAAGGGTTCTCTTGTGCTAGTCCAAATTGAGGGTCCTTTCATAACCTTGAGTATGTAATGAATAGAGTTTTGAAGATAGAGGCGTATATATTAATTAGAAAGCGTAATTAAGTCAACCAATTCACTGTTCTTTTGCATTTAGACTGTGGCAAGGATTACTTAGGGAAGCAAGAATGGATTGGATAATGTCGAGAAGTTGTGGATCTATGCTTGTGGAGAATTTTGAAGGCTTTAGTAAAACTAAAATGACTTGCATACTGTTGAATTATGTAGATATGGTTATTTTCAAATTGTTTGTGTTAAGTTTAAAGAATTAACACAATACTAGAAAAACGGAGAGTGGTCAAAAAACTTAACCTACCTCTCACAAACCACTTGTATTTATAGTTATCTCGTAATTATACAAAAGATGATTATATCCTCTTTATGGTATACTTATTACAACCAGTATTTACATAATAGTATGAAAATACTCTAATACTTTTAACACTCCCCATTAAGCTAAACTATATATATCATATAAAGCTTGAAACAAATGGTTGTAAGACGCGTAAGACTCAGGTGAACATATTTGCAAGTAAGTTGATCCTCAAGGACCACAAATGGAGTTGTAATATCTCCTGTTATTATCTTGTCTCAAATAAAGTGACAATCAACCTCAATATGTTTGGTTCTTCCGTGAAATATTAGATTGACAGCGATATGGATAGCTGTCTGATTATCACAGAACAACTGTAAAAGAGGTTTAACTGGAAAGTTAATTTCTTGGAGAAAGTGTAGTAGCCACATCAACTTATTAGTTGTATGTGTCATTGCTCTATACTCAGCTTCAATATTGGATTTTGCTACCACTGTTTGTTTCTTACTTTTCCATGAGACAACGTTACCTCCCAAGAAAGTACAATAACCAATGGTTGATCTTCGATCAGAAGGAGAGCCAGCCTAATTAGCATCTAAAAATCTTCCATTCTAAGATGTCTATTAGCTCGATACAACAACCCAAGACCAAGAGCATATTTGAGGTATTGAAGAATACGAATGAATGCCTCCCAATGTGGTACTCTATGGCATCCCATAAATTGACTTACTACACTAACTGTATAGGAAATATGCAGTCGGGTAATAGTGAGATAATTGAGCTTCCCAACCAACCTGCGATACTGACTTAGATTTTCAAATAGTACACCATCATCAATCAACAATTTCTGATTCGGATCCATAGGAACATCAATTTTTCTGTCACTCAACAAACACATCAATTTGTCTGTCACCCAACAAACCTACTTCTTCTAGCATATCAAGTACATATTTTCTCTAGGATAAACAAATACCCTATTTAAATCTAGCAACCTCAATACCCAAGAAGTACTTGAGGTTTCCTAGGTCTTTAGTGTGAAATCGGTCGTGCAAGAAGGTTTTTAACTTGCCAATCCTCTCAGAATCATTTCCAGTAATTACAATATCATCTACATAAACAACAAATAGAATATATCCGACATTCGTCTGTCTATGAAACATAGAGTGGTCTGCCTGACATCGAAGAAGACCAAATTCTAAAATTGCATCTGAAAATTTACCAAACCATGCCCTCGGTGACTGCTTCAAACCATACAAAGATTTTTTTAACTGACACACTCTTACAGTACTTTTCTTGAGTGGTAAACCTAGGTGGCTGCTCCATATATGCCTCTTCAATCAAGTCACCATGTAAGAAGACATTCTTGATATCTAAATGAAATAAGGACCAATCACGATTAGCAGCCAAAAAAATTAATATACGAACAGAGGATATTAGGGCAACAGGAGAAAAAGTCTACTCATAATCAACACCATAGGTTTGAGTAAAGCCTTTAACAACAAGACGGGCTTTGAGACTCTCAATAGAACCATCCGGATTAAATTTAACAGTGTACACCCAACGACAACCAATACCCAATTTATCAGGTGGTAAAGGAACAAGATCTTAAGTCCCATTATAATGTAAGACATCCATCTCCACTTCCATAGTTTTCCTCCAACCCAGATCAGACAACGCACCCTGTGAGTGCTTAGGAAAAATAAGAGAAAACAGGAGACAAGACATCATAAGAAACAAAATGAGCAATGGTTAGCAACACACAATTGAGTACCTTTCTGAAGAATAATAGGTAAAGAGTTAGAATTACCTGAAGGACCAGGATCATGAGGTGGCTAGGAAGATGGTACGCGCACCTCAGTCGAACCACGAGAGTATACACAGATCGGAGAAATAGATGGTAGCACAGTAGACAGTGGAATAGCCAACATTAAGGGAGGAGGCGGTAGTGTAGTAGACGACCCAAAGTCCAGATGCAGAGATTGAGAAAGTGCAAAAAAATACGGAACATCCAAGAAAGACACATTTGGTAGCACAAGAGTCAAGTTTATCAAATCCAGTGCCCAAGTTGTGAATATAACACACACCCAAAAACTTTAGGAGTTGAAGAAAATAAGAGCTTATCAGGAAAGTGGACATAATATGAACTTTGCCCATTTAACACAGAAGATGACATACGATTAATAAGGTGATAAGTAGTGAGACAAACATCACTCCAAAAACAATGAGAAATATTCATCTAGAATAACAGTGCACGGGTAACTTTCAACAGATGACTGTTCTTGCGCTCAGCGACACCATTCTGCTAAGAGGTGTAAGCACAAGAAGTCTGATGAATAATGCCAATTTTACCAAGATAAGATGAAAATGGATTAGATTCATATTCATGAGCATTATCTGAACTTAAAATATGAATAAGACAACCATACTTGGTTTTATTTCTTTACGAAAGGTCTCAAATATAGAAAATAAGTCAGACTGAGCTTTCATAAAAAATAACCAAGTCACACGAGAATAATCATCTACAAATGACACAAAATAAGGATATTTATTAGATAAAATATTCTTTATTGGACCTTATACATCAGAATGTACTCAAACGGACTAGACACATGATTATTGACTCTAGACTGAAAGGACACACGGTGATGCTTACTAAGTTGACAAGTTTCACAAGACTCAGATGACATAACTAACACTTGGAACTTGACGTTTCAAATTCTAGAGAGTGGGATGACCAAGACAACAATGCCACTGAAAATGGGATGACGAGGTCTAGAGTGCCCGAATAGGCGGATTAAAGTTAAAGTAATAAAGACTACCGACTTCATGCCCCGTACTAATCTTCTTCCTTGTCTGGAGATCCTGAAACACACAATTAGAGGGATAAAATGTTATTGAACAATTAAGAGAACGGGTGATCTTGCTAATGGAAAGTAAACTAAAAAGAAACTGAATAACAAATAAAACGGAAGATAAAAACATATTAGAACTTAATTGAGTAGTCCCCAAACCTATAACCTTAGAAGAATTACCATTAGCAAGCATAACACTGTGTGTGAAAAGAACAAAATGATAAGTAAAAAAGACACCAGACAAACCAGTGATATGGTCAGAAGCGTCAGAGTCTATGATCCAGGAACAGTGGGTAAAAGATAGTAAACAAGTGGAAGTGATACTTGACTGGGCAAAAGTGGTAGTGGAAGAAGATGGAGCAGACGGTTACCGAGACATGAACTGAGCATACTCCTCTTGGGTGATAGTAACTAACTCAGAGTCAGGCGGAGCTGATCGTGAAATAGGAGTAGACAGAGAGGAAGTGTCATCCCGATAGGAGATCTGATTAGCAGCACCCGAAGGTTTGCTATGTAAATCCTAACAAAAATCAACAGTGTGTCCTCCACGACCACATTGAGTGCAGGAACGAGGACCAGTACGGCCTCCACGACTGCTAGTATGGCCTTCAGTACCTCCACGACCACCGCGATTACCACGTGCACCCCGAGGACCATCATTGTGGCTAGTAGGAACAACAAGAATTGAGTGGTCACTGAAAACGCCATGATCAATGCCTGAAGAGCCGGTAGACAAGGTAGCACACTGTAAACAGGAGAAAACCTCAAGTAAAGAGGGAAGACTGGAGCCACCCAAAATTTGAGAGTGAATAGACTCATATTCAGGTTTCAAACTCACCAGAAAACGAACAACATTCAAATCCTTATGCTGTTTCTGCCGAACTGCTGCATTAGTAGTGAAAGGGTGGTAAAGTTTCAATTCCTCATAAATTCTCTGAATGTGAGAGTAATAATTCTCGAGACTCAGAGTACTCCGTTCCAGGCAAAAATACTATTTGCACACCTCATATACACGAGTAAAATTACCTGTGCCAGAATACATGGTGGCCAAGTGAACACATATCTCTTTGGCCATGTCCAGATAAAGCAAAGTAGAGCTAATATTGGTCCCGATGCTATTCAAAAATAAAGAGATAATCTGAATATCCTTCTATTCCCACCAATCATACCCAGGATCACTTTCCTCGGGTTTAGTTCTCACAAAATATTTTTTAAAACCTTTGCCTTTGAGAAACACTTGAACCGATCATGCCCATAAAAAATAATTGGTCCTATTGAGTTTAACGGAAGTCATGGGACCATTAAGGACAACTGTGAGAGAAAAGGTCGGTGGCAAATATGGAGTGCCAGTGTCTTGCTTGGGTTCCATAGTAATATAACAAGAGATGAGCACTCAAATAAGAACAAAGGTGAGAAAAGACCTTAAGTAGCACATAACAGCAAAGTAGGGAGACTGGGAGAAGCTGAACTAGAGAGGCCACTGGAACGCTGAATCAGACCGAAAAAGCCCATTGGAATGCTGAACCGGACCGGACCAGAACCAACTATTGGACCACTAAATCGGGTTGGAAAAGCCTGTTGGAACGCTGAACTAGACCGAAAAAGCCCACTGGAATGCTGAATCGAACTAAAACCGAATGCTGGAACGCTGAACAACCTTGGTAGGCCGTTGAATCGGACCAGAATCAACTGCTAGTCCACTAAATTGGTCAAGAACTGATCTGAAGAGGGTTGAGTTGGAGTGAACAGATCCTGAACCGGTCTGAACAGAGGTGAACCGGTACTGAACCGGTCTGCGAAGAGGTGAACCGATTCTGAATCGTCAACTGGGCTGGACCAGAACCTATTAGGCCTAGAACAAAATTGGCCCAATCAACAGAAGTGGATTGAGCAGCCTTGGGCCTGAGTGAATTGGGCTCAAACTTGGATATGTGGATTGGGGCTTTGAAACTTGGGTTAGAAACTTAGATGGTTGGGCTTTGAAAGTTATTTAAGTCCCGACCCGATGTGTTGAGCTCGTCTTCTCCACGCGAGGGTCTCAACAAAAAAAACCCTAGTTCCAACGGCGCCTTCCACTAACGCCACTACCACGCCACTAGCAGCCACAACAATGCTCCGGCAGCAACAGAGGGTACCTCCCGGACATCTGACGACCACCACATAGCAACAATCACAACACAACGGCCACCATGATCACAGACAACACACGTCGCAACACAGTGACGACATACCAGTTGTAGACAGCAATCACAACCAATCACAATCGACCTCAACAACACACTCACAAGGAGTCTGACATTAAACCATCACCCACGACCATAGACCATGGTCGTGGGTTTACACTGTCTGAGAAATCAGATTAACGGAACATAAACTGAACCGAAAATAAAAGAAGAAAGAGAGATGAAGAAAGAAATTCTCAGATCAAATCCTCAATAAAAAAAAGGTTCTCAAATCAAATTTTGGATCAATAAAAAAAAAGTTCTCAGATTAAATTTTGGATCAACCTTACTCTGATACCATGTTAAGTTTAGAGAATTAACACAATATTAGAGAAACGGAGAGTAGTCAAAAAGTTTAACCTACCTCTCACAAACTACTTGTATTTATATTTATCTCGTAATCATACAAAAGACGAGTATACCCTCTTTATGGTATACTTATTACAACCAGTATTTACATAAATAATCCTCTAATACTCTTAACAGTTTGGATGGAGAAAAGTAGGAGAATATTTGATGGCACAGGGGAATATGAAGATTGTTGTTGGAGAGAGCTAAGTTTGTGGCATCTTTATGGGCATTGGCTACTGAAGAGTTTTGAGATATTTTGTTTTTTGTTGTTCACCAAAGTTGGAATGTGGTTTGTCAATTAGTGGAATGTGATTTTGTCTTGGCCTGCTATTTGAATATAATCTTTTGCTTCTTTTCATTATGCGTTAGGTTGGATTAATTGCCCAGCTCTTTGCTCTACTATTCTTTTTTTACTATTAATAAAATTGTCTCTTAAGAAAAGAGAAATTGTATTTTGCAGAGTTCTTGGACAAAACAAGCTGTAGAAGTTGACAGCTCTCAAGCAGTGTCTCGATGTAATCAAATAGCTGACCGTCCAGACAGCACTTGTGCCCAAGTTATCCGATCGAATGCTGAGCATTTTGTGAACAAATGGATGCCTCAGACTGCAACAAGGGGTGGCCAAGAACAAGAAGACCAACTTGGTATGTATGACATTGTTGGAATTAGATGTTTACAAATGTAGCTGTAGATGAATCTCGGTGTTGTTCAATATTTTAGCTTGTTTTGTATTTTTTCCTACCTTCTCTGAATTAGATTTGTTTTTTTAATTTCTTTCCAGTAAATGTAACAAAGGGGAAAGAGTTGTTGACAGGTGAACCTCAAAATCCAGCAGAGCTACCTGAGAATCCAATTGGTGTTCCAAAAGACCTTCTAGGTAGAAAGCAGAATACCTTATCTGAATTGGAGTCTAAGGCAAGCAGAAGGATTGAAAAGGGACTGGAAAATCCTTGTGTTGGTTGTCCATCCAATAAACAAAAAGAAGACATTGCCAACATGTTTGATCCTCTGATGAACAGTGGGGAATTTGAGGCTCCTAGAGAAGTTAAAAAGATTTTAGTAAACAACATAGGCATGGACGATTCTAAGGAATTACCCGCCATCGAGCTTAGTTTAAAGAGGCTTAGAGGAGTTAAAGATGGCAGCGACACAGTTCAAGATGATCGCAATGTCTTGAGACGCTCAGAGCTTTCTGCCTTCTCAAGGTCTGAAGGAAACAAATACCAGGCGATGATAATTTTCATTTTTAACATGACCATGTGATATCATTGTATTCCATTGCTTTGAAATGGGATTTTCATAGGATTGAGTTATTCATACGCTATATGTCATTTTGCAGGTACACAACAACATCAAATGCCTTTAAGGCCCCTAACGCTGGAAGTAGTTCTCTACTTGACAATAGCCTAGAGGTCATGAAAAAAGAGTCAGTCTGCAATACCAGAGCTCATTCAGATGGAAATATTCTCTATCCAAGCTCAAATGGGGTTAGCAATATTATAGACATGGGCTCCACCACTAATAAACTTTCTACTAACGTATTAATTTTGAAAGATAAGTCGGAAGCAACATTGACAATCCATGGTTTGCACTTATCATCTGCTTTTAAACCTCTAAAAAATGACCTCAGATGCAACTCACAGCAAGTATTAGTAAAGGCTGATGACGTGGTCACTCCACCAGCACTCGCTCCACCCTCACACCAGGAGGTCCCGATTCAGCACATTCATCACCATCATCATCACCATCATTTTCATGACATGGAACAAGTAGAGACACCATCCAACCATGATGATCCACTATTGAAGAAATCTGCTGCAGATGTTCCACAATGTGGGTCATCAAATGTGTTGAGTGGGCCTGTTGAAGGTAACCCTGGAAATTTCAGTCTGAACAGAAGTGCTTCAGGCAGTAACCTTGGAAGCAACGGGCTGAAGGGAGGCAGCACTGCCATTAATGCTGGAGGAACAAAGGCAGAAAGTGAGACTGGATTAGCTGGGAAAAGTAGAAGTGTTGATGCTAGTGGGAGCGGTAGTGGAAATAGAATGGATCAAACTAAATATGTGCAGAGAGAGGCTGCCTTGAACAAGTTTCGGCAGAAGAGGAAGGAGCGATGCTTTAGAAAGAAGGTAATAGTAGGTTTAGTTGATTACTTCATCACTGATGGTGTTTGATTACTACCACAGGAAAGATGTTTTTTTTTTTTTTTTGTCCCATTTTTATCTCCTCTTTTCTGTATTGAGATGAATATAGAAGTAAATATGCGATTCATAAAGATTTTGCCCTAAGAGGTACTTCCCAAACTATAAAACTTTGCCCTAGTATAGATAAATTAACTAGTATTGTATAAATAGAAGGTATTATTTGTTGACCTGATGCAAGACATAGTTCACCAGACAATTGGTTTACCAACTGGTTTATGCATAGATGCAAGCTAAATCCCATGAACTGGGTATGACATTTAGGTTCACCAAACACTATGCTGAGGGCGGTGAACCTACATGTCTGGTAAGGGTAGATACTCGATACCTCTTTGAGACCCTTGTGCACTGGGTAACATATGGCTTCAGACGACACTATGCTGAGGGTGGTGAACCTAGATATCATATGCTGTGCACAAGAGTCTGGAAAAGGAAGTGGTAGTTAGTCTGTGTTGACCTGAGAGATCAAGAGGTTAGGATTCCTGAGACTTGGGGCCAAGATAAATAAGGTGAGGTGAGAGTGCCGAGTCTATGTAGTTGTCCCGTATTACTTAATGAAGTGTGTGTAAGGTACCCTTATAAGTGTGAGATTTGAACATTATTGTACAATGCAATTTAAAGCCATGCAAGCCTTACTCAAACGGAGAATATTGCAGAGTCAGGGCCGAAGCATTACAATTGATGTTGTTTTGTACACTGTATGTGAATTTCGGAGCTAGCACCAACAAGAAATGTGAGGCGGGTTCGACAGGGGGATATGTGGTCTTAAAAGGGTGGATTGTGGTGAAGAGACCAACGCTACCTAAGCTTGGGGCCAAGATGAATGAGATGAAATGAGGGTATCAAGTCCATGTACCTTGTTCCACTCTGCTTTGAGAAGTGTGTGTGAGAGGTGCTTTATAAGTGTGAGTTATGGACCTTAATTTTACATGACGTCTTAAAGCGGTGTGATCCTAGCTCAAAGTAGAGAATATTTTGCAATATGAGTTGGATGTGTTACACTGGCTTACTCCAAAATTATGGAGATCTGATTCCTACACTGGTGGTGAAACCACATAATAGGATATTTAAGGCTTCCATCCAGTTTTGGTGCACTTGGATGATAGCCTATGCACAAGCACACACAAAAGCATGCAATGTCAATCACTAATGTGATGAAGTGACATGGCATATGTAGTTTGTTCACATTTGAACCCCTCAACATTATGAATGTAGTTTCTGATCCCTGGATAGGGTCATCATTACTTTTAAAAACCCCAAGTATTGCATCAATAGTGGCTGTACTAAACTCGTTTGGTGTCTATTGAAGTATCTTCTAGTGTAGCTTATTTTGACTTTGTATCCTGGAAGTGATCACTTAGAAGCCTGATGAAATTATAAGATTAATAAATAAAGGGCAGGAAGGAGGTAGATCTGGGGCAAAAACGCATATTATGTTCTAAGCTTTCCAATTCACATAGCATGGGCACATACCATTCTACCGACTATTTTGATTGTGGATCTCAGTCACGTAATCTGTTCCACCTTTCCAAGTAGCCCGTTGGCCACTCTCTTTGAACGATGACATCGATCTATTTGTATTTATGGAACAGTATTTTTTGTAGTTTTTTTTTTTGTGGAAACTTAATGAAATGTATTATTGATTTTTTTTTTTGGTGTGTTTTGTTCTCTTTCTTTAGGTACGATACCAGAACAGGAAGAAATTAGCAGAACAGAGGCCACGTGTTCGAGGACAGTTTGTTCGGCATACAGCAAATGACTGCTCAAACAGTGCTGCAGAATGCTAATTCAATCCAGTTACCTGATATTTGCTTGAAGCTTATCCTTGCGATATACGAGCTGTGTACAGAAAGAGGTGTTCCTGAGTATCCTTGGTTGAAGGTCTTAGTGGTCTGATAAATCTGAAAATGTAAATTTGAATAACTTTCATAAATAACATGTAGAAGAAGGTGTTCCTCTTGAAAGGGTTCCCTTATGCAATAATGACCATTTTCCATTTTTCGTAATGGTGTTTATTGACTTGCTTCATAGGGTTGGTTTGCCATATGTTTTGATATTCGTAGTTCAGTAAGTTGTGAAGTTCATTCTGAGTCTAGTTTCAAACTACTATCTAATGTATTGCCGGCTTAGCTGGGACATCTTGTGAAGTTTGAATGGTTATGATGAGCAAAACTCACAGATACACGCAAATTCTATATTGCTTTGTCATCACTTATAGATCTTGTATGGTCATATGTAGGGTTCTACAAAATGACTTTACCTGAACTCTGTGCCAAGTTGGTTGGATGAATTTGTTGACATGCCGATTCCACAAGATGACTCCGCTCAAACTTTGCACCAGATTGATGTGATAAGCATTATAGATTTACGTTGTGTGATAATTCAATTACTTCTTGTCATAAATGGCTTGACGCATGATGACAGATTTGTGCATTTGTAAAAATTCATTGTTCCAAGACATGTTTATATGCATCAAGATGTGAACTGCAAATCAAGCTTTAATGTCTAAAGGTTTTTTGTCAACTTACCTTTGTTATTTTGCAGATGAAACAGCTTTGTTGGATCCTGCTTCATGCAACTAGGGGAATGCAGAAGGGTAAGGCATAAAGCTTTTGAATTACTAGTCACAAATATGTACTGGATGAAGCATGAGCTCTGAGGATTCTTGCTTTCAGATGCTAACAACCACTCCTACAGCAAAAGCCAATATGCATTCATCATAGATACGGTGTCAGTTATAACCATTGCCTTCTTTTTCATACATGCTAATTTTTCCCTGCAAAATAGATGGTAGCACATAACAGCCTGTGTGTGTGTACATAGGCATCCTTCTTTGATTGCCTTCCATTGATGAATGGTGCTGATAAACACCCACGCACACACACACACCCCACACAGATGAGTTGCTGAACAACTAGGTTGATTAATTTCCTTCATTGATGAATGGTGCTGTTGTGCACACACACACACACACACACACACACATATATGTAGAGAGAGAAAGAGAGAGAGAGATGAGTTGCTGAACAACTAAGTTGATTAATTTCCTTCATTGATGAATGGTTTGGACTTCCTTTTCTCCCACACCTTTGTACCCAAGTAAAGGACCACACTTTTTGTACCGAGAAAGATGAGTTGCTGAGCAAGTGCTCGTTTGGGATACAAACGATATACCAATTGAGGAACCTAATGGAAGTCTCAAATGGAAAAGATGGCAGATGATGTTTTAAGCAGAACGTTTGTTGCACGTGTTGGTATTAATCCCAGGAAAAAAGGCATAGCTTACAGAGGATTTTCCGATGGAAATGGTTAGGATTTCATGATCGAGTCCTAAGAAAAGGTCGTTGAGAAGATCTAGTGGGCTCCACACTATTCACATTTTCCATGTGCTAAAAAAAATTGTGAGAAATGCTTCCAAAGTCGGACTAAGAATGTGCGTGGTAATGTGATTTAATCCCTATAGCAAAGTTTTCATTATTATGAGCAGTAAGGAAATTGGAGGCCTAAAGCGAAAATATTAAATGAGGTCTTTTTTTTATTTTTAATATTAATTTTTTTTTTAAATAATTTATTTTCAATTTATTATATGAGAGAGAGTCCTAAGAAGGACGTGCTAGTGTTACTGAAAAAAATATTTTAATTTTTTTTTTTTTTTTTTTATCAAAAAGAGAGTTTAGTTTTAACTTTTTTTTTAATGTTTTGTACTAATTTTTACACAGATAGAGAAGGGGTAAATATGAGTTGACTTTTGAGTACTTTTTCTTTCAACTTATGATTTTTAGATTTCTAATGTTATGAATTGAATCATGAACCCAAATTATTACAATAAAAATGTTGATTGTACTTAATATTTTGAGGCCTTTTTTTAGGGTTTAAAATTTAAAGGATTTAAATTTTTTAGGGAAAATTGTGGGGAAGTACATTTTTTCTAAAATATTCCTGGAAAAGTCCATTGCCCAAACTTTTAGGTTTATATGTATACTTTCTATAAAACATTTGGTGGATAAGTACATAATTTCAAATTTACATATTTTAATAGTACCTAAATGCCCTTTCCGTATTTTAGGCAATATCTAGTAGTTTCCTTTTTTTTTTAATTCTGTTTTTATTGAATTAGTGGTTTCCTATTTTAATGGGCAATCAAACATTTGAATTTTAAAAAGATTACAAACTATTTGGCAGTAAATATTTTTGCTTTTCATATCTTCATTTTTCAAACCGATAAGCATCATCAGTCTTCTTCAAGAGGTTCATCAATTTTCTGGTATGTCATCATGTTAGGTTCTTTTTTTTTTCCGTGTTTTCTGATTACACAATCAGTTGCTGTCATGCATGTTCATATAATTAGTTCAAATAACATTTGTTAAACTTCTTTGATTTGAAGACTAGACTTTACCCAGCAACACCATGGTTTGACGTGTTTTTTATTTTTTATTCAAATGGATTATGTATTTCAGTATGTGAATGATGTTGCGAATTTTTTCACTTAATAATTTAGTTGTTATAGGAATTGCATATGATGTTTATCTTTCATATACATGTCACAGTGTTTTCGTATTGTGTTGACTGATTTTTTATTCTGTCTTGTTAAAATTATTAACATGAAGAACAATGGAGGATACCGTAATGACGGTATGCAAATTCGGTAATGAGACATCAGTCCTCAGATTTTGTGTGGGTTCAACGTTAGATGACGTTGTGCGTGGTATCCGTGACACATGGGATTGTTTGACAAATGTTGTTGTTGGGCTGTCATACTCTATCCCTGGGCATCCAAATTGCATTTTGCGCAATGATATAGATATGAAGAACATGTTTGATTTGGTGAGATGTATCGCAGTTAAGTATGTTGATATGAATGTCGTTGTGCGAGATGACGAGTCACGTGTTATTGATGATATTGATTTTATTGAAGATGTCGAATTACATGATGTTGGATTTGATTCAGAGGAAGACTTGCTTCCTCGGTTTAGTTCGCATAATGAGAAAGTTTTACTCTCATCTGGTTGGGTAAATGAAATTCGTCATGAGGGACAAAAGTTTGAAGGTGGTGTGTCACAGTTTCGTAATACTCTTTGCAAATACTCAATCGAAGTTGGATTTGAATTTAATTATGTTAAGAATTGTAAAGAGCGGGTTATCGCCGAGTGTGCTTCAAAATATTCCACTGGATGTGGGTGGCGTATTAATGCAACTCTCGAGAAGGTAAATGGTTTTTTCTACATAAGAAAATTACATAACGAGCACACATGTGGGGCTGCTCTACGTACAGTACAAAATAAGCGGCTCAGTTCTAATTTGATTGCGGAATTGATTGTTGATCACGTTCGTGAAAAGAGCTCTACTCGGCCAGTTGAAGTTGTTAATGATTTTAATTCAGACTATGGTCTAACAATATCTTATGATCGAGCATGGATGGGTGTTGAAAAGGCAAGAGGAATGCTTTTTGGTGATCATAATTTATCGTTCCAACAATTACGTTGGTATGTTGATGCTGCGAATAGTACCAACCCTAGCAGCCATTTAGTTTTGGATTGTGACCAAGAGTCTAATCGTTTTCAGAGGTTATTCGTGTCATTTAAGGAATGCATCGATGGTTTTAATTATTGTCGTCCATTATTATTTGTTGATGGAACTTTTTTGAAAGGTAGATACAAAGGAAATATTCTTGCGGCAACTAGCAAAGATGGAAATCAAGGTACAATTATTTTTTTGGAAAACAACAATTCAATTCAAATTTAGTGTTACTTTTTTTGTTTCTTGTTACTCTTTCTTGTCACTGTTTTATTCATTTTGACGGTTAAAGCATAATTACAAATTATTATAATATATGTTTCAGGTCTATTCCCATTAGCTTTTGCGGTGGTTGATTCTGAAAATGAGTCAAATTGGCTATGGTTTCTACAACAGCTTAACGAGATTGTGGATCATACACGAGAGCTTACGTTCGTTTCTGATCGGAACGTTGGCTTATTGGAGGCTATGCCAAAAGTTTTTCCTGATGCGCATCATGCTTTTTACTTGCAGCATTTGAAGGCAAATTTGAGGGACAAATTTAGTGGTGGGCGCTTTTCCAACACATTCAGGAAGCATATTGTATATTTGCTATGTGAGTGCGCTTATGCACCGACAATACATTTATTCAATGACAAGATTAGTTCTTTAAGGCGTGAAGGTGGCCCTAATGTTGACAAATTTCTGGCAAATCTCCCATATGAACATTGGGCCAATGCTTATTTCAAAGGTAATCGTTATGGTGAAATGTCGTCTAATGCAGCCGAGTCTTTTAATGCTTGGATTACCAAAGCACGACATCTGCCGATTACTAGCATGATTGACACTATAAGGGGACAGCTTATGAATCTGATGGGTAGTAGGATGAAGACATCGTCAAATTGGAATGGTAATTTATGTCCAAATATGGATGCAAAATTACAGATTGCATTTGATGAAGGAAGGTCTTGGTCTGTACGTATTTCAAGTAATGATGTGTATGAAGTGAATTCATATCCTTCGGTATCCGTTGACATTCTTAATGGCACGTGCACATGTCATCAGTGGCAGATTAATGGGTTCCCTTGTTCACACGCGGTATCTGCCATACGAAAGAGCGGCCGAAATATAAATGAATTTGTCGATTATTACTATCATGTGAGCACTTACAGGAAGTCGTATGCTGAACCGATCTTTCCAATCCCTACACTTGGTCGTCATGTTTTTTCCATTGAAGATGTTGATATATTGCCGCCATCGACAAAAAAGCAGCCTGGGCGACCAAGGAAGCGCAGAATAAGATCGAGGGGTGAACTCATTAGGCGTATTCGTTGTGGTCGTTGTGGTCGTTTTGGTAGTCACAACAAGAAAACATGTAATGAACCATTATAATTGGTCAACCGTTGAAACGTGACATTTGTCATTCATTTAATTTAATTTGAATTATTGTGTGTTATTGTTATTCTAAATTTGATGATACAATGATTATCAATTTGATGTGTAGTTTGTAATGTTATTTACTGGGCATTATAATTTCTTACCCTAACTTGTAACTATATTTGCACATATTGTAATCCAATTGTGTTGTACACGTAGGAAGCAGGTGCCAAACACAACAACACATAAAAATGTCACTTTAACATGTCACTAAATTACACATTAGGAGTACTGACTTTCTTCGTTTTTTAAAACATTGTATAGATACCCAAACTATGTCTTATTCATTATGTTTTAATCTGTTTTAACAATTTTAAAAAGTCACATTAATATATCTCTCTGTTCATTAAGTAAAAAATGTAAGGAAATTGACATTTGGATGTCACTTTACAATGTCACTGTACGACCACGAAATTTTCGGGACAAATCATATGTTGTTGCACAGCATATAAAACAATATATATCACAATAAAAATGTCCTTATACTAAACTAATTCACTCTTAACAAGTTTGCAGTACAACCACCACCCATAAAATTCAGACAAAAAATTGTTAATTATTAGCCAAATGTTTAATGATGTCACTCTTTTACAAAGTTAAATCCCTGTACATCACAACAATATTTCTTGGGTTGAAATAGAATGTAACTTTACTATGTCACTCTATCCTAGACTATAAATAAAACCATTTTTTCGTTTTTTTTGGAACATTGTCTATATATTCAAACTATGACTGCATTATGCTGTCAGTTGTTTTGAGACATTAAACAATACACATTAACATGTCACTGAATTACACAAACATAGTAACATTAGTATATCACATTACAATGTCACTCGATCATGTGTGCTCAATGTACCTAATAATATTCTGTAGCCAATCAGATATAACCATAGATGACCAAAAAATTAATATCCTTGTCTTAAGCTAATCCACTCATAAAACAACTACAAGACTTCAGCCACCCACAAAGTTAACACCAAAAAAGTACTATTTAGGAGCAAAAAGTCCCATATAATGAACATAATCAAAAAGTTGCTCAATTACAAGACACATGCTCATTCATTTGACAGCGGCTCTATTTTCAACGTCGTTCCGTTCATTGTACCCTTCTTCAGTCCAGGAACTTTTATGGTTCATGAACATTGTCACCATTTCTGCCCGGAACTCTCTCAACTGTGCAGCAGTCCATTTTTCTTCTACTGCTTCTCCTATTGCAAGCTTCTTCATTATGTGGCAAACATACACACCACAGTCGACACTGCAATGTATGTGCAGTTAATATCAGTATATAAATTGATTTCCAAAAAAAAAAAATTATTGGGAATTACATACGAGTTAGATTTTTGTTGTGGACAATTGTCACATGATACGATAGGTAGCACTCTGTCTTGTGTGTCTAAGAGGATGCCCATTGCTGTCTGAATCTCCAAAATCTTTTTCTCCACATAATCTTTTTGTTACATGAATGAACTTGTTAGTTATTGAAATGATTTTGGAAAACATTCACAATATATGATAATGGTTTTGTGGTTTACCAATATTTTTGCATCTTCAAGCCAAACATCGAGGCCACCTTTCTCCCTTGCCTTGAAGGAGTTGTAGTGTGTCCAAATCCCGTTTTCAGTGTCTAACACAAGCAATGTCCAGTGGGAAGGCACACGAGAAGGTTTTTGACCATTTGAGTTCATTGGAAACACTAGGTATTGCGATTCTTGCCCAACCAATAGATGGTCATCTATTTCCAATTTACATGCAGGTGCTAGATCACCATTAGTAACCATAGACTATAAAATGAAATACAAAAAAATTAATACATTTTTCTTCACACAAAAGACTAACAGCAATTAATCAAATTTATTTATCAATTAAATTACCCAACAGAGACTGTTGAAGAAAAAGCACCGTCGCTTGAATGTGGTTGTTTCGTTATTTTCATCCATTTCCCGCAACATATCACCCCAAGAATCAATAACCTAATACAAGATATGATTTATCAGTAAAAACTATCCGAATAACCTCAAATGATAATCATATCAAAGTGGCATTACTCATTTTAAATAAAATATTTGGACAGTGTAATCAAACATCCAATACAATATAAAACATACCGTGTTGCACAATGAACAACCACCCATCAACTTAATTGCATCTTTAACATCTACATAACTTCCAATACCTCTTCCATGCCATATTATAGTCCTACAGGTTGATAACCATAAGAAACCACATTAACAAAAAATATTGACAATAATGAATGTTTAGGATTAGTCACATCACACGTTTTATTCTAATATGAAAAATATATTACATTCATATACCACAAGAAGATTTTTTTGACAACATAGTGTTACATAGGATTAAGTTTCATAAATCTTTTATGAATTATTCAACAAATTTCATGATTACCCAAGCAACAAAGTTATAACTTAAAGGGTTCTTAGATAGTCACATTAATAAGAGTGACATTATAACTTAAACAGTGACATTATTTTAGTATCTAAAAGAGAGTGACATTAATAATAGTGACATCTATAACTATTTGCATAGTGACATAGTGTTACACTATTTGCATATATATATATATATATAATTTGATACGTACCTGTCACCTGTCAAGTCGTTGATTCGCTTCAATTTGTTGTATTCTTGTAGACCCAATGCTTTGCACGCTTTCCACCACCTGTTAATTTCTCTCTTGCTTGGTTCTTTCAGTGTAGTGGACCCCCCATTTGAGTCATCAATGTTAATAATTCCACATTCACTTTGGTTTCTTACTTCATCAATCCCTTTACCTTTCCCCAATTCAAGCGATGTGATATCTTGTTTCCTTCCTCTTTTCTTCCCACTGTATTCATAATTTGCATCTCTGTTCCTCTTCCTCTCTTTCAATTTGATCTTTCTAACCATGGAAGATTGCCCTTCTTTTGATGTTGTGTTTTGGACTTGTTCTTTGTCTCCATTACTTTCCGGTATTATGCCATGAATCTAAACTGAATTTGACAGATTATGGAACCGTTGAGTAATGGTATGTACACACAGCTCGCTCATCTGGTTGATCAGTTCTCCATTTTTTACTTCAAGCTGTGCCATTTCAGCCTTTACATCTTCATTTTCTTTCTTCAAAGATGTTACAAGATTCTCTAACTCATAAATTTGTGTATCTTTCTCAATCAGTTTTATCACAAACTCGGTGACATGTTTTTCCATGACAACATCATCTGAATGTTCATCCGCTTGTTTTTTATTTTTTTCATTCCTTTCCATGCTTCTGATCACCTTTTGCAACTGTTCATTTTCTGTTGTTAGCACCCCAATGCTTTGTTTGTTGATTGAATCTTCCTGTATCTCCACCTGTACATAAGTCATATCTTTTTCACCACATGCTTCTGCATTTTCAAACTTTTTTTCACCATCTCTATGTGTGTACTCAAAGTTCACAACATCGAGCAATGTTTCATAGTTCTCTGTATGATTCTCATTATCTCCAATTATATCCATAATATCGTCATCAGCATCAAACAAGGCTTCATCATCACTGTAATGCAATATGTCATCAACTATTTGTTCTGCATCTTGTTTTTCACACACTGTTACTTCCTCATTGGACTCCTCCAAGTTTGTTGCTCCTACTTCTTCGTGAGTTCCAATCATTTGTTTTATTTGCCAAATTGTTTTCATTAAATTCCGCTCTTCCTTGGTTTTTTTCAATCTTTTTTTCAAAACCTATACATATAAATGAAAGTCACAGATTAATAGAGTAACATTATAATAGTTCCACGATATGTTTAAATTATGAATAAAGACAACACGTTGTAACAGTGTGACAAATACACCATGACAATTTAAGCATATCAACTTCAAAATAATTAACTATACTCATTACAAAACATACATGCTGAATTTTCTGCAGCTTCCCTTGTTTGATAGCCCTTTGTAGAGTTGGTAATTTCCACTTTAGGAATCTTGGAAATGCGTTTGGTTTTTCAGGATTTATCAGTGTTGTGTGCTCACAAAGCCAGAACTTCAAAAACAGGAAAAAAACAATCAAAACAGATTTTTACATGTTTCGTTATTTAAGCTAAATAACGAGTTTTGAACAGTCAACTTACAGGTATAAGATAGACACATCCAGTAACTGTTGATGGAGAGCTCCTTTTTTTCCTCAGTGATGACATAAGTGCACCATGTATGGCCTCTGACCAGTCAAAATTCTTCATCTCATCCAACTTCTCTACATATGGGACATAACCCCATCCAAGTGTGTGCCCCATGTTTGTGAAGAACAAAGTTACCAGTATGT
Organism: Ilex aquifolium; assembly: GCA_951799425.1. Lineage (NCBI taxonomy): Eukaryota > Viridiplantae > Streptophyta > Magnoliopsida > Aquifoliales > Aquifoliaceae > Ilex > Ilex aquifolium. The sequence continues at coordinate 9,311,592 of OX637399.1, read as the reverse complement.
ATAGACATAACAGTCTTGCTACATCATCGTAGTCTTCCTGTGTGTTCCCATCTACTGCTTGTTTCAGCCTATTTTTAATCAATGGTGCAGACAGCCTATCATCATTTTTGAACCTCCGCTGAACAAATGCCGTCGACTCTTTTCCATGGTTTGCTGCATTTATTGTCTCACTACCATCTTCAATTCCAAATATTAGTGTGACATCAGTTTTTCTCAACTTGATACTCTCTCCACCAATCCTGAATTTTGATGTCTCGGGGTCGAAACACAAAATTATAGGCAGTATGCTGTTGTCACTTTTCCTACACCATGACTTCACAAAATTGTTCTCTATGATACTTTCAAAGATCAACCAAAAAGGAGTTTTCCGCAACGACATTTTGTGTTCTTCCTGCAACACAATTTCATGTATGGCCCTTATGATTGCAAGCATGTTTGATCTGTACTGTGGGTCTACTGACATTTCCTTCACACTTGATGAAGCAACTCTTATTGCTTCCTTACCAGTTCTACCAGATGTTGACCCCACAACATTCCTGGCCAATATCCCCCTTCGTTTCCCCTGTGTTTTTTTTGCTGATGAAGATCGTGTTTTTGCCATGTCCTATGTTCACAATAAACTTAAAGGGTTCTTAGAGAGTGACATTAATAAGAGTGACATTATAACTTAAACAGTGACATTATTTTAGTATCTAAAAGAGTTACAACAAAAAGTTACTTGAAATTGCAGCATTATAATGTTTCAACTGTATGCTGTCAATGTGTATAAAGCTTTCTTAATTGAATATAAAGGTCAACATATAATGTATCACTACTATTCCAGAGTGTGTTACTATGCTATCACCATCATAACTACTTGGCCATATTTGAAGCTCAATGAAAAAAATCAATAGGACATTGGACATCTTTAATGAATTATTCAACAAATACAATGATTACTCAAGCAACAAAGTTATGACTTAAAGGATTCTAAGAGAGTGACATTAATAATAGTGACATCTACAACTTAAACAATGACATTATTAAAGTCTCAAAAATTAAGTGTCTAAAAGAGTTGCAACAAAATGTTACATGAAATTGCAGCAATACTGTTACATCCTTTTTAAATAACAAATAATACAAATTTTTATCCGTATTCAAAGATGTAAAACAGTAACAATGTTTTCGTAGTTGAAAAAAAAAAAATTTAACAAAATAGGACATCTAATTATATGATTTGGTTTTCTCAAATCCTACAATTCCACAATGAAACATTGCACAAAATTTTCAAATGAATTTTATGTATTATATATCATTTTAAACACTATCAAAAATAATGGTGGATATCATTTAAAAATTTAAAAAAAAATTAAAAAAAAAAACAAAACAGTAATGTTTTTTGGGATTGTTGATTTGAGGTTTGTATATTGCCAGATTGAACATTAACTCAAATTGGAATGCAAAATTTCTTTGTAAACATAATTATAACTTTTACGGTTTTCGTTCAAAAAAAAAAGGAATCACTACCCAAATTAATACACCTGATTTGGGGGTTTTTTTTTGTTTAATTCATAAAAATAAAAAATAACACGAAAACGAAAAAACCACAAAACTTACTGTTATAGAGTCAGTGGGAATGCCGGAACTCCTTGTGATGACGCCGGAACCCCTCAACGATGCCGGAAAAATAATGCCAACTTCAACAACTTACTTCCGTTCAAGCCAAAGATTACAACAGGTTTCGTCTATAGAGCAATGTTGTTCTAACAAAGGCAATGCCAAAGATTTGGATAGTTCAGAACTTTCCTTTCAAAGTGTAAAGTAGAAACGAGTAAAAAAAAAAAAAAAAAAAAGTGGAACCGTTCGGTCAGAATGTGAAGGGATTTCGCATAAAACAAGGGATTTCATTAATGGGTTTATTAAAAAGCTGTTTAATAGGAAACTTTTCACTTTCTAATTTTAAATACATAAAAGGTTTGTTTTGTCTTTTCATGTCAAAATGGACTTTTGTCCAACATGTTTTGCGTACAGTATTTTTCTACCAAAACTTCTTAGAAGTTGTACCGGCCCACAAAATTCCCAATTTTTTATGGGTTAGTAATGTACCTAAAAATTTGGAGCCTTCTAAAAATTTGAGGCCTAAAATCCATACTTTTTTTTTAAAGCTGTTGAGCCGGCCCTGATTATGAGGTTCTCGTCATACAACGTTGTTTGACTATACTTCAAATAATTCAAAATCAGATGACATAAGATCGAAAACCGATGCCAAACAACCAATGTATCAACCCTTGGACGTCAAAGGACCATCATATTTTTGTGGGACTTTGATTCTAAAGCATTCCAATAGGACTCAAGATCATAATGACCGACCTTGGTTGAAGAATTTAAATCAATGCAACCAAATCAATAATGTTGTCATTGAAAATTAGGAATTAAATAACTAGCCATAAAATTTACAGTGACATTAATCTTTTCTAGTGAAGAAGAGCTTTGATCTGGATCGTACATTTTAGAATCAATCATATGTATGCAATTGTTTATGTATCATTAGGGGTGTTAATCGAGCCAAGCTCGACGAGCATCACCATGCTCAGGCTCGGCTTGACAATTTAGGAAGATGTTCAAGCTCGGCTTGAGCTCGATCATCAAGCTTTTTTTTTAGCTCGAGCTCGGCTTGACTAAAAAATAAAAAGTTCAAGCTCGGCTTGATTAGGTTTGTTATCTGTTAACAAGCTCGAATCCGAGCTCTAGCTCGTATAAAGCTTGACCAAAGATTAGGCTTGCAATAGGCTTGAATTTTAACAAAATTCTACACCACTTAGCACACAACATAACAAATTCATAATAGCTTCTCCATAGGACCATAGACATCACCCAACACACAACATTCACATGCACTGATGCACATCACCAACAAAAAAATTTGTCAAGTGTAAAAGTGCCACCAAATAAATTAAAAAAGAAGTTCTCAAGCCTGATCACATGATGAAACTGATCACCAAATTAAACAACTAGCCACAACTAAACAACTAAATTAAACAACCAGTCACAACTAAACAACCAAATTAAACAACCAGCCACAACTAAACAACCAAGTGTCAAGTTCCAAGTGCCACCAAATAAATTAAAAAAGTTCTCAAGTGCAAAAAAAAAAAAAAAAAAAAAGCATGTTTGACCAAAAAACAGCCAAGTGCCCTCGTAGGTCTTCTTCCTGCATTTTTTTTGGAGTGGTTCATTTTCAGAAGGCCCTTCAATTGTAGCAGCGATTGTAGCAGCATCGTTATTGATAGCTTCTTGATTTCCAAGATTTACTGTACTAGGGGGCACATAATCAGAAGCCATCTAACCAAAACAAAGATGAAATTAGAAATAAAGTTACAAATATCACACCATCGACCTTGATAACAAACTCTTTCATTTTTTAGTTGATCACGAAAAAGAATTGCAAGAACATTATAGAGAAAAAATTAGAGTTCGAAGTCAGCTGAACATGCACACACATGTGAAAAAGAAACCCACATACACTGAGATATGGATAACTGACAGCATAAAAAGTAAGGAACCAAATAATTATACTAACAGAAGATACAAAATGGAAGGAGAAATAATTATACTAACAAAAGATACAAAATGAAAGGGGCTTTCGTAAGCTTCTTGCATTCAGATTTGGGACCTAGGCTTTCTTCAATCAATATTGGTACTACTTAATTTCATTTTTCATTAGCAATGTTGTACAAAATTCTATGAAGGCTGCTATTCTTTTTTCCTGCATATGTTGAAATCCAAAATCTATCTACCCCAAAATCTCAATTGTTGAAATCCAAAATTGAAAACAAAACAAATACAAGATTTAATCTAGAATCAATCCCCTTTCTCGTTCTGAAAACCCTAACTCCTCCTCCACTGCCTCTCAGCAACAAGCTTCTGTAAGAGAAGAGATGGCGAAGTCAAAGAATCACACGGCTCACAACCAGTCACACAAGGCTCACAGGAACGGGATTAAGAAGCCCAGAAAGCACCGCCACACTTCCACCAAAGGGATGGATCCAAAGTTTTTGAGGAACCAGAGGTACGCAAGGTAGCACAACAACAAGAGCGGTGAATCAGCCACCGAAGAAGAGTAGACTATGTACATCTACGTCTGAATCTCAAATGGCATTCGTATCAGTGTTTTGATCTTAATTTGTTATCATGAGTATACTTCGTCGTTATTTTCAAAAAAAAAAAATCTAGAATCAATCCCCAGATAAATACTACCATAAACAAATATGTAGCAGACGAGAGATGGGTTGTACTTGTACCTGATCTTGGGTTGAGAGATGGAGCCCATACCTCTTGTGTTGAGGCAGAATCACAAACAATCACCGTTCGACTTTACGAACAATCACTGTGACGAAGAATAACCGAAGAATCGGCTATGAGTGGGAGTTGAGGCAGACGACTAGGAGAGAGACTTGGATTGGAATGGAGAACGGCGCTTTAGATGTGGGTTTGGGGTGTGTTAGGGTTAGACTTTAGATAGGTAAATATATGTGTTATCCTCACCATTGGATCTCTATTTGGAATGGACGGTTATGATTGAACCACTAAAAAATAATATGAAAACTAGGTAAAATATATCAAGCTTAATCAAGCCTGTCAAGCTGCTCGAATTCGAGCTTGAGCTCGGCTCGTTTATAAACAAGCCTAAAATTGTGTTCATACTTGGCTTGTTTACTATATTCGAACGAGCTCGAACGAGCTCGAACGAGCCCAAAACGAGCCGAACTCAAGCCAAGCTCGAGTAGCTCAGTTCGATTAACAACCCTATGTATCATGTACAAGAAAATCCAAAACAAGCAATGGTGTCACAGATTAAAAAAAAAAAAAAAATTAGCCGTAGCACGCTTCAATCATGATATGATCAAAAGAGAATCAAATGTACCTTCACAAAAAAAACTATTTTTTGTGAGTTTGATCCAAATAGATCAATGCCACTTTCAATATTTTCATATTTGTTTTAATCAATTTATATTGCAAAAATAGGCAACACCAAGTACCAGTCTGAGTAGAATTTCCATTTTGGACACAATACCACGTGTCCTCATTTTCCTACCTAATATTTATAAAGTCCTAACACCTCACGAATCACTAATTCTCTTGCCAAATGGCAAACCACCTTCACCATTCAAATTCTATTTTGATCTTGATTAATTATTAATATCCGACGCCCTTTCCCAAAAAAAATAAAATTAAGTAAGGTTATTCAGACATGAGGCTCCTGACTTCACTCATTACACTTCTCGAAAACGAACCTAATTAGGCTAGAATAGCAATCAATCATCGAACCTCAATATGAATTCCAAGACTCAAACTTCTAATCTTAGGTGAGAAGTTCGGCCAGTATTCCATTGGACCACCAATCTTAAGATTTAATGATTATGACAATTAAATTATCAATGAGCTCTGATGATACCTGAAATGAACAGACACGAGCTCAGGAAATAAGCTCAGGTCGGGAGCTCAGACAGAAGAAGCAGAGCTCATCCGGCATTGGCCAGAGCTCATCTAGTCAGCGCTAAAGGCTCCCAGCTGAGGACACGAGTTAAGAAATGATGAAAGGACAGCAAGGTAACTACGGATAAGTAGAACCATTCCAAGGCATTAGACCCGCAATCAATCATGATCCCCTCCTAAAGCTAAGGAGAATCCCACGAAAGAAGGCAAAAATCTCTCTGTTTGAAGCCAGCCGTAAGGAGTTTAGGTAACTCCGGAATTATGGATGAAGATAGGGCACGATCCCTTCAATATAGGAGGTAATTCCGTGTTAGAGGTAAGCATGAGGCCATAAAAGGGGAGGACAACCTCCATGGCCAGGGGGAGAACAACCAGAAACCCTAAGACTCTGATAATTCTACTGTAACACATTCAATTTCATCAATAAAGACAAGGGAGTAAGAGCCTCCATTAGAGAGTGGACTAGCCGAGCTCACTAGCCGGTGAACCACTATACTTTTACCGTATTTCACACACTATACATCGTAAAATATAGCATTCATCCACCACTTTATGGGCCTGGTAGCTCAGACACCATATCAAGCCCTATACAGATCACCCAGATAAGATACTTCGATCCCATAGCTCATTCCCGAAGGTTTACACCATCAGTTTGGCGCCGTCTGTGGGAACGACTGTTCCTTCTACAAATAAGCTGATTTTTCAGTGACTGATGGTAACGACACGAAATATGAGCAGAAGTCAAACAAACCTACCACGAATGCAAGACCCACATGAAGCTACCAACGGCAGACAACCCGGGAATATTCCCGAGGTTAATTCCCCCATTAATAACGAGTTGGAGGCCCTTCGCCTCGTCAACCAACGATTACTAAAAGAAAACGAAGAGCTATCAAAGCTCGTACAACGCCCACAGGAGGCACGACCGGCCCAAGAAGGCCAGAGTAATCCCCCTTACCGGGAACAGCGACACTGGGACCCCCTCAGAGAGGTCGGCGAAGGAGGAGAAAGCAGCCACACCAGGGGGTATGCTCCTTATATACCCCCTAGTAATGGCCATAACGACGAAGTGCAAAGTCAGAACGACGGGGGGGATAGGGATGATTTTTACCCGTATCCTCAGGACAGGAAAGAGCAGCGTTGGGAACAACGTTTCAAAGACATCCAGCAAGAGCTCAGCCACATGAAGGAGGCTGTTAAAAGCAAGGCACCGGTTACCATGGATATCTTGGTTCAGCAAACTGAGTCCCCATTCACCACGGGAGTGCTACACTTCCCTCTCCCACCGAAGTTCAGAATGCCTCAAGTAGAGGTCTTTGACGGAACGAAAGATCCCGTGGATCACCTCAACACTTACAAGAACCAGATGGAATTGCATGGATACCAGGATCCTGTGCGTTGCCGAGCCTTTGCCATCACACTAAAAGGCTCCGCCCTAAACTGGTTTAACAGGCTCCCACCAGCCTCTATTTCATCCTTTAAAGAGCTCTCCATAGCTTTCGTATCTCACTTTATAGGAGCTCGGACATACCGAAAGCCGAGCTACCACCTACTAAATGTGAAACAGGGGCCCCAAGAAAATCTGAGATCGTACGTCCAAAGGTTTAACTCGGAGACATTGAAAGTAGACATTCCAGATGAAAAATTTGCTATAACGGCTTTCATTGCTGGATTGGGAGTGCAGTCAAAGGACTTGATGTTCTTTATATCGAAGAACCCTCAGGCGAGTATGGCTGAGGTGTTAGCCAAAGCAGAGAAGTATATAAATGGCGAAGAGGCACTCCTTTCTAAGGTGGGAGGTACATCCTCACGAAAGGAGAAGGAAAAAGAAGAAAAGAGAAGGGACCGAAGTCCCAGGAAGGAGAAAGGGCGGGAGAGGTCCCCAAGGAGGGACAGGGACCGCTCACCCAAGAGAAGAGGAAATGTCAGAGATCGTCTGGGTCCCATGCAGCCTGAACTGCAGCCCAGATATGGACCTCAGCGATTTACCCCGCTCACTGCCGCTGTGTCACAAGTATTATACGAGGTCCAAAACGAGAAGTTCTTGAAATGGCCGCCTCGGATGAAGGCAGACCCGGCAAAGAGAGACCCCACAAAATACTGTGATTATCACAGGGATCATGGACATCACACTGATGATTGCATTCAACTAAAGAAGGAAATCGAGTTCTTGATCCAGCGAGGTCAGTTGCGTCGTTTTGTAGCCAACGACAACCAGAATCGAGCTCTTCCACCACCACCACCTCGGCAGCCGGCACCTGCACCACACTAGCAGCCTCTAGGGGAAATCAGGGTGATATCTGGAGGGTTCGCTGGAGGTGGAGAGTCAAGCTCAGCTCGGAAGGCGCACCTCCGGCGGATCAGAGCCGAAGAAGCTCTCGAAGTACACGCTGTATCCAAAGCACCACGCTTAGATACAGCTATCACTTTTTCGGATGCTGATTTAGAAGGGTGCCAATACCCCCATGATGATCCATTGGTGGTACGAGCTGTGGTGGCAAATAGAACCGTTCATCGGGTTCTAATTGATAACGGGAGCTCGGTAGATATTATTTTCGCACCTGCGTACGACAAGATGAAAATAGGAAGAGAGAAACTGGAGCCAGTAAGCACTCACTTGCTGGGATTCTCCGGGGAAATGGTGCTCCCCCTGGGTTCAATCCAGCTAGTGCTCACCCTGGGGGACCCACCCTGCCAAGCCACTACTACTGTCAAATTCCTAGTAGTTGATGCACCATCTGCGTACAACATCTTGCTTGGCAGGCCATCCCTGAATTCTATGAAAGCAATACCGTCTGCCTATCACTTAGTCATAAAGTTCCCTACAGAAAATGGAATTGGAGTGGTCCGAGGAGACCAGCGTGTAGGACGGGAATGCTACATGGCTTCTATAAAAAAGAAGGAGGTTGAGAACATCCAATTGGATGAACTCGACATGAGAGATGAAATGGAGACAAGACCAATGCCATCGGAAGATCTGGAACCAGTTCAGCTTGATGAGAAGCCAGAGCACCTCGTTTATGTGGGCTCCAAACTAAACGCTGAGCTCAAAGGACTCCTCATCCAGTTCCTAAAAGTGAATATAGGAGTGTTTGCTTGGAAGCAAGAAGACATGGAAGGGATTGATCCTTCGGTTATTACTCACAAGCTATGCGTGAGCCCAACTTGCAAACCCATCAAACAAAAGAGGAGGAGCTTTGCTTCCGAAAGGCAAAGGGCAATCAATGAGGAGGTCAGCAAACTCCTCCATGCCAAGGCTATCAGGGAGGTTGATTACCCCACTTGGTTAGCAAATGTAGTTCTTGTGAAGAAAACTAATGGGAAGTGGCGACTGTGCATTGACTTCACTGATCTCAACCGAGCATGCCCCAAGGACAGTTTTCCTTTACCTCGGATTGACCTAATAGTGGATGCCACTGCGGGGCACGAGCTCCTCAGTTTCATGGACGCCTTTTCAGGCTACAACCAGATCAGGATGGATCCCAGCGATCAAGAGAAGACCTCCTTTATAACTGAACAGGGAACATATTGTTATCAGGTAATGCCCTTCGGGTTGAAGAACGCTGGAGCCACTTACCAGCGGTTAGTGAATAGGATGTTCCAGAAGCAAATAGGAGCATCCATGGAAGTCTACATTGACGACATGCTAGTGAAGTCACTGAAAGCAGAGCTCCACATCGAGCACTTAGCTGAGTCATTCCAAATTCTAAAGGAGTACAAAATGAAGCTAAACCCTGCGAAGTGCGCATTTGGGGTCTCGGCAGGAAAATTTCTGGGCTTTATAGTCAGCAGCAGAGGGATTGAAGCCAATCCAGAAAAGGTCAGAGCAATGGTGGAAATGCAACCACCATCCAATAAGAAAGAGGTGCAACGTTTGACTGGCAGGATAGCTGCACTAAGCCGTTTTGTGTCTAGGTCCAGCGATAAATGCCAGCCGTTTTTTCAGATCTTGAAGAAGGCATTCCACTGGGATACCAAGTGTGCAGAAGCATTCGAAGCCCTAAAGAGATATATGAGCTCTCCTCCTGTTCTGGTGAGCCCTTTAGAAGGGGAAGTCCTCACCCTCTACCTAGCGGTTTCAGATTTTTCAACAAGTGCAACGCTAGTTAGGGAGCGAGACAGAGCTCAGCAACCAGTTTACTACTGTAGCAGAGCTCTGAGGGGGGCAGAGGAGAGATATCCAAAGATGGAAAAACTCGTTCTAGCTCTGGTTACAACAGCTAGGAGACTTAGACCTTATTTCCAGGCTCATACTATCGAGGTTCCAACAGATCAGCCGATGAAGCAAGTGCTGCACAAGCCAGAATCCTCAGGAAGGTTGGTTAAATGGGCCGTAGAGCTCAGCGAGTTTGATATCAGGTATAAGCCAAGAACTGCCATCAAAGGGCAAATTTTGGCAGATTTTATTGTAGAATTCACAGCAGCAGTGCCTATGGAGACCACAGATTTAATACCGGACCTCCCCATCTGGAAGCTTTCGGTAGATGGAGCTGCTAATGCTTAGGGAAGCGGTGCAGGGATGATCTTGACCTCTCCAGAAGGAATAGATGTCGAATATGCCCTTAGATTTGGGTTCAGAGCTTCAAATAACGAAGCAGAATACGAAGCTGTCATCGCTGGGCTCAATCTTGCCCATTCTATGGAAGCGGAGCAGCTGGAGATCTGCAGTGACTCTCAGCTGGTGGTGAAGCAGATAGAAGAATGTTACGAAGCAAGAGGCGAAAAGATGATCCTTTACCTCAAAAAGGTACGAGAACTAATGAAAAAATTTGTGCAGGTTAAGGTCAGACACGTGCCTAGAACGGAAAACTCAAGAGCAGATGCCCTGGCAAGGTTAGCAACTGCTTCGCAAGAGGATTTGGATAGGCTAATTCCAGTGGAGCACCTCCCAGGGCCTTCAGTAAGCATCAATGAAGAGGACATGCTATCGGTTGAAGCTCAGCCGAGCTGGATGGACCCCATCATCGGATACTTGCAGAATGGGACTCTGCCAAGTGATACAAAGGAGGCATCCAAGCTGAGGACCAGGTCAGCTAGATTTTCCCTACTCCAAGGAAGCCTGTATAAACGAGGATTCTCAACGCCTCTCCTTAAGTGCGTAGGAGATGAAGATGCTAACTATATACTCAGAGAGGTACATGAGGGGATATGTGGCAATCACATAGGAGCTCGGGCCTTGGCAGGAAAAGTACTGAGGCAAGGGTATTATTGGCCCACCATGCTCGAAAACGCCACCGACTTGGTAAGAAAATGCAAAACTTGCCAGGAGCATGCCAATATGTCCCACTGTCCTCCCGAGCTCCTAACCTCGGTGGTAAGCCCATGGCCTTTTCAGCAGTGGGGGTTGGACATTCTGGGACCCCTTCCCACCGGTGTGGGGCAGTGCAAGTTTGCCATCGTAGGAGTGGATTACTTTACTAAATGGGCAGAGGTCGAACCTTTGGCAACGATCACAGAGCAAAAAGTTCAAAACTTCGTTTGGAAGTCGATAGTTTGCAGGTTTGGAGTTCCCAGAGCATTCGTATCTGACAATGGAAAGCAGTTTGATAATTCAAAGTTCAAAAGTTTTTGTACTGAGCTCGGAATCAAGAACTATTTCTCAGCTCCTGCCCATCCCCAGTCTAATGGGCAGGCAGAGGTCACAATAAGAACCATAAAGTCAGCTTTGAAGACCAAGCTAGAAAACCTGAAAGGCAAATGGGTGGAGTACATTCCGGAGGTATTGTGGGCCTACAGGACCACCGCCAGATCTGCGACTCAGGAAACCCCCTTTGCTTTGGCCTTTGGGACCGAGGCAGTGGCCCCAGTGGAGATAGGGCTCCAGTCACCAAGGGTGGAGTTTGCAGATTCCGAGCACAATGATGAATCTCTCTTGCTAAACCTCGATCTCTTGGATGAAAAGAGGGACAGAGCTCTGCACCGTGTCCGTACTTACCAAAGGAAAACTGCGAGGTATTATGACAGGAGGGTAAGACACAGAAGTTTCAAAGTTGGAGATTTGGTACTTAGGAGGCTTCTGCTTGCAAGAAAGGATCCCACGCATGGGAAATTGGGACCCAATTGGGAAGGGCCCTATATCGTGTCAAGGATAATCAGACCGGGGAATTACGAGTTGCAAACAGAGGAAGGAAAGGTTCTACCTCACTCGTGGAATGCCGAGCACCTTAAGAAGTTTTTTCAGTAAGTGTTACTTGTAATAGAGCTACTTTTAAATAAGAAAGAGCAAGTCTTTTATTCACCCTTCAATGGTCTTCAAAGCTTATAAATGCAAGATGAGCTCTTCAGCTCATAAACAAACGATAAGCTTCAAAGCTTATAAATGCAAGATGAGCTCTTCAGCTCATAAACAAACGATAAGCTTCAAAGCTTATAACTGCAAGATGAGCTCTTCAGCTCATAAACAAACGATAAGCTTCAAAGCTTATAAATGCAAGGTGAGCTCTTCAGCTCATAAACAAACGATAAGCTTCAAAGCTTATAAATGCAAGATGAGTTCTTTAGCTCATAAACAAACGATAAGCTTCAAAGCTTATAAATGCAAGATGAGCTCTTCAGGAACTAAGGTCAGTGCAAGCATGATCTTCTGTTTTCCTTCTACGTTCATGTTTCAAACACAAAGAGCTCGTATGTGGGCATGCACACTCAAGAATGAACAAACTAGAATTCAGAATATCCAAGAAAATAAACGTGCGGAAAAGTAAAAAAAAAAGGGGTCATAGTCTGGTATCGTTCAGGAAAAGAAAGAAAGATGCAAGGGAACAAAGATCCTAGTCTTTCTTAAGTTTAGATCTCAGCAACCTCTCCCTTCAGGCTAGCATTCTCTTTCTTCAGCTCATCCCTTTCTTGCTCAGCCTTGTGAAGCGAGTCGAGAAGCTTTTGACCAATGGAGGTAAGGAAAATGATGGACAAAGAGTCAGGAGAAGGAGAGTCATCCCTCTTACGCTTCCTTGAACTCGTGACGGTGTTTCCGTCCTTGTCAGAATCCCCGTCCTCATCAGAATCAGAGAAAGAGGTCCAGGAAGGGTAAGGAATAGTGGAAAACTCAAACTCAGTAGCCTCAGCCCCAAGCAAATAGAGGTTTGCGCTCGTCATCAGCTCGGAATAAGTCTTAGACTCCACAAGCAGCATCTCGTTGATATTCACCATCCCTGGTAAATCCAGGTCAGGCGGATCTGCACAGCAAGGACATAATAAAAGCATATCTTTAAAAAAAAAAAAAAAAAGAAAAAAAGAAAAAAGAAAAGTACTCAAAAGAGCTCGGCTCGAGCTTACCAATACGAGAGAAGCTCTTCCAGGACCGAGGAATCCTAGCTTTACGACAGCGATCCTCAGGAGACCTCCAAGACTCTCCAGAGGCGAAGAAGAAACGCCTAAACCACCCTTCAGGATTGGAGGGAAGATCTAGAACCAAAGGGCGTAAATTGAAATCCCTCTAACGGAAGAAACTGAAGCAGGGGGCATCATCTTCCTCAATCTCAAAGAAGTACAGGAACTCAGAGACAAAGGGGAACCTGCCAAGAGCATGCAGGCGGCAGAACAAGAAGAAGCTTACCATAGCAGCCCATCCTCGTGGAGAAAGGCGAGAAGGGCACAGGCCATAATAGGCAAGAACTCGCCCAATGGCCGGATGAATGGGAAGGCGAAGTCCCATGTCCATAGCACCTTCAAAGAAACAGACCTCCCCTCGCGGGAGGTAGTTGCAAGGCTCGTCGGAGGAAGAAACTCGCAAAGGCAAGTCAAGATCAGGGAAAAACCGTTTTTTGATATCCACCAAATCAGAAGATTCAAGTATTGAAGGGGACAAGTAGCGACAATGCCACTTCCATTCGATTCCAAAGGAGGATCTTTCCTGGAACAAAGAAGAAGCAGAGGCAGCCATCGAAAGTGCTGGTAAGGGAAAAGACGCAAGAAATCAAGAAGAAAGTCAAGAATATGTCATACACTTGGGAGCTTTTCAGGAAACAAAGAGCCAAGAAATAGGGAGTCAAGTTGCCTGTTTAATTTCCTAATTAATGAAGGTAGCAGCGGTTATGGAAACTGGCTACGGTTATGGAGAGTAGCAGCGGTTATGGAAAGTGGCTACGGTTATGGAAAGTGGCTACGGTTATGAAAAGTGGTTGCGGTCATGAAAGACGTGGCGGTTATGGGAAGCAGTTGAGAGAGAAACGCGGGAAAAGGAATAGGTACAAAATTGCCCCTTATATTGCATTCAAGACAACGAAGGAACATTCTGACCCCACCAATCCACATATCCTCCAAATTTTAGCTCAGCCCAGTCAAAAACAAAACACTGGTATAGCAAGTCTTTAAGGCCTGCAATTCTAACAGCCCTGTTCACCTTAAAGAGGAAAAGCTCCTAATAGTTTCTTCAGTTCATCAAGGAAACTTGACAGCATGTGAAAGTTCATAGCCTTGCTTAAAGAAGGCCTAAAGCACTCCTCAAAGCAAGGCAGGGGGAAAAGAAATGTGAAACGTAGAATAAAGTCTTCTATTATCAGAGAAATGGAGCAGCAGGATTTGTTATCTATTCCAGAAAGAGATCTGTCGAAAAAGCAATGAAGCTCAGAAATAACCTTTAAGGTCAGACAACTGAGCCAAGTAGCTCAGAAAGAGCTCTTAAGATAACAAAAAGAGCTAAAAAGCGCAGTAAGAGCTCTTAGGTTCAGAAAGAAGAGCTGCATAGCTCAGCAAGAATTCATAAGCATGAGCTATACAACCCGGAAGGAGCAAGCCAGTTCAGAATATCAGTCTAAGCAGCTCAAAACGAAGAAGGATAAATAATGGATCCTTAGGGTGCCAACCACTGAGCTTAAAAGGCTTAGGAGAAGCAGTTGAGCATAGCACCAAGTCTCCTGTACTCTTCAAATCTAGTAATTTTGCTTCAAGAAGTGCACAACACCCCTCAAAGCAAAAGGGGGGAAGGGGAGTATACAAAGTTGAATACATACAGGTGCGCAAATTCAAAGATATATTCAAAAATATATATGTGCTGAAATTCAAAGGGACATATGAATATGATAAACCAACAATGAAAAAACAAAATAACGAACGATCACAAAGTAGCACAAAGCCCTAGCCCAAGTCAAAGTTACATCTCAAAAATTCTTTACAAAGAAATTACAAGTAAGAAGACCTAAGGGGGAGTGGACAGAAGCCCCTGCAGTTCGGTAGACACAGCATCAACAAGAGAAGCAGAACCCTGGGGCTCGGGAGACAAGGATCCTGATGCTGGAGGAGTGGAATTTTCGGGAACACTGACCCCATGAGCCTCCGCCGTACCAGGCAATGATGTTTGTTCAAGTGCCCCAGTCACCAGGTCAGCAGATGAGGCCACAGCAAGAACAGTAGAGGGGGAAGCAGAGGCATCTGGGAGGGGAGCTCCAGGAGGAAGAGCTGAGGTGTCTTCCTCACCACTAGAGTCAGATTCTTCCATTTCCTCCTCAGTAGGGATAGGGAAATTGAATTCGAGATCTGGGTAAGCTTTGATAGCTTTACGCCTAAAAGCAACCCATCCAGTAGCCCACAAAGTGGTGGCCTCATCTTTAAGCTCGACAATCTCCTTACTTTTCTGTGTGACCAAGTTTTTCTGCTCCTCAAGCTCCTCACAGAGCTTGCCATTTGCTTCATTGAGGGCGAGATAGTCTTGCTTGGTCTGGCTGAGCTCTTTCTTGGCGTCAAAAGCCTCTTGGCTGGCCTTGGTCCACGCCTCAACCTTAAGCTGCAGGTCCTCCTTAACCAGCCTCAGTTCGTCCTGAGCTTTCTTCTCCCCTTCCTCAGCTCTGACCATGACGGTCAATGTATGCTTAAGGTCGGAAGCTTGCTTCACCAACTGCTCTTTGAGGTTCTCCACCTGAGCTTTGAGGTCTTCATTCTGAGTTCCAAGGCCTTCGTTCTCAAGAGACAATTCAGAAATTTTGGCCTTATATGTCTTCAGGACCTTAAAGGAGCTCTCTTGAGACTGGACTCGGTGCAGCAGACCTCTCGTATGAAGGGCAGCCTGAGAATATAAAGAAAGAACAGAAAATTACATCAGACCACAAAATGCGAACAAGCAAAGAGGAAAAGGGGCCAGCACTTACAGCAGCCGCCCCCTGAAGAGCTGAAGAGATGGATTCCTCAAGGGGCATGGAAGCAGCCTTCAGGACATCAGATTCAGAAAAAATAGAGGACAGAGCTCCAACAGCAAGGTCCATGTTGTCAAAAAAGGAGTCCTCATCCTCCCCCTTTTTCTCAATCACCTTCCCCGAGGCGCTGTATCCGAAATTTCTGGGTTGGAGGTCGGGAATCAATTTCAAGGCCTTCTCGACCTCGGAGGAGGAAGGGGAAGCCTGCCCCCCCTCTTGAGCAGACGCCAGCTCAGAAGGAGCCACTGGAGGGGAGGAGGGGATTGCGGTTTGTGGAGTCCCAGAGGAGGAGGGCGGAGCCTTGCTTGGAACCTGTTCTTCAGTTATAGAGGGGGGAGAAGACACCTCCAATCTAGGGATTTTAGCCCGGACACCTGGACCACTCCCAGAACTAACCCGAGACTTGCGCTTGCTGGATCTACCACCTTTCATCAGTTCATCCACCTTGGCCTTGAGCTCTTCTGGAGTAGACTTCATGGTAGAAGAACCTGGAATGTCTGGGGAGAGTAGGGAGACGTAAGGAGAAGAAGAGGGGAAGGAAGCACAACGAAGAGGAAAAGAAAGAAGGTACCTTCGTCAGCCCCTAAAACCGATAATGGGATCGCCAAGGTCACCACAGGAGGACTTAGACCTATCCGCACCAAATTTCGTGACTCAATAAGGTCAGTGTACCTCTCTGGCTTGATCTTCTCCAACTCCACTAGCACTTTCTTATCCTCAGGGCTGAGCTCAAAACGATCACCTGAAAAGAAGAAAGCGTGCAAGTAAGAAGAAGGCTAAAGGTGTGCAAGTTCCAGATCAGAGCTCAGTTGACTTAAGAAAAGACTCACGCAAGTTGTCTGGTTCAGTCCAAGCTGTAGGGATACCAAGAGTATCCGTCTTATCAGCAGGATTATACTCCCAATTGGTGCCCCCGACAAAGAAGAAGTGTTCTTTCCAGTGCTTATGAGAGGACGAAATATTAGAGATAAGCTGCCTAGCGTTGGCACGCTTAGAGGCATACAAGAAGCCTCCAGAGGTCGGCTTGACGTTGAAGAGCTCTAAAAACAAAGAAATACTAGGAAGCCCAAGTTTATGCTTCCTAAAGATGACCAGAAGACCAATCATGACACCATAGAAGTTGGGGGAAACCTGGGAAGGGCACACATGGAAGTGTTGCAGAACAGCCTTGACGAAGGGGTGCAGAGGAAAGCGAAGACCGTTCTCAAAGGAGGCAAGAAAGAAGCAGACCCTATTGTGTACTTGTTCTACATAGTAGACAGATTTGTCTGAGCACCAGGGTTCGACCCCAGGAGGAAAGCCATACCGAAGCTTATAAACTTTCATTAGCTCAGGGGCCTCTTTGCTGTAGCCCACAGACTCGGCGTGCTTAAAGGCCTGCCCCAAATATGAGGTCTTCCCTTCAACCCCAACTCCACTGACCTTACCTTTGCCTTTGTCTGGCTTAGGAGGCAAGGAGGGGGACGCTGAGGGAGGCTCTTCGGTATTAACCTCAGAATCAACGGTTTCCACCCCAGGGAAGTTATCTATCTCGTCGCCTACCTCCCCTAATTCGGAGTCCTCTTCGGCTGACCTAGACCCTAAAAGTGAAACAGAGGAGCGAGTGGCTCCGGAGGAGGCAGACATGATAGGAAGGGAAAAAGGAAGGTGAAAGGAACGATAAAGCAAAGGAGCACGAGTTAGGCACTCTTTGATAACCCTTGGGTCAGCACAGTAACTCCCGACGGCAAGAATGTGAACTATAGAGCTCCAATCGACGAAATAAGGAAGGGGGGCTAAGCAATGGTCGCGATTCCAAAAATAAAAGAACCGAAAAGCCCAAAAATGCAGCAACCACCTCGAATTCGAGGGATCCAGAGTAAAGGAAGGAAGAGGAAGGGGCAAAGGACGTACCTAACTCAGGAATAGCTGTGAACGGTAGCCTGAAGCACTATCGGAGGAAGGAGGCGATGCGAATCTTCGAAACGAGGGTAGGGAAGTCGATTTCAAGCAAGAAAACAGAGAGGCTCAAGCAAAATGGTCCGAAATCGCAGAGAGAATGGAGACGAGGAGCAGCGAGGAAGATGAATAGTGTGAAGAGACGGTTCAGGTAGCCGTTTGGGTATTTAAAGCTTGAGGGACGTGGGTAAAGACATGCGCGGGAATCGAGGAAAGACATGATTGCTGTAAACCGTCAAAAATCCTCAAGCCACATGCTGGCCACGTGCGTGTCTAATTCAGTTCGTGTAGGTCAGCCCCTGCCTAGGCTAACCTAAGGCAAGGGCTGGGGGGCAACTGATGATACCTGAAATGAACAGACACGAGCTCAGGAAATAAGCTCAGGTCGGGAGCTCAGACAGAAGAAGCAGAGCTCATCCGGCATTGGCCAGAGCTCATCTAGTCAGCGCTAAAGGCTCCCAGCTGAGGACACGAGTTAAGAAATGATGAAAGGACAGCAAGGTAACTACGGATATCACTAAAAAGAAAGTAGAACCATTCCAAGGCATTAGACCCGCAATCAACCACGATCCCCTCCTAAAGCTAAGGAGAATCCCACGAAAGAAGGCAAAGATCTCTCTGTTTGAAGTCAGCCGTAAGGAGTTTAGGTAACTCCGGAATTATGGATGAAGATAGGGCACGATCCCTTCAATATAGGAGGTAATTCCGTGTTAGAGGTAAGCATGAGGCCATAAAAGGGGAGGACAACCTCCATGGCCAGGGGGAGAACAACCAGAAACCCTAAGACTCTGATAATTCTACTGTAACACATTCAATTTCATCAATAAAGACAAGGGAGTAAGAGCCTCCATTAGAGAGTGGACTAGCCGAGCTCACTAGCCGGTGAACCACTATACTTTTACCGTATTTCACACACTATACGTCGTAAAATATAGCATTCATCCACCACTTTATGGGCCTGGTAGCTCAGACACCATATCAAGCCCTATACAGATCACCCAGATAAGATACTTCGATCCCATAGCTCATTCCCGAAGGTTTACACCATCAAGCTCCAATATTGAATGAATGTCACTATTGATAACAACATTAAGTTTCAAAATTATGCCCCAATATATATTTTTTTTAAAATTTGGGGGTGGAACTAGGACTTTTCTGCTCATGAGGGGGTGTTTAAGAACAATGAGTATCATGGGATTCGATACAAACTTGGTCTTGATTAATGATATATTTTTATTATTTATTTGGTAAGAAAGGAAAAATGGGAGAAAATGAAAAGTGAGGAAAAAAAGAATTGGTCATGCCCTCAAGTTATTTTATGGCCGGCAATCAGGAAAAGATTGTACATGAAATGTTGAGGGGTGCCAAACTGGATTTAAGGTAGAAATGCTGGTAAAGCCAATGTGCTATGTTACAAACTCTTTATAGAGTTCTTAAATTCAGAATTTATACTTGTTGTCGGTGTTAATCTATATTGTGTAGTTGTTATCTTTGCAAAATAGTCTCTCACCGCTGCTATGTCCGTAATGTGACAAAAACAAAAATACTAATGAAATTGATTAAACTTGCTAATCAAATTTGCTGTCATTAGTAAGGATAAAAAATTCGTGTCAAAACAATCGAAATAAACGAAACGGTCGAAATGTTTTCATTTTTAGAAGACAAAATAAATCAATGATTGAATTGAAATTTTAATACTTCGAGATGTCGACATATTTATATTAATATTTCATAATATTTTCAGGTATTTTAAGTTGTTTTCATATATTTCGACCAAAATTTCATAATGCTTTAAGTAAAATTTTAATTATTTTATTTTCATAACACTTATATTTTTGAAACGTTTTTATCTTTTAGGTTATCGAAATTAAATTTTAATCCTTGGTTATTAGATTGATCATAGACTCTATTCATTTAGCACTAATCCTACTATAAATATACATTTTAAAAATTTAATTTTATCAACAGATTTTTTCAAAAAAATATTATTAAAAAAAAATCGGTTATTCCCATTCGCGACAAAAAAATAATTATAGACGGTTTTTCCAATGGCATGCCATTAGATTTGAGTGAGACATCTTTCTATTTATATAAAATAAATAATAATTATTATATTAAGAGTTCCTCCAATAACATTCTTAAATAATAACATGAAAAAGAAAAGAAAAAAGTAAATTAAAAATATATTTCATGCTGGATGGACTCTAGTTGATAATATTTGTAACAGATAGTCAAAGAGCAAAAAGAGAGAGTTAGTTGGCCGTACTAATAGACCATTGGCCTCATGGCCCTCATAACCCTTTAGTCCCTACCCACCCACCAGTCACCTCCATTTACAGACAAAATCCCTTTAATCAACCAAAAAAAACAAAGATTTCTAGTCAAAAGATAACCATCTCTGGATATTTCTATTCTAATGTTACATTTTCTCTCAAAATTTATACAAAACTACAGTTATCTAGATTTCATTATCTTCTTCTTACTTCTGTGTGTCTTCACTGCCTCACATTTCGGTTTCAGATGGTTGAAAAATCTCCAATTTCTCTCTCTCTCTCTCTCTCTCTACGTTACGCAATTCCAAAAAGGCACTGCTGGGAACCTTAATAATTCTGGAGTTAACAGGGTAAACTTTTTCTCTCTAGACTTTGTTTTGACTAAAAAAAAAAACACAATCCAATGTAAAGTTTTCTCTCTAGCATGTTTCTGGGGTCATAGTGTTGTTTCCATGTCCTGTGTTGATGTATTTATCCGTATAAATGTATAAATTTTGGAACTTTATTTATTTTTGGTCTTATTAAAATCTGGGTTATTGACAGGTAGTGTTGAATGCGCTATAAAATGACAAATCTGTGAAGATTTAACCGAAGAAAAATCAAATTTCATAGTTTGTCGTCAGTTACTATTCTGGTTAGTTTCCAACTCCCATCTCTCTTTCTTTTTCTCTTATTTGGAATGCTTGCGAATGAACATACTTGGATTAGATGTATGATGGTGTTTGGGTGATTTACTTGTTTGGTTTTGTTTTATATTCTCACAACTTCCTGATCCTATCTTATCCGACACTTCTGTCCTTAATTCAGAATTTTCTTTTAGGCATCATAATATTATGCCCATGAACAAAGATTCAATTCTTATTTTGTAAACATGTATTGGTTCCCAGGATCTCCTGGCTTGTTCTTTAATGAAATGATTGGTGCAAAATCGCGCTTGCTGTTGATATGACAATCCTAAATATATAAAAGATTCTTAGTTTGTGACAATTAAAATGTTTTCTTTTTAGTTTGGGAGTGTTGTTAATTTCATTATCAGAGGCTGATGGGGTCCAAAATTTCACAACATGATGAGATCCTTTGGGGCTTGTCTTTGCACAACTAAAAAGTGCATCATGGTAAGGTGTGTTAAGGGGCATATTTCCTAACAATCTAATGAGCAGTAAGAGCAATTTAAGGGAAAATGGCATCAGGTGTTTAAAGAAATCAGAGTTCTTCTAAACTTGTAGTTGCAATGGAAAGTTGGCTTATAATGGAGTTGTAAATGGATGTGTGTTGTTATAATAGTTAACACTCATTGAGTGATGATGGCCATAAGCAAATAAATTTGAAGTAACAAACATTGGAGGATGGCAGCAAGTTGTGTGTACAGGTTGATGCTACCTCAAACGAAAAGGAAAATTTAGATTTTCAGCTAGGGAGAAAACTTTAAAGGGAGTGGGAATGGTTTGTAGGAGGACTAGATTCCACAATTCTCTCAGACTCGTATGTGATTTTATCATTGGCTTTATATAGTGGCATGCTCACCTGAGTTATGATTTACTGGCCTCCAATATATTTCCAACCCTACCAATTTGAGACAATTTTACAAAGTTATAGAAATATTATAGTAGAAGTCAACCGAAAGAACATCTTTTACTGTTTTAAGTTTGTAAGAGAAGTGGTGCCGTTAACTGTTGAAATTTGTTAGAGTAGTCCTTCAGCTCAAAATAACTTGTATGATTGCAAAAGCAGAGATAAAGATTATGTTTAGAAGCATGCTTAAAATTTTAATTATGTTCAAATGGCAGTTTGTGTCCATGATTGTATTCTTTACTACTTTTTGGTTTAGTGACATGATAACCGAATGAGTCAGGTTCGAGAAAATGAATTTTGCGCTTTGATTGTCTGGAGTTAACATAAGAAAGAAGTTGATCACCATTTGATATCGCGTGTTCCTATTATAACTTTTTTTTTGATATCTAGACGTATTAATCTGAAATAGTTGGATTCAATGAGAATTGAATTTCCAAGTTCGTCTCTAACTTCCAGTTACATATCATATGCCAAAAGACTGTGACTAGACATTTCTATATTCATTGAAGATGGAGGTGAAAGATGCGGAGAGGATTGTTATAGCCAAACCAGTTGCTTCAAAGCCTACTTATTCCAGTTTTAGGTCCTTCTCGGATCTCCTTGCAGGTGCCATCAGCGCATCACCCTCTAACACGTGTCCTGATGAAGCAGTCACTGCAATCAGACCAAAAACGGTGAGGTTGAAGCCAGTGGCAAATCTTCCTTCAGTCGGGGTGATTTCTTCCCAGGTGACCACTTCATTCATTGACTTCCCTTTTGGGATGCCCTTTTCATTCTAGGAGATTTTTTTCCCTTTACTATTATTATGGTGTTCAATGTTTTCAGAATGGGATATCTGGAGCTGCAATAGTTAATTCATCTGACCAGGTCCAAAAATTAGAGAGCAAATCGACTGTGGTCTACAAACCCCGTGCGAAACTTTTCTCAAAGACCACTGTTTCTCTCCTTGCAAATTCAGTCAGTACCTGTATTTTACATACTATTACTGTTCTCATATCATAATAGCTGTCTGGGAATGGAGATTTATAATGTATTTCTCCACTTTATATAATCCCCGCAAAAAAAAAAAAAAAATCTTTGCCTTTTAATCTATCTGTAAACTTCTAGGGCCTAGATATTGAGATACGGATGCCACTGTTCTGTTTTGTCCAGGTAAACACTAATATTCGTCACCAACAAGCATTGTCCCAGGTTGAGGCCTATGTTCAATCTCCTAACGAAGTCAAACACCATTTGAAATCTAACCTTAGCTTGAATCTTCATCAGGATTCAGAATCACAGTTAGAAACAAAGAAAACAATTGAGGCCTCAACCATGGCATCAGAGAACTCGGAAGAAGATCAAAAGTCTTCACATCCCCCAAATAATGGGGATCGGCCTTCTTATGATGGATATAATTGGAGGAAATACGGACAAAAGCAAGTTAAGGGTAGCGAGTTCCCACGAAGTTACTACAAATGCACACACCCCAATTGTCCAGTGAAAAAGAAGGTTGAACGATCATTGGATGGGCAGATAACAGAGATTGTTTACAAGTGTGAGCACAACCATTCGAAGCCTCAGCATCTTAAGCACAACACAGCTGGAGGACAAGGGCAAGCATTTGTATTTGATGGCACTGGTCTAGATACAGATAACCCATTACGTAGTAAACAACTCAGTGAGAGGATTGAAGGTTCTCAAGGCAAAGGATCATCTGTCAATTCAACCTCTCCAGACAAAGCCTTACTATGTGATCTTGCTACAGCTGGAACATTCAAAGCTGGTATCCCAGCTCCTGATAACTCTTGTGGTCTGAGTAGTGATTGTGAGCAAGGAAGCAAGGGAATGGAAGCAGAGGATGCTGAACCCAAAAGGAAGAGAAGGTATGATATTAACTTCTAATAGCTGGTAATATACTCTGTTTTGTAATTAAAGCTTGTGCATGTATTTTACCTTCCTTTTTCTCTTTCATGTTTTTTTAACTTCTGCAATTCTTATTCTTGTGAGGGGAAGGGTCTTTTTGCTATATAAACTATCACAAACCATTGGAGCTGATACATTGAATGATATTTAACACAATCTATTCACATATTTGTTATGCTTGAGATTAAGTTTGGGTTACATTTTTAATAGTTTAAACCTTTTTTTGAACGATCTTATATTGGAGTATTGTTGACTTATGCCCTTTTTCTGCTAGGAAAAACGAAAATCAATCCAATGAAACAGGCATATTGCAGGACGGTGTACAAGATCCATGCGTTGTGGTGCAAAAATCGGCTGATTCTGAGATCACAGGGGATGGTTTTCACTGGAGAAAATATGGACAGAAAGTTGTGAAGGGAAATCCATATCCCAGGTTAATACTAACTTGCTAAAGCATACATGGTAGCTGGCGGTGTATTGATGAATACAACATCAAAATAGTGTAATGTGCGTTCATATTTTCTTAGAAAGTACAAAGGCTTTAGGCCCTTTTCATCAAGGTTTTTTTTTTTCTGAAAATTGGTCCTAAAGTCTTGTGCTTTGCTATCCCGATGTTGTTGGTCCATCTATTTTCAACATTTACGAAAGATGAAATTGCATTTGTGCTTGGTTTTCTTATCTTACGTTTCTGAGTCTAAAAGGAATAATCATTTCTAAGTTATTGAAATGACAGCAACCTTTCTTGATGTAATCAACTAACAAACTGTCATCACCTCCTCCGACTCTTCATGAGATATTGGCCTCTTACCACTTTATTGCTCCTTTTGAACCCACAATTCTCAACAATGTCTTAAAAGGGTGGTCAAAATATTTTTGGCACCTATAAGTTCAGGCCAAACTGGAAGAAAGCCAAATGTTACTTGGAAACTGCATGGGAGGTACATGCATTTCCAAAATCCTCACTTCAGTGTAATTTCCCATTAATATGTTGACTGTTAGCTTTAAAAAAAAAAAAATAATAATAAAATAAAATAAAATGTTGGTGACTGTTAGCTTTAAAACTACTCTTTAATCATAGTTGTAACGGGATCGTCTCCATGATCATCGTTGAAAATGGAAATGAAACTGTTATTATAAGTCAAGAATTACTACTTTACGGTTAATATTAGTAATGTCATGGAGTATGACAGTTCTCTAATGGCTTTGTGTGCCTCTCTCTCTCTCTCTCTCTCTCTCTCTCTCATGTATTCTTACCCCATATTTTTACTTGGTCATGCAGAAGTTACTACAGATGCACCAGCCTCGAGTGCAATGTGCGCAAGCATGTCGAAAGAGCATCAGATGATCCAAAAGCCTTTATCACAACATACGAAGGAAAACATAACCATGACATGCCAATCAAAATCACAACCCCAGTGGCATCTGAACCAGCTTCAAAGCACAAATAATGATTGATTCCTATATGTGAAATTTTTGGAATGGTGGAAGTTTGGATCTAATTTACAATATATGTAGCTCTTTTATCAATAGTCACTTCTAGTAATTATATCCAATTATCTTGTTGGACGTTCTTGACAAAAACACCAAGAAAAAAGTATTATTGTCAGCCACTTTTTGGGGGACCGAATGATTATGCTCAACAGTGACTAAAGTTTTTCACCTTATCTATAATATAAAACAGGGCGGTTTTAACAAGTCGATTCTATGGTCTCAAATTCATTCATCTAATGGTCAAAAAATTATAATTTTTTTCCTTAATATTCCCCTTCTCCCAAAGTCAACGATTACGGTTGATCTTACGGTCTCAAATTTATTTATCAAACGGTCAAAAAATTAACATTTTTAACCTTAATATTTTTTTTCCAACCGGTCAACGATTACGACTGATCTTGGAATACATGATTTTCTCTGACATAATAATTAAATGGGTCAAATTTGTCATTAATATCAAATTTGCCATGAATTTGTATAAGACACAATGATAACATTTTGATTAAAACAAACAAGGGCGCTGCTTAACACATTTATATTGAATATAATTAATTTTATTTAATTAATTAAATATCTCAAACTAACATGTCTTACACATATCTTGAATTAGAAGTTTAAGACTAATTTTTTTTATCTCTTAAGAAAACTCAACGCTAATATATTCTTATAAATTAATAATTTTGTAATAACTTGTACTAATTAAAAAAATATATTTTATAAAAAATATTTGTAGATCTTTTTTTGATAGAAAATATTTTGGTGATATGTTTTTTGATAAATTAGATTTTTAGTTTGTATTAAATTTAACTCGATTTTGATTACATGTATATAAATTAATATTTTTTTTAAGTCAATTATATCATATTTCTTGGATTTATCTATAATATCTATAATAGTAGGACGGTTTCAACAAGCCCATCCGACGGTCTCAAATAAACTCATTCAACAGCCACCAACATCTCTCTTAAAACCATTCATAATGAATTTTACCTTCCTTTTCTCACTCTTCACTCTCTCTCTGGAAGTGGCGTAGGGAGGAGGGGCAAGATGGGTCTAGCCGTCTAGGGCCACCCTGAAAAAAAATAAATTTTTTTTAGTTGTATATGTTATATATATATTTTGGATTAATTGGACCCACTATAATGATTTATGAAAAACAAAATTAGTTAGGTCAAATAAGTTGGGTATTAGATCAAAAAAACAAAAATAAAAAGTTCATACCAAATCTCTTAAAATTAGCAAACTAAAATTGATTCCTTAGAGTATTGATATGATTTGTTGACTCCTCATTTGGTTCAAAAATTATGAAATATATAGTCAAAAATGAATAAAATATGGAATTTGTAAGAAGATTAAAAATTATAGAATATTGTTTTTATTTGTGTCAAATAAATTATATAATTGATCTTTGATGTATAGATGTTTTCTTATTATTTTTTTTTTCAAATAGACCCCATTTATATTTAATGAATATATAAGTATCAAATCCGATATAAAAAATGTAAATATATCTCATTATTTTTATCTATTATACTTAAATTATGTCTACCCTAGATCATATTTTTGGATTCGCCACTGCTCTCAAGGATCTTCACTCCTCACTTTTCCAAATTAATCTGTTGGTTTAAGTTGCATCGTGCCTTCAGACACGGGTTATCCCTAGTAATCAAAAAAAACTGGAAAGTAATTTTAACTTGGTGGACAAGTCTACCGTATTAAAAAGTTTTTTTTTTTTGATATTGTAATTTTTATAATTTTTAAGGATTATTTATAAATTTTGAGGGCTATTTAGAAGTTTTGAGGATCATGTACGATATTTGAGAATCATTTATAATTTTTGAAGTTACTTATGATTTGGCGATTTAACTTTTTATAGTATCGATCTCAAATGACCCACAACAATTGTAACTTGAATTATAAGGACATATTTGGCTCAGATATAAATAAAAGATGAGATTGGGTAATTAGTTCTCATTCAATCCATAAAATAGTGTTAATAATAGTACTATTTAATTTTATCCTTATATAATAAGTTTGGATCAAGGTTGAGATATTTAAATTTTACATAAAAGTTAATCCGACGGCTAATATTTAATAGGGAAAATAAGTCTTTAAGGGTGTGTTTGAGTGACTTTTTAAAAGTGCTTCAAAAACTTATAACTTCTCATGAGTATTTTAAAAACAAAAGGTAGTGTTTCGAACCATCCCATCATCACCACTACCACCATCACCACTACCACCATCACCCCCACCACCATCACCACTATTACGACCACTGCCACCTCACCACCACCACTACCACCACCACAACCCCCACCACCACCACCCCACCACCACCTCTGCCACAACAACCACCACCACAACCCCCACCGCCACCACCACTACTGCTAGCCCACCACCGCACCCACTGCCCCAGCACCACCATCACCACTACCCCCATCATCCCAACACCACCATCACCGCCACTACCACCCTACCCCTACCACCACCACCCCAATCATCACCGCAACTGTCCCACCATCACCCCTACCCCTAGCACCGCCACCGCCACCGCCACCGCCACCGCCACTGCCACCGCCCCATCACCATTACCACCACCACTGCCACTGTCGCCACCCCCCTACCACCACCACCACCATCGTCGTCGCCATCGCTGCCGCCACCACCATCGCCAGCCCTACCCCCACTGCCACTGCCACTGCCCTACCACCACCACCACCACCATCGCCACCTACCACTGATTGCTACCACTGTTGTCCATCGCCACCACCCACCACCACCATCGTCATCTCTTTTTCATATTTATTATCACTACTACCATCATCCCACTAACACTGTCGCCTACTGTCAGCATCCACCACCACCATTGTTGCCTACCACTACCCACCGCCATAACCCGTCGTCGCCTACGATCGCTGCCAACAACTGTCACCCACCCCTACCACACCTACCACTACCACCCGTCATCGCCAACCACTGTCACCCACCCTCACCACACTTACCACCACTACCGTCCTTCGCCACCACCCATCACATTGTCGCTCCGAAGCATCTGTTGTGCCCACTGCCCACCACCACAACCCATCACTGCCACCGTCCACCATAATAAACCACCACCGCAACCACCACCGTCGTCGCCCCACCATCACTATCGCCCACCACCACCACTGCTGTCACTACCACCATCATTACCCAAAATCCACCACCGTTGCCACCCACAGTTGCTACCATTACCACGGTCGTTGTCACCTTCTACAACCATCACCGTCTCTCACCACTACTACCACCACTCACCCTCATTACAACTGGTGTTTAAATTCCTTTCTCTCTCCTCTATGTTTGTGATTTAATTTTGGGTGTAAATATAAATATATTTATTGTTGATCATTTTTTTTATTATTCCGTGCATTCAGACACGAGCAATAACTAATCTATATAATAAAGTACAATATAAAAAATGAATTTTACTTTTCGCAGTTGAGATCGTTTTAAATTTTACTTTAAAGTTAATCCGACGACTAATATTAACTCCCTAAATTTAATAGGAAAAATAAGTCTCCTAAGAGTATGTTTGGGGTGACTTTTCAAAAATACTTCTAAGACTAATAAAAAAAAAAAAGGTAGCGCATGGAATGACTTATTTTAATTACTTCTAAATAAGTCAAAAGTAGTTTTACCACTTAAATAAGTAAGTAAGTAAAAGTAAAAAAAATAAATAATAACTTTTACTTTTTTTAAAATCAATTTTCTACAAAACACTTCATCACCATCACCGTTGTCGCCACCCCACCACCATCTCTACCACAACCACCATCGCCACCACCCATCACCACCACCGATTGCTACCACCGCCGCCCACCGCCACCACCCACCACCATTATCATCTAATTCTTCTATTTATTACTACTACCAACATCATCCCACCACCACCCACTAACACCCACTACAACCCACTACCACTCGTCGTCGCCCACCACCATCGCTACCCACTATCACCCACCCCACTACACCTACCACTACCAACCATCACCACTCGTCATCGCCCACCATCGTTGCCACCCACTATCATCCACCCCCACCACACCTACCACCATCACCGTCATTTGTCACGATCCACCACCACTGTCGTCCACAAGCACCCGTTGTCGCCAACCACCACTTATACCCACCACCACATCATCACCACCCATTACCACAACCCCTCCACCACCACCACCACCACCGTTGTCGCCCTACCACCACCACTGCCAACCATCATTACACACACTTGCCATCACCATTGTCGTCACCCATAGTTGCCACTACCGCTATTGTCACCCAAAAATCACCACCACAATCGGCGTTGCCACCCACGACTGCCACTACCACCGCGATCGTCACCGCCCACCACAGCCATCACCGTCTCTAACCACCACTACTATTTCTCACTTCCATTACAATCGGTGCTTAAATTTATTTCTCTCTCTTCTATGTTTATGATTTGATTTTGGGCGTGAATACAAATATGTTTATAATTGATAATTTTTTTTTATTACTCTGTGCCTTCAGGTACAAACAATAACTAGTCTATAAATATAATACCAAATTTATGTTTTGGATTAATATATGATATTAAATTAAAAATGACAAATATTGAGATTGAGGGTAAGAATTTGTATAATGTGTAACTTTTATATGAAGATGTGAATTGAGGGTAAGAATTTGTATAATGTGTAACTTTTATATGAAGGTGTGACTCTAAGTTTGAAAAAATAATAAAGTCATTGCATTTTTAATACTTAACTTGTTAAAAATAATACCACCTACTACATAGTATTTATTACAACCTAATATTAGGTGTTAACCGATAATAGTGAACCAGGTCGAGATTAATTAAAATTAATACTAGGTCGCTATAAACTCATCCAAACTTAGTATTATATTATTATCAGATTAAATTAATCCAATCCACTCCCTTAATCCTAAAACAAACATACCTTAAAATTTGTAATATAACCTCACAAATTATATATTAACCCACAAAATTTATAAAATTTGTATCTTATAACGTAAACATACCTAAAAAATTATATCTTTAACCCCACAAAATTTATAAAATTTGACAATAAGGTACCTAATTTTTTGTTCAGTATGCTAGTCGACTCTCCTAAATTGCTGCATAGGAAATCTAAACTTTTATGGGCTAAGATTGAGATTTCTTTCTTCTTAACCTCTTAACTCGAGTATAACTTAAGGAGTTGCCTATGGTACCTAAAAAAAAATATTGGTATCATACTTTTATTTATTATATTTGTGAATATTTTTATTATTGTTGTGATATCAAAAAAAGTGGTAAAAATAATTACCACAATAGTGATAAAAATAGTAAATACCAATTACAGTGGTAAAAACACTAATAAATATGATAAATTTGATTATAAAATGACTCACAAAAATTATAAAAACACTCATCAGTAAATGATTCTCTCTTTTCTATGAGACCTCTTCCCCCTTCTAGGTGCTCATCCAAATCCCTAAAAATGGTTCCCCAATTTCCTCAAAATGTCCATTTGTCATCTACGTTTGAACATTACCCAAATCAGAGTCTCCATCATGCCATATACCTATTTTCTGATTAAACCTTCTCTCTTTTTCCAAAACCCATATCACTATGCCTCTTCTATAAACATCCGATAAAGCACCGTCACTGTAAATGGCTCTGTACTAAACCTGTGCATTTCTAGATTTCTCACCACTCATCGTTACTCAAATCCCCACAAATGGCCTTCATCACCCCCCAAGAAGATCATACTTGAACAGCTAGGAAGCACACGCGGACACGACCAGGACACGGTTAGACACATATCCGACATGACTAGAAGTGTCCTGGATAGTGAACTCAATCGAACACGGTCAACATATGTTTAGGACACGACACGGATACGTCTAGGACACATCAAGGATACGTCGAGGACACGGCCAATAATTTTTTTTATTAAAAAAAATAACTTTTAACTATTAATAGAAGTGTGGTTTTACTTTTTTAAATATATTTTTTGTTATGTAACTTATATATTATGAATGTTAATAAATGCAATGATGTTTGAAAAAAATAGTGGATATTTAATTTAATATGTTTTAATTTTAATCAAAAAAATAATACTTGCTAGGTCTTATTATTAATATTGTTAAAATATATGTTTTTTTTTAAATATATTACAACTCTATTATTATTTAAAAAATATATTATAGTATTTTAATAGCTGTATCCTTGCCGTTCTTGTGTCCAATATTTTTTAACTTTGTCGTATTATCATATCCGTGTAGTATCGGATACGATACTCGTGTCCGTATCCGTGCTTCCTAGTTGAACAATTTTCAGTTCTGTCTTCCGCCACCATTTTCTTGAACCTTGATGGGCCAAGCCCAAGGGCCCAACTCATGTTATAAGCCCGTTCTAAATTAATAGCCCAACTCCAAGAGATTCAGTAAGTCCAGGCCCAAGTGGTCCACGACTGGTCAAACTCATCAGGTTCGAGGAGCTATATCAGCAGGGGAGCATGCAAGGTCATCCAAAAGCCTCATCCTCGCTACCTTGGAAAAAGTCAACCCCCACCTCATCCTTTGACCGAATCTTTTGGAAAGCACCGCAACTACCTCATCCATTGAGAAGAAGTCGTCTGCTCCACCAGATAAGTCATGTAGTAACTATTAAGTCGCCACAATTTGTTAAGAGGCGACTATAAATTTTAAGCCCCGCCAACACTTGGGGGGTAGATCACACTCAGTCGAGCACAACTCTCCTATCTCTCTCAGCTTGTAATTCCTTGCTCTCCCAACACACTTGAAGTAATAAAATACCCCAGCGACCCTAGCCATTCAAAGTGGACGTAGGTCACATTGACCGAATCACTATAAATCATTGCCTTGCTTTTGTCTCTATCTCCCACTTCTTAATTACTGCATTTATTACTGATCATTTGACAGGTGGTGTGCAAACTCAATTTGTGTATCATCAGTTTGGCGCCGTCTGTGGGAACGAAAAAATTCTCACATAAACACTTCCTTTATTGAGCCTATGACGATCACCACCAGATCCATGAATCAGCCTGAAGATAATCCACCACGAGAGGAGGAGGTTGCTCCTCCACCAACCAATCATGTTCCAAATACACAGCAGATGCTAGAGACAATGCAACAGCTCGTAACTCAGAATTAATAGATCCTGCAACTGATGCTTGCTGGACAAAAAAGGAGGAGCACAGCCCGGAGGACCTCAAGCCGGAGGAGCTCCGCGCCTTGGGAGTCAAGAAGCTCCCCACCTGGACGCCCCCTTCGGAGCCCCACGCCAAACCAAGAGGCACCTCTACCTCCTCCTCAAACACCTTCTTCTCATGGTGGAGAACCCAATTTCCAAGAGCATGAGGGGCGAAAATCAAAGTGTGGAGCATGAGAGCCATTTCATGACAATTCCAAAGGAGTCCCAAATCACTGGGACGAAAAAATCAAAGAAATACAGAATCAACTGGGCGACGTCTTCAATATCATGAAGGCACAAGGACCAGAAACTGTGGAGTACCTCGTAAGGCGAACTGACACACCTTTTGTGCCAGATGTGGCAAACTACCCTCTTCCCCAAAAGTTCAAAATGTCATCCGTTGAAACCTTTGACGGCACAAAAGACCCACTTGATCACCTTCAAACTTACAAATCGTTGATGCAGTTGCACAATGTTCCTGATGAAATCCTGTGTAGGGCTTTCCTGACTACCTTGAAGGGATCTGCCCGACAGTGGTTCGCCAAACTCATCCCAGCCTCCATAGGCTCATTCGTCGAACTAAGTAGATCCTTTGTGACACAATTCATTGGCGGACGCCGCCACCTGAAGCCTGCCACCCTTCTGCTCAGCATAAAACAGGACCGGGATGAAAAGCCTGAGAAGTTACCTCACTCGTTTTAACAAGGAGGTCCTTCATATTGAGGAGCCCGATGACTGCTCAACATAAAACAGGACTGGGATGAAAGCATAAGAAGTTACCTCACTTGTTTTAATGAGGAGGTCCTTCACATTGAAGAGCCCGATGACAAGGTCACCATGACCACTTTCTTGGGAGGCCTACGCTCATCTAGTTTTCTCTTCTCAATGATGAAGCACCCACCAAAAAGCATGCCAGAATTATGGGCAAAAGCTCAGAAATACATAAACGCCAAGGATGTCACCAAAGCGAGGCGAGGTGAGTCCTCGCCGTCATCATCACCACCTACGCCCAACTCTAAAAAAAGAAGCCACAAAGGCACTAACAGATTTTGTGGCTGAGCTCACACTGCTTGAGGAAAGAGATTGTCAAGAAGAATCAGCACCAAGCGCCCAGCACCCCAGGCGCCTAGCACCTCAGACGACCAGCACCCAGGCGTCGAGTACCCCAGACGCCCAACACCAGACGCCCAGCACCCAGGCACCCAGCCTCAAGCGCCCAACACCTAGCCTTAGACGCCCAGCACCAGGCGCCCATCACTAGGCGCCCAGCTCTAAGTGCCCAGCCTCAGGCGTCCAGCACGCGCCCAGTATCCCAAGCGCTCAGCACCTCAGGCGTCCATTACCTCAACGCCCTCCTCATCTCAATCTATTGAAATGAGCCTTCGGCTTGGTGACCCTCCCATGGGTTAACCCTCAAATTCTCTGCTCTGTTCTCAAGCAGGCAGCCTATCTCCAGCTTAGCGACTCTCTTGCGGGTCGCTAAAAAGTTTGGCCTCTGCTCTGCTCTCAAGCAGACAACCTATATCTCCAGCTGAGTGTCTCTCTCGCGGGTTGCCAAAAGCTTGGCCTATCTCTGCTCTGCTCTAAAGCAGGCAGCCCATCTCCAGCTTATCGGCTCTCTCGCGGGTTGCCAAAAAGCTTGGCCTCTGCTCTGCTCTCAAGCAGACAACCTATATCTCCAGCTGAGCGGCTTTCTCGCGGGTCATCAAAAGCTTGACATATCTCTGCTCTGCTCTCAAGCAGACATCCTATATCTCCAACTGAGCGGCTCTCTCGCGGGTCATCAAAAGTTTGGCCTATCTCTGCTCTGTTCTCAAGCAGGCAGCCTATATCTCCAGTTGAGCGGCTCTCTCGTGGATTGCCAAAAATTTGGCATCTGCTCTACTCTTAATCAAGCATTCTATATCTCCAGCTTAGCGGCTCTCTCATTGGTCGTCAAAAGCTCGGTCTCAAAAGGTGTAGCTCTCTCATGAGTAATCCTCAAACTCTGTCTTTGCTCTCACGCAAGAAGTCTGCCTCTCTCTCCAGGTAATCATGTTAGATATTTTGATGTTAGAATAACATTGTTTTTACTATCTCCAGGCACACTTTTGAAACTCAGGCCGTCTGTAACTCGCGGGACTATATTAGATTGAATGTCAATAATTGGGCCTCATTTTTTGCATCCTTCCAGCAGCGCCTAGCGGCATAGGCCCCCGTCCAGCAGCGCCCAGCGCCTTGGGCGCCCTGGGCGCCTCTCTAGCAGCACCTAGCGCCATAGGCGACCCTCACACACGCCTAGCCAGCGCAGCAGCCCCTCCTGCGCGCCCAACAGCCCCTCCTAGCAGCCCTTCCTACACGCCCAGCCAGCGCAGCAGCCCTTCTTGAGCGCCCAGCCAGAGCAGCCGAAATTTTTCCAGTTGTGCGTTCAGCCAAAATTCAAACTCAATCGAATGCCCTACTCTCCAAGTTCCATTAGATGCAGGGCATTGGAGGGCAAATGATGGGTCAAACCCAAGGGCCCAACTCATGTTATAAGCCCGGTTTGAATTAATAGCCCAACTCTAAGAGATTTAGCAAGTCCAACCCAAAGTGGTCCACGACCGGTCAAGCTCATCAGGTTCGAGTAGCTATATCAGTAGGGGAGCATGCAGGTTCATCCGAGAGCCTCATCCTCGCCGCCTTAGAAAGAGTCAACCCCCACCTCATCCTTCGACCAAATCTTATGGAGAGCACCGCAACTACCTCATCCGTTGAGAAAAAGTCGCCTACTCCACCAGATTAGCCATTTAGTTACTATTAAATTGTTCCAATCTATTAAGAGGCGACTATAAATTGTAAGCCCCGCCAACACTTGGGGGGAAGATCACACTCAATCGAGCACAACTCTCCTATTTCTCTCAGCTTGTAATTCCCTACTCTCCCAACACGCTTGAAGTAATAAAATACCCCGACGATCCTAGCCATGCAAAGTGGACGTAAGTCACGTTGACCGAACCACTATAAATCATTGCCTTGCTTTTGTCTCCATCTCTCACTTCTTAATTACTGCATTTATTACTAATCATTTGACAGGTGGTGTGCAAACCCAATTTGTACATCATCAAACCTTATTCTTAAAACTCCTCCTGGAAACCCATAATATCAAAACCCTCCTTCATTAACTAATGTTCCCTGTATGATCCCCCAACCCCTTATAGATTTCTCCATTTCTCTATTACACCTCTGTTACTTCTTGACATCTTAAGCACCCAGACCAAAATCGGATCTCTATAAAACCTAATAGACTAGCAATCGAGTTCAACCAAAATAAATCATCCAAGAAACTCTCTATATTCCAATCCAACTTATCTATCCAAGTTTAGAGCTGAGTTGGATAGAGACAAAATACTAGAGGAATGACCTTGGTCAGTAATGGGTTCTCTCATTATTCTCAGAAAGTGTAACCCCCAATCTACATTTTGAGGCTACCAATTCCGTTCGGCAGAATTACGGGTTCAAATATGGGGTCTCCCTTTTAATATGATGACTAAGAATAACACTTGGAGGATTGGGAATCTATTGGGTGAAACCACCCAACTGGAGGAGTATGAAGAAGATTAGGTATGCCACAGGAATTTCCTAAGGATTAAGTTCTCCTTCGATATTACTGAATCCTTGAAAAAAGGTTGTTTTTTGGAACATGAAAATTTGGATGATTTATGGATCAACTTTAAATTTGAAAGACTTTCAGACTTCTTTTACAAATGTGGAAGATTAGGCCATGGGAAAACAAGTTGTCTAGAGAATAACAAAGGAGAAGAAGGGGAAGAATATGGCCCAGAAATTCGAGAATCTCCAGCCCAATCAAATGCGTTCTATAGGGAGAATTGGAAATTAAAATTAAAGGAGATTGCTAATTGATGATACCTAGAAGTAATTTTAATTAAGTATGAGCTCGGGGAATGAGGTCTGATACAGAGGTCAGGCGAGTCATCCAGAACTCGGTTGTCCTGACCTCGAGCTCGCCACAAATGAAGCAGAGAATGAAATGTGAAGGAGACAGCTGGCGGTCAGCGGGTTCCCCCAAATCAAGGGAATGCTATAGTCAAGGCTCCAAACTCTCAACTGACCAAGAATCCTCTCCCAGAAATTAAGCAAGATCTCACGAATTAAAGGCTAGGATCTCGGAACAGATCCCTAAGAGGTAGGAATTGGACTATAAATATTGTACAGTGCCTCCATTGAAAGGGGGATCCAAGCTGTAACAGAAATTCTCTGGTAATTTCACTCACCATCAATAAAGAGAAAGGAGCAATAGACTCCATTAAAGAGTGGATTAGCCGAGCTCCCGAGCTGGTGAACCAATATACTTTCATCGTGCAGATCATCAGTTTTCCATATAACTCTCACTTTAATATTCACGAGCCTAGTAGTTCATATCCTAAGTCTAGCCGAACAATAAGAACATCTGCTCAGTCACGTTTATATTTACACCATCAGTTTGGCGCCGTCTGTGGGAACGACTGTTCTTATTACAAGTACGCTGGTTTTTCCAGCAACTGATGGTCTCCACACGCAACATGAGCAGAAGCCAGATGAATCCTCCACCGGTGTAGAACCAACAGGAGGCCACTAGTAGCAGGCAACATGAAAACCTACAAGATTTCTTCCCCGCTACTGAGATCAATCCCCATGGGACGTTTCCCCAAACGAATAACGAAATGGAGGCACTTCGCCTAGCCAACCAACGTCTGCTCTAGCAGAACGAATAGCTCTTGAAGCTTTTACAAGGCCCTCAACAGGTGAGACCCGCTCAAAGAGATCCCCCACAAGGGGAGCGTCAACATCTCGATCACCTCAACGAAGAGAACGAAAGAGGGGAGAATAGCCAGCCCAGGGGGCAGGCTCCCCACCAAAATGGTGATAATGAAGAGGTGCAGAGTCAAAACGATAGGGGGAGAAAAATAATTTCCTTCTTTTCCAACAAGAAAGAAGGGAGCAGTACTGAGAACAACGCTTCAGAGGCATCCAGCAGGAGCTCAGTCACATGAAGGAGGCCGTGAGGGGCAGGACTCCAGTAACAATGGACGCTCTAGTGCAGCAGACTGAATCCCCATTCACTGCCGGAGTGCTCCACTTTCCCCTCCCCCCAAAGTTCAGAATGCCCCAAGCAGAGGTCTTTGATGGGACAAGGGATCACATGGATCATCTAAATACCTACAAGAACTAGATGAAATTGCATAGATACCAAGATCCTGTGCGATGTCAAGCCTTCGCCATCACGCCGAAAGGTTCAGCTTTGGCATGGTTCAACAGACTTCCCCCTGCATCAATCTCCTTCTTTAAGGAGCTCTCCATATCATTTGTGTCTCACTTCATGGGAGCTCGAACCTACCGAAAACTGAGTTACCACTTGCTGAATGTGAAACAGGGACCTAATGAAAACCTGCGGTCTTATGTCCAAAGGTTCAATTCAGAATCCCTTAAGGTGGACGTCCCAGATGAGAAATTCGCCATTACTACTTTCATTGCTGGATTAGGGGTGCAATCGAAGGACTTGATATTCTCTATTTCAAAGAACCCGCAAGCAAGCATGGCAGAGGTGTTGGCCAAAGAAGAAAAGTATATTAATGGTGAGGAAGCCCTCCTCTCAAAGGTGGGGAACTCTTCCACGCAGAAGGAAAAGGTAAAGGAAGAAAGGAAGGGAGACCGAAGTCCTAGGAAGGAAAGGGGATGAGACAGGTCCCCAGGGAGAGACAAAGATCGCTCCCCTAAAAGGAGGGGGGATGTTAGAGATCGCTTAGGTCCTCCCCAACCAGAGTTGCAACCAAGGAATGCACCTCGATAGCTCACCCCTCTTACAGCCTCGGTATCATAGATCCTGTATGAGGTACAAAATTAGAAGTTCCTTAGATGGCCACAACGAATGAAGGCAGATCCTGCAAAAAGAGATCCCACCAAGTATTGTGAATGCCACAGGGATCATGGCCATCACACCGATGACTGCATCTAGTTGAAGAAGGAGATTGAGTTCCTGATCCAACGAGAATAGCTGAGGCGTTTCATAGCCAATGACAATCAAAACTGAGCTCAACCACCCCCTGTACCTCAGCAACAAGCCCCTGCATAGCATCAGCAACCTCTAGGGGAGATTAGAGTGATATCAGGAGAATTTGCTGGAGGTGGAGAATCTAGCACAGCCAGGAAGGCCCATCTACACAGAATCAGAATTGATGAGGCGCTAGAGGTGCAAACCGTGTCCAAGGTACCACGACTACGCACGACCATCACTTTCTCAGATTCAGACCTAGAAGGCTGCCAACATCCCCACGATGACCACTTGGTGGTAAGAGCTGTCGTTGCCAACAGAACTGTCCACTGAGTTTTGATCGACAATGGGAGCTCAACAGACATTATTTTCGCACCAGCATTTGACAAGATGGGAATAGGTAGAGAGAAGCTCGAGCCAGTAAGCACCCATTTGTTAGGATTCTCAGGAGAGAATGTGCTACCCTTGGGATCGATACAGCTTGTGCTCACAATGGGCGATCCTCCCTGCCAGGCTACCACTACTGTGAAATTCTTGGTAGTTGACGCACCCTCGGCGTACAATATGTTGCTTGGAAGACCCTCCCTAAACGCAATGAGGGCTATACCATCTGCCTATCACTTGGTTATGAAGTTTTCTACAGAAAATGGAGTTGGAATGGTCCGAGGAGACCAGCGAGTAGCACGGGAGTGTTACATGGCATCTATCAAGAGAAAAGAAGTCAAAAATATTCAACTAGACGAGCTCGACATGAGGGACGAACTGGATACTATACCCATGTCGTCAGAAGAACTGGAGATCATCCAGCTCGACGAAGAACCAAAACACCTAGTATACGTGGGATCAAAGTTGAGCAGAAAAATCAAAGACCTCTTGATTCAGTTCCTGAGGAGAAACGTGGAAGTCTTTGCATGGAAACAAGAGGACATGAAAGGAATCGACCCTTCGGTCATCACTCACAGGCTCAGTGTAAGTCCTGCCTGCAAGCCTATTAAACAGAAGAGGAGAAGTTTTGCCCTAGAACGCCAAAAAGCCATTAGTGAGGAGGTTGCCAAGCTTCTGCATGCCAAGGCCATTAAAAAAGTGGACTACCCAGCTTGGCTAGCCAATGTGGTTCTCGTCAAGAAGACCAATGGCAAATGACGCCTCTGCATCAATTTTACTGACCTCAACCGCGCCTGTCCCAAAGACAGCTTCCCTCTACCCCGGATAGATTTGATTGTGGATGCCACCGTTGGACACGAGCTCCTCAGTTTCATGGACGCCTTCTCTGGATACAACCAGATTAGAATGGACCCCAATGACCAAGAGAAAACCTCATTTGTGACAGAGCAAGGGACGTATTGCTATCATGTTATGCCTTTTGGGTTGAAGAATGCTGGAGCTACTTACTAGCGACTGGTAAACCGAATGTTTCAAAAGCAGATTGGGACGACCATTGAAGTCTACATTGATGATATGTTGGTCAAGTCATTAAAGGCAGAGCTCCACATAGGACATCTAGCAGAATCATTCCAGGTCCTTAAAGAGTATAGAATGAAGCTCAACCCTGCCAAGTGTGCTTTTGGGGTATCTGCGGGAAAATTCTTGGGCTTCATAGTCAACAACAGATGAATTGAAGCCAACCCGGAGAAAGTAAAGGTAGTAATGGACATGCAACCGCCATCCAATATAAGGGAGATTCAACGTCTAACAGGGAGAATAGCAGCCCTGAGTCGTTTCGTGTCCAGATCAAGTGATAAGTGTCAACCCTTCTTTCGAGTCTTGAAGAGGGCATTCCAGTGGGATGCTCAATGTGAAGAGGCGTTTAAAGCCCTGAAGGACTATTTAAGCTCTTCTCTCGTGTTGGTAAGCCCCTTAGAAGGGGAAGTACTTACTCTCTACTTAACGGTCTCAGATTTCTCGACCAGCGCAGCGCTAGTAAGAGAGCGAGAAAGAGCTCAGCAACCAGTCTATTACTGTAGCAGAGCTCTGAGGGGGGCGAAAGAGAGATATCCGAAAATGGAGAAGCTTGTCTTGGCTTTGGTTGCAACTGTTAGAAGACTTAGACCATACTTCCAAGCTCATACCATTGAGGTACCAATAGATCAGCCGATGAAACAAGTGTTGCATAAGCCAGAATCTTCAGGGAGATTAGTTAAATGGGCCATCGAGCTCAGCGAGTTCAACATCAGATACAAGCCCAGAACAGCAATCAAAGGGTAGATTCTAGCAGATTTTATCACAGAATTCACATCAGAAACACAGGCGGAAACAACACAGCTGGTACCCGACCTCCCTACATGGAAGATTTCAGTAGATGGAGCTGCCAATGCTCAAGGGAGTGGGGCTGGGCTGATTCTCACCTCACCAGATGGGATAGATGTGGAGTATGCTCTTAGGTTTGGGTTTAAGACTTCAAACAATGAAGCCGAATATGAAGCTGTCATTGCTGGACTAAACCTCGCACTCTCAATGGAGGTAGAACAACTTGAGATCTGTAGTGACTCCCAACTCGTGGTGAAGCAGATAGAAGAGTCTTATGAGGCCAAGGGCGAGAAGATGGTCCTTTACCTCAGGAAAGTGCAGGGGTTAATTAGGAAATTTGTGCAGGTGAAAAAAATCAGACATGTTCCTAGAGCTGAGAACTCGCGAGCAGATGCATTGGCGAAATTGGCAACAACCTCGCAGGAAAACTTGGATAGGCTAATCCCGGTGGAACACCTAGCAGAACCATCTGTGAGTACTGAGGAGGAAGAAGTGCTCCTTGTTTTGGCCCCTTCAAGCTGGATGGACCCCATCCGAGGTTATCTCCAGAATGGGGCCTTGCCAGAAGATCCCAAAGAAGCTGCAAAGCTAAGAACCAGGTTAGCTAGATTCTCTATTCTTCAGGGGAATTTGTATAAGCGAGGTTTTTCGGAACCTCTCCTCAAATGTGTGAAAAATGAGGACGCCAACTACAGACTTAGAGAAATCCACGAAGGAATCTGCGAAAACCATATTGGAGCTCGGGTGCTGGCAAGGAAAGCCTTAAGACAAGGATATTATTGGCTCACCATGCTCAGAGACGCCATGGACCTGGTCAAGAAGTGTAAAGTCTGCCAGCTACACGCCAACATCACCCATTGTCCGCCGGAGCTCCTAACATCAGTAGTGAGCCCCTGGCCATTCCAGCAATGGGGTCTCGACATCCTTGGACCCTTACCCATGGAAGTGGGACAATGTAAGTTCGCCATCGTAGGGGTGGATTACTTCACCAAATGGGCGGAAGTGGAACCCTTGGCAACGATCACAGAACAAAAAGTACAAAATTTCACATGGAAGTCTATAATATACAGGTTTGGAATCCCCAGGGCTATCGCCTCTAACAATGGGAAGCAATTTGACAATCCTAAGTTCAAAAAATTTTGCATTGAACTAGAAATAAAGAACTATTTCTCGGCTCCAGCCCATCCGCAATCTAACGGACAAGCAGAGGTCACCATCCGAACTATAAAGGCAGCTTTAAAAACTAAGCTAGACGCTCTAAAGGGGAAGTGGTTGGAGCACGTCCCAGAAGTACTATGAGCTTACATGACAACTGCTAGGACAGCGACCCAGGAAACGCCATTTGCTTTGGCTTTTGGAATTGAAGCAGTGACACTTGTCGAAATTGGGCTCCTATCCCCCAGGGCCGAATTCGCAGAGTCTGAACACAATGACGAGTCACTTTTGCTGAACCTTGATCTCTTGGACGAAAAAATAAATGAAGCCCTGTAGCGCATCAAGAATTACCAGAGAAGGGTGGCAAGATACTACGACAGGAAGGTCAGACACAGGAGTTTTAAAGTAGGAGATCTGGTGCTTAGGAAGCTTCTGCTTGCAAGGAAAGACCCCACTCACGGGAAGTTGGGGCCTAATTGGGAGGGCCCTTACATCATCTCAAGGGTGGTCAGACCTGAAAACTACGAGTTACAAACAGAAGAAGGGAAGATCCTACCTCATACTTGGAACGCAGAGCATCTTAAAAGGTTTTTTTTTTCAGTAAATTTCTTTTGTAATAAGACTATTCTCAATAAAACAGTAAAGTTTTTCCTATATGACTGCCTAAACTAGCTAAAAAGCTAACGATGAGCTCTTCAGCTCATAAAAAACTAAGATGGGTTCTTCAGCCCATAAAATTTAAGATGAGCTCTTCAGCTCATAAATTTTGAGATGAGCTCTTCAACTCATAAACCTAAGATGAGCTCTTCAGCTCATAAAATTTAAGATGAGCTCTTCAAATCATAAATCTGAGATGAGCTCTTCAGCTCATAAACCTAAGATGAGTTCTTCAGCTCATAAAATTTGAGATGAGCTCTTCAGCTCATAAAAAACTAAGATGAGCTCTTCAGCTTATAAAATTTGAGATGAGTTTTTCAGCTTATAAAAAACTAAGATGAGCTATTCAGCTCATAAAATTTGAGATGAGCTGTTTAGCTCAAAAACCTAAGATGAGCTCTTCATCTCATAAAAAACTAAGATGAACTCTTCAGCTCATAGAATCTGAGATGAGCTCCTCAGCTCATAAAAACCAAGATAAGCTCGTCAGCTCATAAATGAGCTCTTCAACTCATTCAGAGGGACTTACTAGTCTGTAACAGCAAGTAAACTCAGAGGATCACAGGATACAACCATAAATCACAAAGCAGCGAAAAGAGGTCTGTATTTCAAGCTTTCAGAAAGTACGAAAATGAGAAGTCACAACAAGAAACATACAAAAAAGTCATAAAAGTCCTCTGAGTGAAGCAAAACATATGGAAAGAAAGCGGAAACTTCTAGCTCTCCCCAAGTCGCCTAGTTAACTCGGCGACCTCTTCCCTTAAGCGAGCATTCTCCTCTTTCAGCTCATCTATCTCCTACTTTGTCTCCGAAAGCAGCTTCAAGAGTTTCTGACCAGCGGAAGAAAACAAAACTGCCCCAAGTGAAGACCCGGAGGAGGCAGAAGAAGGGCTGCTCGAGGCACCATTCCTTCTACGCTTCTTGGAGGTCGTCCCAACATTCTCGTCCTCATCTGATTCGGAAGGGAATGAGATTGGAGAATCTGGGATGGAAGCAAAATCCAGAGCTGTTGCAGCAGCACTGAAAAGGAAATGATTCTCGGGAGTCACCAGGTCAGAGAAGGACATTGGTTCAGCCCGGATCACCTGCTCAATGTTTATCATCTCAATCAGATCTGGCTCAGGCACACCTGCGCAACAAAAATACGGTTGGAACTCAGCATCATGAAAATTTATTCAAGAAAGTTCCCAATATACCTACTTGTATGAGAAATTTTTTTCCAGGAACGGGGAACCCTGTTTTGAGAACAGCGATACTCATTAGATCTCCAAAGATCTCCAGAAACGAAGAAAAACGTTGAGTCCACCCTTCAGGAGAGGGGGTAGGTTGAGAATTAAAGGACGTTCGCGGAAATGCCTCCACCGGAAGTTATTGAAGCAAGGGACCTCGTCGTCCTCAAGAACATAAAAATAAAGAAATTCGGCGATCGTAGGGAACTCCTTGTCTTGTAGGCGCTAGAAGAGGAAAAAACTAATCATGGTAGCCCATCCTCGAGGAGAAAGACGAGAAGGGCACAATCCATAGTAAGCCAAGATCCGCCCAAGGGAAGGATGGATGGGAAGGCGAAGACCCATATCCACCTTCAAAGAAGCAAACTTCCTCTCGAGGAAGGTAGTTACAAGGCTCATCAGGGGTCGGAACTCGCAGGGAAAAGTCCAGTTCAGGGAAGAATCGCTTCTTGATATCTTCCAAGTCTGAAAGCTTCATCGCTGAAGGGGTTAGATAATGGGAATGCCATTTCCAGTCGATCCCAAAGGAAGTTCATTCTTTAAACTGAGAAGAAACAGGGGCAGCCATTAGGACCACGATGAAACAAGAACGTGATCTCCAAAACCTAAGAAAAGACTCCAAAATCTTTAGACAAAGGAAAAGGTACAAAAAATATGGAAACTTTAAAGAATCCCGAAATTAAAGAGGCAAG
The DNA here is from genome assembly GCA_951799425.1 of Ilex aquifolium. Taxonomy (NCBI): domain Eukaryota; kingdom Viridiplantae; phylum Streptophyta; class Magnoliopsida; order Aquifoliales; family Aquifoliaceae; genus Ilex; species Ilex aquifolium. Next base: position 9,267,587 of record OX637399.1, on the reverse strand, counting down.
AAACGCAAGAAGGCGAAAAGGCACCCCTCAGCTACACAGTCATTACAACGGTTACAAATTTGGAAGGTAGTTGGGCGCTCGCAGCATTAATGAAGCATTTAGGTCTAGATTAGCCAGACCAACGAACCCTGGTGAGTAATGAGCATAGAGGCGCAAGGCACTCCTATGATAATGCAAGGTCAAGTTAGAGGTTCTATAGCTCAGCCTAAGTGAAGGCCAACATAAATTAGAATCGCAAGGTTATATCTCTTGTACGCTTGTGAAGGTTTCACAGATTTCTCGGACCGAAGGTCAACTTGATGAGCTGCATGGACTTCCCACTCCTCAAAGCCATCTACCTTAAGACACTTCTCCAGATGTACCTGCGCAGGACCTTAGCATCAAGTTGCAAAGCTCAGCAGACTTCTTGTCACTATGAGGAAATTCAAGTCTCTTGTGAACACATAATGGCCAAAGGAGCTCTCCGAGGGAGAAATAGGTTCCGGCAAGATGACCTCAAGAAAGGCCTAGTCCCCCAGGCATGGGACCTCAGCTTAAGCGTGTCACAAGCTTATCAGCCCCTCCAAATTCTCTAATTATTGCTTTAAGGAGAACTGGTGTACTCCTTGAAGCAAGGGGGGCAAGGGGAGCATAAAACAGAAGTGTAAAGAGCATAAAGCAGAAGTGTAAAGCAGAGCAATATAGGATAGAGGCAATAAGAAAATTGTGGATATTCATAACTCAGAAAAGCAGTTTGCATTGCATGTACATTGCTTAGTAAAAAAAAAAAGAAGCTAAGAGTCTGTATGAGCAGGAGAAGGGGAGCCCGGTAGCTCAGTGGTTGATGCTTCTGCTAGTTCGGTAGGTAAAATCTCTGACACATCAACAGTAGGAGTTTCTGAAGGGAGAGATCCTTGCAGCTCAGCCGCTGAAGCTCCCAAAGAACCCATAACAGGCAAAAGAGGAGAAGCCTCAGGGAGCTCAGAACTAGAAGCCTCAACTCCGGCTGCTGACAGGTTCAGAACTTTAGTCACGAGGTCAGCAGAAAGAGAAGTAACAGTCGAGGCAGTAGAAGAAACAACGGAGAGCTCGACAATAAGGGGAGTAGAGACAGCTCCAGGAGTATGAGTGGCAGGAGGAACGTCCTGAGTTAAGGCTTCAGTAGGAGGGATAAGCGTCCCAGCGCTCTCAAGAGCTATCTCAGCAGCAGGAGGGGCCTTGGCATTAGCCCCAGTGTTAGATGCCTCAGCTCCCTCTTCAGGTGGAAACTCAAAATTGAAATTCAGGTCTGGATAGGTCTGTTCAGCCCGCTCCTTAAAAGCCAGCCATCCAGTGGCCCATTGAGTAGTAACATCATCTGCCAACTTAGTTATTAGAGTATCCTTCTTCTCAGCAGCAGCCTTCTGCACCTCAAGCTCTTTCCGGAGAGCATCACTTGCCTCAACTATGACATCGTACTCCCTCTTCATTTCCCTATAAGAGGCCAAAGCCTCAAAGGTCTCTTGGTTGGCCTTAATCCACACATCAGTCTTCAGCCGGAGATCCTCCTTAGTTTTCTTCAGCTCCTCCTTGGCGGAAACGCCCTCACCTTCGATTTTCTTCTTCTCAGCTTCTAGGCCCTTGATAATGGAGGTCTGATTCTCCACCTGTGCTTGAAAGTCTTGGACTTGGGCCTTAAGGTCACTATTCTCAAAGGACAGCTCGGTGGTCTTTAGTTCGAAGGCTTTGGAAGCTCTAGCTGAGCCCTCCAAAGCCTGGATCCTCTTCAATAAGCCACTCACATGGATAGCCATCTGGAAGCAAACACAAAAAACTAAAGTCAGAGCAAAGAAATAAGATAAAGGAGTTGGAGAAACCAGCAACTTACTGAGGTGGCACCGAACAAGGCGGTAGAGATAGAAGTGCCTAGGGGCATAGTTGCAGCCCTCTGGATGTCAGACTCTGGGAGAATGGAAGCAATGACCTCTGCGGCACGCTTCACATTATCAATGAGGGAGCTACCACTAGGCATGGGAGGTCTCCCTCTTTCATCTTTGGAGTTCTTCAGAGATGGCTGGGGGGGTTTTGCAGCTGACCCAAAGGGAACAAACCCAGGTAGAATGTTGGTGACCACCTCCAAAGCCCTCTCAACTTCAGTAGAGAAGGGCGAAGTCGGGATTATCTTCTGATAAGGAGCTCCCCCAGAAGATGAAGGGATGGCCTCTCGAGGAAGAGAGGTCTGAACTGTCTTGGGAGAGGTCTGAACGGTCTGGGGCACTAGGGCTACTTGAGTCGGTTGAGGAGAAGAAGCAGGTGTGTCTAACCTCGAAATCTTGGTTGGGAGCGATGGGTCACTCCTGGAACTAACCTCAGCCTACCGCTTGCTCCCACTGCGGGTCTTCCTTAACTGAGCCACCTTAGCCATGCGATCCTTCGAAGTGGGCTCCATTGAGAAAGAACCTGAGAGATCGGGAAAAACAGATAAAAAACAAAACAGTGACAAAAGAAAAAGGAAGCCAAAGACAGAAACACTACCTGCGGCTCCCTCAGCTCCAGCAATAGAAAGGGGAATGAGAGCCTCAATCCTCACCTTAGGAGGGCTAAGGCCTTGTTTGATGAGCTCGGAAGGGTCGATCAGAGTGGAGTACCTCTCTGGTTTCCAGCTTCTGAGGGTAAGTAGAACCCTTCTATCCTCAACCTCTAGCTCGGGATGAGAACCTGGAACAACCAAAGAAACGAGCTCAGCATCTTGCAATAAGGGAAGAAGAGGAGGACCCATTCTCAGAACCTTAAGCTTACCTAGGTTGTCTGGACCCGCCCAGGAGAGCGGGACCGGAGTGAGTCAGTGGCATCATTGGGGTTAAATTCCCACGCTTTCCCGAACACGAAGAAAAACTGCTTCTTCCAGTTCTTATGGGAGCTGGGTAGGTCAGTAATCAGGACTGGGGTCTTCACCCATTTTGAAATGTATAAAAAGCCATCCGGATTGAGTTTGACATTGAAGAATTTTATGAATAACGGAAGGGTGGGGGTCTCAAGTCTGCTTTTCTTAAAAAAGACCAGAAAGCCTACTAAGATCCCCCAGAAGTTGGGGGAGATTTGGGCAGGACAAACGTTGAAATGTTGAAGGACGGACTTGATGAAGGGATGCACAGAGAACCTGAACCCGTTCTCAAAAGAGGCTACAAAAAAACAGGTCATCTCAGGGACCTCGGAATCATACCGAATAGATTCGTCCGGACGCCAGAGCTCTATGCCCTGAGGAAAACCAAAACGTGCATCTAGGATTTTCAATTGAGAGGGGGAAACCTCACTAGCCCCAACGAGCTCAGCACTACTTGAGATCCTCAAGCCACTCACCTTGGCTTTACCTTTGCTGGGGCTCTTAGGCACTGGGGAAGACGAAGAAGGGGGTTCCTCAGCATCCCCCTCGACATCGACAGAACCAACACCGGGGAAGTTATCAATGTCATCTCTTACGTCTCCTAAATCAGTGTCCTCTGTTTCAGGGGACCTGTCTCCCATAATGGAAATAGACGAACCCGTGGCTTCGGAGGAAGTAGACATAGCTGGGCAAGAAAAAAAAAGTTTAAAAGACCTATAGAGGGGTGGAACCTCTGAGTAACACTCCCTGAGAACTCTGGGGTCGACACAGCTGTACCCGATAATGAAAATTCTAGCGGTGGAATAGGGGTCCAAAAAGAGGGGGAGACGAGACAAGGAATAACTGCGGTTCCTAAAGTAGCAGAATCGGAAAGTCCAAAAGTGCAATAACCACCTCAGATTTAAGGGATCCAGAACGAAGAAGTACGAAAGGGACAGGAAATGTACCTAATCACGGGCGAATAACAAACTGGAACTCGAAATGACAAACAGAGAGCAAGTCTTGCAAGCCAATTCGAGGAAAAGTGATGCCCAACGAAACCCTAAGACCTCTGATGGAGTGGGAGAAACCAGAAATCGCGAGGAAGGAGGAAGGGAAAGGCTTGGGGGGAAAATTCACAGAGTAAAGTGAACCGTTTCCCCTTAGCATAGAGGCATTTGAAGCCTCTGGTACGTGGGCCTCGAAAGTGGAGAACGTGCACGAAAAAAGAGGAAAGAAATGATTGCCCAAAACCGTCAAAAAAAAAAAAAAAATTGTTCGCGCGCAGGTAAAGGTCACTGTGCGGAGGTTTGACTCAATCCCAGAGCAGCTCAGCCCTAGCCCCAGCCAGCTTGGGCTAAGGGCTGGGGGGGCAACTGATGATACCTAAAAGGAATTTTAATTAAGTATGAGCTGGGGGAATGAGGTATGATACAGAGGTCAGGCGAGTCATCCAGAACTCGGTTGTCTTGACCTCGAGCTCGCCACAAATGAAGCAGAGAAGGAAATGTGAAGGAGACAGTTGGCGGTCAGCGGGTTCCCCCAAATCAAGGGAACGCTATAGTCAAGGCTCCAAACTCTCAACTGACCAAGAATCCTTCCTCGGAAATTAAGCAAGATCTCACGAATTAAAGGCTAGGATCTCGGAACAGATCCCTAAGAGGTAGGAATTGGACTATAAATATTGTATAGTGCCTCCATTGAAAGGGGGATCCAAGCTGTAACAGAAATTCTCTGCTAATTTCACTCACCATCAATAAAAAGAAAGGAGCAAGAGACTCCATTAAAGAGTGAATTAGCCGAGCTCCCGAGCTGGTGAACCACTATACTTTCATCGTGCAGATCATCAGTTTTCCATAGAACTCTCACTTTAATATTCACGAGCCTAGTAGTTCATATCCTAAGTCTAGCCGAACAATAAGAACATCTGCTCAGTCACGTTTATATTTACAGCATCATTAATAAAATTGATAAACAAAGACAAAAGATGGCCACAATCAACGGATCATTCTCCAGTTATTATCCATGCAACACGTGTCCTACAAAACGACAATATTCTGTTGTTTTAAGAGGTAGGACAGAAGGCGACACCAAGTCTGGTGGAGGGAGCTATTGGATAGCAAGGTACTCTAATTGCTTGTGGTTTGTTAGACAAAATGACAAATACAAGTGAATTAAGGGTTTTAGCCACTGGAAGGGATTTAAGCAGAAATTCCCGACCCAACCAATTTGGGTCCAAATGAAAACAGGTACTATGTGACAGAATCGCCTGAGAGTCCAAAAGAAATTTTGGACTTAGATCAATCTACATCACTTGGTTTATTCTTAATGGGCCGAAACTTGAATCAAGACCATCCAGGGACAGAACTGATCCAAAACTTCAGACACATGGGCCTAAAGTGGAAAATTCAGGAGGATATGATCGGTGACTCTCTTTCTCTCTTCTTCCAAAGAAATTGAAGTCTAGATAAAATAAAGTACTGCATATAAGCCTTCCCCAAGACCCTAAGCCTGTATCAGTAGAGAATCTTATAAGGGAGCTTTTCCCCAAACCCATTCCCCCTGCAAACTATATTCCATAAACCAGTCGGTTTTAAACATATTTCCCAAACCCAGTCTTTTTTTGAAAACGTCATTGCAAATGACGCCTTCACCATTAAAAACGTCATTTGCAATGACGTTTTCAAAAATGAAATTTTTTTGATAAAACGTCATTTGCAATGACGTTTCTAAAGTCGTCATTGCAAATGACGTTTTTAACACTGGAATTTAAAACGGGGACTGACGGACGTTAAAAAAAAAATAAAGGGAAGAAAACGTCATTTTCAATGACGTCTTTAAACACGTCATTTGCAATGACGTCTTTAAAAACGTCATTTGCAATGACGTTTTTAAAGACGTCATTGCAAATGATGTGTTTAAAGACGTCATTGCAAATGACGTTTTCTTCCCTTTATTTTTTTTTTGATGTTTTTTTTCTACCCCTTACCTTTTTACAATGACGTTGTAATAAATTTTATAAAAGTTTACTCTACCTTATGTCTCACATCATGATTCACCAGACAAAAAAAAAAAAATTAAATATATTTTAGAAATTAATTTCCCTTTGCATAATAATTATGAAATCATAATTTAATTTCATATTTTTCAGTATAAAAAACATATTTGTAAAACATATATTTAAAAAAAAAACTTAAAAGCGTATTTTGAAAGCTCACTTTTATATCAAAAAGTATGTAAACTCATGCTTTACTAAGATGTTATTAAAAAAATCTGAATATTATAATCTCTCACTTTCCATGTCATAAAAGCATCTAAATATGGAGAAGTTTTTCCCCAAACCCAGTTAGCCCTAAAATTTTATTTCCCAAACTTAGTATATTTTTAAAAATATCACTTTAAATGATGTTTTTTAAAAAGGTTTTTTTTTTAGAAATTTGTTTTGTATATACTAAAAAATTTATGTATTCCAAATTTATGTTATAAGTTCATTGAACATTTATTGTTGACCCACAAAAGTGTGGAAAAACTTCAAAATATGGAAAAAGATACTTATATATTAAAACAAAACAAATTTATTACATGACACTGTAACAAATACAGTCTATCAATATTTTGGTTGATGCAGAAAACAACATAGTGGGTTGTCCAGTACACATAAACTCGATGGAATAAAAGTGTCAGATGCATCATCACTTAAATCGGAATAATCAGAAAGTTCTGTATCTGAAACAAGTAAGGGATCCTGCAAAATTTGAATCTCAGCATAATCTGGATCGAAATGCTCAATTTTTGCATGGTCGATTGCATGGAAACGATCAAGTCTACGCTGCATTTGATCATTTTCACGTTCAAGCCTTGCTATGATCTCGTTATGGTTGGTAGAGTTTTGAGGATCATATATATCAGCCGAACGTGCCTTCGGTACCATTAATCCATGCCAACGACAGCATACTTCAAGCTCACAACGTTTGTCATATAATTGTCGCCATTTTGGCGTGGGTTCGATACGAACACGCGGAGGCGGAGAGTCGGTTGCAGGCCCCACAAATATGTGTCCAACTTGACCGAATGAGTGATAAGGGTCGATGGGCTCATTGCGAAACTCACGCTTTTGTCCATACCAAGTTACACCGGTAGAATCTGTGTAAGATTCAATTGAACGAACTACGTCTACACCACATTCTGCTCGGCCACTCGAGCGTTGACGTTCGTATGTTGCATATGAACTTTGTTGTTCATTGCGTGATGAAGAACCTTGGGTGGTTTGATTTGATTGCCTCTTAGATGTACGCCTAGACATATTTTGGATTATGATGTACACAATTAATAAGGATGGTTTATATAGACACGAAATACAAATATATAAAAATTTGACAAGACAATTACTGGGTTCGAGCAACCTGACTTGACCAATGGTAAAGTAACAATATGACTCCACACTGATAAAGAAATGACACAACTCGTGAATGACAAAAAGACTGACCTGACTTGTCTGTAGACTGACGACACACTGATAAAGTAATGAGTTGACTACACACTGATAAAGTATTGATTTGACTACACACTGATAAACTAATGACATGAATTGTCACTAGACTGATTACACTGATAAAGCAGGACTGACATGAGTTATCACTAGACTTGCTATACTAACAAAGCAATGAATTGAGTTCACAATGAAAGAGTAAAAACATAACAATTCAAATACAAAGGACTGACATGACTTGACAATACACTGGTTAGAACGTCTTGCTATCTCAGTAATGAAAAAATGCAGACTTTGTTAAGGTTCATCAGACATATAATCATCTGATATGTATTGTGTATTAGACAATATATTGTTTTGCTCAACTGGTGTCAACTCTCGTCCATGTGCAGTTCTCATCATATCTTTTGCTTGTTGGAGCATATAATAGCGAGACCTACGAACCAGCATTCTATTATTTTCTCTTCGAACTTGTTTTACTGCTGATTCGTAGTCCTCTCTATTCCGGCGTTGCATTGTTAATGATCGTCTACGAGGCAGTGGTATGCCAAGTTCTCTTACTTGTGTAAATAGTTCGTCTGATTCTTTAGCACGAAAAGCCCACTCTCGTCGCAATCCTGCATAATACTCTTTTGGATCGGAAAATCTCTCATTCTTGTAATCATCGTTCCGCTCTTGTAACAACCAAACTCGTTCACGTCTGCCATTGTTAAAGCTCGCAGAGAAATTTGATGTAGACATAATGTTGTGTTTGTCATATCAACAGCAAAATGGTGTTTAAATAGTAGTGTCACAAGTCTACTGTGTTAGACATGTCATATCAATCAATAGTTAAACAGTGTAGTGATCATAGGTCATATATGGTATAGTCATTCAGCAGACTAGTGTATGGTCATATCAGTCTATCCCAATATCAAACGTGTGTTGTCACTTCAACACATGATATGCAGAAACCCATTCAGGGTTAAGTTAGTTCAGCACATGGTATGCAGAAAACCATTCAGGGTAAAGTTAGTTCAGCACATGGTATGCAGAAACTCATTCAGGGTTACTGCATGTTCAGCACATGGTATGTTGAAAACCATTAAGGGTTTTGTCACTTCCCCACATGGTCTGCTGAAATCCATTCAGGGTGTAGTCACTTCAACACATAACATTAAGTAGTCACGACTAGTCACTTTTTCTTATTTAACATAATGACAGAGCAGAAAGTTGTCACTTCAAGACAATATTTGTATTGATATGGTCAGTTGTTGGGAGATTTGTGTATTCACTATATATTCACCGTCTTTAAGGAAGTAAGTGAAGAAAACTTATTTCCAACATGAATTATAGTGTTAGAAATCTATATGAAAATATGGGTTATCATTGGGCCTTAGAGGATGAATTCTTCTATCCAATGAATCCTCGTTTACGTTATTCTACCAGGGCCATAAGAACCATGAGGGCGGAATTGCAATATCGGATGACGGAGCGAGAAAATTTTATTGGAGATATGCAAATTTGCAATTTAAAAAAGCCTCGACAAATTGCCATCCATATGCCAGTTGAGACACCTCAACAACTTGAGCGAGCATTGTATCGTTTTCGAGCTGAAAACAATCGCATGGCAATCCGTCTTAATCGTTACAACCTTCGTCGCATCGCACGAGAACGTGCTGAAGAAGGGTTAATGGAAGAAGCACGTATAAGTTTCCTTTTAAGTGGAGAAGTTGGATGTATTTCTGATGTCGAGATGTCCGACGAAGATGTTGACCCATGAAACATGTTGTGTGGAGAACCGTGATGTTACTTTTGTGTGGTGAACTGTGATGTTAGTGTTGTGTGATAAACTGTCTAGTCGGTATTGTTCAGACAAGTGTTAAGTTAGTGATGTGGAAACAAGTATCTAATTGTGTTTGTGGGTAGAAATATTATTTAATTGTTGTGTCAAGAAGGTGTATGTTATTGTTGTTTTCTCCAGATCTTGTTATTGTTGTGTTGATTTTTACATGTCAAATGTAATGTACGTGTAATGTTGCAGTGAGTTAAATTTGTTGTGTAAAAGATTGATTATGTATGTGACAACTTGATTGAAGAATACCATAACAAAACCTGATTGTGTAAGTGACAATGTATGTAGAAAAGAAAATATTTGTACAGAGTAGAACAAAAAATAGACAACAAAATACAAGAACATGCTATAAAATGGTCGGTCGCATCAACTGGAATCCCGTGAGCCAAATGATCGGCCAGTGCACTAAGTCGTAGAGTAGACTTATCTATCGCTCCCTCAGCTGGTGTGAATCCAAGTAACTCAGTGCACATGACACTCCACTGCTGTACATCGCGTATCGTGTCTACCCCACATACAGGCATCCCATCAACCGGAAGGCCAAGCAGAACAGCTGTATCCTGAAGTGTGATGGTGGCCTCACCCACCGGCAGATGAAATGTGTGTGTCTCGACGCGCCATCGCTCAACTAGTGCAGTAATAAGATGCCAATCCAGCTGAATGTATCTAAGTCGATATGCTCCATAAAATCCAGTTGTACGTAGATGCTGAATAACCCGATCGTCTGTGATGGTAACTCGACGAAGCGGAGCCTCTGCTCGTCTACAATGTAAAGGGGGTAGCTCAATACCCTCCCAAATAGGAGTCGAGCGATGGTCACACTGCAACGATAGAACAGATGCATCATCGGGACCAGGCTGTAGTAATGCACGTGGATCACGATCCATGGGTACAACCTACATTAACATTGAGAAATAAAGCCATGAGTTTCATTTATAAAAAACATAACGTTAACAAATATGATATGATGAATAACAGGCTCGAACAAGAAATAATGCAATATAACTTACATACAACATTATAGTGCATAAGTTACATTTATAGTGGATGACCCATTGAAGAAGCTGATTGGTTCTTTGCTGGACATGTTCGGCGATCGTGCCCTGCTTGCAAACAAATACTACAGTGGTTTTTCTTGTGCCCTTCTCTTGGAAAATCCATTTCATTCCGTATACGCGATGTCTTTGGACGTCCTCTAACGCCTCGACGCAACGACTTATCAGGGTATAATGTAGGGCAATCAGTATCATCCCAATAATCTTGGTGGTGCAGAGGATGAAGATCAGGTGCATAAGTGGATTCAAGTGCTTGGATGCTATATACTGGATCGATTAAATTCCAAGAACTAACATGGAAATGCGAGCATACGGCCATAACATGTGAACAAGGCATCTTGTAAATTGTAAATTTCCCACAACTGCATGTCCGGTCATCAATGCAAACAACACGTGTATTACCGTTATTACTGACTACCTCCGCAACTTCACGTCGCATGTGAAATGGTGTAACAGTAAACATTCCTGCTTTGACCTGGTTGGGTCGCATAAATTCGATTGCTTCAGGTGAGTATTCCATACCATTGTCTATGCAGCTTTGTGCATGTTCACGCATCATAACCATTTCAATTATGACAGGCATTGTTACATCAGGTGTACCCCGAACCACACCCTCAATCCATTGAGAAATAAAACCTGCATCAAGCTGACAGTGGTCCTGGTTCAACCTTGGGTAGAAACACGTGTGAGGTGCCTGATATTTTGTGATCTCAAACATTCCATGATTTGCCTTCAAAACCGCCCGTAACCTCCATTTGCACCCATATTCTACATACATCTTACACCTCAAAACCCATCGCGTTGTGTTTGTATCAACAACAACATATTGGTGGTGCTTCTTAATTGAATACAATTTAACGGCCATCTCCAGCTCTTTTTTACTCCTGAAAACCATACCCTTCGCCAGTTCTGGTCTTGTAGGATCCCATGTTCTATTTCCAGGCAAAATGCACCCGCTATCAACTTCATTATGGGTTCCCGATTCACTGTTTGAGAAAAATGTTGACTCTGGCTCATGCATACGAACCTCACCATCATCCTCAACAGAATTACCTTCGGCATCGTAATCATCATCATCAGAGTCATCACTCAATAAATCTTCAGCCAATTCTTCTTGCTCGTAATAATCATTCCGGTCATTAGCACACATTCCTTCATATGTATTATTTTCAATCTGATGCACTACAAGTGCTTGGACAGGGTCCATTTCCGCCGGTGTCGGGGTAACTGCAATCATTTCCATCGCATCATTACCCTCTGTAGCACTATAGACTTGCTGGGTTGAGCATTCGGGAAAAGTACTAGGCCCTGTTTCAGACTGTGCATGTGTAACTCGATTGTATTCTTCCATACACTGCATTGTTACAGGTGTGTAATAATTACCCAACATTGCTGAAGGGTCAAACACTGGGATATATGGTTGTTGACTGAGCATGGAAGAGTATGAACCACCATCAGGCCAACCTTCATTACTTCCACCAATGTCATCTGTCCTAACCTCTTCACTCACATACAAATCTACTTTGTTAACACCTTGATTGTCAAATACAACATCCACCATTGCCTCCACACCATCGTTGTCAACAACTTCTATTGGAATATATGTAAAGAGGTTAGTTCCCAATGCAGTGGGAAATCTACAGATAAGTTTGAGGTTGTATTTATTCCTATCTATCCCCGTCACATCATACAACCTATCCACCAATGCCGAGTACGTTGTGTCATGCGCAACCTTTATCACACGCTTATAACCATTATCGTATCGTAAAACATCATGGTTCATGAATATGGTACCACCCCAATAAACCATCACAGAAGCACGTCTTCCAGCCATTCGTTACAATTCTACAATAAACACATCACAAAAATACATTAGATGTCATTTACGAGACAACCAATTAATCTTATTCCCAACATGATCGAGTTGCAAATGCCAAAAAAGTATATCAGCTCAATACATTATCTCCTTAAGCAGACATCTTACTCTACGAAAAGTTCTAACTATTGGGAGCCTTAGAATGTAGTAGTTATTATTGAAATGCTGCCCCCCATCCACAACACTCAAATTAAGTACTTGTCTAATGTCTTATAATAGTTAAAAAACAAAAAAACAAAAAAACAAAAATCAGTATTATGCAATTGCTGCCCCAAGGACAGAAACATTATATATGTAGCTAAATGAAAATAAGAATCCAGTTAATAATACTATTTACTTGTCCCATTAGATAAATGTATATAGTTTTACTCAACCCAACTCAACAACTCCAAGAACTCTTATCCCATTTTAGGTCTGCTAATGTAGATATAAATAGTTTAATTATATTATCCAACAACTCAACACACAGGATCTTCTTTTGTAAAGCAAAGTAACAAGCAAGGTTCAATACATTTCAAACATGAATCAAAAAATAGAGCACTGCTCATGATCAATCATACTGCTTCTATAAAATATAAGGAGAATAACAGTAACAAAATATAATTGACAACCACTAATATATTAACAGAAGCTATAATGAATTTACCCATATATGCTAGAAAAATTGCAGTAAAGAAAAGGACACAGAAATAAATATTAATGACTAGGGTCACATGGCTTAGCAATACACATCAGAAAATGCAAAAGAGATTACAAGGTGACTAAGAGCAAGATTGGACTGTCAAATAGCAGTAAGATGACATCTGACCTTCAAAATTACACAATAAAACTATAATAGTCCATTAAGAGGGAAAGTTTCAATAACAAGTACCTGAACAAGAAGAAGAAGAAGCAGAAGATAGAGAATTTTTTAAATGGGTTCGTGGAGCAGTGATCTTCACCGGAGGAGTGGTCTTCGTCGGAGTTAGCTCCCTGCGTCTGAGTGGACTTCGTCGGAGGAGTGAGAGATTCGGGTTGATTGGGAAAGGGGATTTCGGACTTGGGTAACTGGGATTTGGGATCTTCGTTTTTGCGAAATCCTTCGCTGCAACAGGACGTCGAGTAAGGGATGTTCTTCGTCGGAGTTACTAGCCTACGCCTGAGTCGTCGGTTGGAGTGGAGAGAGTGACTGAGATATTTGAGTTGATTTGGGAAAGGAGATTTTGGATTTGGGCAACAGAGAAGTAATAGGGATTTGGTTAATTAGGGCTTTTTTAATTTGGGAAAGGCGCCTGGAATAATAACACTCGAATAAAACGTCATTGCAAATGACGTGTTTAAAGACGTCATTGCAAATGACGTTTTCTTCCCTTTATTTTTTTTTTAACGTCCGTCAGTCCCCGTTTAAATTCCAGTGTTAAAAACGTCATTTGCAATGACGACTTTAGAAACGTCATTGCAAATGACGTTTTATCAAAAAAATTTCATTTTTGAAAACGTCATTGCAAATGACGTTTTTAATGGTGAAGGCGTCATTTGCAATGACGTTTTCAAAAAAAGACTGGGTTTGGGAAATATGTTTAAAACCGACTGGTTTATGGAATATAGTTTGCAGGGGGAATGGGTTTGGGGAAAAGCTCCTTATAAGGGTAGGAAACAGAACATCAAGGGGAAGGCGAAGTGGAAAAGGAAGAGGAAGAGCTACTCCACAACGTACCAGAGCTAAGAATTCTAGAGACAGAATCTTAAATGCAGAAGAATTTTCATATTGGAATGATAATTTGATAGACATTGAAGTGACACAGACTCCTACACAAAACCCAGAATACAATTCTCCTTCTCCGGAACAGGCTAAAATAATATCAATATTTGCATGACTCAATGGGTTTCTTAGGTACCTAGCTCTCTCCCAGAAGAGATGGAAGTGGGTGTAGCTGACAAGGCGGTGGCTGGCTGGCCTCAAACAGCCGCACGCCTCATGTTAGTCCTATTTTGGAACTGTTATGGAGTGGGATGACCCTGGATAGTTTGTACACTTAGAGGGATAATCCATCCCTATTGTCCATAAATTGTCTTCCTAATGGAGACAAAGAATAAATCTAAAAAACTAGAGAGACTAAGGAGAAACTTAAGGTATTCAAATTTCAACTATGTGGATCCAGCAGGATTATCGGGAGGATTAGCATTGTGGTGGAATGAGGTGGTGAATTTAGAAATTGATTTTGCTAATAAAAACATTATCAATGCCTGCGGAAGAACCAGATGTCCTCCCAAAGTGAGGCAAGCAACTGTCATGTACGTTGATCCAGATTATGATAAGAGACAAAGAGCATGGCAAACTGTGAAGAGGCTTGCAAGAATCAACAATATGGTGGGATTCTTAATAGGAGATTTCAATGTGTAAATGGAACAGGGTCCAGAAAGTGAGATGATGGAATTAGCTTTCAAGAGGCCCAGATTCACATGGTCAAACAATAGACTAGGTAGTTCAAATGTCCAAGAAAGATTGGACATGGTAGTGGTTAATCCAAAATGGTTTGAATTATTTCCAAAGTCTCAAGTTTTCCATGAGTTCAGAATGGGTTCTGATCATTGTCCTATCTTACTTAAGTTTGGGATTCCAAGGAAGAAAGTTCTTTACTCTTTTAAGTTTGAATCATTGTGGCTGGAGAACGATCAATGTGACGGCATAATCAAGGAGAGTTGGGAAGTGTATGAAAGAGGCTCATTTATGTTTATAATGAGCAAAAAACTCAAGAAGTGTAGTGGGAAATTAAGAGATTGGAGCCGGATTACCTTTGAAAACAACAGGAAATTGCTGGATAAATTACAGGGGCAATTACACCAGGTCCAAATGAATGAACCCACTGAAGAAAATTGCTGGATGGAAGCTGAACTGATATCCAAAATAGATGAAATCTAGAGGAGAGAAGAAAAGTACTGACTTGAAAGATCAAGAATTAACTGGTTACAAGTAAGGGACCAAAACACCAAATTTTTCCATCTGTCAACAGTCCAGAGGAGGAAGCAAAACCAAATTCTAAGGCTAAAAACAGAAGGTAGAGATTGGATCGAAGAGGAGGAGGACCTGAATGATCTTATCATCCAAGACCTGTTCAAAACAAGTGACCCTAGGAATATGCACTGGTCACAGAGGAGATGAATCAAAAGCTACTATTCCCAGTCACAGACACTGAGATCCACAAGGCATCTAAGCAACTGGGGACTCACAAAGCTCCATGCCCAAATGGATTTTCAGGTATGTTCTTCCACAAGCTTTGGCATGTAGTAAAAAGCTTTTTTCAAATGGGTTTCCTGCTTAAAGAGTTGAACAACACCAACCTTATTTTAATTCCCAAACAAGCAGCCCTAGAAGCATTAACACAGTTCAAACCTATAGCATTATGCAATTTTATTTGCAAAATCATTTCAAAAGTGCTCTCAAACAGAATGAAGCCAATTCTGAATCTTTTGATAACGCCGAACCAAGCAGCTTTTGTTCCAAATAGACAAATACAAGGCAGTGTGATAATTGCAACTGAAGCCCTTCATTTTTCGAAAACAAATAGAAGAGGGAAGGTACAATCAATGCCCATAAAAATCGATCTGAACAAGGCTTATGATAGGGTCGAATGAGATTTCCTTTATGGAGTGATGCTAAAAATGGGATTCCATGCCAAATGGGTTCAAATGATAAGTCAATGTGTTTCAACTGTACAGTTCAATGTGGTGGTGAGGGGAAACTAGATATAGGTTTATCCCACAATGAGGTATCAGACAAGGGGACCCTTTATCCTCTTATCTGTTCCTATTTGTAGCAGATGCTCTATCTAGACTGGTTACCAAAGAATTGAGTGGAGGGACTATTCTATTTTTTTTCGAATGATTCATTTTTCTTTACTAGGGCAACACTGCAGGAAGGAAGGAACTTATTGCAGATTGTGAACAAGTTCAACTTAGCATCAGGACAATCGATAAATATGAGGAAGTCTGGAGTTATTTTCTCAAGCAACATTGATGAAGATCACGAGAGAGCACTCTTCCATGAGCTTCAAATTGAACCTCTTCCCAACAAAGCGAAGTATCTTGGATTCCCCACAACGTGGGGAAGATAAAAAACTTCCACCTTCCAATACATTCTGGAGAGAATAATGAGCAAGATTTAGGGTTGGAAGCATTAATATATATCGCCAGTAGGGAAGAAAACTTTGATCAAATCAGTGGTTCAGTCAATACCTACTTATACTATGTCTTGTATAGCTTTCCCACAAAACTTTTATGATAAACTGAATTCATATATCAGGCAATTTTGGTGGGGTGAGAGTGAAGAAAATAAGAAAATCAACTGGAAAAGCTGGGATTGTATGACCAGTCCTAAATCAAAGGAAGGGATGGGATTTCAAGATTTCCAATGTTTCAACCAAGCTTTATTGGCGAAATACTGCTGGAGACTGATTCTGAATCCAAATGCCTATTGGGTTAGATTCTTAAAAGCAATATATTTTCCCCGTAGTGATTTCATGGAAGAAAAATGAGGCCAACAACCATCTTGCATTTGGATTAGTTTAATGATTGGCAGAGAACTTCTCAGGAAAGGCCTTGGATGATCCAGAAAGATATTTTTTGATTGGGTCGTAGCTGCCACCCTCGAGAAAGAGTCCCTGATCGGGCTACTACTACAACATATGTCGTGAAAATGGACTGATTAGCGTTGGTGATCTGCTCCCCTTTGTTTTTGATTGTCTCCTTGTTAGCGGTTCTCTCCTTGGTCTTGGTTCTCACCATCCATATCACAATACACAATAAAGTGGATTGAAAAGAAATTTAGAGTAGAAATCAAACTCTGCTTCAAATGGCCATTTATAGAGAACACATCAACGAATTGAACATGCATTGATATGGAGTGACTTTCAGTTGGTTAGTGAGACCTTATGGTAGGTAAGACGTGACTTTCTGTTGGTTTGTAAGACTTTAATTAATTATGAGTTGGAAGGTGGGACATGAATTGTAAATTGATAGGTGAAACTTGAACCAAGGGGACATGAATTGAGATGCATCACATTACTCGGGTGAAATATATCGGTGAATACATGTTTAGGGTTAGTGATTGTCATTCTATTTGAGTGTTCTATTTGTATTATTAAGTTGGATAAAAATTATAATTGGTTCTTAAACTTTGCCTTCGTTTCAATTTGGTCATTAAACTTTTAATTGTCTTAATTTATTCACACAACTATCAATTTTGTTTCAATTAAGTCCTTTTGTCCATTTTCACCGTTAGATCAATGCTGAAATGAATCAGATTGGGTTGGTCTCCAGTTGATCTAATGATAAAAATTAATGGAAAGACTTAATTAAGATTAAATTGATAGTTGATGGATTAAATTGATACAATTGAAAGTTCAGGGACCAAATTAAAATGGAAGGCAAAGTTCAAGGACCAACTATGATTTTTACCCTATTAAGTTTGACTATGAAGTGCTAGATGGATAAATTTGAATTTGAGTGTACTGTTTGTATTATTATTTTGAGTCGGTAATTGGTAAATGATTATACAGACTGTGATGTGATAGTCAGTTCGATGATTGATTTGGGGCATTTTTTTTTTTTTTTTGAACATGAGGGTATGTTTTCTTCAAATACATGATTTTCTGATTAACAAGTAGGCTTGCACGAATTACATGATCGTTGCTCAATTTTTTGTGTTCCAACGTACCTTAGTGGAGTAATAGTGGGCAAAATTTTGTGCCAAGGAAGATGCCGAGCTACACCTTCTGTTGGAACATAGCTCTGATACCACTTGTTAGTTTTGCACAGTGAATAATTAACACAAATAATACTTTTTCGAAGATAGGAATTAAAAGATAGGAAAATAATAAAAACATGACACAAAGATATAACGTGGTTCGATACAACATACCCACCTTGGTGCACCATACCTAAATCCACGAACCAAAAACCTACATCGATGTATTATTCATTGAAAAACTGGTTATTTGGTAACTGATTACATAATACTCAACCCTATTTATAGGGATAAAATACTGTAACCCAAACCTATTCAGATACAACTTGATCTTTATGTTTCCTATCACTTGTCTAATATACCTATTCATAGTATATTAAAACTCTTCCAATATAATCCTATTTCATATAAGATTCTCACATTGATTACCCAACAAACTCTCCTTCATGACAATTAAAGAGTTTGAGTCAAATTTCAACAGCCTCCCTTGAACCAAACTCTTCAAATTTGGTCATGCCCAATATCGAGTTTAGCATCCTTGATTTTGATCCATCAACTTTTTGATGCACCACGTGCAAACCTGCTCTTTCGAGTCGCCACAATCCTCTTTGTCTTTCAAGAGCCTGCGTCTTAGCCTGTATCATCTGTGCATATCTATCCGCGTCTTACAGGCTCTTGGGAGGTCTCAATGGTCAATACTTCACAATTCAAAAGTAAAGTCCAGTGACTCGTAACCCACAAGAAACTATATCATCACTATTGGGTTTATATCAGTCCAATAACTCCCAAACCATTGGAATACCACGACTTCAACTCAAAGAGCCTAAAATTCTGAATAAACATCTTCAACACCGCACATGTGACAATTCATGAAATTCAAACAATTAGGAAGCAACTTAGTATTTCGTTTAGTTTAATACCAACTTTAATTTTTTTCTTGTAAATCTAAACAAAAATATGAATTGTACATACGTAGAAAGAGAATCTTCTTCAATATGAACACCAACTTAATCATTGAATCACTAATAAATTGCTTTGATTGTTGCACCAGGATCGTCAATCTAACTTTGATTGTTCTACCAGGATCATCAATTCAGCTCTGATTGTTGCACTAGGAGCGTCAATCTCGCTCTGATACCATTTGTTAGAACATATCTCTGATACCACTTGTTGGTTTTGTACAGTGGATAATTAACACAAATAATACTTGTTGGAAGATAATAATCCAAAGATAGAAAAATAATAAAAAAACATAACACAAAGATATAACGTGGTTCGATACAGCATACCCACCTTGGTACACCATACCTACATTCACGGACCAAAAACTTACATCGATTTATTATTCATTGAAAAATTGGTCATATGGTAACTGATTACATAATACTCAACCCTATTTATATGGATGAAATATTATAACCCAAATCTATTCAGATACAACTTGATCTTTATGCTTCCTATCACATGTCAAATATACCTATTTATGATATATTAAAACTCTTCCAATACAATCCTATTTCATATAGGATTCTCACATTGATTACCCAACAAACTCTCCTTCATGACAATTAAAGAGTTTGTGTCAAATTCCAACATATTTGCTATCTCTAAACCTACAAAACAAGCAAACAACCAATAACCAATAGTAGCCTAGCCAAAGGTTCTTTTATGCTTAACTTAGTGAGTGTTATGGCAAACTAATTTTATCAATTATTGAGTAACTAGTAGCGGCCCGTGCAATATTCAAAATTTATACCCCTCCTCATTTGCATTCCAGTCTTAACCATCTTGAAAACATATGTATGAAACACGTGTGAAATGATACTGTCTAGTTTCACAAACTTCTCAGAAGCAATAATCATACCAGATGCTTTAATCTGAGACAGTATCCAATTTCATCAATTGTGTAGAGATTTGTAGGTGAGTCTTTTGATAGAAGGAAAGAAAAACTGGCAAAACTGTTTGTATATATGTTTAGTGGTTACTGCCCATGTAAAGTGGATGAGTCCAAGTTTGTAACTACCAATTCCCCATCAAATGAGTATTGGTTACATTTCCTCAAAGAGAATATGTGGTGAATGTTGTTTGTGTTATGACAAATTAGAAAAGGAAGACTTTCTAGGCTATCTCCCAAGTAATTCAATTCGTATATAGATATAGACAGATAGATTCATACATACTTCAAAAAAAGTTATTCCAAATACACTATTCATTGTTTAAGGTGGTTATGGTAATTCATGAATCCAAAAAATAATTTTTTTAATCCATCCAAAGCACCAACTAAATCAGGCCAAGTTATTTTTAGTTATGATCCCCAAATTATGTCCCTAAATTAGGTATAAGTAGTATACTTTGTTTATTGAAAAATAAAAAAATTATATAGGACACATATTTATAAGAGAATGTCATTAATTGTTAAATTGAAGGACTAGAATACATTGGATGCTCAACTGGTCATTGTGCCAATGAACACCTCTAACGAGCAGAACCACATTTATAGTCCAATTGTTTATGATTGCAGGTGACTCAATGCAGGAAGAAGAAATCAAACAAGGGAAGAGAGAAACAAATCACTGTGCGGATCAACCAACAAAGAAAGCAGTGGATAGGAATTGTTATTTACTTTTTTAACTCAACTGTATTGTATGTATAAAAAGTCAGCTATTAGCTGATGAGGGGTAATATGTAGTTTTATGTAATAAGAATCCAATTCCCACAAAAAAGTAAAATTTCAACAGATCAACTATCTTCTAAAATAGTAATTATTTGGAGACTTAAGTGAAAAGCCAGAGCTAGTGATTTACCTACTTCAATAATATGGCGTTGAGATGGTTGATTAATTCCCTTGGTCAGATCATCTATACTACATACTCTATAGCCGAATATCATTCATATTTATTGCAATATACATTTGAAATTGCATGCAGATCCAAATCGTGGTCTTATTGCAGCATCTAGAATTTTGGAATCGATATTGGACTGTTTGGCTCCATGATTTGAAAATTTGTAATTAATGCCAATCAACTGGTATGATTAGACATTTTTTGCTCTTACTTCGGTAAATATAATCAAAGACAACTCATTTAAAATACACACATGTATATTAAAGATAACTAGACTTCTCATTAATATAGCAATGGTTACATTTTAAAATTAAAGCAAAATGTAAAGAAAACTACAACGAAGTACAATAAAAACATACATAGAAAAAAAAAGTACCAAAAAAACATAAAAATTAGATGACCCTTGGCTAGTCGTCGAGCTCAGTCGCTATACATCTCAATGGTGGTGGCGCCTCTCGCGTTGTTCAGATAATTCTGCCTGATTTGCGAACCTCCTCTTGTAATGGGCCATCCGACAGACGTAATGTACGCTATTTTGGTGGTCCTTAGATATTAAAATTCCCATTGAAACCAAGAGGATGCCCATGCTCATTCTCTTCCTCTTCTTCTTGCTTTTCATTTTTAGTCTCTTTCTCATCTTCATTCTTACCTCCCTCTCTTCTTCCTCTTCATTCTCACTCTCTGTTTCAGTCTCATGGTTCTCCATTTTATTCTCCATGTTCTCTATTTCGTTGTTGTTCTCCATGTGTGCGAAAATATAATATACTAGAACCTAAATTGCAATGTTATTTATGTAGTAAATGCACATGTTATACATGACTAGGTTGGTGTACATTAGACATGAATTGGCCCATCCGAAGCTTTGAAATGTGTAGGATCTTTGTAAAAAGTTCTAGAATTCCACAAAACACTAAAATTTTTCAAATATCTTTTGAGTTGCTTTTCTTTCATACTAAAATAATGAAAATTTATTGATACTTTATTTGTATAAACAATGGAATTTGAAACATTGACCCTATAATATGCTGACTTTTATGCAATGATTAAATCAATCGTGAACAAAAAAATCAAGTTATCTCATTTCACTGTTTAAGCCAACATAACCAAATTAGTTATTGTCTAAATCACTAGAACAAAATTAATTCAGGCCAGTGAAATTGGGTTCATTTCAATGTTTTGGTGAGTAAACGTGGGATTCAATTTGATCAACACTCTTAATTAAACTATTTGAATTCTCAATTCGAATTAAATTCCTTAACTAAGTTACTATATCTAGTCAACTGAACTTAATTAAGCATAATTTATTTTCAATCTCGAGAAACTCTAGATTAAATATTATTAAACATTTATATGGTGAATTAGTGGCAATACTTTACTTTTTTTGTTGCTCTTGGTTTTTGCGCCATGATTTTTCTCCCTTTTTTTGCTTGCTTTCTTACTTCAATGGTTCTTTTTTGATAATATGAGCTTTGATTCATTCATAATTGGATATTTAGTGTTGTTTTTATTGTGTTATGGTTTTCTTGGCCATAAACTTTCGGCCTAGTCTATACAACTTGGAGGGTATTTGTACATCCATGACGATAATGTTTAATTTATTTTATGTTTAATCCAAGTTATAGTTTGACGAAATTCTTTTTGAGTTACCTTTATATTACGACAATAAAAAACTGATGCTTGTTTGTTTGTTTAACAAACAAAAATATTTATGAAGGTCTTTTGTGAACAATAAATTTTTATTTATCAAATATGATGTAACAAAAATAGTTATTATTTTAGTTTTATCCGATATGGCAAAGCCTCTCTACCTTAGCACAGAAAATACATGGATCAAAGATCTACACTAAAAATATGGACTTCCCATTACCTGTGCTATTGCATACCTATGTCCAAACATCATCGAAGTTGAGAAGGACATGAAGCTTCCTAACGTGCATCATTCGGGTCCTTCTTGTGAGGGATAGAAAAAGCCTAGACAGCAAATAGAAGCCTTTTTTGTGTACATAAGTATTCGGATAGGATTCAAATTGGTGGGAAGATTGGATGTTCCTAATCAGATTAGGAATTGGTTTTCCTTTTTAGGTGGGAGTGGAAGTGGAAGTGGAAGTCTTGCACACGTTGAAACTCTATTGTATATATATGTACTTATAAGCCTCGTTTGAATGACGGTAATCTTGATTGGGAATGAGATTCTCATTCTTAAATCCTAAATTATCATGTTTGAAAAGTCAATTATTCAGTAATCTAACTTGGGAATAAAATTACTATCGTAATCCAATTCCCAACAATCGTGGGTATCCTAAACCCATGGCGAACGGTGGCAAACGTGCCCATATATGTCTATAATCGAAAGACACACTCAAGATATTCTCTTTTGGCCATAGTCTTCTATGAGGTAAGAAGGTTTTCGAAGCACGATCCCAAGTAAAATTTGTTCGTAATTGTTGAAACACTCTCTTCCTACAAATTTTGGATTTCTTTTCGGGTAAACTTCAAAAAAGGTAAACCCTGAACCCATTTTTGTTTTCAACTTTTTATTTTCTTTTATGGGCTAACCAATCAGCACCCTGCAAACACAGACTATCCTCCACACAATCAGCACCCTCCAGCTAAAAGCCAGTGCTGTACTGTTGGGTGTGGGGTTTGGCTTGCTGGACTCACTCTCAGTCTTATGCATGTATGATTGCTATACAAATAAAAACTGAATCATGATTGACTCAGCTATTGCATTTATATTGCATATATACTATATTCTAATCTCTTGTTTCTTGTATTGTGTCAGGACTTCGGACAACCAAAGCGAAATGGCCTTCTCAGTTTTAGGTTGGACAGGGCTTCCTACAGACATTCTTGACTCAATTTTGGACCGAATGATCCAATTTTCTGATTACATTCGATTTTGCTCGGTTTGCAAATCATGGCGCTCAGTTGCACTAGAGGAAAATAATTATCACCTTGTTCATAAACAAATGTTGTGTATCCTTAAATCATGTCGCGGTCGACTACCTGTGTTGATGATCCCTTCTACTGATGATAACAATAAAGAAAAACAAAGGTTTTATAGTGTTACCGATGGAGTAATCCATGATCTCCAATTGCCAATACCGTACAATAGGCGGTGTTTTGGTTCCTCGCATGGATGGTTATTTACTATGGAACAACCTATGGTTATAGCTCTCTTAAACCCATTCAATGGGGAAACCATCCATCTCCCAGAATTCAAAGATCCTTCGAACAATTATCAGTACTGGGTTGATGCCAATGACCATGAATATTTCGTTCGTAAAGGTATATTATCTTCTGATCCTTTTCAGCATATAGATTATTATGAAGTTGTGGTCATTTATGGTGATATGGGCAGATTAGCATCTTTCAACTCAGGTGATGAAACTTGGAGATTTTTGGACTTGAAAAAAGATTATATCTTTGATGATATTATTTACTATGAAGGTCGACCACATGCTGTCAACAATAAGGGTAGTCTTATACAGATCGACATTATTAGTGGTACTTGCAAAGTGATCATTAAACCGATTGAACGCTGCCACATGAATTATGTTGTAAAATCATACGAGGGAGATCTATTGATGGTTCAAAGATTTATGGAAGAAAACAAGAACGACGAGAGGCATCGCAAGACTTCGCACTGCAAGATTTTTAAGATGGTACATTCAACCAATATGAGAAAACCATCATGGGTAGAAATCAACAACATAGGTGATCAAGCCTTATTCTTGGGGGAAAATTATTCTCTGGCTATTTTGGTATCAAATTATCCTGGATGCACACCAAATTGTATATATTATACCGATCATTATTTTGAAATTACCGGTCTTTATGTTCCTCATGGTCCTGATGATGACACGGGTGTCTTCAACCTGATGGATTGGAGCTTCGGGTCGCATTACATACCGGATCCAAAGCACTTGGTACCCCCAATTTGGATTGTGCCAAATTTGAGTGATGCAATTCAACCAATCTGAATGAGGCAACCTGGTTTTTAGTCATTGCTTTCTTTTGAAGTTTGTTTAATAGTTTCTGCTAGTGTATGGTGAATCATTATATGTAGACTTCCAGTTGCAAGTATTTTATAAAATAGATGGATACAATTTTCTTTTGTTTTATGTTTAGTGTTGGTCAATAACAAAGTGCACGAATAATAAACTGTGTTAGCCTTGCTTTCTTTACTCTCTCCGGCGGAGTATGCTCTATTTGGGTATGGCTAACCATCTGATACTTAAAAAATCACATCATGACATTAAATTCCTTCAAACAATAATTTTACCAGCAGCTCAAATGGGTGTTATTGTGATCAACCTTGGGCTGGTTACACAAAGTAACTTCAACGTCTGCTGAACTACCCATTGAATCATGATTGACTCAGTTGTTGCCAAGGCCGGCTTAGAGGGTAAGCCACTTAAATCGCCCCGTAGGGCCCCAAAAAAAAGGGGCTCCAATTTTATTTGTAGACTTTATCAAGTAATTTTATTTAGTCTAATAAAATTTAAGATTAATAAGACTCATACATAGCACAGTCTATATCGGAAAGAAGAAGGCCCAACTTCTCTCTTTATTAATGGCAACACTTCTCTCTTTTCATTAATGGCAACAAATAATTTCACATAATAAAAAATAGCACACACCTACGCCACAAAAAAAAAAAAAAACCCTACATCTCTCTCTCTCTCTCTCCGGGAAAACCACAATTTGAACTCCACACAACTATAAAAAAAATATTGCATTACCCACTTTACTAAAGAAAACTCTTAGGGCTAGTCTGTCATCTCTCTGTCCCTCCATTAACAATATACACATATAGATCATCATACCCTTAAGTTAGATTGCAAAGGCATTAAACTTCTTTTATTTAATAATTTTATATTTTTAATAATATAATTTAATCCAATTTCATTGTTCTTCTTATTGGCAAATGTCAGACTTAATAGACGATTTGAAATAGAAACAAAGAATCAAAGTTTATATACAATCTCTATTTATCAGTTACTATTGTTTCATTTCATTTTTAACAATATTCTAAAGAAAATGCAATGGTCAGTCATATTATCAACTAAAAATAATATATCAACAAAATTTGAATACACAAACTTAGTTATTAATTTTGCATCACAAAAAAGTTAGAACAATAATTTTTTTATAAAATTTTAATCATTTTAAAGGGTCCCATTTATAATTTTCGCTTAAGACCTCAATTTTCATTGGGCCGACCCTAGTTGGTCCATTTATATTGCGTATATACTATTCTAATCTTCTCGTTTCTTGTATTGTGTTAGGAGTTCAAACAACCAAAGGGAAATGATCTTTTTAGTTTTAGGCTGGGCAGGGCTTCCTAAGACATTTTGACTCAATTTTGGACAGTATGATCCAGTTTTTTTGACTATATTCGATATTTTGCTAGGTTTGCAAGTGGTGGTGTTCAATTGCCCTGGAGTAGAATAATTATCACTATGTGCAAAAACAAAGATTGTGTATTCTTAAAATATGTCGCGGTCGACTCCCTGTGTTGATACAATAAAGAAAAACAGTGAAAAACTATTACTAGATTATTTGTATAACAAATAAAAAAATCTATATCTTTTATTTTTTTTGGGGTCAATTGGCCCTACTAAAATCTTTGGAGGTGCATTGAGTGCCTCTGTATTAACATCTCCATCAAATGTTCACAATTGCCTTTTTTTTAGGGTACGTTGATCTATGACTCGATGTAGGGATGTTCAAATTTCTGATTATTCACAAATTTCGATCCTACCTTATCCTACCCGACCTTGCTGATCGGCTATCCGAAAGAATCGGGTAGGCCAACAAAAGATCTTTTAGTATTCTGCAAAAAGTCTGGTAGGAATGCGGAATACCTACAAATTTTTCGTATTTCTACTCTACCCTACCCGCGTACAAATTTTCGTATTATTGATCGGCTAATGTTTTATTGATATTTATGACTTTCTTATATATGATGTATTGATATTTATGACTTTCTTGTTGTGTTTTATTGTAATTGTTTATGTATTATCGAATTTATTGTATTTTCGTTAGCGTTATTGGTTAATCGTGTTAGTTAATTGGTGCATGTTACTTAATTAAATTGTTAAAATGATCCAAAAATTAATAACTAAAAATATATGTTCATTCGATTTCCTACCTGACTTCCTACCTGATTGTTTTGGACGAAATTCGGGTAGGAATAATACACTTGATCGGGTAGGGTAGGCCAAAAAAAATTCTTTCGTAAAGTATCGGGTAGAAAGATAAATACCATAATTCTTACCTGTAGGGTAGAGTGAACACCCCTAACTCGATGCGGTTAATTTTACAATTCTGCTGAACCTAAAATAGAAAGTCCCAAAAGTGCTGCGTAGATTGTCGTATGCCATATGTGATTTATTTATGCTTGGTTTGTCTGGTTCCCTCTTAATTAAAAAAATTCAAAATTATTTTCATATTTCTTTCATGATACCTTCAATTTAACAAAAGTTATAAAATTTCACACATATTCTTTATGACTTTCAATTCATGTTCACTTCATGTCTAATGTCAAATCAATCGAGGCATGTATTGTATGTTGATCTATACTACAAAAACCACTGTACACACTATTCTTTTATATGGTATTAATCATTTGGTTTGTATTATATGATGGAGAATGAGAGTGAACAACGATCGCAAGAGGAACAACATAGGGAGGAGAACGAGAATGAACAACGACCGGAAGAGAATCCATCATATTTTAATGGCTTTTGCAACATTTGTGGTTAGGATGTGGGCAACATGCAAGTCAAGGATCATCAAAATGTGATACATCGTAACGCTAAACACATTTGCCCAACGGAAAATTGCAGGAGAAGATTTGTAAATAGAGTTGAACTCTTTGAACACCGTAAAATACGACATTGAAACATAGCGAGCGACCTCAACTAACCAAGGATTGCCTACTTTTTATGTTTTTTGGTTTTTTTTTTTTGTTTGTTTTCTATTTTTCTACTTATGTATTTTTGTTTTAAAGTGTAATCATGTGGGCTTGGCACATAAGTTAATAAAAAACTAATTATAATTTATGTATATGTGTGTGTCATTTACATAGGTGAGAAAACCATAGCTTTGTTTTTAGTCATAGCTTTTTTTTTTTTTTTTTGATTAGTAGTTTCTGCTAGTGTATGGTTCAATCAGGTAGACTTCCAGTTGCAACTATTACTTTTATGAAATAGAGGGATACAACTTTCTTTTGTTTTTATGTTAGTTTTGGTCAGGTTGCTTAGTAAGAGAAGATTTAGCCCTCCTATCTTGCATTGGTTTTGAATCTCACAAAATTACCTGATACATTGGATATACTCTCCAATTTCTTGCAAGACTGGAGCAGATTGCTGAATAGTAGGGGTGTTCACCCTACCTATGGGTAGGAATTATAGTATTTCATCTTCCTACCCGATATTTTGCGAAATAATTTTTTCTTAGCCTA
Organism: Ilex aquifolium; assembly: GCA_951799425.1. Taxonomy (NCBI): domain Eukaryota; kingdom Viridiplantae; phylum Streptophyta; class Magnoliopsida; order Aquifoliales; family Aquifoliaceae; genus Ilex; species Ilex aquifolium. The sequence continues at coordinate 9,239,473 of OX637399.1, read as the reverse complement.
TTCTATCCGATCAAGTGTACTATTCCTACTCAAATTCTGTCCAAAACAACCAGGTAGGAGGTCGGGTGAATGCATATTTTTTTAGTTATTAATTTTTGGATTATTTTAAAATTTTAATTAAGTAACCTGCACCAATTAACTAACATAATAAACTAATAACACTAAAAAAAATACAGTAAATTCGATAATACATAAACAATTATAATAAAACACAACAAGAAAGTCATAAACATCAATAAAATATTAGGATTTTGAGATTTTAATTTTTAGGGATTAATATATATATATATATATAGGTATTCCGTATTTCTACTCGATTTTTTTTGCGGAATACCAAAAGTTCTTCCGTTGGCTTACCCAATTCTTTTGAGAAGCATATCATTAAGATCGAATAGGGTAGAATAGAATCGAAATTTGTGGGGAATTGAAAATTTGAACACCCCTATTAAATAGTATTCAACACCAGTCGTGCAAAATGGGACTATAAACATTATTTTAAGAAGCATGGTCGGCGGTTTGTAGTAGGCATCTGGTGTTTTAAAATCCACAGAGCGTACAAATAAAATAAAGAAATGTATACATAAACAAAGTCAATGAAACAGGTAGCTTTTGGTAAGTGACATTGTCATCAATGTAGCTAATTTTTTCTATTCTGAAGAGACTTGAGGAAGCAAGTTGTCCAATTTTATTCTCACAGCAACAAGTTGATTCATTTGTCTTAAGCATTATTAAAATCCAAGTTGTCCAATTTTATTCTCACAGAAACAAGTTGATCCATTTGCCTTCAGCTTTATAAAAATTACCATAAATCGGCATCTTCTACAAATATGGCACCTTGATTACCTCCACTGCATTCATCTCGTGTTCAATCATTCATCTCCTAGCACTTAAGATCTCGTGGTCGAATTCCAAGGGCATGACACCAATGTAGGACAAAGAGAATGGATAAACAGAATAAGGGGGTGGAGCGATGCACTCAAAGAGGTTGCCAACATGGCAGGCATGGGATTTCTACCACTGTGCGGTTAGGGGAGGGTGAAATATAAGAATCCCATTTATTGCATATGAGCAACTATTTTCGTAATTCGAACTCTTGACACTCATATCACAACAAATGAATCTTAGCACTATGTAAAAGCTTAGCCTTACTCTTTTGAAGATTTTTTTTTCAAGCATATTTTAAGTTACATCTGTTTTTTATATATATATATTTTTTTATATATTTTTTACTTGTTCGAATGTGCTCTTTCCTCCAAACTCAATAGCGTGTGTGGCAGCACACATTTGCAAACATATAATTGTACTAGTTATTGTCCGTGCTTGAAGGGACGGAATAGTAAAAAAAATTGTCAATCATAAACATATTTGTATTCACACCCAAAATCAAATCACAAACATAGAGCAGAGAGAAAAGAATTTAAGGACCGATTGTAGTGGGAGTGATCAGTGATAGTGGTGGTTTGCGGCAATGTTGGTGGTGGGAGACGGTGATGGTTGTGATGGGCGGCGACGACCATGATGGTAGTGGCAACTGTGAGTGGCAACAGTGATGATGGTGGTGGGTTTTAAGTAACGATAGTGGTAGTGGCAGTGGTGGGTGTGGATGGTAGTGGGTGACGGTGATGGTGGTTGGCAGTGGTGGTGGTGGGGCGACAACGATGGTTGGTGGAGATGATGGTGGTGCGGGGGTGGGTTTGGGTGGTAGTGGACAACGACGGATGCTTGTGCGCGATGATGGTGGTGGGTGGTGGCGAATGGTGGTGGTGGTGGTAGGTGTGGTGTGGCTGGGCGATAGTGGGTGGCGGCGATGGTGGGCGATGACGAGTGGTGGTTGCGACGCCCCTAAAACCAGGGGTCCTTTGTCAACCTGTTGATCACCCATCAACCTGTGGAAATACCCGGGAATGCCGCATAACCTAGCACCACGTCACAAAATCCCCTTTACCAGGATCACAACAACTCAAAGTTTGGGCAGAGTCTTCCTTGTACCGGACACTCCCTTGTACCGGGCACTCCCCAAACACATGATCTGTATACACTTCAATCACATGACCCATCCGAGACCCAATATACATCAATATATCCTCATTTAATGTCCATTTATATCATTTGAACAAGAGAACCCAAGACCCAAAGGCCTAGCGAAACATTTCACAAAAATTGAGATTTTAACAAAACCTACCGGTTCGAATGTGGACTGGCGTTCGAACGAAGGTTGCTCCCAGTACTTTGGTTCTCCACAGAGATGCAAAAGTACTGTAAGCTCCTTACATTCGCATGTGGAATGGCGTTCGAACGTGAAAGTGGAGTTCGAACATGGAATGGCATTCGAACGTGGACTGGCGTTCGAACGAAGATTACTCCCAGTACTTTGGTTCTTTGCAGAGCCTCAAGTGCTATAAGCTTCCTACGTTCGAACGTGGAATGTCGTTCGAACATGGTGTGCCCAGTTTTCCCCTCTTTCATCCGTTTTCGATTTCCAATCCATTCCAACCATGTACAACATCAACCCAAACTCCCATAACATGAATTTTTACATACAACATGGTTCATACAATTACATTGTAGTCATTTTCATATAATTACATGCCAAAAACTAAATTTCTACAATAGTTTTACAAAATGTGATGTAAAAGCCACAAGTCGGCTTTTCTTCATCCTTGAGGCCCCGAATGCGAGCCGTCCACCGGTGTATAATCTGCACCTGAAATATTTTCCCATAAAGGGCGAGTCACGCTCAATAGAGTATCTCCTAAAGAGGCTACTCCACAACCTAAGTGTATATGAAATGTCCACATGCAACATTCAACAAGTAACAACCATTCCAATCAAGAATATGCAATTCAATGTTGGAAATCACCATTCCATGCCATGAAATGAGATGAGACTCACTCATGCACTTCAACCCGAGCCTTCACCGGCTCCCTTCACCCATGCAATGCCATGAGTATGAAACTGCCATTGATGTTATGCATTAAATAATCTTTTTAAAATAAATCATGTGTCTTTGTTGGATAGCGGGATTTTGGTGTCGCACCACCGGTTCCGCACACCGATACACTTTTTTGGACTTTCACCAGCGGAAGTGTATAAACTAGTAATCGGGTCTTGCATCCGAGGGAGAATCTAGCCCTGCTTGCTATACCCGACACAAGTTTTTTATGAAACCATGCAACTCAGCCGGATTTAGGTCCAACCTTCCCGAGTTCACTTATCAATCACCAAGAATGACGTTTCATCCACAATATGCACCCACACCCATACTCATGTCAAATGCCCACGAATGCGATGTCTCCGTGCATATGCAATGTAATGTACATTTACAATATTTACATCATGTTCAATATGTTATGAGTACCATATGAATTATTTCAACATATTCCATGGCCAATTATATCACAAGCATATAATCACCATAATCCATCACAATGTCAATACATCATCAAGCATATATCAACATTTATACTCAACAACAAATCTCAAGCATGTTATCATATAATCTATGCCAATAACACACTTAATTCACAAAGACACAATATAAACACATATCATGCCCACATAACACCATTTTCCAAGAAATTATAAGCTAGTAATTTCTAAATACCAATTCATGCTAGAATTTATTTTACCCATTTTTAATACCCATTTCATCAAAATAATCACAATAGGCAATTGTTATACATCTCTAACAACCTACCCATTCCATATCACAACCCTAGATTGAAAATAAACCTAATTAGGGAGAAAATCCTATCTCTTGAAGTGTAAAACAATGGTAGAAAAACCTTCAAAAACTCAACCCAAGCTCAAACCTTGATTTTCCCAAAATCCCATTTTTGAATCTTCGATAAAATCCATCCTTTTTGGTATGGTTGCATAGCCCTCATCGAGTAGAACAATTTTGATACTTGGCCCGTAGGATTCCGACCAACGGAACTCCGTAAATCGTAGAGAGAAGTCTTGAACTCTTTCTTTTCCCTCTCTTCCTCTCTCCAACGTAACCCAACAAAAAGAAGGGGGAGAAAATCAGATTTTCTCCCCTATTTATACCCCTTGGAATGCTTGGCCCACATTGCGCCATACGTTCCCCATTCCCAGGTCCGATTTCGTCCCGAAATGATTAAATTTCATCCCGGTTCAAATTCAAAATATTTTTATATGAAATTCCTTTAAATTATTTTCCCAATTTCGAAATTTTGTTCTATATCTCGTTTTTAGGTCACACGACACCCGATCACCTCGTAAAACGTGAAAAATCAGACTGCTTCAGAATTCAACTAAATTTGACTGAGTAACTAGATTTCGCGAGACAAATCCAATGGTGAGGTCCATTTCGTTAGCCGAGTTCTAGAAAAATTTGAGTTTTCAACCCATACCGTAGTGACAAATTACCGTTTTACCATTTTGCATAAAAATTCAAATTTATCCAGGTTTTACAGTGGTGGTAGGTGTAGTGGGAGTGGGTGACAATGGGTGGCGGTGGTGGTGGTGGGGCAACGACGGTGGTGGTGGCAGTAGTAGGTTGTGGTGGTGGGCGGTGACGATGGTGGCAGTGGGCAATGGCGGGTGATTGTGGGCGACGGTGGTAGTGGGTGGTGGCCAATGATGGTGGTGGTGGTAGGTGTGGTGTGGGTGGGCGACAGTGGGAGTCGGCGGTGGTGGGCGATGACGAGTGGTGGTGGTAAGTGTAGTGGGGGTGGGTGACAGTGGGTGACGGTAGTGGTGGGCAACGACGGTTGGTGGTGGGTGGTGGGAGTGGGCGACGATGATGGTGGGATGATGGTGGTAATAGTAATAAATATAAGAATGAGATGATGAATGTGGTGGATGGTGGCGGTAGTAACAATCGGTAGTAGGTGACGACAATGGTGGTGGTGATGGTAATGGTGAGGTGGTGGCGCGATGGGGGCGGTGGGGCGGTGGCGGCAATGGTGGAGATGGTGGCGGTGGTGGGGCGGTGGTGGCGGTGCTGCAATGGTGGCGGTGGTGGTGACAATGAAGTGTTTTGTAGAGAAATGATTTTAAAGAAATAGATTTTTTTTTTAATTTTACTTGCTTACTCATTTAAGTGGTAAAACTACTTTTGACTTATTTTGAAATAATTAAAATAAGTTATTTAAAACAATACTTTTTTTTTTATAAGTTCTAGAAGCACTTTTGAAAAGTCACATCAAATACACTTTTATGGGGCCTATTTTCCCTAATAAATTTGGGAAGTTAATATTAATCGGCAGATTAACTTTAAAGTAAAATTTAAAACGTTCTCAATTGCGAAAAATAAAAGTATTTTTTTATATTGTACTTTATTATGTAGATTTCTCATATACAAAGCTGTATATAACTCATTTATGAAGTTGAAGTTTTGCATTTTTATTAGATATTTTAGGTACGAGTCCAAGTTCATTCAGAAAATCGTCAAAGAGGTTGAAGGCAAGCTAAGTTGCAAGGTGTTAAACATTGGCCGCCACATAATTGTCGTTTGCAAAGACAATTGCTTTCAAATATTTTACATGATGAAGCCCAAGAAATTTATAGATTTGATAAGGGAATTGCGAAGATCCAACGGGCCCTGCACAATAAAAGAGTTCTTCTTATTCTTGATGATGTGTGATGAGCCCAAATCTAATCGGGCCATGTTCAATAAATCAAGTAAGCCCAAATCAGCTAAAGGGCAGGTAAAACACAGTTCGTGAATTCGACCCAGCCCAAGGTCCAAGGAGTCCAAGAAGAATTAGAGCACGTGGGGAGCAATTATAGGGATACTCACTCTCGAAGATCAAGACAACCTTTTATGGCACTTACCTTTTGTAGCGACCCGGAGAATTAGTATCTTTGCCTTTACGTTACCGTCTTAACCAAGGCTCCGTGCCTATAAATTGTAAGCTCTCTCTACATGAGAGGGCACAACCTTACACCTCTAGAGACACCTCTCTACACCTGTTGATCTATCTCCACACCTCTCTACACACCCCACATATAGATTTTCTCTCTCCTAGATATTGTATCCCTCCCGGGGCTAACCATTGCTCTCTCTTTCTCTCTTTCTTTCTTTCTCTCTCTCTCTCTCTCTCTCTCTCTCTCTCGTTCACCTTACTTAATCAATAAAAAGTCCCCTAGCCACCGCTGCAGTTTTTCGGAGTGAAGTAGGTCACCCGGACCGAACCACTATATATCTGCGTGTTGACCTGATATTTACATTATTGTCATTGATTGCTCTATTAATTGTCCATTAATTACACTTTATCACACACTCGACTGCTGATTTTGCATAAGACTATTTTGTGCATAATCAGTTTGGCGTTGTCTGTGGGAAACGACTAAGTTTTCTACTACCTTGTTACTCCATGGCAATCACGACCAGGTCGATGAGTCAACAATCGGGAGGAGGCTCCGTCTTTGCCCGCACCCTCGGAACCATCCACTACGGCGACTCCCGTGGTCGGGCAACAACTTTTACAGACCATGCAGCGCCAGGGCGCCCCTCGCCCGGGAGTCCCTCGCCCGGGAGTCCCTCCTCAGCGTGCAGGAAACTCACGTGTTCCCCCTCCTAATGTACTTGCGCAAGAGGATGAGGGAGAAAGCCAGTATGCCGATCATGAAAGCCATTACAATGACTTGACGGAAGAGGTCCCCAACAGATGGAACGAGAAGATCAAGGAGGTGTAAAATCAACTCGGAGATGCCCTCAACGCCATCAAGGCACAGGCACCCGAGACGAGACAGTGGATTACTTGGTAACATGCACTAATACCCTATTCGTTACAAATGTGGTTAATTACCCCCTACCCTCGAAGTTCAAGATGCCTACCATTGAGATATTCGACGGTACCAAAGACCCTTTAGATCATCTCGACACCTATAAATCTCTCATGCAACTCCACAACGTGCCTGATGAGATAATGTGTAGAGCCTTCCCCACCACCTTGAAGGGGTCTGCTCGGCAATGGTTCACGAAGATCAATCCCTCTTCAATCCACTCCTTCACGAAGCTGAGCAAATCCTTCGTCTCCCACTTCATTGGGGGACGTCGACATCAGAAGCCTGTTACCCACCTGCTCATCATCAAGCAAGACAAGGATGAAATTCTTAGGAGTTATCTTAATCGTTTCAACGAGGAGGCTCTCCAGATCAAGGAGCCAGACGATAAGGTAACCATGGTCGCCTTTATTGCTGGCCTGCGCTCCTCCACCTTTATGTTCTTCATCCTCAAGAAGCCGCCCTCTAGCGTGCCCGAGCTGCTGTCAAGGGCACAAAAGTACATAAATGCCGAGGATGTCACCAAAGCCCATCGAGGTGAGTCCTCCCGAGGAGGAGAGAAAAGGAAGGACACTCACGAAGACAAGAGGGAGACGGAGAGCAAGAGAAAGAGAACATAGAGAGTCTCTGTCAAAGACCGTCTAGGTCCAGTACCCCCGAGAGAATGACAACCCTTCACGCCACTCAACGCCTCGGTGGAGAACATCCTGTTCCAGATACAGGATGACCCCATGCTCCGCTGGCCCAGAAAAATGAAGTTCGCCCCGAATCGTAGAAACCCGAGCAAGTACTGCCATTTCGACCACGACCATGGCCACGACACTGATGAATGTTATGAGCTCAAGAGAAAGATTGAGGAGCTTATACAGCATGGCTAGCTAAGGCAGTGCGTTACTAGAAGAGGACAAGCCCCGCCACCTAGTCGGGACCAGGATGATAGAGAATGTCAGCAACCCCTCAAAAAAATCTAGACAATCTCCGGAGGGCTAGGAGAAGGAGGTGACTCCAACTCCGCCAGGAAAGCCCACACTAGGAAAGCTAGATAGGCAGAGTCGCATGACTGTCGCCCGACAAAGACACCCCGACATGGGGAAGAAGAGATCATCACCTTCTCGGATAGGGATCTCGAGGGAATCTAGCTCCCTCACGATGATCCCCTCGTCTTAACCATGATGGTAGCCAACTACCAGGTTAAGAGAATTTTGGTCGACAGTGACAATTCAGCCGATATCCTGTTTGCAACAGCCTATGATAGCCTCCACCTCGACAGGGAGAGATTGTAACCCATCAGGACACCCCTTGTTGGATTCTTTGGGTAGAAGGTTTATCCCTTGGGTTCCATCACCCTGTCAGTCACCGCACGGACAACACCAAGTAGCTCCACCATCATGGTGAACTTCATTATACTGGATTGTCCCTCTGCCTACAACATCATACTTGGACGCCTAGCACTCAACACCTTAAGGGCAGTGCCATCCACCTATCACCTCGTTCTTCGTTTTCCAACCCTCTGTGGGATCGAAGAAGTCAGAGGAAACCAAGTCGCCGCCAGAGAATGCTACATGGCCTCTATGAGGACCAAGAAACCCCAAGAGGCCCTCTGAGTGGAAGTGCTCGACCCTAAGGATGACAGCACGCTAAAAGAAGGAAAGCCTTGACCCACCTATGGGACGCCGAACACCTGAAGAGGCATTATCAATGGTGGGTACAAGCTAATGGATCTTATTTTATTCGTCGTTTATTGTTTTAGTTGATTTACTTTGTTATCTATTATTTTACGAAATAAAACTCTGCGAAGATTATTGTGTCCATAACTGTCTTACTTTCATTTCATAAAGATTGTAAACAACTTACAACAGTCAGAACATGATCTATCAACAAGATAGACAAAAAGATAAAAGTCGTCATACTCCCGATGATCACCCACTACTCCCGAGCCACTATCGTCAAGGCTCTCCCCGTCACCATCTACCCCTGGCGCCTCATATGGGACAAAGTCAGAGAAATCAATAGCAGAGAAAGCTGTCAAGCTCTTCATAACCATTAATAAAGGCGCCTGTAATAGCCCTCTCAGTAGCCTCCCTCCTCATCTTCATCTCAATGGAATGAGCCTCTACTACGGTAGTCTCATCCCGAGCTATACGTAGCTCGGCCTCAGCTCCTGCGGCCCTCTCGCGGGAGGCTCACAGCTCTGACTCTGCTCTCGTGATGACAGTCACCTTATCAGTCTCCAACTTTGCACTCTTTCGTGAGTTGCCAAAAAGCTCGGCCTAATCCTACCTCTGCTCTCAAGTAGCCTCAATCTCTAGCTTCGCACTCTCTTGCGAGTCGCCAAAAAGCTCAGCTTTCAAGCAGCCTTAGTCTCTAGCTTAGCGCCTCTCTCACGAGCCACTACTAGAAATATGGCAGCTATGTGGAGCTACAACCCCCATAGAAGACTACACTGGACTCTCAACTCCTAAAGCAGTACAATGGCTAGCTCTGGTACACACAGGAGTCCCGGGAGTCTACACCCCCACGGAGTCCTGGGAGGAAGTATCACGCGCCCTTGCGCTCACCTGCTCAATGCATAATGCCTCCTCCCACCATGGGGCAAGCCCAGACATTATCCCGAGAGGGCCCAACCTCTTGGAGACAGCTCCATAGGCCCAGGGAGACCACACTCCGAGATTAGAGGTGCCCGAATCCCTTATGCCTACTCCACTAGAGCCCTCTGCGCCCTCGCTACCGTCTATTATACCATGTTGGAGACTATACGTGGATGGGTCCTCCACCAGCAAGGGCGGCGGCGCGGGACTAGTGTTGTGGGCTTACCGAACGACACACTAAGAAGCCCCACGGGCGAGGCTCCTTTTTCCCTAGCCTACTGGACAAAGGCGGTCTTACTCGTCTAGATTGGGGTACACTCCCTTAGGGTCCAGCACTATGACCCTACCAGTAATGAAGAAGGCCTCCGCATCAATCTCGACTTGGTAGAGGAGGAGAGGGAGATAGCCATGCTCAGGAATGCAAAGTACAAGCGTCACATAACCAAGTACTACAACTCGAGGGTGAAGCCTCGCTCCTTCTTGTCTGGGGACCTAGTCCTAAAAAAGGTCATCCTGTCTACCAAAGACTCTTGGAAAGGGAAGTTAGGACCTAACTGAGAAGGACCCTACACGGTCACGGAAGTTGTAAGACCAGGCGCCTACAGAATCCAGAATCCTGAGGGGAAAATTCTAGCCTATCCATGGAATGAAGATCACTTAAAGAAATATTACCAGTAGCTGGGGGTAAAGCAGTGAGTGTATAAGTCAGTAGTCACCATTTAGATTATATATTGTTGTTTTGGTCAATTTCCCTTGATATTTACTTTGGATTATGAAACAAAATTTCACAATACTTTTCAAAAAAGTCGTATCTCATAGAAGTTCATAAAACATTTACAAAAGATAGAACATGGCTTAGCAACAAAAACACAAATACAAAGATACCATGCTCTTGACGTCACTCACTGCCCCCCGATCCGCTCCCAACATCGCTCGCCTCCTCGTCATCAGTCCCTGGAGCCTAATAGGGAACAAAGCCAGAAAAATCATAAGCGGGAAAAGCTGCTGAGACCTTCCCCTTGAGCTCCTCATAGCCATCAATAAAGGTGCTTGCCACGGCCCTCTTAGCAGCATCTCTCTTCTTCTCCATCTCCATGGAGTAAGCCTCTGCCCTAGTAGCTCTCTTAAAAGCTGCTCGAAGGTCAGCCTATGCTCTAGCGGCCCTCTCATGGGACGCTCGTAGCTCTGTCTCTGCTCTCGGGCAGGCATCCTCTCTGTCAGCCTCCATATTGGTGGCCCTCTCACGCGACACCATAAGCTCGATCTCAAGTGTGGCAGCTCTCTCATGTGCTAGCCTCGAATGCTCCTCAACAGCCTCTTGCGCCTGCTTCTCGAGCCCTAGCTGCTCCTCTGCAGCCCTCCGTGGCTGTCTGACCATTAAATGCCTCTTTAAACTTCATCGTACTTGAAAATAAGCAGGGAAAAACAGCAGCCACCTACAGAAATTCAAAAGGCAGAACATGAAAAGAAGGAAGCCAGGTACAAGATCAAAGATGAGTAAAGGGCATACCAAAGCAAAGCCCTCCATCGTTGTGTCGGTGACGCCCTCTAGACCTCGAGAACCAACCTCCTGGATCTCCGAGGCAGCCACAAACCCCCATAGTCACTCCTTGGCTAGATTCATGTCCTGCAGCATGGACACTGAACCACTGCTAGAAGCAAGAAAACTAGGCAGAGCCCCGGTCCGCGCAAGAGACTGCACTGAAGCCTCAATCCCAACGGCCATACTGGGATGAAATCTGCAAGGCGATGGTTCCACAACAGGGGAAGGAGTGGGGGCATCACTAAGTCCCGCCTCTTGGGGATTATCCTGGTCGGCAGAGCTCAGCGTAGAAATACCGGGGGCATCAGACCTCGCCCTCTTAGAAGAAGGAGGGGAAAATGCTACCCTTGAAGCGTAGACAGCCTCCACCATCACTCTATCAATAGAAGTACCAGCAAACTTAGTGTGAGACAAAAAACTTACAATGTTGTGACCATCAAGAGTTTACTGGAAGGATTAGGTACATTTCCTCTTCGGCCTATGAGAAACCTTGGGACGACCTGATGCGGACATAATCTCCGAGAATTCCTTGAAAGGATGGTCACGAACTATTTGGAGCCTACTCTCTTGCTCCGCAGATAATGTGGGTGAAACTACATAGAAGCCAATCATATAGTGAGAACATATGTATGACAACTAGAAGTGTAAAAACGAAAGTGGAAATCTTACCTAACTTGGTCCTCGGGACGGTGTTCCACCTCGAAGGCACCAGGTCACGATCTCCCTCGGTGGTCCATTCGCCTCCAACAAAGAAGAACTTAGACTTCCAGCTATGACAGTTCGAAGGAAGCCCAATGATGAACTTGTTCGAGGGCGAAACGACACCACCCTTGATGAAGAAATGGGTTATCCAGAAACACATGCGTGGCCAAAAACTCCTCGAATGGGGGAGGGACGTTAGCACTGTGAACCAGCCGCCATAGTGAGAAGAATGCCAGTATCACCCTCCACCCATTGGGAGCCAACCTCCTGGGAGCCAGTGACAGATGTCCCAGGACCTGACATATGGGCCCAGGTATCGGGAACCTCAAACCCGCCTCTAAGGTATCCTCATAAAGAACAATCTCACATGAGGAGTCACTACACACTGGCTTATCCTCCTCTGCCCGACGACATATGACAGCAGGAGGGATACAGTACGAAGATATGATACGAGCGATATAATCATCGTAGTCAATGGAGCTGAATATGGAAGTCACCTTTGAACCATTATCTCCAATAGTCCCCTTGCTCCGGTCGATGTCTCGAGAAGCCTGCCCCACGATGACCTTGTGAGAGTGGGTGCCTGCCAACAAACAAAACCAAAACAGAATCAAGATCAATGTCAAGGGAATACCAGTATCTATTGGATCTGGATGATGACCCAACCCGAAATAATATTGCGTGACTTTGAAGAACAAGCACGCCCAAGCCTCCACTTGTGTCGCCATCTCCCTCGCCGACGTCGTCCTCAGTGCCTGTGACCACCCTAGATCTCGCCCTGGCATGGCCTTCGCCAGACCCACCTAGCCTGCAACCACCTGCCTCGCTACGCACTAGATTGGCGTTGCCCAGTCCTCTAAGAACAACGTCACTCGAGCTCCTGTGCTCCTCAACATAGCCTAGTCCCCTCTTCTCGCAGGCGCCCATCGTGATCTCCACATCGCCCAGAGTGCTGGCGCAGCCCAGCGACTCACTGGCGTCGCCCAACGTCTAGAGGGAATCACTGGCGTTGCCTAAGTGCCCAAAGAAGCCTCTTGAACCGAAGACATGGGTTCCGCCTCCACCACTGGCGTCGCCTCAGCCTCCGCTTCCAGCGCCGCCCAGGTTTTTGCTGGCCACCTCTCCTGGAACAGGCGTCACCTCTCGTCGTCCAAGGCTTTGCCAAGGCGTCGCCTACGGCTTTGCTTGGTGTTGCCAAGGGCTTCGCTAAGGCATTGCCAAGGGCTTCGCTAAGGCATTGCCAAGGCCTCACCCGTGGCTTCTCCTGGCATTGCCTAAGTGCCCTGAGCTTCTTGATCCAGTTTCACTCTTTTTTCGTGGGATCGCCATTGGGGTCCTCCTTCAGGCTCCTGGTTTCCATTTTCTCTAACTCTTTTGGGGAAAAAAAAGCTTTAAACCCTAGTTTCAAGGAGAAGCTTCCAAAGAGAAAAGAGAGGAAGGAATGGAGTGGAGAAGTTCAAAGGTTTTCTATATATAAACTCTATTAACGGGATTCTTTCGAGACTGATGAAAGACCCAGTTCAACTAAAAGGGAGATTTCGCAGTCTATGAAGATGGAAGAGCCTCCGTGGGGAACAAGAAAACTTATGCTCATCCAGGTGAAGAAGAAAATCATGCCCTCAACCCCCTTCTCTCGCAAGCAATCGGAGGCTTGAGGTATGAGGGGCAAATGATGAGCCCAAATCTAACTGGGTCAGACCCAATAAATCAAGTAAGCCCAAATCAGCTAAAGGGAAGGTCAAACCCAGTTTGTGAATTCGACCTAGCCCAGGGAGTCCAAGGAGTCCAAGAAGAATTATAGCACATGAGGAGCAATTATCGGGATACTCACTCTCGAAGATCAAGACAACCTTTTATGGCACTTACCTTTTGTCGCGACCCAGAGAATTAGTATCTTTGCCCTCATGTCACTGCCTTAACCAAGGCTTCGTTCCTATAACTTGTAAGCTCTCTCTACATGAGATGGCACAACCTTACACCTCTGGAGACACCTCTCTACACCTCTCTACACACCCCACACACAGATTTTATGTCTCCTAGCTATTGTATCCCTCCTGGGGCTAACCATTGCTCTCTCTCTCGTTCACCTTACTTAATCAATAAAAGGTTCCCCGGCCACCGTTGTCGTTTTCCAAAGTGGAGTAGGTCACCCAGACCAAACCACTATATGTCTACGTGTTGAACCGATATTTACATTATTGCCATTGATTGCTCTATTAATTGTCCATTAATTACACTTTATCACACACTCAACTATTGATCTTGCATAAGACTGTTTTGTGCATCATCAATGTGGATGAAGAGGACTTATTAGATAGAGTATTTGGTATACGAAATTGGCATGCTAAAAGAAATAATATTATCATAACAAGGCGAGAGAACTTGCTTAAGGATCATGGAATTCATGAAGTTCATAGAGTTGAAAGATGGAGCTATAATGAATCATGTGAGCTTTTCAATTTGCATGCTATTGGACAAAAAAAACCCCGAGGAAAGCTATGTGGAGCACTCAAAAAGGTTTGTACACCACTGCGAAGGGCTTTCTTTAGCTCTGAAAGTCTTGGGTAGCTCTCTATCTCGGCAAAGTTTAGAGATATGGGAAAGTACATTAAAGAAATTGAAACCAAATTCTCATTGGAAAATTCTAGATAAGCTTAGAATAAGCTATGACTCTTTACTAGATGACCATGATAGAAATTTATTTCTCGATATAGCTTGCTTCTTTGTTGGCAGGAGTGAAAGTTACACCATTACAATCCTAGATGGATGTGATTATTGTACAACAATTGGGATTCACAATCTCATTGAGAGATATCTCTTAGAAACTGAAAATGGTAAGCTGAGAATGCATCAGTTGCTTCAAGACATGGGGAGACAAATTCTATACCAAGAATCTACAAGACCTGAAAAAGCATATCAGACTATGGCGTCATAAGGAATCCTTCAACATTATGAATGAAAAAATTGTAAGGAACATGTTGCTCATGTGCATGTATATGTTTTGTCCATGCTTTCTAGTTGATTATCTAATTTTCTCTTCTTTTATTTGCTTTCACAAGGGCACAAACAAAATTGAAGGCATTATCCTTGACATGAATATGTTAGGAAATTCAAAAGAGGTAGTCTTAGAAACCGATGCATTTGCAAAGGTGCATGACGTTAGATTACTTAAGCTTGGCTTCACACCACATTTTGGAAATTTCGAGTAAAATTTCCTAAAAGATTGTGATGGTTGTATTGGCGTGGTTTTCATTTGAAACGTATACCTGATGGCTTTCCTATGGATAACTTGGTTGCTCTTGACATGCCCAATAACAAGTTGAAACAAGTATGGAACGGATTCTAGTGCTTATTTACTTGCATGAAAGAAGAAACCTTTACACTTTTCTCGCTGTTTTTCAATAGGTTCTCTGATCACTGAAAATCCTCAATGTGAGTCATTCTACTCACCTCACCAAAATTTTAGACTTCTCGAAAATCCCTAGTTTGGAGAAACTGATTCTCAAAAATTGTTCAAGTTTGGTCGATGTTGATTAATCCATTGTAAACCTTGAGAGACTTTTTTTGTTGAATCTAAAAGAATGCAAAAAGTTGAGAAAGCTTCCAAAAAACATACGTATGGTCAAGTCTCTCAACGAATTAATTATTTCTAGTTGTTCAAATCTTGTCCAGGTGGTAGAAGAGCTTGAGAAGATGGAATCATTGAGAGTACTTTGTGCGGATGGAATTGAAATAGATAAATTACTCTCTACCAATAGTGAGTTCACACCATGGTATGCATTCATGTTGCCTTGGGGACCAAAACCAAGGAGAAGTCTAGAAATATCATGGACTTCTTTACCAAGCTCTTTAGTAACCTTAAGTCTTGTGAATTGCAATCTCTATGATTATGCTTTTCCAATGGATTTTGGTAACCTCTCCTTGTTGCAAGACTTGTATCTAGGAGGAAACTCAATACATGAGGTTTTACCCTAACCCATGGGTTTTCAAAACTTTATACCCAAAAGAGGGGAGTTTTCAAACTATTTCCCAAATTCATACCTTTTTAAAAACCTCAGTTGGAATGACGTTTTCAGAGTTGAAAACGTCAGTTAGAATAATGTTTCTAGGGTAAAAACGTCAGACGAACTTACGTTTTCTCTTGTTATACAGAATCCATGTAAAATGCCTAAAAACGTTGTCCCAAGTAACGTTTTCATTGAAAACGTTAGTCCAACTGACGTTTTTAATGTTTTTCTCCCTCAAAATTTTTATCAGTGTTTGTTACTGAAAACGTCAGTTAGACTGACGTTTTTAGAGTTTTTCTCCCTCTCTTTTTTATAAGTAAATGTTTAATTTTATTTATTGAAAAATTAATGATATTGAAAATAAATAAATTTTGTTGATCATTTAAAAATACATAAATTTTGATCATATCAAAATTAAAAAATTCAAAACGTATACATATAATTTATTTTAATTTTATCATATAATTTTAAACGTATACATATAATAAAAATAAAGTTTCATTTTTAATTTTGATCATATCGACAATAATGTTATTAAGCGATGTAAAAATAGAAATTATTCATAACCAAAAAACTTAGCATTTATTTCATAACACGTTGTAGTGAATCTGGTGGGGGTAAAAAAGGTTGTCAATAACGTACTTGATGTTCAAAACAACATAAAGGATTATCGAGTACACATAAACATGATGGGATAAAAGTGTCAGTCGCATAATCGTCCAGATCAGAGAAATCAGAAAGTTCAGGATCAGAAACAAGTAACGGATTCTCTAAAATTTCTATTTCGGCATATTCAGGATCAAAATGCTATGTTTTGACATAATCAATTGCATGGAACCGATCAAGACGGCACAACATTTGATCATTTTCAAGTTCAAGTCTTGATATGATCTCGTCATGATTGTTTGAATTCTGTGGATCGTAAATATCAGCCGAACATGCCTTTGGTACCGCAAGTTCATGCCAATGACAAAATACTTCAAGGTCACAACGTTTGTCATATAACTGGCGCCATCTTAGTGTGGGTTAGATATGAGCACCTGTAGGCAGATAGTTAGTTGCAGGCCCAACAATTACATGTCCAAGTTTACCGAATGGGTAATAAGGGTCGTTGGGCTCATTGCGGAATGCACGCTTTCATCCATACCACATTACACCACTGGAATTAGTATATGAGCCAATAGAAGGAACTTTCTTCATCGATGTTGATCTTTCAGTTGAGCGTTCACGTTTGTTAGCCGAAGATGAACTATTTTGGTCATTGCGTGAAGAAGAACCTTCATTGGTTTGTCTGTAGTGTGTATGTGATATGCAGCTATGCATTTTGTTTGGTGGTGGTGCATTTACACAATTGTGAATGCTAGTATTTATATGCTCGGTTTAACAATTTAAAATAACAGTGAAATGACATCACACTGCAAAGTTCGGAACTGATTTGACAATGACAAGATATGACAATGAAAAAGTTGTGATATGACAAAACACTAAAGAGACTGATAAAGCCATGATATTGATTAACACTAAATAGGATGTAGACATAAACGTTATATGCTTAATAAGTTGGACACTGATTACATTTGTTAATTTTCATCAGACATATACTCATATGATATGTATTGCTCATTAGACAATACAGTAGATCGCTCAGTATCTGTCAAATCGCTGCCAAATGCAGATGCCACCATGTCAATTGCTATTTGGAGCATATAATATCGACACTTACGCAACATCATCCTATTATTCTCCTTTTCGTACACGTTTAACCGCTGCTTCATAGTTCACTATATTCTCCGCGGCATGGTAAGTGAAAGTCTATGTGGCACCGGTATACCAAGTTATCTTAGATCTGTACATAATGAGTGTGATTCATTAGCACAAAAAGTCCACTCTTGTCGGAGTTCGACATAATACTTTTGGATCAGAAAATCTCTCACTCTTGTAATCATCAGCTCGTTCTTGTAATAACCAAACTGGTTGATGGCTACGGCTGTTATCACCGGCTCGTGGTCTTGATGTAGACATAATGTAAAATACATGTGATATGAACCACCCCGTATTGTGTTTTTATAGTGGTTTCATTGTTTTAAGAAGTGTGCAATCATTTATTTTTTCGTATAAGCACATTTGTCAGCATTGTAGTAGTGTGTAGTCACCTTTATATTTTAGTTGATCGTCAAACATTGACAAAAGTGTGCAGTAAGTGTGACTACACACTGTTATCTGTCAGCGTAACCACGCATTGGTACATGTTAATGTGACTACACACTAAGACGAGTAATACATTAAAGTTACAAGACCCTGATTCACACTGACTCATGTCAATGATACATTCAACGGTATCAGGATTTTTTGGCATTGAACTAGTGTGTAGTCACAGGATTTTGATTATGACTACACACCAGTGCATTGAAGTGCAATGCAGGGTCTTCATTAATGTGGTACAACATGACACTGTTGAATTATCATTCATTGTGACAGCACACTGCTTGAATGTCAGTCAGTGTGACTACACATTGAAAAAATGACAGTCAGTGTGAATACACACTGTTATCAGTCAGTGTAACCACACACTGGTACATGTCAATGTGACTACACACTGAGACGACTAATACATTAAAGTTACTAGACCCTGATTCACCTTGATTCACAATGATTCATGTCGATAATTCATTCAACAGTATCAGGATTGTGAATACACATTGTAAAAATGTCAGTCAGTGTGACTACACAATGCTTTAATATCATTCATTGAGGTATGCAGACTGGCATACTCACATACGTCATTTGCCTATAAGTTTGAACTCATGTGCAATGTTCAATGTACATAATTCATCTCTAACCATAAATTATAGTCCGAGAACAGTGTTTGAAACTCTGGGTTATCATTGGTCTTTAGAGGATGAGTTATTTTACTCAATTAATCCTCGCTTACGCTATTCACTAACAGCTACAAATACAATGATGACGGAATGACAATATCGTTTGACGGAATGAGAAAATCTAAGCTTAGATTTATGTTCCGACAACATAAGAAGCCTCGACCCAATGCCTATTACCATTCCTCAAGAATTAGAGCGAGTATTGTTTCACATTCGAGTTGAGAACAATTGAATGACAATCCGTTGTAATCGATACAATCTGCACCGTATTGCAAGAGACCGTGCGACAGAAGGGAAGAGAAGCAATTTGAAGCTTCCAATTAAGTGGGAAAGCTGAATGTATTTCTGATGTGGAGATGTTTGACGAAGATGAAGACCCATGAAGAAATGTTATGCAACTCTTATGTTGTAACATTTACACTTCGGTCATCGTACTTGTGTTTGTAGTATATTTCTTTATTATGTTTTTATGAAATATGGTGTGTTACTCCAGTTAGTATTGTCCATCTGGATTTCAATAAATTGTGTTATATTCTTCAAAAAACGTTGTTTATAGTATTTGATAACTAATCTGAAATGCAGTAATGAAATTTCACTTTATCAAAACACGAACCAAAAAGTGTTTTTATATACAACACTAATCAACACAATTTATACACAACATAGACGAAAAAAATGGACTATGTCCCACAAGGTGATTGTCTCATCTGTTGCTTGGGCCGCTGTCCATCAGGAGGAGCCGATATATCTTGAGTCACTCCACCATCTACAGGATCATGTGCATGGTGGCAAGGATGACTGCACATCATCCAACAACAAGCAGGAGATCTGAACTTATTGACGAGTCCTTGGCCATTCTCTCAGTGGGGCATCGATATTGTGGGACCTCTCCCAATGGCCCCTCTAAACAAAAAGTTCCTCCTGGTTGCTACCGGTTATTTTACAAAGTGGATCGGGGCTTAGCCCCTTAGTCGCATTTGGGACGTTGAAATAGAGAAATTTGTATGGCATAACATCATCACTCGGTTCGGAATCCCTCGGGCCATCATCTCGGACAACAACACTCAATTCAATAGTGGTCCTTTCAGAGAATTCTGTTTAGAATTTGGAATACGCAATTATTATTCCACGTCAGCCTACCTCCAAAGTAACGGGCAAGTAGAGGTCTCAAACAAGACAATGTTAGCTGGAATAAAAAAGAGACTGGAAAAGGCAAAGGGAAAGTGGACCGATGAGTTACTCAACGTGCTATGGGCTTATCGGACCACGCCGAGGACGTCAACAAGAGAAACGCCGTACGCCATGACATACGGGGTCGAGGCTGTCATCCCGTTGGAAGTAGGGCTCCTAACGATATGAAGCCAAGCCTTTGAGTTAGGGAACAATGATCAGACGCCTGCCAAAGACCTTGATTTGGCTGAAGAAAGAAGGGAACTGACATCCATCAAGCTGGCGAAATACCAGGGAGAGTTATCAACACAACACCAGAAGAAGGTCCAGACGATAAATTTTCAAGTAGGAGACTTGGTGTTGCGCAAAGTAGTGGGCACTACCCGGGAACCCACTGATGGGAAACTCGGGCCCAATTGGGAAGACCCTTACAAAGTAATTGCTGTGCGGGGCACTGGGGCATATAGACTACGGGATATGGATGACAATGATGTAATCCGACCTTGGAATGTATCGAATCTAAAGAGATATTTCTACTAAAGCTGGATCCCAAGCTCTGCTTCTTGATGAATGCTTAACACGAGCCTTGCGCTCGGTCGTTAGGGGCACGACCCTGAGGGGTATTAGACTCCACCCTTGGAGCAACGCCCTCAAAAGCTTAACACGTGCTTTGCGCTCGGTCGTTAGGGGCACGACCTCGAGGGGTATCAGACTCCACCCTTGGAGCAACGCTCTCAAAAGCTTAACACGAGCCTTGCGCTCGGTCGTTAGGGGCATGGCCCCGAGGGGTATCAAACTCCACCCTTGGAGCAACACCCTCAAAAGCTAAACATGAGTTTTGCGCTCGGTCGTTAGGGGCACGGCCCCGAGGGGTATCAGACTCCACGCTTGGAGCAACGCCCTCAAAAGCTTAACATGAGCCTTGTGCTCAGTCGTTAGGGGCATGGCCTCGAGGGGTTTCAGACTCCACCCTTAAAGCAACACCCTTGAAGGCTTAACACGAGCCTTGTGCTCGGTCGTTAGGGGCACGACCCCGAGAGGTATCAGATTCCACCCTTGGAGCAACGCCCTCAAAAGCTTAACACGAGTCTTGCGCTCGGTCGTTAGGGGCGCGACCCCAAGGGGTATCCAACTCCACCCTTAGAGCAACGCCCTCAAAAGCTTAACACGAGCCTTGTGCTCGGTCGTTAGGGGCACGACCCTGAGGGGTTTCAGACTTCACCCTTGGAGCAACGCCCTCGAAGGCTTAATACGAGCCTTGCACTCGGTCGTTAGGGGTACGGCCCTGAGGGGTATCAGACTCCACTCTTGGAGCAACGCCCTCGAAAGCTTAACTCGAGCCTTGCACTCAGTTGTTAGGGGCACGACCCCGAGGGGTATTAGACTCCACCCCTTGGAGCAACACCCTCAAAAGTTTAACGAGCCTTGCGCTCGGATCTTTAGGGGCATCGCTCCGAGGGGTGTAAGACCCAAACACTTGTGCATTTTCATGATTTTATGAGCTTGGAAATCAAGGAGCAATTCGGCAGGATGAAGTACAGTCGACAAAAAAAGAAAAGAAAAGAGAGAAATCATAATGAAAAAGGAAATTTCATTAACGAAAAGATAGGGGATTTGGTTCCCCTAAGCATAAAAACAAAAGGCAAAAGGAAGAGTAAAAAAGAGAAACTCTAATCCCCTGCTCCACCTTCGGGGTCGGCCTGTTCATCACTGTCGACCTCATCACCGCCGAGCACACCACGCCACCTCAGAGGTTCTTCCCCAACAAGAATTTCGTCAAGTTTGGTATCCAGCTCTCTAGGAAGAATGACGGTGGAGCCGAGAAGAGGAACATCGAAGCCCTCAGCCGGGGGGGGGGGCAAGGGAGGAAAGCTGAGGAAGATCGCCGCTATCACCGTCACTAAGTGTGATCGGCTCATTCTAACATTCGGTTCCCCCCGCCCCTTCAGCTGATCCCTCAAGGCCTGGCTCGGATGGTGGCTGCTACTCAGGATCAATCCTTGCTTTGGGTTCTACAAGGTAGATGTGCATTGTGAACAGATCCTTGCTTGAAAGCCTTCTTTTTGGATTTTTCGAAGGCCGGGACCATTTTATCTTGGCAATTGATCCACACCTTCTTGCACTCCCGCCGGGTCCTCTCCTGCTCCTCGACCTTCTCTGCCTCCAATGCGTCAACTTTGGTCGTCAGGTCGTTGATGATGGACTGGACTTCCAGCAGCTTGACGTCGACGGCAAAAACCCGGAGCTCGAACTCCTCCATCCTTTTAGTGGCCTCGGCCTCGGCTGCCTTCGTCTTCTCTAGTTCGGCAGCAAAGGCGTCGGCCTTGCGGATCAGGTTGGTGATATGCCGGGTTTGGTCAGCGACCGTCCTCTCCACCCCTCAGATGTGCTCGTCTTTGCGAGCCAGGGCATTCTCGGCATTCCTTGTCGCTTGCTTATGCTCCCAAAAGCGGTCAACGATGACCCCCATCTATTGGCAGGCCTGAAAGTAGAAAACCGTAGTAAAAAATGGCCAAATGAGCAAACCAAGATGAAGATTAGAGCAATTGGCGCACTTACCATCATATTGTTATGGACAACACTTTGCAGAAGTCTGTTGTCCCCATAGCCTCGGTAAACGGCCATGTCGGTGATTAGTACTTAAAATTAACATTTTACTATGCCTTTTTTGAGATAAATTGTACTTTGATGGAGTTTAAGTGATGACATTTCAAGTCCTAAAGTGAGCAAGGACTCAAGAACAACAAATATCACACTTGAGTGTAACACCAGCACATTAGGGAACAAAATTGGAGAAGCTTGGAACAAAGCAAGAACGTTCGAACGCCAACTCACATTCAAACGTTCCCTTGAAGCATGTGAAGCCCAGAATGCTGAGACATGACGTGTTGCAGCCAAGAAGGAAGACTCTGAGGCAATTGAGTACCACGTTCGAACGTCCCATTTAATTATCTGAAGATCAGATTGTTGCATGGAGTGTGGAAATGGACTTCACAGAAGACTACAGGCCACTTGAGTGGGAAAGTCAGACTCCATCACAACGTTCGAACGCCCATCAAGCAAAGACAGAGACAACGTTTGAACGTTGTATGCAGACTGGCTGCAGAGTGGTTAGCTTTTCACTTGGACTTGGGCGGCATACACTATTCCTTCACCCCATCTTGTCTCCTCTTCCTTGCCTATAAATACTCCCATTATGGGAGAGCAAAGGAGACTTGGTAGAGAGCTTGATGGAGGCTTAGACTCCCACTCATATTGTGGTAAATTTATCTTAGATTTCCTTGTATGAAGAAGGAGTTGGTCTAGAGATTTGTTTGGCATTAGTCCAACATCTCTTAGCTTGTTGTAAAATTAGTCTTAGGCTTATGCTTTTAATTCCATGTCTAGAGGAAGGATGGATCATCTTTTGGTTGTAGATCACCCTCCAAAAGTGACTACCTTTCTTCTACTTTAATTTGTGTTTCATTCACTTCCATTGCTTGAGTTTCTTTCTTCCCTTAGAGGAGTGAAACTCTTCCACTTTTCTAGAGCTTCACCAAAGCCGTGAAGGGTGGAACGTGATTCACTCATTCTTTGTCGAAGATCGGCTCCTTGTTTATTGTGCTTTGCTTTGTGAACCCTCTACATGGAGGAATGAGTAACACTCACTTTTCTAGCTTTACCAAAGCCACGAAGAGTGAATAGTTTCTCATTCACTCTTCAGTGAGAGGAGAAGGACATGTATAAATTATCAAGAAGTTATATTTGTACAATTTCGATTATGCTTAATGCTTTATATTTCCCATGCTTATTGAATGATTGATTGCATCTAGCAAAGCTAAGGTACTTTGTATAACCGGGAGTTCTTTCTAGAACATAGATAACTCTTACATAGAAAGACTCATTGGTTCAAGGCAAGTACCCCGGCTAGATCTTCATGACTACCCTTCAATCTTCACCATTATTGTGCTTCAATTAAAGAATGAAAATGGAACATTAATATCATGATTGGATGTCTTGTAGAAACACTTGCTTGTCTGTAGACGGGTTGAGTCTCGGCACAGACAATTCCTGTAAACTTCTAGAAAGACATCGGAATCATGTTCTTAATTCTCATAATCCACCTTTATCTTCCGATTAACCTGCTGTTGACACGGGGGTTAATTGAGTTATCAAGCACAAGTATAATAAACCGGATAATTAACTACATGTCCAGATCCTTGAACTAAATAGTGATTTTTTTACATTCAAGCTTATCTCATATTTGTTTAGAAAACTCTCTTGGAAAGAATCTTATATTCTGTCCAGGATATCCCAAACATCACAACTTCAAATCTCAAAGGATACAATCACTAGGTCTCCACCAGTGCTTACCTCAGAACACTAACAAGAGTTCCCTGTGGATTCGACTCCGGACTCAAACCGGATTATTACTACAGCTTGACCGCCTGCACTTGGGTGTACACATTTCAGATCAAGTCAAGTTTTTGGCGCCGTTGCCGGGGAACCATAAAAAGTGTTTTAAGGTAAAAGGTAAAAAAACCTTTATTTCTATATATATTCTTTGGTTTACTGTGAATAATTTTGTTTTGTTTTATTTTCTTTATTTTTATGTCTGAGGGTGCTCCTCACTATCAAAATTTGCTGGTCGAATCTTGTGAGTCTGTGAATCAGCCTGAACCAAATTCACCTAGATCAGTAACAGACTCTTGTGAGAGTAATATGACAAATAATGAGAGAAACAGAGAAGTCCCTATGAGAGAGGGGGAAGTGTCTAACATTCGAACTTTGCGGGATTACTTAAATCCCATAAGAAATAGTGTCCCCTCTTGTTTTGTATTTCTTGAAAATGCTCCCCTCTTTACTATAAATTCGGGGACAGTGCAGCTACTACCTGTATTTCATGGGTTAGATGTAGAAAATCCATATCTGCATATAAAAGATTTTGAGGAAGTGTGTGGAACATTTCAAGACAATTCTGAACTAACCAAGATGAAACTTTTTCCTTTCTCTTTAAGGGACAAAGCTAAACAATGACTAAATTCTTTAAAAACTCTTTCAATACCTAACTGGCAAGCATTGCAGAATGAATTTTTTAGAAATTTTTTTCCTCTACACCGCACTAATGCACTCAAAAGACAAATCATGAATTTTTCGGTCAAAGAAGGAGAAACCTTTTACCAAAGTTGGGAGAGATTCAAAGATCTGCTCCAATCCTGCCCACATCATGCTTTTGAGAATTGGACTCTGGTAGGATTTTTCTATGACTCCTTACCCTCTAGACTACGTCAGTTTGTCGAAATGATGGCTCAAGGAGAATTTATGGGAAAAAGTCCAGAGGAGGCATTCAATTTTTTTGACACCATCTCTGATAGTTCTCAGATGTGGGACTCAGCCTCTCCTACCACTGTTGAAGCCAGACCATCCACTTCCCAAAGAGGTAAGTATGTCTTGAGAGATGATGATGACCTGAGAGCAAAAATGTCCACCCTATCTCGAAAGCTTGAAGCTTTAGAGATGAAAAAGGTCCATCAAATTAATGTTGGCCCTCCCACAGAACAAGTGTGTGGGATTTGTGCACTGACAGGACACCCTACTGGGGAATGTCCTACCATTCAGGCGTTCAAAGAAGTCTTGTTGGAACAGACAAATGCAATTTCCAACTTCAACAAGCCTTACTCCAACCCCTATTCTGAAACACACAATCCAGGGTGGCAGAACCACCCGAACTTCAGTTGGAGGAACACACAACCAACTCCCATGAACCAACAAAATTCACAACCACCACCTCAAGGACCTCTTACATATCAACCATACCAACCACCACACAAAAGGAGCCTTGAGGATACACTGAACCAGTTCATGCAAACCCAAATGAACTACAACACCCATTCCACACAGGCTTTCACCGATTTCAAAACCCAGACCACTCAATCTTTCAAGGATCTTTAGCCACATCCAAAAATTGACACAATCTATGACCACACATGAGAAGGGCAAATTTCCTGCCCAACCAAAACCTCCACAAGGCCAATTTCATGTGGGAAATCCTTCAATCATGGAAACCCCACAAGACCAAGCCCAAGCCCAAGTTGTC
Organism: Ilex aquifolium; assembly: GCA_951799425.1. Classification (NCBI taxonomy): domain Eukaryota; kingdom Viridiplantae; phylum Streptophyta; class Magnoliopsida; order Aquifoliales; family Aquifoliaceae; genus Ilex; species Ilex aquifolium. The sequence continues at coordinate 9,213,752 of OX637399.1, read as the reverse complement.
ACTACACTGAGAAGTGGCAAGGTGATTGACAAGACCATCAGAGACATGCTAATTCTAAACCCAAAACCTGAGTCAATCCCAGTCAACTCATCAATTAAGCCTGAACCAATTGAGCCTGAACTTGAAGAAGAACCTGAGCCTATGATTGGACAAGAACCAGAACCTTCTGAGGAAAGAGAACCTTCGTATTCCATTCCTGCTCCTTTTCCTCATAGACTCAAAACTATACAGAAGTTGAAAAATCATCCTGAAATTTACGAGCTTTTTAAGCAAGTAAAGATCAACATCCCACTTCTGATGCAATCAAACAAGTTTTGTCTTATGTCAAGTTTCTAACAGACTTGTGCACAGTGAAGAGAAGCCAGAATGTCTAAAAAAGAGCTTTCCTGACAGAACAAGCCAGTGCCCTGCTTCAACACAAAACCCCTCCAAAATACAAGAATCCGGGGTGTCAAACTGTGTCATGTGTCATTGGAAACTTCAGAATAGAACAAGCACTATTAGACCCTGGAGCCAGTGTTAATTTGCTACCCTACTCTGTTTACCAGCAGTTGAGTCTGGGTGAACGCAAATCCATTTGTGTCACACTCCAGTTGGCTGAAAGATCTGTCAAAATCCCTAGGGGCATTGTTGAAGATGTACTTGTCCAAGTGGACAAATTTGTCTTCCATATTGACTTCATTGTTCTGGATACTCAGCCAGCAATACATTTGGAGAACCAAATTCCCGTCATTCTTGGTCGACCCTTCCTAGCAACTTCCAATGCACTAATCAATTGCAGGAATGAAGTCATGAAATTAACTTTTGGGAATATGACTCTTGAACTGAACATTTTCAATATTGCTAAGCACCTGAGAGAGGACAAGGAAGAAAGGGAAATAAACTCCATTGAATCTTTGATACAGGAACATCTGAATGACACATTCTGTGAGAACCCGACTGAATCTTCTCTCCTAGAGTCTATCTCATCCAAGACAACATATGATGACCTAAACTCAAAGACGTGCCCCATTCATACTGTTGGGACATGGGCCCCCAAATTCAAAGAGATTTCACCAAGTGGCACAAAGCCACTCTCATCAAGTGTTAGGCCACCAAAGGCTGAATTGAAACCTCTCCCATCTGACCTCAAATATGCATTCTTAGGAGAGGACGAGTCATACCCAGTGGTAATCTCATCTAAGCTCACGGACTTGCAAGAGTAAATGTTGATTGAAGTTCTCTCAAACTCCATAAAAGCACCATTGGGTGGACCATCGCTGATTTGAAAGGTATAAGCCCGTTAATCTGCAATCATGCTATATAGCTTGAAGAGGATTCAAAACCCTCTCGTCAAATGCAGCGACGACTGAACCCTCACATGAAGGAAGTTGTGAGAACGGGGGTACTCAAGCTCTTAGATGTAGAGATAATCTTCCCCATCTCTGATAGCAAGTGGGTTAGCCCAACCCAAATTGTGCCAAAAAAGTCTGGGGTCATAGTGGTAAAAAATGATGCAAATGAGCTAGTACCAACTCGAGTTATCACAGGATGGCGAATGTGTATTGACTACCGAAAACTCAATTTGGTAACTAGGAAAGACCATTTCCCTCTTCCCTTTCTTGATCAGGTTCTAGAAAGAATTGCAGGTCATGAATTTTACTGTTTCCTGGATGGGTATTCTGGGTACAATCAAATTGAGATAGCATTAGATGATCAGGAGAAAACAACCTTCACATGTCCCTTTGGCACCTTTGCATTCAAAAGGATGCCATTTGGACTTTGTAACGCTCCTGCAACATTCCAAAGATGTAAGTTAAGCTTATTCAGTGACATGGTTGAGAAATTTTTGGAAGTATTCATGGATAACTTCTCTGTTTATGGTGACTCATTTGATTTGAGTTTGGCCAACCTAGAAAAGGTGTTGATAAGGTGTAGAGAAGCCAATCTAGTGCTCAATTGGAAAAAATGCCATTTCATGGTAACACAAGGCATTGTCTTGGGTCACATTGTGTCGTCTGAGGGCATGAAAGTTGACAAGACAAAAATAGATCTAATTGAAAATTTGCCCGCCCCCAAGACTGTGAAGGATGTCCGATCATTCCTAGGACATGCAGGGTTTTATAGGAGATTCATAAAAGATTTCAGTACCATAGCCAAACCCATGTGTCATCTTCTGAGTCAGGACGTAATCTTTTTGTGGAATGAAGCATGTCAAAAAGCTTTTGACAAGCTTAAAGGCATGTTAATTTCTGCTCCAATAATGTAACCCCCTGTCTGGACTCTTCCATTTGAATTGATGTGTGATGCAAGTGATTATGTTGTAGGTGTTGTATTGGGACAAAGAAAAGATAAGAAACCTCATGTGATTTACTATGCAAGCAAAACTTTGAATGATGCTCAAATGAATTATTCAACGACTGAAAAAGAATTGCTTGCTTTAATTTTTGCTCTGGAAAAATTCCGTTCTTATCTTGTTGGTTCTTCTGTTACTGTATTCACTGACCATGCAGCCCTAAAATTCTTGCTCACAAAGAAGGATGCCAAGCCAAGGCTCTTGAGATGGATACTCTTGCTCCAAGAGTTTGATATGATCATTAAAGACAAAAAGGGTGTCGAGAATGTGGTAGCAGATCATCTGTCCAGATTAACTTATGAATTTCATGAAGATGGATTGCCAATCAAAGAGAACTTTCCCAATGAACAACTATTCATGGTCGATGAGACACCATGGTACGCTGATATTGCTAACTTCCTTGCTACCGATATGTTCCCTCCGTCCTTTACCATGATGGACAAAAAGAAATTTCTGAGGGAGGCTCGTAACTTCTTTTGGGAGGATCCCTACGTATTTAAGTACTGTAAGGATCAGATCATAAGGCGTTGCATCTCCGCTCATGAAAGCAACCAGGTAATAACATTTTGCCATTCTGACGCATGCGGTGGCCAATTTTCATCAAGGAAAACTGCTGCAAAAATTCTGCAGTGTGGATTTTACTGGCCCACACTTGTCAAAGATGTCCATGCCTTTTGTTTAACTTGTGATAGATGCCAAAGGTTGGGAAGCATTTATAAAAGAAACATGATGCCCTTAAACCCCATTATGGTGATTGAAATTTTTGACTGTTGGGGCATCGATTTTATGGGATCATTTCCCCTTCCTTTGGCTATCTATACATTTTAGTGGCCGTAAACTATGTATCCAAATGGGTTGAAGTAATTCCATGCTGAAACAATGATTACCGCACATTGATCAAGTTTTTAAAAGAAAATATTTTTTCCCGGTTTGGAATTCTGAGATCAATCATAAGTGATGGGGGTGCTCATTTTTGCAATGGTCCTTTTTGGAATTTGATGAGAAAATACTTGATCTTTCACAAAATTGCAACCCCTTATCACCCACAGACTAGTGGACAGGCTGAATTAGCTAATCGAGATCAAATTAATTTTAGAAAAAACGGTAAACCTAGACCGCAAAGATTGGTCGTTAAGACTAACTGATGCACTCTGGGCATATCGCACTGCTTTCAAAACAATTCTGGGCAAGTCTCCTGATCGATTAGTCTTTGGAAAACCATGTCACCTACCTGTGGAGTTGGAACATAGGGCATACTAGGCCATTAAAGCAATGAACTTTGACCTAGACAAGGCCGGATTAGCAAGGAAACTTTAGATAAACGAATTGAAGGAATTGAGATATGAAGCATATGAGAATGCTAAGATTGCTAAAACCAGGATGAAAATTTTTCATGACAAAAACATTGTACGGAAGTCTTTTGAACCTTCTCAAAAAGTCATATTGTTCAATTCAAGACTCCGCCTCTTTCCTGGTAAGTTGAAGTTAAGATAGACTAGGGCCTTACATTGTCAAAAAGGTGTTTGGACATGGAGCAGTTAAAGTAGAAAACTCATCGAACGGTAATATCTTTACTGTTAATGGTCAGCGGTTGAAACCATTTTTGGAGGACTTTGTTAAAAATGTGAAAACCATTCTTTTAATGGAACCAGAATATTCCTCCGAGATTCGCGCCTGCCGACACTCAAATGGATCGGGTCAGGAAAAATACAAGCCAACCCGACCCGAGAGGACGCCTTTATAAGGCCCTCACCTCTCTCTCTCTCTCTCTCATTCACCACTGTTGGCCCCCCTTCTCTTTTCTTCTCCTTATTTTTCGTCTTTTTCGGTCTCTATTCTCTGTAAAAACAACCCAACCCCAACAACCCAATGACTACACATTCCACAGGCACAATTCTCTGCTTCATGCTTTGCATTTTAATCTTGTATTTACTCATGGGTGTTCTACTCTTGTTCGCACTCACACACAAGGATTTTCATTCAACCCGAAACCCAGATCTGTGCAAAGATGAGTAATTTGTGTATTTTTATTTATAGGTCTCGGCAGATGAATAGATCTCTACCATTCTACCTCATATCCAAGATCTATACACTGGTAAATTCGAAACATTGGGGACAATGTTCAGTTTAGGTTGGGGGGTGAGAACTTGGAGTTCATATGTTCATATTTTGCCGTAATTTTTTTTGTTTTTGTTGTTGTTATTGCTGTTTCTGAGCATAATGTGTACCTTGCCTTGTATTTTGTAGTATAAATTGATGATTATGTCTGTGAGTCAAAACATATCGTCTTTGTGACTGGCAGACGTTAAAGAACCAGATAGTGAGTCTTAAAAGCATAGAAATCATGGATGTTAAACTTTTTTGGTTTAGTCTAGGAGTTTTACACACTTTTTCATCTGATGTGCATATTGTGATCATGAGAAAAGCAAGACTGGTAAGGAAAGCTGAAATCTGACAACAACAAGCAAAACTCCTCTGTGGCAGAAGCACTTTTGCTAAACGTCATCGTGCCAAAAGGCTTGCTGCTTGTAAACAGTGTGACAGAGTCTTTCACGAGAAAAGAGATAATCAGTGTTTTGAACCAATTTTCGGTCGCGCACTCGATCGATTAGACTGGATAGTGAATGGGCTGAGTAAGGATTACCCTGAGACGCCATGCTATTCCGGTACTTTCCTTAACCGGTTTGTGAGACAGGAAATTGGGAGAGTCACTGGTTGTTCGAATGACACAGAGACAGAGGATGACTCGGATTAGGCTGCTTTTTAAAAACTATGGAAAATTGTGTTTTGGGGATGAAAAGCCAAGGGTCTGAATTTTTGTAAAAAGTGTAAAAATCTTTTTATTGTTAAATGTACAAACTCTTTGGACTAAAATGAAAACATGGGCCGAGTAAGGAATGTCCTAGAATACCAACCTAAAGCGTGGGTAGGGACTTATCCTAAGACGCTATGAATTTTTTATCCAACCTTTTGTTTATAAACCTCTTTGATTGTAAATAGTAATGTACATAGAAATTTTTAATTTTTGATCTGACGTTCGAATGCCAATCGACATTTAAACATCGCCTGCTTGTAGTACTCAGCCTCTAATGAAGTCTGATGAAAACAAAAAGTACTGGGAGCTCAGCCCGTTCGAACGCCAATAGAACGTTCGAATGAGAGTTAATGTTCGAATGCCAATAGAACGTTTGAACGAGAAGACCTTGCAGTACTTTGGTCTCTGATAGAACTCAAAAGTATTGGGAGCTCATGACGTTCGAACGTCACTCACGTTCGAATGATCTTTTAAAAATCCTTCTACACACGTTCGAACGACATTGACGTTTGAACATCACGACTCAGACTATAAAAGCCTGGATCGTCTTCCCCATTCCAAAACTGTAACGCCTCAAAATCCCTCTTAGACGACATTACTATCTAAAACCATTCACATCAAGAGAGCAACTAATAATTTCCATAAGTAAAGAAAATTTCATCTGAAATTTTGACAGTAGATAGTAGACTTCCAGGGCTACAAAAGTGTATTTCACGAAAATTTTCCAAATCAATCTCTAAATAGGCCAAAACTTCACTGGAAGTTTCATAAAAAACAGAAATTTCGTTCGAACGTGAATCGACATTCGAACGTGAATAAACGTTCGAACGAAAGTTCGTTCCAGTACTCTTGTCTGATGGAAAAACAAAAGTACTGGGAGCAACGAACGTTCGAACGCCAATGACGTTCGAACGTGAGTTACGAATCTGGGTTTCAGAAATCGCGCACAGGAGACCATTTCTCACCTTATAAATACATAAGGACACCTCTCTTTGCATCATTTCAACATTTCTAACCCTAAAAAGTCTTAGAGAGGAAGAAAGGAAGAGAAAAACACAAGCTCAAGGAGGATTTTCACATTGAAGTTGATCAAAATCTCAAGTTCTTCACACAAAACTAAGGAAGAAGGTAGGAGTTTCTTCCTATTCTCTTCCATTGAGGCTAAGGTTTATATATATATATATGTTTTGACTCTCAATCCTATATATATGATATGAAATCATTATTTCTTGATACTATTGCAAAGATTACCATGTTTTGAAGGAAGCTATGGTGGAATAGCCATGAAATCTCTTTCTATTATCTTGAAAACCCTAGTTTTCAAGAAAAATGGATTTTTCTCTCAATTTTCATTTGATATTGATTTCTAAAGTCCAATTCTTGATTAAATCATGTTTTCATCTAATACTTGTTCTTGTTCCAAGAAATTATGGTTTTTGGTAAAACCCTAAAATGTTGATATCGAAATTGTGAAGTGTAGTATATTGAGAATTGTACAATTGTGATACTTGAATTATTAATGGAAATTGTGATTGAGTAAGATTGTGGTTGTTGAGAAAGTTGTGATTTCAGCTCTTGTATGGTTTTTGGTGATGGACTTGAATTGTCTTCGAAAGCTGTCGTAGAGTGTTAAAGGTTAGTCTATCCTAGTGGGGGTGAGATGGTTTCCTAACACTTGTAGTTGATTGTTGTTTGTGAGATCAACCACTATTGTTCACGTAAGTTCGAGGCTGAGGGATGGTATACCTTTCCTGGGAATGATTCATCAATGCCGTGGGAGACGGTATACGCCCTTCCTAAAGTGGTTTGTGATGTGCCCTGCGGGGAACGATTGGTTTGTGGTGGGTGAACGAGGTAGAATCGTTGTGTATATTCCTGAGAAGCAGCCAACATACATGACAATGAGAATGAACCAACATATATGAGAATATGGAATGATGTTACTGAATTATTTATGGATTGCTTTAATTTCTTGTAAGTTTATTCCTTTCATTGATTTACTGTATTCCGTACACTTGAGATCATTACAACCATCACGGTTTTATTCACAAAATCTATATATGCTATTTTCCAAAAGAGACTTGCCATCTTTTATTTGTTTTAAAACCTTGTTCGGGTTTGGGAGGATTTTCCTACAGAGCTTAGTGCTCACCCCCTACAAACAACATCATTTTCAGATTATGGCTTAGAGGAAGAGCTCAGAGTTGATGAGCAGGTAGCTTGGGAAACTCAATTGGATGGAAGCGTGAATCCCGAGGAGAACGTATAGAGTTGTTCTCTTTATGTCCTAGACTAGAAGAGAATTTTGAGACAATGTATAGATGATATTTTGTTTATTCCGCTCCAAGATAACAGTTGATTTTTGATGTACTTGTCATAGTGGGGCATATTCTTTTTGGATGTAATGGCCATGGTTTGGCATATTCTTTTGGATGATGTTATAGATATTGTGTATGATGAATGAAATTTTCTTTACTTATGAAAATTATTAGTTGCTCTGCTGATGTGAATGGTTTTAGATAGTAATGCCCTTCAAAAACCTCCAAACCCTAGAATCTCTTTTCATGACCCAAACCTCAAAACATCCCTCATTCCCCATTTCTACCTAAAATCAACCCTCCCAAGACCATTCCCACATCTCCATTTTCACCAGAAAATCAAGACTTTCAAAGCCCTCATAACCTCAAAACCGAAACACCATGCCTCCAAGAGTCAAACTGCCTGCTAGGCGCAACCCAGTCAACCAAGAGCCTAATTTCGTGGAGGAAGTGGTCGAAGTGAGAGAAAGGAGGCCACCCATTACACGAAGGTATGACAAGACCCGATTCCCTACGACTCTAAAAGCTGACAGGTATGAGAATTTCTACCAAAACCATGACGTAGTTTGTGAGCGTGATGTAGTGTTAACTAATTTTGCTAAGTTGAGTATTTTGGCGAATATGGAGAGAAGAAGTTGGGTGTTGTATTTGCGGAAAGGCGGGGAAGCCGTGGTTGACTTGGTGCGGGAGTTCTACTCCAACGTTGAGATCATTAACGGGGCAGTTAGGACGTATGTGAGGGGGGTCCATGTGGATGTGAATGAAAATTATATTCGGGAAATGAGGCAAGAAGTACCTCGGGTACAAAATCCAACATACCCCCCCAAAGAAAAATGTGGCATTAAACATTGTGGGCAAAAAGTTAACAGGGATGGCTGGTTTTTCTTGGTCGGGACGGAGATTTCTCCGACAAGGAGAGCTCACGGACAAGTATAAAATGCTAAATTTGATTTTGGTCTCAAACATTGCCCCGATCGGACAAAAGAATGAAATCCTCCCCGACATGGCCCGTCTATTGTATGCACTTGGGAAAGACCACAGTATCGATCTGCCCTCCCTCATTTTGATAGAAATAAAGAAAGGTAGTGACGTGAAAAGAAACTCCCTCTCGTTTGGCACCCTAGTCACAGAGATGTGCAAAGATCATGGGGTTAGGGTAAGGTCTGAAATGGAAATCCAAAAACCAATGGGCCACTGAGCAAGGCTTCCTTCTGAAGGAGCCAAGGTCATAGTGGAGGCCCGGCGGCAAGACAAGAGGTGCCCCCTACCTAAGGAGTGGATGAAATACAAGCCGAGCTCGACCGGGATGAGGAGAGAGAAATAGAGGAAGAGAGAGAGCAGCCCCAAGAGGTAGGCCCCAGCACCAACATCTGACGCTCTTTACGAGACATCATGCTTGGCATTGAAGCGAAGCAGGATGAGATTCTTAGACTCCTGAGGGGTGGACCTGGTGAAGCTGGTGGAAATGGTGGACTTGGTGGAGAAGGAGGAGATTGAGAGATGTATTTGTGTTCTTGATCTGGGTTTTGTGTGTTTGTTTCTTCATAGTTTGTTGTGGATGATTGTTCTTCTTTGGAAGTTGGTTGTGGATATTTGGAATTTTTGTGTTGTGTCCCTTCTTTGGTTGATGGATTGAACCTTTGATGTGTGTATCAAATGATCATATTTTGTGAATTGAATGGTTCAGTCTATCACTTTTATCTTTGTAAATACATGTGTAGATTTAGCATAATATTGCTATTTGTTGATGAATAATGGAACAAATATGGATGCTAAGACTGTTTGTTAAAGTAACTAATCACATGATCGGTTTGACACATAACTTAGCAATCTAGACTTGCCACCACAGATTCTTGGAAAACTGGTATTTTCTCTATGCTTAGATTGTCAAATGTACATTAGTATTTGTTATTCTTAAAGTACAAGATGATTATACTCAAAATGGAATTGATATATAACCGACATTCCCTAAAACACCCGACATAACCAGTGGAGATGACAAAGAATACCGTGGTAAGTTTTGAGCTTTACGATGCTTCTGAGAGGATATCAACACCTACTCAAGTGAGCTCTTTCACTTTCAATTTTACAATAATCTCATTAACCTTGCTTTGATTGACGCAACTAAAGTGATCTATTGACATATCCCCCAAGGAATCTGTTCATATGACACATACATATGCACATACTTGAGAAAAGATTTTGGCCATCTTTTGATTTAATTTTGAGCCTTAGCCATTTCTTTTACAAAATTATATCCCTAGTTAGCCATGCTTGAGCCATCAATGTATGATCTCTTCTTCGATAAACCCATATGATAATCGAGTCACAAGAGAATATACTTGATATACCTTTGCTATCTAATTTTCTTACACCCTCTTATAAATCAGTATGATACATAAATGAAAGAGAAAGGAAAATGACTATGGTAGCTGTTGTTCAATGAAAAGAAAAGTCGGTGGGAACAACCAAAAAATAAAAGAAACAAAAAGACAGGGAATTGCCAAGAAAGTGAAAAATGAGAAAAATGAAAGAAAGAAATACCATTTCTTGGCAAAATATCGAAAAACAAGAAAGAGGTGTGCTACACTACATAAACAGAGGATAGCTTTTGAATACCTTTGACATCATTTCGTTAGCCATTGACCTCTGGCCACATTACAACCTATGAAAAGCCCTAATTGATCTCAAGTCTGATTCATATGTAGATCGTCAACCAAAAGCTGGGGTATGTTAAATAGTATTTCTTTATTTGCATCAATATTCCTCCATGAGATTATGCCAAAACATGATTAGTTTGTTTTCTTAAACTTCACTCCTTTACTAGATTGTGCATGTGATTTTTCGATTGGCCATCTTCTGATCACATGCCCCTTGAGAGACAAGCCACTATAATCGGAGCGAATTTTTGCTGAGAGCATTCTAAGAGAGGTTTGTGAAATCAAGGCTATCCATGGAAGGTGGTAAAATGGAATGTTTGTTATATAACAATTCTTGTTGCCAGAATGATTATTCCTACTACACAGAGAATTCCAAATGCCAATGTAACATATGCTAATTTTTGCATAGAATAAATACCAATGAAAGAGGATTGTGCGGAAGATAAGTCGAAATTGAGGGTTGGGTGACCCAACAACCATGATGCTAATTTACTTTAACCAACAATCCCACATGCACATTTGTTCGACTGAAATTTGTGGGTAGCTTCACTGAAAACCCTCACAAGACAACACTTGTCCGCTAGGGTAAACCTAGGGGTTCAACGGCTTGTTGCATATGCTAAATGCAACCGGATGACCTACGAAAATGGCATTAGAAATAGATTTTCAATTGATGTATTACTAGAGACTAGCAATATTTAGGTTAGGGTGTGTGATTATTACTTAAAATTAGCATTTTACTATACCTTTTTTGAGACTAATTGTACTTTGATGGAGTTTAAGTGATGACATTTCAGGTCCTAAAGTGAACAAGGACTCAAGAACAATAAATATCACACTTGAGTGTAACACCAGCACATTAGGGAACAAAATTGGAGAAGCTTGGAACAAAGCAAGAACGTTCGAACGCCAACTCACGTTTGAGCGTTCCCTTGAAGCATGTGAAGCCTAGAATGCTGAGACATGGCGTGTTGCAGCCAAGAAGGAAGACTCTGAGGCAATTGAGTACCACGTTCGAACGTCAATCAACGTTCGAACGTCCCATTTAATTATCTGAAGATCAGACTGTTGCATGGAGTGTGGAAATGGACTTCACAGAAGACTACAGGCCACTTGAGTGGGAAAGTCAGACTCCATCACAACGTTCGAACGCCCATCAAGCAAAGACAGAGACAACGTTCAAACGTCAGACAACGTTCGAACGTTGTATGCAGACTAGCTGTAGAGTGGTTAGCTTTTCACTTGGACTTGGGTGACATACACTATTCCTTCACCCCCTCTTGTCTTCTCCTCCTTGCCTATAAATACTCCCATTGTGGGAGAGCAAAGGAGACTTGGTAGAGAGCTTGATGGAGGCTTAGACTCCCACTCATATTATTGTAAACTTATCTTATATTTCCTTGTATGAAGAAGGAGTTGTTCTAGAGATTTGTTTGGCATTAGTCCAACATCTTTTAGCTTGTTGTAAAATTAGTCTTAGGCTTATGCTTTAATTCCATGTCTAGAAGAAGGATGGATCATCTTTTAGTTGTGGATCACCCTCCAAAAGTGACTACCTTTCTTCTACTTTAATTTGTGTTTCATTCACTTCCATTGCTTGAGCTTCTTTCTTCCCTGAGAAGAGTGAAACTCTTTCACTTTTCTAGAGCTTCGCCAAAGCGGTGAAAGGGTGAAACGTGATTCACTCATTCTTTGTCGAAGATCGGCTCCTTGTTTATTGTGCTTTGCTTTGTGAACCCTCTACTTGGAAGAATGAGCAACACTCACTTTTCTAGCTTACCAAAGCCATGAAGAGTGAATAGTTTCTCATTCACTCTTTAGTGAGAGGAGAAGGACATGTATAAATTATCTGGAAGTTATATTTGTACAATTTCGATTATGCTTAATGTTTTATGTTCCCCATGCTTATTGAATGATTGATTGCATCCTGCAAAGCTAAGGTACTTTGTATAACCGGGAGTTCTTTCTATAACATAGATAACTCTTGCACAGAAAGACTCATTGGTTCAAGGCAAGTACCCCGGCTAGATCTTCATGACTACCTTTCAATCTTCACCATTATTGTGCTTCAATTAAAGAATGGAAGTGGCACATTAATGTCATGATTGGATGTCTTGTAGAAACACTTGTTTGTCTGTAGACGGGTTGAGTCTCGACACAAACAATTCTTATAAACTTCTAGAAAGACATCAGAATCATGTTCTTAATTCTCATAATTCACATTTATCTTCCGATTAACCTGCTGTTGACACGGGGGTTAATTGAGTTATCAAGCACAAGTATAATAAACCGGATAATTAACTACATGTCCAGATTCTTGAAGTAAAGAGTGATTCTTTTACATTCGAGCTTATCTCATATTTTTTTTAGAAAACTCTCTTGGAAAGAATCTTATATTCTATCCAGGATATCCCAAACATCACAACTTCAAATCTCAAAGGATACAATCACTAGGTCTCCACCACTGCTTACCTCAGAACACTAACAAGAGTTCCATGTGGATTCGACTCCGGACTCAAACCGGATTATTACTATAGCTTGACCGCCTGCACTTGGGTGTACACATTTCGTATCAAGTCAGTCGGAATCAAATTGGAAACTCCCGGCGACGGTAAAGGCGATGCCAGAAGATTCAATGATGGAGTCAGACTCCAACACTGGGTTCCCCCTCCTGGTCAATGCTCGGGGGGCCCTATTTGGCAGACGTGCTCGGGGCCGGGGTATCGTGCCGAGCTTCACCCGGTGCTCCTCGGACGCCTCTAGTTCTCGACTTCGGCGGTCCCATTGGCCGATCGTCCGAAGGGGGTCACTTAGCGCCTTGGGGGCTGGTCCCTCGGTGGAACTACGGGGTCCTGGGACTGCTGGGGGCATGGTGGTGGTGGAGGCGGTTGTCGGTGTGGTGAAGGCGGCTGCGGGATAATCGGGGTGGATCCTGAAGTACTGCCGGCTCCAGAGAGCCTTGCTCTCCTCGCCACCGCAACGGCTTCCATGGTAGTGGCGGTGGCGGGAGGAGGGTTGAACATGTCGTCGAGGGAAGGAGTGCGCTCGGCGTCTCGGTATGGATCGACTTCAAGGTTTTCCTCCTCTCCCACTGAAGAAGAACGATCCTCCCAGATTGAGGGATCAAACAACGGTGGGATTTGCGAAAACCTTGAGTAGGTGGGGTGGTAGCCGAGAAGAACGTGTGTCACCCGAGCAAAGGGATCCTCCGAGTTGTAAGACCAGACTTTCAACAAGTCCCCAAAGTTCACTTGGGACTTTAAGGGTTGAGCTACAACGACCTTGTACCCTTCTAAAAGAAGAAACCAGAAATGAAGGTCAGAAACAATAATAAAACGCTGAGCAGATCGAAAGTCTACAATACACACCTGGATCCCTCGGCACTTTGGGGCAGTATAATCCATTATACTCGGGCCCATCTCCTTTCTCCCAAGTGCCGCCGAGCATGATCAGATCTTGAACATACCCCATGTCCGAGTTCGGCATGTGGGTCACTAGGTACATAGAAGTGTCCCGAGCCTGAAAGTAGTACCCGCCGCCGGCGACTAATTTTAAGTCATAGCGGAATAGGATTTCATCTACTCCTAGGTTTATTTCAAGCTGAGCATTTAGGGCAACCACTCCCATGACCACCCTAAAGAAATTGACGCCACACTGGAGGGGGAAAAGGCTCAGGTGCATCAACATCCTCAGCAGGAGGGGATGGAGGGGGAATGTAACTCCCCCTTCCATAATGGCTTTGGTATAGAAGGGCATCATCTCTACACTCCTTATGTCTCTCCTATGGTAATGGGAGTCGAAAGGAAAGGTGAAAACGGGCTCGGGAATGTGGTATTTTTCCCTAAAGGCTTGGATATTGGATTCTTTCACCTCAGTCCTCCTCAACCTACGGTTGTCCCTAGCCCTGACAGGTTCCCTAACTACAGTTCGGCGTATCCTGGCCATGGATATGTTTTCGAAGAAATGTAGAAGAAGAAGGATGAATAGATAAAGAGGAATTGGGGAAAAGTACTTCCAGAGGGAAGATCTTCAGAAAGGATGCTCAGAGAAGAGAAAGCAAGTGCTCGGGAGATTAAAGAAGAGAGCTCAGGAGTTGATTGCTGAGGAAAATTCGAGAATGAAAAGTTCAAAAATGGCTAAATGATTTCCTATTTATACCCTGCCAAGGGAGCAGGAATCGAAAAGGCAAATCATCATTTGGGAATTTGAAAAGGGCGGCGCTAGACATGCAAGTAACCGCTCCTATTGATTAGGCGGGTTCGGCAAGCCACCACTCTCCTTGCGCCACCTGTCTCACGCCGCAAAGAAAATAGAGGCTAGGGGGCAGTTGACGGGACTTTAGGCGGCTCAGCAACCCCCAAATCGACACGTGTAAAGTTGTAGCCGTTGTGGAGCTCAAAAGGCGCCGAGAAATGTTGCCGAGGAGTAATGGCTTGGAGGAGCTGAGTACACGTACTGACATTAACATTTAAGAAGACACGACAACTCATTAATGGAGATGTGAGTGACTAAGACAAGGCTATTAATGAGCCCCTGCATCCTCGAGACCCAAAACATCAGTCATGATTGCAAAGCAAAAATGGCTACTGCACCGAGCATATGTCCTCGGCGAACCCTGAGCTACTGTTCCCCGAGCATTAAGTTCTCGGGAGTAGGTGTCAAGCGTCGATCAGAGAAACTCGAGTGCACAGTGGTAGCCATAAGTGCTCGGCACAACTCCGAACACTTGTCCTGTCAGTCGAGGGGTCTAAATCGAAAGGATCTGAGTGGAGAATGATTAACCCTAATTAGTGTGTAATCAGAAATGATTAAGTAATTAACTTTGTAAGATAAAACAATTAAACATTATGAATTAGGGATTATGCTTAAATTAAAATTTTAAATACTTTATGTTTGAATTTCAGGGTCTAATACAGGAATACAGGAGAATATGAAGTAAAATTACAAAGCTGGAAACAACGAAGGACCAAAGTGTAAAAGCGACACATGGAAGCTCCGGCCTGCGACACATGCCCCTGTTGCAAGACAATTCAAACTCCAATAACCTGACACATGACCATGGTGCAGGGCTTCACCATCCGGATGGTAGGGGACGACAAGGCTAGGTGGAAGCCTTTAAAAATTCCACCTCATGCTTCTAAATTCCACCTCGTGCTAGCCTTTGCCTATAAATAGGCACCCCCCTCCTTTCTTAGAAGGTCGGCCACACCAATAGCAAAAGAGAGAAAGAAAAAGAGAAAGAAAGAAAGAAAAAAAGAAAAAGTGAAAGAGAAAGTTATAGCCAGTCGGTTCTTCACCGATATTCTGTATTTCTACATTTCTGTTTAGTCTTTCTATTCGGATAGTTGAACTACCGCCACTTTGTTGTTTTAATTAATAATAAGAGTGGTTGTGTTTCAAATATTTCTTGTGAAAGAAGTTTTAGAGTTTTTGTTTTTATTTCAGTTGTAATGACGAATACCCGCACTCCGTGCTTGTTAGTAGCAATGAGGTGTGAGTAGTCATTTATACCCTTCGGTGAAGGGTGAACATATGTATATTATCGGTTAGATTATGGAAATGCTGATGTTTTATATTTATCTATATATGTACTATAAACTTCATGCATGATACAACGATGTACGTAGTTTCGGTGCTGTGCCTGGAACTATGTCATCGGTGCATCATAGACCTGCCAGTTAAACAACCACGGTGTTCCTACCGGTATGGCTAGTCCTCCACCGGAATACTGTGGATGTTCTACTGATGCATGGTACAAAACTTAAATGATCCTCATGAATGGCTTGTCCTTATGGGTTATTAGGGCTGTTTAATTACTATATATAACTATATTGCTAGTCTAACAACCACGGTGTTCCTACCGGTATGGCTAGTCCTCCACCGGAACGCTGAGGATGTTTAACTGATATATATCACAGATGACCTATTGGGTAATTCAAGTATTCCTCATGAATGGCTTGACCTTCTGGTTCACTCGAATTAGTCAGTTGGTACATCTATAACCAACTATCCTAAGAAGTTGTTATGTTATGACTAATATCACCAGCTAACCTAAGAAGTTGTTGAGTTATGGTTTATTTATAGACGCACTTACTATCATTAGACAATTGAATAATTCAAGTATTCCTCATGAATGACTTGTCCTTCTGGTGTGCTTGGATTAATCAATTGTCGTGAATATAACCAGCTAACCTAAGAAGTTGCTGTGTTATAACTAATATCACCAGCTAACCTAAGAAGTTGATGTATGATGGTTTATATACATCAGACCTACCGGTTGACTTGCCAGTAACATGGAAGTTAATTGCTGTAAGGTAGCATTTCCAGTATTTAACCGATATAAAGCATATGGGATCCTCTAAATTGAAGGGTATCTTTTATATTATTGTCATTAACAAGCTTATCTCTGCATTTAATTTAAAGTAGACTAGTTATCAATCTAAGCTCACATCACAAGCTATCAACTGTTACACTGCTTTAAACAACAACTTTAATGTTCTTTTTATTTTTGTTTTTATTTTAAATTCTAAGTTACTAAAACTCTTCGTGGGATCGATACTTGGACTTAAAACCGAGAAAACTATAATTTGACCACTTATACTTGGGTGTATAATTAATATAATTCAGATCACAAAAAGTGGCGAAACAGAGAACACTCATTACTCATGGGTAAGAGTGCAAGTCATTAAATGTCGAGATAGGACTCCCCACACTTGCACTCATTGCTAATCAGGTATAAATATTCCTCTGAAAGATGAACAAAGGTACGCAAACCAGACTCAGAAATAGAACATACACTGTGCTCAAGCCTCCAATTCTTACTGACTTAAGCTTCGGATGGGATAAGCCGGGGTGTTCACCTGGCCCTTTTCCTGACCCTTTGGTTGTTTTTAGGTTCACCATGCAGAGGATCGCTATCTCAATCTATTGCAGGAAATCTCCCGTGCAATTTGCTATTAACTATAATGAACCTATGTTATGGAGGAAGTGGCAAATACTACCCAATGGCTTCCTAGAAAACGTAGTGGTTTAATAGATGACAAATCTCCCTCAGAGTCGAAGGCCATTACTACTCCCAATCAAAGGAGCCAGGATTCTGGAGTATTTGGGAAGAGCATGGAGTAGTTTCCTAATCCTATCCGGATTCTCTAAGGGCATATTTGGTTCAGGTACAAATAAAGAATGAGATTGGGTAATTAGTTCTCATCCAATCCATAAAATGATGTTAACAAGAGTACTATTGAATCTTATCTTTGTATAACAATTTTGGATAAAGGTTTAGATAAAATAAAAATCTATAATTGTAATACCAAATTTATGTTTGGATTAAATAATAGTGTATGGTATTAAATTAAAAATAATAAAACAAATATTGAGGGTAAGAATTTGCATAATGTATATAACTTTTTATATGAAGGTGTGAGCCTAATTCATTGCATTTTCAATACTTAACTTGTTAAAAATAATATCACCTATTACATGGTATTCATTACCACTTAATATTAGGTGTTAAATGACAATAATAAACTGGGTCGGGATTAATTAAAATTAATACCGGGTCGCTATAACCTCTTTCAACATTAGTATATATTATTACTGGATTAAGTTAATCCAATTTATCTCCCTTAATACCTAAACCAAACATACCTTAAAGGAATAGACCGTGTCAACGTCCAAATGTTTAGGGATTTGATTCCAAAGTTTAAAATTGCCTATGGGTAAGGTTTATGTCCCCCAATATCTTCATTATTTTGGTTCTTTAACAAAGATCCACATAAGTGGGTTTTAAAAAAAAAGTGAAATGAGCAAATCTAATCTATTTTTTTTTCCTCAGCAACATATCACGAGACATTTTAGTGATGAAATTTTGGGTTTGTGGCACATAAGGAATGCTATAACTTCCCCAATTGTGCAAAAGTTTCGGCTACCAGTAGGAGAATCAAAACTCCTTAAATCGTGCAAGATTCAACAATCAAGGAAGGGTAAATCACCTTAAAAGTTGGGCTTCCATTTAACATTCAAACACCAATGAGGATGAGGATTGCATACTCCAAAAATCTTGCAATATTTCAACAAAAAAGGAAGGAAATGTGACTGAATCTCTTCCTAAAAATAAGGTTTCCTTCTTCTTAATTTATTTTGCTTAAATCCTTTGTAAATTAGACGGAACAATGGGTTAGACACCAAATTCCCCCTAACTAGGACTTCAAGTTTCAAATTTTGAATAAAAATTGTCTTACTTAAGTTGAGATTCAATGAAAAAAATAGGTGCGATTGGATTCAAATTGGCTTGAAAATGCTGTGGTATACGAAAAATAGAATTATTTTGTTCAAAAAATTAGAGAGTAGCACAATTTTTTTTTTATTGTTCAAATGTAAGATACCAACATGAGTGTGATTCATGATGTGTTGTATTAATTTTGATATTTGATTTTTTTGATTCGTTCAAAGAAAATTTTGCCGGAATTTTTCTTAAATAGTGGACCCAATGTTTTTTTATGGGGAAATTCAATTGTACTTTCAACCAAAAGTATGAATGCTATTGATTGAATAAGTGGTTAAATGTAGAAATAGTAGATTCTAATGTAATGAAAGGTACATTCTTTAATATTCTTAGTGCTCTTTTATTTGATATATCTTTTAATTGACAATAATTTTTTATTTTTTTTGTTATTTCGTGCCTTCAAGCTCGGGTAACTACTAGTATATAAATAAGAGAGTAGAGCAAAAAATTTCAATCACAGTAAATCTTCCAAATTTAATCAAGAGTTAGTAGGACTGGATTCTTAATAAATGTTACAATGTTTGTAGATTGTAAATCGTATTCATAATCTGTAAAATAGAATACTATATTAGATTCTACCCCAATTGAGCTAGCTAATTTTTAATTAAAGTAAGGTTTCAAAATAAGTCGAATTACATGTTTTGTCATATCTTAATGAATTATAAGAGGAATCATAATAGTTCCAATTTCAAAAATTTATATTTAATTATAACTATTTTTGATGGGCCAGGCCCAAAAGGCTCAAATCCAAGCTCAAACCCAATTACAAATAAAGATTTGTATTTATAAAGATCCAGCAGGCCCAATGAAGCCCAAAGTGCAAAGACCCACCAAGGCTAAATTCAAGTCCAATCCATCTGGGACCCTCCTCCAAAGGAATTGGAGTACGAAGGAGAGAAATGCGGCACACGGAGAAACCCTACCTAATTAGGAAACCCCTCCCTCACGTCACCGCCTCACCTCAAAACCCTAGCTCTATAAAATGTAAAGCCCTCTCACCATCTAGGGCACGCCTCCCAAGAATACCTCATCTCCTACCTCAATACCATAAGGTGGTTGCTCCTCTTTCCCTCAAAGCTCTGTAGCTCCGGTGACGATTATTAATCAATAAATAACACAAAAGGCCACCATTGCCATTCAAAGTGGACGTAGGCCACGGCCGAACCACTATAAATCTCTCCGTGTTGGTCCTTTCTTTGCCATATTTGTCATTAATTGCTTGTTCATTGCATTTTATATTATTTACTTGACTGTGGTGCACAAAAGCCAATTTGTGTATCATCAGTTTGGCCCCGTCTGTGGGAACCGACAGAATTCTCATTCCTAAACACAATCCATTTTTACTGAAACAATGGCGATCACTACCAGATCCGTGAACCAGCATGAAGACAATCCTCCACGAGAGGAGGAGGTTCCTCCACCTGCCAACCATGTACCGAATGCTCCAGCTCCAAATCCTCAACAAATGTTGGAGACCATGCAGCAGCTGGTGGCCCAAAACCAGCAGATGCTACAACTTATGCTCGCCGGACGAGGAGGAGCACAACTCGGCGGAGTGCAGCTTGGAGGAGCCCCACGTCCTTGGGGTCAAGGAGCTCCACGCCCTGTCGTTCCACATCTAGGCACCCCCGTAGGGCTGGGCGCCCCCTTTGGAGTCCCCCTGGGCGCCATAAACAGGGAGGCTCTACACAGGGAGGCTCATCATGAAGGACCTCCATCCCCTCCTCCTGCTTCCCATGGTGAGGACCCTCCTCTCCAAGAGGACGAGGGCGAAAACCAAAGCGTGGAGCATGGGAGTCACTTTCATGACCACCCCAGAGGAGCTCCCAACCTTTGGGATGAGAAAATCAACGAAGTGCAAAACCAGCTAGGTGACGTCTTCAACGCCATGAAGGCGCAAGGACCAGAAACAGTGGACTATCGACGAACTGACACGCCTTTCAAGCCTGACGTGGCAAACTACCCTCTACCCCAAAAGTTCAAAATGCCCTCTGTTGAGGTCTTTGATGGAACAAAAGTGAAAGACTCACTAGATCATCTCGACACCTACAAAACTCTGATGCAGTTGCACAACGTCCCAGACGAAATCATGTGCAGGGCGTTCCCAACCACATTGAAGGGATCCGCCCGACAATGGTTTGCTAAGCTCTCCCCGGCATCCATTGCCTCATTTGCTGAGCTGAGCAGGTCATTCGTGTCGCATTTCATTGGAGGGTGTCGCCACTAGAAGCCAGTCACCCACCTGCTTAGTATAAAGCAGGACCGTGAGGAGAGCCTGAGGAGCTACCTCACTCGTTTTAACGAGGAGGTACTTCAGGTTGATGAACCTGACGACAAAGTGACGATGACTGCCTTCCTGGGAGGCCTCCGCTCATCAAGCCTCCTCTTCTCGGTGATGAAGCTCCCACCAAAGAGCATGCCAGAGCTGCTAGCCAAAGCCCAGAAATATATAAACGCTGAGGATATCACAAGGGCCAGGCGAGGTGAGTCCTCCAGATCCGGGGACAAGAGGAAAGAAAGAGAGAGAGACGACAAGAAGGAGGCTGGCAACAAGCATAGCAGAACAGAGAAGGTTCCCGTCAGAGACCGGTTAGGTCCGGCCCCTCAGAGAGATCGACAAGCCTTCACGCCCCTCAATGCCGATCTCGGGCACATCCTATTCCAAATCCAGGATGACCCCGCAGTGAAGTGGCCAGGGAAGATGAAGTCTCCTCCCAATCGCAGAAATCCTAACAAGCATTGCCGCTTTCACCGCGACCACGGGCACGACACCGACGACTGCTATGAACTCAAAAGGCAAATTGAGGATCTCATTCAACGTGGCCACCTACGCCATTATGTTGCTGGTAGAGGACAGGCGCCGCCACCACCCCATAACCAGGAAGAGCAACACCCTGTTGGGGAAATTCAAACCATCTCGGGAGGATTAGCAGGAGGTGGAGAGTCCCTCTCTACCATGAAGGCCCATGCCAAGAAGGCAAGGCACCTTGACGAAGGGCGCCCGTCCAAAGCGCCCAGGCAAGGCACCAATGAGATTATATCTTTCTCAGATAAGGACCTAGAAGGAATTCAGCACCCCCATGACGACCCCCTGGTGCTCACCATGACGGTTGCCAATTTCCAAGTGCGCAGAATCCTAGTGGACAGCGGCAGCTCTGTCGACATCCTATTTGCAGAAGCTTTTGACAAGCTCAACCTGGGCAGGGAGAAACTGCAGTCCATCAGATCTCCCCTCATTGGGTTCTCGGGGGAAAAGGTGTACCCCCTAGGGTCCATCACCCTACCAGTCACAGCCGGAGCAGCACCCCGAAGCTCCTCAGTCATGGTCAACTTTCTGGTGATAGACTGTCCATCAGCTTATAATATCATATTAGGGCGACCTGCTCTCAACACATTAAGAGTCGTGCCCTCCACCTATCACCTCATCCTCCGATTTCCAACCCCTAACGGAGTTGGAGAGGTCAGAGGAGACCAGGTAGCAGCTAGGGAATGCTATGTCTCCTCCATGAAGACCAGGAAGCCACAGGAAGCTTTGAAAGTTGAAATCCTAGACCCGAGGGATGACTCTACTATAGAAAGAGGAGAATCGGTGGAGGAGCTCACCCCCGTGGTCCTGGATGAAGATCACCCAGACAGAAGAGTATACGTTGGATCTTCCCTTGCTAAAGATCTGGTTGGCACGCTGATAGATTTTTTGAAAAGTAACATGAACGTCTTTGCATGGTCATATGCAGACCTTGAGGGCATCGACCCAGAAGTGGTCACACACCGACTCAATGTTGACCCACGTCACAAGCCTGTTCGCCAAAAGCTAAGGGGTACCTCCACTGAAAGGGCCCAAGCTATGAACAAAGAGGTGGGAAAGCTAGTAGACAACGGGGCCGTCAGAGAAGTAGCATATCCTGAATGGCTCTCCAACGTGGTGATGGTCACTAAGACTAATGGCAAGTGGCGCCTTTGCGTCGACTTCTTAGAACTCAACAAGGCATGCCCAAAAGACAGCTACCCGTTACCACAGATCGATCTCCTCATCGATGCAACCGCTGGGCATGAGTTGCTCACTTTCCTGGATGCATACTCTGGGTATAACCAGATCAGCATGTACCCCCCGGACCAGGAGAAGACATCATTTATTACTCCAAAGGGGACCTACTGCTACAGGGTTATGCCCTTTGGACTAAAAAACGCAGGAGCAACCTACCAACGGTTGGTGAACAAGATGTTCGAGTCTCAAATTGGGCGAACGATGGAAGTATACGTGGATGATATGTTAGTAAAAAGTCTCGTAGCAATAGACCACATCGATCACCTCCAGAAAACCTTCAATGTCCTAAAGTCCTATCACATGAAGCTCAATCCTGAGAAGTGCGCCTTTGGCGTGGGGTCAGGAAAATTTCTAGGCTTTATGGTCAATCAAAGGGGAATCGAGGCAAACCCTGACAAGATCAAGGCTATCCTCGACATGAAGCCCCCCTCCTCAACTAAGGAGCTCCAACGCCTCAATGGGAGAATCGCAGCACTCAATAGGTTCGTCTCCAAATCTGCAGACAAATGTCTCCCATTCTTCAAAATTCTCCGAAAAGCCTTCGAGTGGGGACAGGAGGCAGAGGAAGCCTTCCAAAGGCTCAAGGCCTACCTAGCTACACCACCCCTCCTTTCACATGCCGCTCCAGGAGAAACCCTGTATTTATACTTGTCTGCCTCCTCATCGGCAGTGAGCTCAGTTCTTGTCAGAAACAGTGATGGAGTGCAAAAACCTATCTACTATGTGAGCAGAGCATACAGGGGGGCAGAAGTCAGATATTCTGTAGTTGAGAAACTAGCGCTCGCCTTGATCTCAGCGGCAAGGCGCTTGCGACACTATTTTCAAAGCCACAGCATTGTTGTCGTTACAGATCAACCTCTAAAAAGAGTCTTGGGAAAGCCGGACGTATCCGGAAGGCTCCTTAAATGGGCAGTGGAACTTGGCGAATTTGACATTCAATATCAACCAAGAGCAGCCATCAAAGCACAAGTGTTGGCAGATTTCATTGCCGAGCTTACACCAGCAAAGGAGGAGACTCGCTCAAACACCCCTGATGACGCCCAAGCCTCCTCAGCCACCCCTGATGGCGCCCAGGCAAGGCCCTCAGGCGCCCAAGCCTCCTCAGCCACCCCTGATGGCGCCCAGGCAAGGCCCTCAGGCGCCCAAGCCTCCTCAGCCACCCTTGATGGCGCCTAGGCAAGTCCCTCAGGTGCCCAGACCCCCTCTGATGCCCAGACTGGCGCCCAGGAAGCTCCCTCTAGCGTCCAGACTCCTTCTGGATCCCAACCTGGTACCCAGGCAACTCGCCCTATGGACTTACCTCTTCCAGAAACCTCTGAGCAGCCTTCTCCTTCACTCTGGAAACTCTACGTTGATGGCTCCTCAACCAACGAAGGAGGAGGAGCAGGCCTAGTCTTGATCAGCCCAGATGGCACCACTCTCAAGTATGCGGTAAAGCTTCACTTTCTTGCCTCCAACAATGAGGCGGAATACGAAGCCCTCCTCTCGGGATTAAGGTTGGCAGCCGAAATGGAAGCCCAACAACTTGCCATATACAGTGACTCCTAGCTGGTAGTTAACCAAGTGAAAGACGAGTTTGAAGCAAAGGGAGTAAGAATGCAGGAGTACCTTGCTATGGCGAAAAGTTTAACGGCAAAGTTCCACTACTTTCAGATTCGCCATATCCCCAGAGAAGACAACATGGCGGCCGATGCACTTACAAGGCTCGCCTCAACCTTGCAAGCCCCTCCAGGACCATCATTCATCGGTCATCAGTTTGAACCAAGCAAGTTGGACGTGGGAATCACCGACGTCAACTGTGCGTCCACTGAATCAAACTGGATGACCCCGATAAGGGCATACCTTCAAGAGGGAACATTACCAGACAATCCCCTCGAGGCCAGGAAGACTAGGATGAGAGCCTCCAAATTCACTATCTTACAAAACATCCTATACAAGAAAGGCTACTCATTGCCTTTGTTGCGGTGCCTTTCACCCGAGGAAGCTGACTACACCTTGAGGGAGATCCATGAAGGAATTTTTGGGAATCACTCTGGAGGACGCTCCCTCGCCAACAAGGCGCTTAGACAAGGCTACTTCTGGCCTACCATGGTGAAGGACGCTCAGGAGTTCACTAAGAAGTGCGACAAGTGCCAGCGCTTTGCCACTGTGCCCAGGCTGCCGCCAGAAGAACTCACGGTCATCACAAGTCTGTGGCCTTTCTCCAAATGGGGCATCGACATCCTAGGGCCCCTACCTCTCAGCAGAGGACAGTGCAAATTTGTGGTGGTAGCAATTGACTACTTCACCAAGTGGGCAGAGGCCGAACCCTTAGCAAAAATAACAGACGTGAAGGTAAAAGACTTTATCTAGAAGAACCTTGTATGTCGCTTCGGGATACCCCATGCCATTGTTAGTGACAACGCCAAGCAGTTCGACAATAAGCTCCTTAACTCTTTCTGCTCCGACCTTCAGATAAAACAACCCCATTCTAGCCCAGCACATCCACAAGCAAATGGGCAAGCGGAAGTAATGGTGAGAACAGTGTTACGCAACCTAAAGACAAGGCTCGAAAGAGCGAAGGGTCTTTGGGTTGACGAGCTCCCAGGTGTCCTATGGGCCTACAGAACCACACCAAGGGCTCCAACTGGGGAAACCCCATTTTCTCTCGCCTTTGGGGCTGAGGCAGTCATCCCTGTGGAAATCGGGCTGCATTCTCTAAGGGTCCAACACCACGACCCCACCACCAACGAAGAAAAACTTCGCATCAACCTCGACTTGATAGAGGAGGCAAGGGAGATGGCGGTGGTCCGCAACGCCGAGTACAAACGCCGCATGGCGAAGTTCTACAACTCAAGGGTGAAGCATCGTTCCTTCCAACTAGGGGACTTGGTCCACAAGAAAGTGATCCTCGCCACAAAAGATGCACGCGAGGGGAAGCTAGGACCGAATTGGGAAGGACCCTACCTCATAACAGAAATAGTAAGGCCAGGCACCTACAAGATCCAAGATGCTGAGGGAAAAGTCTTGCTCCATCCATGGAATGCGGAGCACTTGAAAAGGTATTACCAGTGACACATTGAGAGCACCAAAGTAATAGAAGTTGGGGATTTGATTTTATTTTCTACTCGTTCTGGGGTTATACCCCAATGTTCAATGTACCTTTTGGGAATCATTACCCAATATTGCTTTATATAAGCAGTAGATAAATGAAATTTTCCATGTTTTACTCCAAAAACGATCTTTACATTTCATTTCAAAGGAGTATCAGTACAAAAACAAGGCTACATACTGCCTTTCTTAAAAACAAAAATCACCAAAAGTCCCTAACACTCTAACTGCTCTCATGGTCGTCCTCCACCTCCTCCTGGCCACCTTCCGCATCATCCTCGTCTTCGCCAGATCCTCCCTCATCTTCATCAAACTCCCCAGGCAAGAAACCTGAAACATCAATATCAGGATGGGCGACAGAAATCCTCCCTCGGAGCTCATCATAACCATCGATGAAGGCATCTGCAAGGCCATTCGCCAAGTCCCTCTCAGCTGTTGCAGCCTTCTCTTCAGCCTGCGAAGCTCTCTCGTGAGCCACCTTCAACTCTGCCTCCAAAGCTGCCTCTCTGAGCATTACCCTCTCACGGGTCACTGAAAGCTCAGCCTCCCTGAGCGCGTCCCTCCTACAGGTCGCCAAAAGCTCAGCATCGAGCTTAGTTGCCCTCTCGCGGGCCACCGCTAGCTCATCTTCTCTGAGCGCATCCCTCTCGCGGGACGCCAAAAGCTCGGACTCAAGTCTGGATACCTTCTCATAGGCCAGCGCAAGCTCACTCTTAGAAACCCCGTCAGCAGCTTCAAGCTCAGCAATCTTCCCCTGAGCGGCAAGAAGTTCCTCTTGGGCGGCGACATGTTCCTGCCTCAGGGTACCATAGGCATAGGCTCTCGAAGACAGGCAGAGAGACATAGTCGAGACCTGAATTAAATAAAAGACAAAGGTATGATAAAAATGAGAAAGGACGAAAGAAAAGGGAATAACAAACCCTTACCTGAGCCAGACCCTCCAAGTACATGTTGACGACCCTCTCAGTGCTCAGAGTGTTCATCTGATTAACCTCAGGGATATATACAAACCTCCCAAGCCTTTCTCTAATAACTGCCGGGTTGCCCAGCATGGGGCGAGACCAAAAAGGTGCCTCTGCAGAAGTTCCCACGGGAGGAGAAGACAGAGGAGAAGTGCCCGGTGAGGAAGTCTCTGGAGTAGCAGCAACTGGAGGGGTCACCGGATGAAGGCACGTCTGAGGATCTGACGAATGAGATGCTTGAGACGTGTCAGCCTCGCCCATCGCCGAAACCACTTGGGGGGCATCATCTGTCCTTGCCACCTTGGAAGGAGGAGGACTCCTGCTGGAGAGGCGAGACCCAATCACTCATTTATATATAGCTGAAAAGAAAATACAGTGTTAGACTCACGCGAGACACCAAGTAAAATAAAAGGGCATTCAAGAATCAACTCACCCTTCCTCTTTAAAGAGGAGCCACCAGACTGTAAGGAGGGAGCAGTGGCTTTAGCACGAATCGGAGGAGGGCCTTTAACCCCACCGTCTTTGAGCAAAAGATCCCCAAAGTCTCTCGTAGGATGAGTTCTCACAGCTTTAAGCTTCCGCTCTTGATCCTTGGTAAGCACGGGATAACCTGCAAGAAACTTGGTGGGTACACAATCTACAAGGAATAAGCCAAGAGAATATTAAGAATATGGGACGTACCGACTTTCTTTGGAACGACCCAGCGTGATGGTACCAGTGCCCTATCGACATCTGAAGCCCACTCTCCACAGACAAATATGAAACGAGTTTTCCAGCTATGGCAGTTGGAGGCCAACCCAGTAATTAGCTTGCCTCCCCTCGGATTAAAATAATACCAACCTCGGTTGGGAGCCGGAGTCTCACTCAAGAAATAGGCTGCATGGAACTCAGTGGCAGAAACATCCTCTTGGTGCACTTTTCTCCACAATTCCAGAAAGGCTAGTAGAACCCTCCAACCATTGGGTGTCAATCGCCCGGGCGTCAATGAAAAATAGTTCAAAATACCACAAACGGGAGAAGGGATGGGAAGCCTGAGGCCAACCTCAAGCATCTCCTCATAAATGACAATGTCACCAGATGAGTCATCGCAAGCTGGCTCGCCTTTTTCTGCTCGACGGCACAATACAGTAGGAGGAATGCAGTATGTAGAAATAATCCGCGAAATATCGGCATATGAAGTTAAAGTGCTGATAAGGGTACTTACCTTGGACCCGTCGTCGTCATAGATTACTTTGTGTTTTTTGCTACGAAGACGTGAAAGATTACCCAAACCGCTGCCAGGATCCTTGCCATGAAAAGTACCCATAGTGCCCACCTCCTGAGCCGCGTACTCCGAACCGCTCAATCTAGCACTGAGAGAGGTGCCTAACCCTCTCTGATCGCTAAACGAAGGAAGCCCAGCGCCTGGAGTGGCGCCTGGCATGGCGCCAGACATGATCATCTCGCCCAAAGTAGCGCCTGGAGTGGCGCCTGGCATGGCCTTCTCACCTGGCATGGTCACCTCGCCCAAGATGGCGCCCAAAAGGTCCCCACCCTTGCTTATCTCGCCTAAGATAGCAAGAATAGCGCTTGGAGGCGCGCTGTCCAGCTCACCCAACTCAGTGCCCATAGCGCCTGAGCATCCAGCTCCCATGCCGCCTCTTGGGTCAGCGCCTATGGCGCCCAGGCTGCTGTCCAGGCCAGTACCCATGGCGCCCAAGCAGCCCTCGCACGCAATACCGCCTGGACCAACCTCTTTCTCGCCTCCTGGGTCAGTGCCTATGGCGCCCAGGCTGCTGTCCAGGACAGCCAGCTCCACGCCGTGTTTTCCCAGCACATGGGCATCTCGCCCATGCTTGCCCAGCTCATGGGCATCTCGCCCAAGCCCTCCCAGCTCATGGGCATCTCGTCCATGCTTGTCCAGCTCATGGGCATCTCGCCCAAGCCCTCCCAGCTCATGGGCATCTCGCCCATGCTTGTC
This sequence comes from Ilex aquifolium, assembly GCA_951799425.1. Lineage (NCBI taxonomy): Eukaryota > Viridiplantae > Streptophyta > Magnoliopsida > Aquifoliales > Aquifoliaceae > Ilex > Ilex aquifolium. The sequence continues at coordinate 9,185,283 of OX637399.1, read as the reverse complement.
CAGCTCATGGGCATCTCGCCCAAGCTCTCCCAGCTCATGGTCATTTCGCCCATGCTCGCCTAGCATAGGGGCTGATTGCCTAGCGCCTATCTCGCCCAAATCAACTCCCATGGCGCCTGGACCAAGCCCCTCTTCACCCAACTCAGCTCCTATGCCGCTTGGATCAGCGCCTATGGCGCCCAATCTGCTACCCGAACCAGCGCCCATGGCGCCCAAGCATTCCACTCGCCCACTTTGCCTCGCCTCTCCAACACTCTCTTGATCCATGAGCACCCAAGGAAAATTTGCTCACAAGAAATTCAGATATGGCTTCCTCACAAGAAGTTCGGCTATGGCTTCCTCACAAAAAAAATTCGGCTATGGTTTCTTAAAAAAAAAATGGGTTTCTTTTCAAACTCAAAACCCAAGAGCACAAAGTCTTCAAAGTTGTCAAGGAAGCATTCTTGAATGGATGGAAGAAGGTGGGTATGCTCAAACCCAAGAATCTCTAGTCTTGGGTCTCTGAAACTCAAGAAAGTTTCACCTCTCTAAACTCCAAGAAGGGCTCTATGAGGAAATGGGTAGAAGAAGAAGGAAGTTTCTATTTATATATCCTAGGGTTTTTAAAGAGGGAAAGCCCAAATTAAAAATCAAGGGCTCTCTTTAAAAATCTAACCAAAAATAGAAAAAGTCTTGGGTCTTCAAAAAAATCTTAAGAAGAGCTCCACCTCTCTCTAGAACTCTTTGTGAAAGGGAAGAAGACACCACACTTAAAGCAAAATAAGTCTCCACCATCTCCCAGGAGCTCCAGAAATTAGAGACAAGGTCAAGAACTCATCACCACCGTCGGTTTCACTGAGTTACGGTTAAAACTCAAATTCAGAGAGATAGAAGCATTTTTTGGAAAAAATTGTTGAGCAAACCGCCTATGTTGTAGATCTCGAAAAAATACCCAGATTCAAAAAAAAATTCGCCTCAAACGGACTCTCGTGCGCAAAGTTATGGCCGTTCAAAGATTTACCGGGAAAAAGCCCAAATTGAAAATCAAGGGCTCCATTAAAAATCCAAGCAAAAATAGAAAAAAGACTTGGGTATCCGCAAGAAACATTGTGAAAGGGAAGAAGACGTCTATCAGAAGGGGGAGTCTCCACCGCCAAGATTCAAACAAATGCCCCCCTTTCCAAGTTTCCTCGGACACGGGGCATTGGGGCAAATGATGGGCCAGGCCCAAAAGGCTCAAATCCAAGCTCAAGCCCAATTACAAATAAATATTTGTATTTATAAAGATCCAGCAGGCCCAATGAAGCCCAAAGTGCAAAGACCCACCAAGGCTAAATCCAAGTCCAATCCATCTGGGGCCCTCCTCCAAAGGAATTGGAGTACGAAGGAGAGAAATGCGGCGCACGGAGAAACCCTACCTAATTAGGAAACCCCTCCCTCACGTCACCGCCTCACCTCAAAACCCTAGCTCTATAAAATGTAAAGCCCTTTCACCATCTAGGGCACGCCTCCCAAGAATACCTCATCTCCTACCTCAATACCACAAGGTGGTTGCTCCTCTTTCCCTCAAAGCTCTGTAGCTCCGGTGACGATTATTAATCAATAAATAACACCAAAGGCCACCGTTGTCATTCAAAGTGGACGTAGGCCACGGCCGAACCACTATAAATCTCTCCGTGTTGGTCCTTTATTTGCCATATTTGTCATTAATTGCTTGTTCATTGCATTTTATATTATTTACTTGACTGTGGTGCACAAAAGCCAATTTGTGTATCATCAATTTTTTCTTTTTACTTGTGACTAAATTTAACTTGTACAAATTTTTGTACTTACATCACATAATATGGAAGATACATATATAACCTTAACGAATACAAGATGATATATAAATAAAGAATATTTTCATTAGGGGTGTTTACTCTACCCTACGAATAGGAAATATGATCTTCCATCTTCCTACCCGATACTTTGCGAAATTTTTTTTTCTTGACCTACCTTACCCGATCAAGTGTAGTATTCCTACCCGACTTCCGTCTAAATTAATTGGTTAGGAAGTCGTGTAAGAAATCAGGTAAACACGTTTTTGTAGTTATTAATTTTTTGATCATTTTAACAATTCAATTAAGTAATCTGCACCAATTTAACAACACAATAAACCAATAACACTAAAACATAAAACAATTATAATAAAACACAAGAAAACTCAAGTCATAAACATCAATCCATCATAATTGTTGCACAAATACAATAACAACTATTTTAGGTTTAAACCATATGAAACACATCAAAAATCATAATTGCTCCAATATATATATATGTGGATAGGGTAGAGTAGGAATACAGAAATTTGATAGGCATTCCGCATTCCTAGCATATTTAATCGGAAGACCCTCTTCCGCATTCCTACCCGATTTTTTCGGTTAACCGATCAATAGGGTTTGGTAGGGTTGGGTTGGATAGGAAATTACGGGTAATCGAAAATTTGAACACACATAATTTTCATGTGCGTACATTGCTAGTATCTAAAAAGGAACAAAAAGTTAATTTCCAACGAAATATGATTTACTATTTTGATACTTATTTGAATCATCTACACTATTAATTTACATACTAAATAGTTCACATTTAAAATTTTTGCTTGAAGCCTCTGCTTGAGTTGGGTCTCCCTAATTGCATATTGCTTTTTTCACCCCAACATATACATATACTAGATCGCGCACACATACATATACTGCACTTAGATTTTTTGAGTTATGATTTTGTTTCAATTAAGATTTTAATTTGATTCAATCAAATAAATATAATAGCAAATGCATACTTATAAATCAAACAATCTAAATATTTTTATTATATAATTTTTGTAATTTGTAATAGAAGTACACTATAATTTTTTAGAATGAATATTAGTTTTTTTTTTTATTTGATGAATTACTTTCTTGTAAACCTCTACTCCTAAGATTTAGAACTTTTCATATGAAGCTAATAATTTAGATTTATTTTATTTGGAATGTCATAGTAATGGTACAAATACATTTTGTGGTATGCAGATATATATGACTAAAAAGTATTACGGGTACTTATTAAATTATTAAAAATACGAAAGATAAACTGTTTGAAGTTATGGTGGTCATCTAATTATAAACAATTGGTTTAGCCAATTTAAGATGTTAAGTTGTTGTAAGTAAATTAATGTAATGCCAAACATTGCTAAGGGATACAAATAAAATGGGTTGTAGTATTGCCAATAAACATAACTAAAGAGGATGTATTAAAGTTAAAACATAAAAGAGAAGAAAAAGAAAACTCAGGATTTAATAATATTATCCAATATTTATCTTAATAAATCTTAAATAATACTCTAGGGCCTTTATGCAATTTCATTTGAAAATTCAGAAAATTGTTATCAACTAATGAAAATAGATAGATATAAATAAAAATAAATTTAATTATTTTAAAAGTTAACTTTTGTCTTTTAAAAGAAAGAATATGAAAGGCTTAGACATGTCTAACATTAATGAAGTTGTATTAATATGAATTACATATTAATAATGTTACTATTGCCTTTATTGTGAGAGTAAAGTTGTACAACCAAAAGTTTAACATTAATCAAGTCATATTAATATGAGTTCTACATTAAATAAGACTAGTATTGTCTTTATATTTTGTTTTAGAGGTAAATTAGTGAGTCAAAAAAATTTCTTAATAGTGTACTTTTATTATTAGTATAGAATAAATATAGATAATTAAAGATCAACACTAATCCCATCATGCATTTACCTCATTAACTTCAACTATCCTGACAGCGGCTCAATAAGAACACCCTTTAAATCAAAGAGCAATGCTACAAAACTCAAATGAAATCCAAAAAGTTGTAACCCAAATACATATCATCATTTGGATGAGTGGATTCCATCAATTTTTTCAGTGGGACTCACTCATCTCACACTCATCCAAGGGATGATATTTATTTGGGTTTTAATTTTTGGGTTTCATTTGGGTTATGTCGCATTTTCCTTAAATCAATGATCAAACTAGCATAATTCCCACGTATTAGGTAAATGTCCCACCTAAAGAATTGCAAGAGGTATTGCAAAGTGAAGCTACGGCAGGAATAGGATAGCTATTTATGTAATTACATGGGGAAGAGGATGACTAGTGCTGCTGAATCTTGACAGTTCACACGACCAGTTCACTAAACGTATTTAATGTGGATGGTTGGTAAGGAGTTTTGTCCTTTCATGTATAATCCATTCGTCTCCTAGCTCTCCGTGAAATTAACGACAGATCTTAGATTAAAATTAGGAAACATTTCACTCACGCCTCTTTTAGTTTATCATCTTTAAACACATTTTTTTTAATTTTTGAATCTTCACTAACACCCATGTCAGATTAAAGACTTTAACAAGAATATAATTTTACTAAATTGTTTATGATATATTTTAGAAAAAATTTCATCTGCACCCTCTGTAAATAAACATATCTTCAATGAGACCTCTTTTATTTGATAAATTTTTTTACGTATTTAAATTAGGGCCCACTGAAATTTGATTCGAGCCGAATAAAATTTGTTTTTAATCAGCTTGAATCAAATTTTAATCAACTCGTATTGAATTTTAATTGACCCGAATTTTGATATGTAAAAAAATATAAATTTTAATCGACTCAAATTTCAATACATAAAAAATAAATTTTAATCAATTTGAATCGAAATTTAATTGGCACGGATTTTAATAAGTAAAAAAAAATAAATTTTAATTGACTCGAATCGAATTTTAATCGGCAATAACAACTTAGGTTAAGCTCAAATAGACTCAAATTTTAATATGTAAAAAAAAAAAAGTAGGTTCAAATTTTAATACGTAAAAAATTAAAATTTAATCAGCTCTAATTAAATTTTAATCAGGTCAAATTTTAATATTTAAAAAAAAAATTAATCAGCTTGAATTTTAATATGTAAAAAAAATAAATTTTAATCGGTTCGAATTTTATATAAAAAGATTGTTTGAGGTTTATGTATTGACAATTTTTGTATTTTAGACAAAAAAAGTTATCAAAAATGGTGGTTTAATGACAGAGAGTGTTAGTGATGTTTAAATATATACTAAAAGGGGTATCAATGATGTTTTAAATAATAGATAAGGTGTCCTTAAAAATATGATAAATTAGAAGAGGTGTGACTGAAATTTTCCCTTAAAATTATTATAGGCACCACCCCGCATGGTTGGAAGTTTCATCTTGATGGTGTAATTTTACACGAATGAGCAATGAGTTTGGGTTCAATGGTATGGGATGGATCTGAGCTACGAGGCTCATAAAATTGTGTGTGAGTGCTCTAGTTATCTGAGATGTGGTGTGTGTAACACATAGAAATATAGTGGTTCACCGGCTATTGAGCTCGGCTAGTCCACTCTTCAATGGAGTCTCTTGCTCCTAGAATCTATATTCATCTAGAAAATATTTCACAAGATGCCTTTGATGCCAGTAGGGTTCTCTGCCTTTGATTGAGGCGATGTACAATATTTATAGTGTAATTCCTATCTCTAAAAGATTTTTACCGAGATCTTTGCCCTTCATCCGTAGGATCTTCCTTGATTTTTGGGATAGAATCTTGGTTAGTTGAGAATTTTGTGCCTTGATTCTAGCTTTCCATTGCTTTGAGGATGCTATTCACCAGCCAGCTGTTTCCCTTTCAATTTCCCGTTTGTTTTCTTTGAGCAGAGCTTGAGGTCTGGATTGCGGAGCCCTGGTTACTGTGTCTGACCTCCTTGTCTGACCTCAATGTCTGAGCTCATACTTAGAGCTTTTTTCTAGGTATCATCAGTTGCCCCCCAGCCCTTGGCCCAAGCGAGCTTGGGCAGGGGCTGAGTTGATGCTGAATTGAGATAGACTTCCACACATCGACCTCGATTTGCATGAGCTCGAGGTGCAGAGAGCTGCTGCTTTTCCTACGGTTGCCGAGTTCCCATTGCTTCGAGAAGTACTTCAGTGCTTCTTGAAGCAAAATTATTGACTTTATGAGCTGCCGGGCTCTTTTTAGGAATTAAATAGCCCATTTCGAGCTCCTAGGCTCTTTTCTGAACTATTGGAGTTCTTCGTGGGCTGTGTTGTTCATATCATGAACTGAATAGTAGTAGCGCGAGCTACGTGGCTCCTATTATGAGCTGAAGAGTTCAGCGTGAGCTGCTTGGCTCAAGTTATGAACTGAATATTTCCTCGTGAGCTGCTTGGCTCAAGTTATGAACTGAAGAGTTCATCGTGAGCTGCTTGGCTCAAGTTATGAACTGAAGAGCTCATCGTGAGCTGCGTGGCTCAAGTTACGAACTGAAGAGTTCATCGTGAGCTGCTTGGCTCAAGTTATGAACTGAATAGTTCATCGTGAGCTGCGTGACTCAAGTTATGAACTGAAGAGCTCATCGTGAGCTGCGTGGCTCAAGTTACGAACTGAAGAGTTCATCGTAAGCTGCTTGGCTCAAGTTACGAACTGAATAGTTCATCGTGAGCTGCTTGGCTCAAGTTATGAACTGAATAGTTCATCGTGAGCTGCGTGGCTCAAGTTATGAACTGAAGAGCTCATCGTGAGCTGCGTGGCTCAAGTTACGAACTGAAGAGCTCATCGTGAGCTGCGTGGCTCAAGTTACGAACTGAAGAGTTCATCGTGAGCTGCTTGGCTCAAGTTATGAACTGAATAGCTCATCGTGAGCTGCGTGGCTCAAGTTACGAACTGAAGAGTTCATCGTGAGCTGCTTGGCTCAAGTTATGAACTGAATAGTTCATCGTGAACTACGTTGCTCAAGTTATGAACTGAAGAGTTCATCTTGAATTTATGAGCTGAAGAGCTCATCTTGAATTTATGAGCTGAAGAGTTCATCGGATGTTTATGAGCTGAAGAGCTCATCTTGAATTTATGAGCTGAAGAGCTCATCGGATGTTTATGAGCTGAAGAGCTCATCTTGAGTTTATGAGCTGAAGAGCTCATCTTAAATTTATGAGCTGAAGAGCTTATCGGATGTTTATGAGCTGAAGAGCTCATCTTGAGTTTATGAGCTGAAGAGCTCATCTGATGTTCATCAACTGAAGAGCTCGTCTTGTTCTCTGACATCTTCCCTTCTCTTGGGGGAGCGATCCCTGTCTTTTCTTGGGGACCTATCTCATCCTCTTTCTTTCCTAGGACTTCGATCCCTCTTATTTTCTTCCTTCACTTTTTCCTTCTGTGAGGATGAGCTCCCTACCTTTGAGAGAAGGGCTTCCTTGCCATTAATATACTTTTCTGCTTTAGCCAGCACCTCTGCCATGCTTGCTTGCGGGTTCTTTGATATAGAAAATATCAAATCTTTCGATTGCACTCCTAATCCAGCAATGAAAGCAGTGATCGCAAACTTCTCATCTGGAATATCTACCTTCAGGGATTCTGAATTGAACTTTTGGACATAAGACCGTAGGTTCTCGTTGGGTCCCTGTTTTACATTCAACAGGTGGTAGCTCGGCTTTCTGTATATCCGAGCTCCTATAAAGTGAGATACAAAAGCTATGGAGAGCTCTCTAAAGGATGAGATCGAGGCTGGTGGGAGCCTGTGAAACCAGGCCAGGGCAGAGCCTTTTAACGTGATGGCAAAAGCTCTGCAACGTACAGGATCCTGGTATCCATGCAGTTCCATCTGGTTCTTGTAAGTGTTGAGATGATCTACGGGATCTTTCGTTCCGTCAAAGACCTCTATCTGAGGCATCTTGAACTTTGGTGGGAGAGGAAAGTGCAGCACTCCAGTGGTGAATGGGGACTCAGTCTGTTGTACTAGGGCGTCCATTGTAACCGGAGCCTTGCTCTTTATAGCCTCTTTCATGTGGCTGAGCTCTTGTTGGATGTCTTTGAAGCGTTGCTCCCAGCGCTGCTCTTTCCTGTCCGGCGGATAAGGGAAAGAATCATCCCTATCGCCCCCGTCGTTCTGACTTTGCATCTCGTCGTTATGGCCATTCCTAGGGGGCACATAAGGAGCATGCCCCCTGGTCTGGCTGCTTTCTCCTCCTTCGTCGACCTCTCTGAGGGGGTCCCAGTGTCGCCGTTCCCTGTAAGGGGGGTTATTCTGGCCTTCTTGGGCCGGTCGTGCCTCCTGTGGGCGTTGTATGAGCTTTGATAGCTCTGCATTTTCCTTTAGTAATCGTTGGTTGACGAGGCGAAGGGCCTCCAACTCGTTATTAATGGGGGAATTCGTCTCATGGATGTTCCCTGGTTGTCTGCCGTTGGTGGCTTCCTGCTGATCTTGCATTCGTGGTAGGTTTGTTTGACTTCTGCTCATATTTCGAGTTGTTACCATCAGTCACTGAGGAATCAGTTTATTTGTAACAGGAACAGTCGTTCCCACAGACGGCGCCAAACTGATGGTGTAATTTTACACGAATGAGCAATGAGTTTGGGTTCAATGGTATGGGATGGATCTGAGCTACGAGGCTCATAAAATTGTGTGTGAGTGCTCTAGTTATCTGAGATGTGGTGTGTGTAACACATAGAAATATAGTGGTTCACCGGCTATTGAGCTCGGCTAGTCCACTCTTCAATGGAGTCTCTTGCTCCTAGAATCTATATTCATCTAGAAAATATTTCACAAGATGCCTTTGATGCCAATAGGGTTCTCTACCTTTGATTGAGGCGATGTACAATATTTATAGTGTAATTCCTATCTCTAAGAGATTTTTACCGAGATCTTTGCCCTTCATCCGTAGGATCTTCCTTGATTTTTGGGATAGAATCTTGGTTAGTTGAGAGTTTTGTGCCTTGATTCTAGCTTTCCATTGCTTTGAGGATGCTATTCACCAGCCAGCTGTTTCCCTTTCAATTTCCCGTTTGTTTTCTTTGAGCAGAGCTTGAGGTCTGGATTGCGGAGCCCTGGTTACCGTGTCTGACCTCCTTGTCTGACCTCAATGTCTGAGCTCATACTTAGAGCTTTTTTTTAGGTATCATCACATCTCATGTGGCTTATATATAAATTCCATTTAGAATCCCTAAACTATACCCTTGGGTTCACATTAGCGATATGCAATCCACTTTAGCACATTGCACATTAAACTATTAATTTGAGTTTCATATTGTCCCAATCTTTGAGTTTTGTTTGATTTTTCATGGCATCTCGGGGTAAAAATGAAATTTGTCCTGATTTAGGATAAAAAGTCCACATATACTAACTGATGATGTCTGAAAATTAATCCTAGGTTTAGTTCAGCCCGGTAGGTCAGTAAAGGAGCTCAGCCTAGAACTCTTAAATTCAGAGGACTCAGACCCGAGCTTAGTCTAAAAGAGTTCGTAACTAACGTTGCGGTGAAATCATTTGAATTAGCTGGCGCCTTCAGGGTAACAGTCAAGCCGTGACTTTAGGCATAGGACTCTCAACCAACCCAAGATCCTCTCCTTCGTCTTAGGGAAATCCCATGATTAGAGGGTACAATCTCCGTGGGGATTCCCTAGGGTTAAGAGGATCATCATAAATACGAGAGGAGACCCCCAGTAGAAGGGGAGAAAAAAATCAGCTTGAACGATCAATAAAGAAAAGGGAGCCGATATCTCCATTGCAGAGTGGATTAGCCGAGCTCTGAAACTCGGTGAACCACTATAATCTTGATTGTTTTACATCAGTTTTATACTAGGGACAAATCTAGCATTCGCATATCTGTGGAGCACGTAGAATTACACCATCAGTTTGGCGCCGTCTGTGGGAAGAACACTTCTCGTTGAACAAATATACTGATTTCTCAGTGATTGATGGTTTCTACACGCAACACGAGCAAGCATCAGAGGAGTCCCCCAAGGGTGCAGAATCCGCTAGAAGCCGCCGATAGGAGACAGACAGAAGACCTTCGTGATTTTATACCCGCCACCGGGAATGATCCACCCACGATGAATCTGCCCCAAACAACGAACTGGACACCCTGCGTCTGGTTAATCAACGATTACTCCAGCAAAACGAAGAGCTCACGAGGCTCTTACAAGTTCCTCAGCAAGACCAGAACGACCCCCCCCCCCGAAGAGAGCAGCATAACCATGACCCCTTCAGAGAAGCGGATGAGGGGAGAGAGAACAGTCAGGCACCTCATCTGCAGCCTAGAAGAAGAATGGAGGAAGAAGCACAGAACCGGAACGAAGGAGTTGAAAGAAATAACTTTCCCCCTTTTCCGCAGGAGAGAATGGAGCAATATTGGGAACATCGCTTCAAAGACATTCAACAAGAGCTCAACCATATGAGGGAGGCAGTAAACGCCAAAACTCCAGTGACCATGGACACCCTGGTACAGCAAACGGAATCCCCATTTACCGCCGGAGTACTGCACTTCCCTCTACCTCCAAAGTTCAGACCACCTCAGATGGAGGTCTTTGATGGGACGAAGGATCCTGTAGACCACCTCAATACCTACAAGAATCAGATGGAATTGCATGGATATCAGGATCTGGTGCGGTGCAGGGCTTTCGCCATTACGTTGAAAGGGACAGCTTTAGCATGGTTCCATAGACTTCCCCCGGCATCGATCTCTTCCTTCAAGGAACTCTCCATTGCTTTCGTGTCTCATTTCATAGGGGCTCGGATCTACAGAAAACCAAGTTACCATTTGCTAAATGTAAAGCAAAAACCTGACGAGAACCTACGCTCCTATGTGCAGAGATTTAACTCCGAATCTCTAAAAGTAGACATCCCAGATGAAAAATTTGCCATCACCGCCTTCATTGCGGGATTGGGGGTGCAGTCAAAAGATTTGATGTTTTCTGTATCAAAGAATCCTCAAGCTAGCATGGCAGAAGTGCTAGCCAAAGCGGAAAAGTATATCAATGGTGAAGAAGCACTCCTATCCAAAGTAGGAAACACCTCCTCACGGAAGGAGAGAGGAGAGGAAGAAAAGAAAAGAGACAGAAGTCCCCGGAAGGAAAGAGAACAAGGAAAGTCTCCAAGGAGAGACAGAGATTCTTCCCCAAAGAGAAGGGGAAACGTGAGGGACCGCCTAGGACCTCCCCAGCCCGAACTACAACCTAGATACACACCTCGGCCTTTCACTCCACTAACTGCTACAGTATCCCAAATCTTGTACGAGGTCCAGAATGAAAAATTTTTAAGGTGGCCACCACGGATGAAGGCAGACCCCGCAAAGAGGGACCCCTCCAAGTACTGTGACTACCACCGAGATCACGGACACCACACCGATGACTGCATTCAGCTAAAAAAGGAGATCGAGTTTTTGATCCAACGAGGCCAGTTGCGCCGCTTTTTGGCTCATGAAAATCAAAACCGAGCTCTTCCCCCTCCGCCACCTCTACCGCAGGCGCCACCGCAACATCAGCAACCTTTGGGAGAAATCAGGGTAATTTCTGGAGGTTTCGCAGGAGGAGGAGAGTCTAACTCAGCAAGAAAAGCCCACCTACGAAGGATCAGAGCCGCAGAAGCTCTCGAAGTGAATGTCGTGACCAAGGCACCACGCTTGGACACAGTCATCACTTTTTCGGATTCAGACTTGGAGGGGCGTCAGTATCCTCATGATGACCCCTTGGTGATAAAGGCGTTGATAGCTAACCGGACCGTCCATCGAGTCTTAGTTGATAACGGCAGCTCAGTAGATGTCATTTTTGCTACCGCATTCGATAAAATGGGGATTGGGAGAGAAAAGCTAGAGCCTGTGAATAACCACCTGTTGGGATTCTCAGGGGAAATAGTGCTCCCCTTGGGGGCAATCCAGCTAGTACTCACCTTAGGAGATACGCCATGCCAGGCAACTACGACAGTGAGATTCCTAGTGGTCGACGCACCTTTTGCGTACAATGTTCTGCTTGGGAGACCTTCGCTCAACTCCATAAGAGCTATTCCATCTGCCTACCATTTAGTGGTCAAGTTTCCAACAGAAAACGGGGTGGGAATGGTCCGAGGAGACCAGCGTGTAGCCAGAGAGTGTTATGACCTCGGTAAGGGCAAAAGAGGTTGAAAACATCCAACTGGATGAATTGGACATGAGAGACGAGCTGGAAACCAGACCAATCCCGTCGGAAGAGTTAGAACCTATACAGCTAGACGATAAGCCCGAACATCTGGTCTATGTGGGGTCCCAGCTGAGCTGCGAGATAAAAGATCTTCTTATCCATTTCCTAAAGCGGAACACGGAAGTATTTGCCTGGAAGCAAGAGGATATGGAGGGAATCGACTCAACAGTCATCACGCATAAGCTTAGTGTAAATCCCGACTGCAAGCCGATTAAGCAGAAAAGGAGGAGTTTCGCCCCAGGGCGACAAAAGGCCATCAACGAGGAAGTCAGCAAACTTCTCCTTGCCAAGGCCATCAGGGAAGTAGATTATCCGGTGTGGCTTGCTAACGTCGTCCTCGTAAAGAAAACCAACGGCAAGTGGCGCCTCTGTATAGACTTTACTGATCTCAATCGGGCATGCCCCAAAGATAGTTTCCCCTTACCTCGGATAGACTTGATCGTGGATGCTACTGCCGGACACGAGCTCCTCAGCTTCATGGATGCTTTTTCGGGATATAATCAAATAAGGATGGACCCCAGTGATCGAGAGAAGACCTCATTCATAACCGAACAGGGGACCTACTGCTACCAGGTCATGCCTTTCGGATTGAAGAACGCTGGAGCAACATATCAGCGCTTAGTGAACAGAATGTTCCATAAACAAATCGGGGCCACCATGGAAGTTTACATCGACGACATGTTGGTCAAATCGCTGAAGGCAGAACTCCACGTCCAACATTTGGCAGAGTCCTTTCAGGTTCTAAAGGAATACAAGATGAAACTCAACCCAGCCAAGTGCGCCTTCGGAGTTTCAGCCGGGAAATTTCTAGGTTTCATAGTCAACAGCAGGGGAATAGAGGCCAATCCAGAAAAAGTCAAAGCAATTCTAGATATGCAGCCGCCCTCTAATACAAAGGAGATACAACGTCTGACTGGGAGAATAGCTGCCTTGAATCGCTTTGTGTCGAGATCAAGTGATAAATGCCGACCTTTCTTTCAAATTCTAAAGAAGGCTTTCTCATGGGATACACAGTGCGAAGAAGCATTCAAGGCATTGAAGAATTATCTAAGCTCCCCACCCGTTCTAGTTAGCCCTCTAGAAGGGGAAGTACTTACTGTATACCTAGCAGTTTCAGATTTCTCAACCAGCGCAGCGCTGGTTAGGGAGCGAGACAGAGCCCAGCAGCCAGTCTACTACTGCAGCAGAGCTCTGAGGGGAGCAGATGAGAGATATCCAAAGATGGAAAAACTTGTGTTAGCCTTGGTCACAACAGCTAGAAGACTCAGACCTTATTTCCAGGCTCATACCATTGAGATCCCAACAGATCAGCCGATGAAACAAGTGCTGCATAAGCCAGAATCTTCAGGAAGGTTGGTAAAATGGGCTATAGAGCTCAGCGAATTTGATATCAGGTATAAGCCAAGAACTGCCATCAAGGGGCAGATACTGGCCGACTTCATCGCAGAATTCACGACGAAGACACCCTTGGAAGCAGCGCAGATGATACCTGACCTCCCGACCTGGAGACTTTCAGTGGATGGAGCGGCCAACGCTCAGGGTAGTGGTGCTGGATTGATCTTAACTTCACCTGAGGAGATAGATGTTGAGTATGCGCTCAAGTTCGGCTTTAAAGCTTCTAATAATGAGGCAGAATATGAGGCCGTCATAGCAGGTCTAAATCTCGCCCGTTCAATGGAGGCAGAGCAGCTTGAAATCTTCAGTGACTCCCAGCTTGTGGTAAAGCAAATAGAGGGGTCTTATGAAGCCAAGGGAGAGAAGATGGTACTTTACCTCAGAAAAGTACAGGAATTAATCTGGAAATTTGTGCAGGTAAAAATAGTACACGTCCCCAGGTCAGAAAATTCCCGAGCAGACGCATTAGCTAGATTAGCAACTGCTTCCCAAGAAAAACTCGACAGATTGATACCGGTAGAGCATCTAGCAGAGCCATCAGTGAAGACTGAGGAGGTTGAAGTGTTCCCAGTCTTTTCCTCTCCAACTTGGATGGACCCTGTTAGAGAATATCTGCAGAACGGAACTTTGCCAAGAGAGCAGAAAGAGGCGGCAAAGGTAAGAGTAAGGTCCGCCAGATTCACCATTCTACAGGGAAACTTGTATAAAAGGAGATTTTCGGTACCTCTCCTTAAATGTGTGAGAGAGGAAGATGCAAGCTATGTACTGAGGGAAGTCCATGAAGGAATTTGTGGGAATCACATAGGAGCTCGAGCGCTAGCAGGAAAAGTCCTGAGGCAGGGATACTACTGGCCCACGATGTTGAAGGATGCCTCCGATCTGATAAGAAAATGCAAAACGTGCCAAGTACATGCCAACATCTCGCACTGTCCACCAGAATTTCTAACGTCAGTAATAAGTCCTTGGCCTTTCCAACAATGGGGGTTGGATATTCTGGGACCTCTTCCCACCGGTGTAGGGCAATGCAAGTACGCCATCATCGGGGTAGATTACTTCACCAAATGGGCGGAAATAGAACCCTTAGCAACAATTACGGAGCAGAAGATTCAGAATTTCACGTGGAAGTCAATCATCTGCAGGTTCGGGATACCCAGAGCTATTGTTTCTGACAATGGAAAACAGTTCGACAACCCGAAGTTCAGGAAGTTCTGCGCAGACCTTGGAATAAAGAATTATTTCTCAGCTCCAGCACATCCGCAATCCAATGGGCAAGCAGAGGTGACAATCAGAACAATCAAGTCAGCGTTGAAGACCAAGCTCGAATCACTAAAAGGGAAATGGGTTGAATATATCCCCGAGGTGATCTGGGCATACCGGACAACCCCCAGGTCAGCAACTCAAGAAACCCCGTTCGCGTTGGCTTTCGGAACGGAAGCCGTGTCTCCTGTGGAAATAGGATTACCATCACCCAGAATGGAGTTGATGGAGGCCGAGCTCAATGATGAGTCACTCTTGCTAAACCTCGATCTCCTAGAGGAAAAAAGGGAGACAACTCTTCAACGCATTCAGTGTTACCAGAGGAAGATAGCCAGGTACTATGACAGAAAGGTCCGACCTAGGAGCTTCCGAGTAGGAGATCTTGTGCTCAGGAAGCTCTTGCTCGCAAGAAAGGACCCCACCCACGGGAAATTAGGCCCAAATTGGGAAGGCCCATTCATTGTCTCAAGAATAATCAGACCCGGAAATTACGAGCTGCAAACGGAAGAAGGGAAGGTCCTACCCCACTCGTGGAATGCTGAACACCTTAAAAGGTTCTATCAGTAAGCTTTCTTTGTAATAAAATTATTCTCAATAAAAGTAATATTATGAAGCTTGGGAGCTTTTCAAAACTTATGGGCCAAGACCTCCTGCTGATAGTGCCACTTTTTATTGTGGAATCTGTGACTATTTGTGGTAACTGTTCATTACATGTTTCTTGGAGTTCTGGGTTTATTACAAGCTTCAGATGAGCACGAAAACTCATAAAGGCTCAACAAGCCCTGTAGCTTGGATAAGCCTTGTAGCCCAGACACATACATTCAATTCAAAGTCTAAACCTAAGGAATGATCGGGTAGTCCTACAACGGAGCTCACAAGCCCATCTCTGTAACCGAGCTCTAGTAGCTCAGGTGAGCTTCTAAGTTTATGTGATCATTTTCCGAGCTCCAAAACTTATGAGACCATTTGTTGAGCTCCAACAGCTCGGATGAGCTCTATAGCCCAGCGGAACACCGAAGCTCATAATTGAGCGAGAGATTCCGCTATTCTGCTCAGGGATCTCCAAAGCTAATGGGAAGTAAGCCCATCAGATCAAAACAAGCAATCACGAGGTGAAAGGCAACAGGCAAGTAAACCAACAATAGGCCCACAGAGTTTTAAAAAAAAAAAAAAAGAGTGTTCAGTTGATCGAAGAAAACATTCGGAAAGCATCACAGTAAACTACGATAAAAGAAGTTTCATAATTCCTCTTGATAAGGGATCTCAGCTCAGCCACCTCGTCCTTGAGGCGGGCATTCTCCTCCTTCAGTGCGTCCCTCTCTTGCTCAACCTCGTGGAACACTGCCAGTAGTTTGCCACCAGCTGGGGTAAGACAGGTATTTGAAAGCAAATGAGGAGGCCTCTTACGTTTCCTGGAAGAAGTACCTGCGTCCTCCCCCCTAGAGTCTTCTTCTTCATCAGCATCCACTTCGTCACCAGACTCGGAAAATGAAGCCCAAGGCGAGAATAGGATTGAGGAGAATTCATATTCAGCGGCTTCAGCACTAAGCATATGAAGGTTCTCTTTCGTCATCAGATCTGAAAAAGTCATAGGCTCAGCGACCAGTAGTTCTTCAATGTTGGGCGTCTCAGGCAAATTCAGCTCAGGAGGACCTGAAATACAAAGGCATAATGAGAATCAATCTTAGGCCAGAAGAGGCTGAAAAGAACTCAGGATTGATCTTACTAATGCCAGAGAAGCTCTTCCAGGACCTTGAGACCTTAGTACTGGGACAGCGCAGCTCGGGAGACTGCCAGGAATTCCCGGAAGCAAAGAAGAAGCGATGTGACCATCCCTCAGGGTTGAGAGGAAGACCCATGAACAAAAGGGAAATATTAAAGTGCCTCCAACGAAAGTAACTAAAACAGGGGATATCATCCTCCTCAATCTCGAAGAAGTAAAGGAATTCGGAGACAAAAGGGAACCTATCATTACCATTTAGGCGCCAGAACAAAAAGAAGCTGACCATGACCGCCCAGCCACGAGGAGAAAGACGGGACGGACACAGACCATAGTACGCCAAGATACGCCCTATGGAAGGGTGTATGGGAAGACAAAGGCCAAACTCCAGGGCACCTTCAAAAAGACAAACCTCCCCCCTTGGTAGGAAGTTGCACGGCTCGTCTGCAGTAGGGGCACGTAAAGGTAAATCAAGATAAGGAAAAAAAAAATTTTGGATGCCTTCCAAGTCAGAAGGAGACACCATTGATGGAGTCAAGTAGCGAGAGTGCCACTCCCAGTCAATACCAAAAGAAATACGCTCCTGGAACAGAGAAGAAACGGGGGCGGCCATTGGGATCAAAGAAAAGGTAAAAGGTAAACCTTCAGATTCGAAAGGAAAGTGAAGTCTCTTGAAAATTTTCTGAAGATAGAGAGGATGGGGGAGTAGAGCCTTTTGAAAGAATCAAGAAACGAGGAATAGGAAAGGAAGAAGATTAACTGCCTTTTCGGTTTCCTGAAAAATGATGGCGGTTACCAGCAAGTAAGGCGATGATAAATGGGGAAAAGCGAACCGACTATGGGTCAAGTTATTCGAAGAGAGGACCGCGTTCGGTCCCTCTTTTTTCGAAGTTACAATCGTCCCGGTGCTCGTATAAGGGAAGCAGTTCGATACAGCCAAAAGAGCCCCGTAGCTCATGATGAATTTTATAATTCATGAAAAGAGCTCTGTAGCTCGCGATGAGTTGTCATAAAATTCATGAAGAGAGCTCTGTAGCTCACGATGAATTTTATAATTCATGAAAAGAGCTCTGTAGCTCGCGATGAGTTGTTATAAAATTCATGAAGAGAGCTCCGTAGCTCACGATGAATTTTATAATTCATGTAAAGAGCTCTGTAGCTCGCGATGAGTTGTCATAAAATTCATGAAGAGAGCTCCGTAGCTCACGATGAATTTTATAATTCATGAAAAGAGCTCTGTAGCTCGCGATGAGTTGTTATAAAATTCATGAAGAGAGCTCCGTAGCTCACGATGAATTTTATAATTATTGAAAAGAGCTCTGTAGCTCGCGATGAGTTGTTATAAAATTCATGAAGAGAGCTCCGTAGCTCGCGATGAATTTTATAATTCATGAAAAGAGCTCCGTAACTCATGATCAATTTTATAATTCATGAAAAGAGCCCTGTAGCTCGCGCTGGATTACCTAAATTCAAAAGAGCCCTGTAGCTCGTGCTGGATTACCTAAATTCATGAAAAGAGCTCCGTAGCTCATGATCAATTTTATAATTCATGAAAAGAGCCCTGTAGCTCGCGCTGGATTACCTAAATTCAAAAGAGCCCTGTAGCTCGTGCTGGATTACCTAAATTCAAAAGAACTCTATAGCTCATGATGAATTCCCTAAATTCATGAAAATAGATGAGCTCTCTGAATTCATGAAAAGAGCTCTTCAGCTCACGATGAATATTTTAGTTCATAAGGAGTACTTCTTGGAGCAAGGGGTACAAGACCAGGGGCCTTGCAGCTTATGATGACAAGCAGCTCATCCATATAGCTCGAGATGAGTCAACTGGCTGTTACAAAGAGCCTTGCAGCCTTCGGTGAAATCGGCTCTGACGGTTAGCTTATGAGAAGACCTTTAGCTCGTAAAAAGACCTCTATACCTCACGAGCTCATAAAAAGACTTCTATAACGCACGGCGAATACTCTCGTTCATAAAGAAGAGCACAATAGCTAGCAGTTCAGTCAGGGCAGATCAGATGTCAAGAGCATGTCAAACACAGAGGAGGCAGAGACAAAAGCAAAAGGCCTTGTTCAACGTTTAAAATGAGCAGCATGAACACCAATAGATTGAAAGTATTTAAAAAGTACAGGGAAAATAGTAAAAACCCCTATGATTTGGAAGGGGCAGGAAGAGAAGTCACTGGCAGGTCTGCGGTAGAAGTATTGGCTGGATCTACAGGCGAATTCGTGGGTGGAATGGCAGATGGAGCTTCTAGAAAGGAAGTGGACAAAGTCCCTGGCATAGCTAAGGGAACAAAAACGTCAGCTTCGTTTAAAGCCCTCATTACCAGATCAGCAGAGAAAGGAGCCGAGGCAGGCCGGTCGACAGGAGCAGGGGGCAGGGGAATTTCAAGGGTATCCGAGGAAGAAACAGGTGCAGCGGGTAGAAGATTCTGAACTTCAACCCCAGTCGGCAGCTCTGAGCCCACAGGAGCCCCCTCAAGAACAGTAGATGAGCCAGGCACCTCTGCTTCCTGTTCAGCCGAAGCTCCCTCATTTTCCTCAGCTGGAACGTCAAAATCAAAGTCCAGCTCGGGATAAGCTTCATCGGCGGCCCCTTGAAAAGCTAACCACCCTTTTGCCAATTTAGTAACGACATCGTCCTTTAACCTGGCGATCAGAGCATCCCTCTCCCTAATAATTGCTCTATGAGTTTCAAGATCAGCAAGCATGACATCATGCGCATCTGCAAGGATACTATGTTGACTTTTCAGTTCATTAACAGAGGCCAGCGCCTCAAATTTTTCTTGGTTTACCTTGACCCAAGACTCGGTCTTAAGCTTGAGCTCTTCTTTGACCTTTGTTAACTCATCCTTACCCCTCATCTCTCTTTCTAGGGCCTTCTTTTTCTCTGTCTCCATGTTCTGGATAACGGAGGCTT
Source organism: Ilex aquifolium (assembly GCA_951799425.1). Lineage (NCBI taxonomy): Eukaryota > Viridiplantae > Streptophyta > Magnoliopsida > Aquifoliales > Aquifoliaceae > Ilex > Ilex aquifolium. The sequence continues at coordinate 9,166,006 of OX637399.1, read as the reverse complement.
GATTTTCATAAAGTTCCCGGAGGCTCTGAAGTTGAGCTTGGAGCTCATCATTAGCGAAGGTCAGCTCAGCCGCTTTAGCCTCCCAGGCCTTGGACACTTTGACCGAGCTCTCCATAGAGCGGATCCGACTCAGTGAACCCTTCACATGAATAGCCAACTGAAGGGAAGTATGGTCAGAAATGAATAAGAAAACAGGCAGAAGATAGAAACGAAAGGAGAAACAACATGTGCATACCGCAGTGGCTCCATAAAGGGCTGAATTGATGGAACTCTCTAAAGACATAGTGGCAGCCCTGACAACGTCAGAATCAGGAATGATGGAATTTATAGCGCCGGCAGCAAGTTCAATGTTGTCCAAGAGAGAGTCCTCACTTCCTTCTGTTTTAAGTCGCCTCTCCTTCTCCGGTTTGGAACTCAGCGTAGTTGTCAGGGAGATATTCTCAGATGGTCCAAGAGGGGAGCTGATAGGCTGAATTTGCGGGATTAATCCCAGAGCATTCTCGACCTCGGTCGATGAGGGAAAAGTCTGATCCTGAGCTTGGGTTCTGCAAGAATCCAGCAGAATACCTCCGGAGGAAGGGATCTGGGGAACTTGATCGGAACTCGAGGAGGGAGCAAGACCCTCAGAAGCCGAAGCAAGGGAGCTCGGTCTCTTTACAAGGACCCTGGTAGCTGGGCCAGAGCTTTTCGGGGGTAGTCCTGGCGGATGTGACTTAGCTCTGGTAACAGGCCTACTATCTGAAGTGACCTCAACCTTGCGCTTGTTCCCACTCTGGCCCTTCTTCAATTGAGCTATCTTGGCTTTAATTTCTTGGGAGGAGGGCTCCATTGAGGGAGAACCTGAAAATCATAAAAGGAAATTCATCGTCAGCCGCAATAAACCGTAGAAGTTCAAAAGATCTGAAACGGGTAAAGGGAAGAACCACCACCTGACACCTCGGTTGAAGCTACAGAGAAAGGAATTGGAGCTTCAACGGAAAGAGGAGTAGGGGATTCTATAACTACCCCAGGAAGACTAAGCCCCTGAGCTATAAGGACACGAGGTCTGATAAGCTCAGAATACCTCGCTGAAGGGCACTCTTCTAACTTCAGTAATACTTCCTCATCCTTCGGATCAAGCTTAAGCCTCCTACCTAGGAACCAATAAAAAAGTAAGATCAGAGAAGGTCGTGAAGCCTGGACACAATCAAAAAAAGAAAAAACTCACCCAGATTGTCCGGGTTGGACCAGTCCCTAGGAACCGGAAGAGTGTCGGTCCTATCCGCCGGATCGTATTCCCACTGCGAGCCTTCCACGAAAAAGAACTGTTTTTTCCAATGCTTGTGGGAGCTCGGGGGGTCAGAAATTAGCACTTTAACCTTAGTACGTCTGGAAATATACAGAAAGCACTCAGAAGAATTGTGCTTAACGTTGAAAAAATGAGTGAGCAAAGGAATGGTGGGGACCCCGAGCTTGTGAATTTTGAAGAAAACAAGTAATCCCACCAAAATCCCCTAGAAATTGGGAGGAAGCTGAGCGGGACAGACATTGAAATGTTGGAGAACGCCCTTTATAAAAGGATGGAGTGAGAATCGCAGCCCATTTTCAAAAGTGGCAACGAAGAAACAAACTTTCTTATGAACCTGAGAGATATAGGGGGTATATTCATCAGGACACCAGTATCTAACCCCTGGAGGGAAACCGTAACGAGCACTCAAGATCTTCATAAGGGAAGGACTAGCCTCACTACGGCCTACACTCTCGGCATAGCTAAAAGCAGACGACACCTCAGGAGCAGTAACACCTACACCACTCACTTTGCCCTTCCCTTTATTCGGAACTACGGGGGAGGACGTAGAAAAGGGCTCAACAGTAGGGGCCTTAACGTCGACGAAGTCAACACCAGGGAAATTATCAATCTCTTCACCCACAGCCCCTAGATCAGAATCATCTTCGATTGATTGATCCCCTAAAAGAGAAATAGAGGAAGGAGTGGCTCTAGAGGAAGTAGACATAGTTGGACAAGAAAAGGGCAAATGGAAAGAACGATAAAGAGGAGGAATGTTGCTTAAGCTCTCCTTAATAACCCAAGGGTCAACACAGTAACTCCCTACAGCAAGTATATGTACGATAGAACGCCAATCCACGAAACCAGGGAGAGGAGACAAGCAGTAATCGGGGTTCCAGAAATAAAAGAATCGAAAAGCCCAGAAATGCAACAACCACCTCGAACTCGAGGGATCCAGAGCGAGGAAAAGAGGGAAAGACACGAGGAGCGTACCTAATCAAGGACGAGAAGCAAGCCGAAGGTCGGAGAGAGCAAGCCACCCACACAAATTCGAAGGAAAGGATGCTTCCAGCAGAACCCTAGATTGGCCGAAGAATTGAAAAGTCTGAATTCGCAGGGGTAAAGGAAGATGGGGGGTTTGAAGCTTCAAGAGGGAAAAGAGGCCGTTACAGTCAAATCAAAGCATTTAAAACCCATCACACCGAGTGGAGAACGTGCGCGGGAAACGAGGCAGAAGAATGATAACCCATAACCGTCAGGGACCTATTTACACGAGAACCGAGGTCGTCAGCTCTATCTTGATTTAAATTCAGCCCCTACCCAAGTTTACTTGAACTAGGGGCTGGGGGGCAAACTGATGATGTCTAAAAATTAATCCCAGGTTTAGTTCAGCCCGGTAGGTCAGTAAAGGAGCTCAGCCTAGAACTATTAAATTCAGAGGACCCAGACCCGAGCTTAGTCTAAAAGAGTTCGTAACTAACGTTGCGGTGAAATCATTTGAAAACAGCTGGCGCCTTCAGGGTAACAGTCAAGCCGTGACTTTAGGCATAGGACTCTCAACCAACCCAAGATCCTCTCCTTCGTCTTAGGGAAATCCCATGATTAGAGGGTACAATCTCCGTGGGGATTCCCTAGGGTTAAGAGGATCATCATAAATACGAGAGGAGACCCCCAGTAGGAGGGGAGAAAAAAATCAGCTTGAACGATCAATAAAGAAAAGGGAGCCGATATCTCCATTGCAGAGTGGATTAGCCGAGCTCTGAAGCTCGGTGAACCACTATAATCTTGATTGTTTTACATCAGTTTTACACTAGGGGCAAATCTAGCATTCGCATATCTGTGGAGCACGTAGAATTACACCATCACTAACATTGTGGCATTCCATTACGTCCTAATTTGTTGTGAAAAATAGGAAAAAGTTGACAATTAGGACACTTGTGAAACTCAAAGCTAGCTGGCCCAGTTCTCCGGTCAATACCTGTCAAAGAAAGAACGTAGAATTTGTTTGTTGTATCAATAATATTACTAATCAACGAACTGCTAGCGGGAGAGGGAAGTCCATTACGCATTAGCTACCTCTAGAATAGTCAGACATTCTTGGCTAGCTCAACTAGTAAAATGAGAATCAGACATCTATACTTGGCAAATGATAATAATTATTTATTGTGATCTTATTAAGTGCACGATAATTCCAATCCACGCACATGTGCCACGAGCCTTCTTCTGCACCACGATTATAGTTTCAGATATAATGTAAAAAAGCTGATCATTTAAGGAGGTAATGTGATGCGTGATGGGCATAGTTCAATACGTAATTTTTAATGAACAAAAAACTTCATCCCCAGAACAAAACCTCAACATATATGTTATAGGTTGCGGTGATACCTAAAAACGATATCAGTTATAATTAGAAGGATATTTCCATAGGCAACTTGCGGGAAGAGCCAATGACCAGCGTCTGTCTCCTGATCTCCTGTTACGCATCCAGCCTCAGGTGGAGTCAAGGTTGTCCATTTACGAACCCAAATAAATGAATCCAGGTTGTCCAAGTTTGACCTTAGATACAGGCATCCAAGTCGTGTTTGTTATACCATGAGGAGAATCAGCTTTTCCAGCTCAGGTCAGGAAGGTAAAACGAGCTCCACCGACCACAGTGTATCCAAGCTTGAAAACGGGTCACAATGCCACCTCAGCATGTTTTAGAAGGCCACGTCACACCTAGGAAATATAACCTCTAACAGTCCAATTCCCTCAACAAAATCCTGACAAACTTGGGGACCATGCGATACTGACGTGACGACCACCCCACCTGTGGGTATAAATACAAGGACATTAGTCATGTAAAGGCATTGAAAAAATTGTAATCTATACAATTGTAACCCTATCTTCTCTCCCAAGCAATAGAAAATCTCCCAATGAGTAAGAGACTTCATTAGAGTCGACTATTCAAGTTTTCAATAGGTGAACCACTGTAATTTGTGTTGTTTCCTAGCTCTTACCTCTGTTTTAAAGTTACTGTTGTATTTTCCAGAGCCATCAGACTCAGCCATAGGTTAACTTTATTCTCACTGTTCACTCATGCATCACAATTCTTAAGTCTAGAGCTTTTCAGTTCAAGCACATCTCTCACGTTTCGAGTTCATACATCATTAGTTTGAATTCCTAAATGCTCCAAAACCTGTCCAACTATCAACAACTAGTTTTATAGGATGGGACGGGAAGATTACATTTAGTGCCAATATCTTAAGAGGTTCAGAAATTATGATTTCAATCCTAAAAAGCCTCTTAAACTTTCAATTGTCTTAATTTAGTTCTTCAAATGGATGGAAAGAACCACTTGAAGTGATTTCAAAAGTTCAAGGAGTAAAGTGGAATAATTAAAAATTCAGGGAGTATTTTAACACAGGGTTACTGTTTTTTTTTTTTTTGGGTAACACAGAGTTACTGTTTTTGGGTATTTATATTGTTTATCTTATATTTAACATATCAAAATGATGGTTGTAAATAAGTGCTCGTAATCATTAACAAGTTGTGTATAGAATGTAATAGAAACAATAATTGTCATTTAAAGGATACTATAGGGTTATTTGTATTGAGGATATTTTGGATCTAGAATAGAACCACCCATTAGAAAAATATATGAATAAACGAAGTCAATGGAATAGCACATGTAGCTTCTGGTTGAGAAAATATTCAATGTAATGACGACAACTCCATTGATACAATATCATTTTTGCCAAAAAATGGATATATTTATCTTATCTCTTCATTCACAATCAAAATAATTTGTTAAAAAATTATTATCCACAAAGTAAAAATAAAAAAAACAAAGAAAAAAAATCGAGAAAATAAAATTCTCTAACTTTTACTACTTGGTAGTTCAAATGAAAAAATCACAAAAAAAATGAGTCTATTGGATGTTTATAGTTATGAAGAAAATACAAACAATTTAAATATGAGATAAAATCTAATGTCTATATAATTAGATTTTTTTATGTATTTTATCGAATATTTTAACAAAAAATTTTACATGCAACGCAGGTTGTGCATTTCAAGTTATTTAAAGAAGCATGGTCTGCGGTTTGTAGGTGGCATCTTGTGTTTTAAAATCCATAGAGCGTACAAATAAAATAAAATAAAATGTATAAAAACAAAAAAAAAGTCAATGAAACAGATAGCTTTTGGTAAGTGACATTGTCATCAATGTAAATAATTTTTTCTATTCTGAAGAGACTTGAGGAAGCAAGTTGTCCAATTTTATTCTCGCAGCAACATGTTGATTCATTTGTCTTCAGCATTATTAAAATCCCAGTTGTCCAATTTTATTCTCACAGAAACAAGTTGATCCATTTGCCTTCAGCTTTACAAAAATTACCATAAATCGGCATCTTCTGCAAATATGGCACCTTGATTACCTCCACTGCATTCATCTCGTGTTCAATCATTCATCTCTTAGCATTTTGCTTTTTCAATGGCTATGGTGGAAGCCCAAAAATCCCACTCTTCATCTTCTGAGTGCACCTATGATGTGTTTTTGAGTTTTAGAGGCATAGATACCCGCAAAACTTTTACCGATTTTCTTTATACAACTTTGGTACATGTCGGATTTCGTACGTTTAGAGATGAAGATGAGATCGAGAGAGGGGAATATATTAAGTCAGAATTGAGGAAAGCCATCGAAGAGTCGAGGATGTCGATAATTGTCTTCTCAAAAAACTATGCCTCCTCGAAAGCATGTCTTTATGAAGTTCAGACAATCCTTGAACATAGTAAGAAGTCTAAACATCATGTCATTTTACCTGTCTTTTATGATGTTGATCCTTATGACATTAAAAAGATGGCACAAGATCTCGTGGTCGAATTCCAAAGGCATGACACCAATGTAGGACAAAGAGAATGGATAAACAGAATAAAGGGGTGGAGCGATGCACTCAAAGAGGTTGCCAACATGGCAGGCATGGTTTTAAGAAACCAAGTTGATGGGTAATTTCCTCCCCAATACTGTCTTTTCGTCATGATATTTCTCTGCAATATTTTGATCTGAAGTAGTTAAGTTTGAGAACTAGGTACCTAATGTCTATTTAGATATCATCTTTTGTAAACTGTATTTCATCCAAATTATTCGCCCTTCTTTTGTTTCAAATATAAAATTGTGTCATTTATAACAATTTTGTTACAAATAGCAGCCAATGTACGAGATTTCTACCACTGCGGTTAGGCGGGGGTGAAATATACGAATCCCTATTCCTACATATGAGCAACTATTTTCGTGATTCAAACTCTTGACACTCATATCACAACAAATGAATCTTAGCACTACGTGAAAGCTTAGCCTTACTCTTTTGAATTTTTTTTTCAAGCATATTTTAAGTTACATCTGTTTTGTATTTCTTTTTTTATATATTTTTTGCTTGTCGGAATGTGCTCTTTCCTCCAAACTCAATAGCATGTGTGGCAGCACACATTTGCAAACATATAAGTGTATTAGTTATTACTCGTGCTTGAAGGGACGGAGTAGTAAAAAAATTTGTCAATCATAAACATATTTGCATTTAAACCCATAATCAAATCACAAACATAGAGGAAAAAGAAAAGAATTTAAACACCGGTTGTAGTGGAAGTGATTGGTGGTAGTGGTGGTGGGCGGTAGTGGTAGTGGTGGAAGACGGTGATGGTTATGATAGGCGGCGATGACCTGGTGGTGGTAGCAGTTGTGGGTGGCAACGGTGATAATATTGGTGGGTTTTAAGTAACGATGGTGATAGTGGTAGTGTTAGTGGTGGGTGTGGGCGACGGTGATAGTGTTGGCAGTGGTGGTGGTAGGGTGACGATGGTGGTGGTGGCGGTGGTAAGTTGTGGTGGTGGGGCGGTGACGATGGAGGTGGTGGGTGTGGGTGGTGGTGAACAATGACAGGTGCTTGTGGGCGACTGTGGTGGCGAATGGCGGTGGTGGTAATAGGTGTGGTGTGGGTGGGCAATAGTGGGTGACAGCGGTGGTGGGCGATGACGAGTGTTGGATGTTGATGGTGGTAGGTGTAGTGGGGGGTGGATGACAGTGGGTGGCGGCGGTGGCGATGGGGTGACGACGGTGGTGGTGGCAGTGGTAGGTTGTGGTGGTGGGTGGTGACAATGATGGTGGTAGGCGTGGGTGGTGGTGGGGCAATGATGGGTGCTTGTGAGCGACAGTAGTGATGGGTGGTGGTGATAGGTGTTGTGTTGGTGAGCGACAGTGGGTAGTGGCGGTGGTGGACAACGACGGTTGGTGACAGTGGGCGACGATGGAGGTGGGATGATGGTGGTAGGTGGTGGCAGTGGGAACAATCGATAGATGATGGTGGTGGGACGGTGGCGGCAGCAGTGGTGGCGGTAGTGGTTGGGTGAGGGTGGTGGCGGTGATGATGAAGTGTTTTGTAGATAAGTGATTTTAAAGAAATAGAAGTTATTTTTTTTTTTTTTAATTTTACTTACTCATTTAAGTGGTAAAACTATTTTTGACTTATTTTGAAGTAATTAAAGTAAGTTATTCCAAACAGTACTTTTTTATTTTATAAGTGATAGAAACACTTTTGAAAAGTCACATCTAATACACTCTTAATGGGCCTATTTTTTCTATTAAATTTGAGAAGTTAATATTAGCCGGCAGATTAATTTTAAAATAAAATTTAAAACGATTTCAACCGCGAAAAATAAAAATTATTTTTTATGTTTTACTTTGTTATATAGATTTCCCATATACAAAGCTGTATATAACTCATTTATAAAGTCAAAGTTTTGCAATTTTATTCGATATTTTTACATAAAATATCTTTAGAAAAATTTCACAAATTGTACATTAGTAATAGTCACAGTAGACTAAAAGAATAGCTTGTTAAAAAGTCTTCCAATTTAATGGAAGCTTGAATTTGTGTAAGTATTCTCCATATATTCACATCTGTAAGGCTCAACTATTTAATCAATTGTTTCCAATGTTATTCGTCATTCTTAATTTTCCAAGATGCAGGAAATCCCAATTTGCGAATACTTGTTTTTATGTTTCTTTATTTGATGGGTTTAGTGTGCCCCAATTTCAAGCTTCCCTTCACCCCTCTCTGGAGTACTCTCTTTTTAATGCACTTTAATTACATTTTTTAATAAACCTTATTTTCACCAGAGAGAAAATATTTACTTTTTAATTTTTATTCACTCATTGTTAAAATTTCGCAAGTAGAAAATTTTCCTATATGCACGTGAACTTGTAATTTTTCAATCTTGGCACGTTTATTACCTTTTACTATATATTTTAAATTAAAATTTTAGGTACGAGTCGAAGTTCATTCAGAGAATCATCAAAGAAGTTGAAAGCAAGCTAAGTTGCAAGGTGTTAAACGTTGGCCGCCACATAATTGGAATGGATTCTCGAATCGGAAATATTAATTTGTGGTTAAAGGATTGGTCAACAAATGTTGGCATGCTCGTGATATGTGGAATGAGTGGTATAGGAAAGACGACTATTGCAAAATCTGTATACAATTCAAATTATACAATATTTGATTGTAGTAGTTTTCTCGAAAATATTGGAGAAGTTTCTAAAGAAACCAATGGTTTATTTCGCTTGCAAAGACAATTGCTTTCAAATATTTTACGTGATGAAGCCCAAGAAATTTATAGTTTTGATGAGGGAATTGAGAAAATCCGACGGGCCCTGCACAATAAAAGAGTTCTTCTTGTTCTTGATGATGTGGATGAAGAGGACCTATTAGACACAGTATTTGGTATACGAAATTGGCTTGCTAAAGGAAGTAAAATTATCATAACAACAAGGCGAGAGAACTTGCTTAAAGATCATGGAATTCATGAAGTTCATAGAGTTGAAAGATGGAGCCATAATGAATCATTTGAGCTTTTCAATTTGCATGCTTTTGGACAAAAAAACCCCGGGGAAAGCTATGTGGAGCACTCAAAAAGGTTTGTACACCACTGCGAAGGGCTTCCTTTAGCTCTTAAAGTCTTGGGTAGCTCTCTTTCTCGGCGAAGTTTAGAGATATGGGAAAGTACATTAAAGAAATTGGAAGCAAATTCCCATTGGAAAATTATAGATAAGCTTAGAATAAGCTATGACTCTTTACCAAATGACAGCGATAGAAATTTATTTCTCGATATAGCTTGCTTCTTTGTTGGCAGGAGTGAAAGTTACACCATTGCAATCCTAGATGGATGTGATTATAATACAGCAGTTGGGATTCACAATCTCATTGAGAGATATCTCTTAAAAACTGAAAATGGTAAGCTGAGAATGCATCAGTTGCTTCAAGACATGGGAAGACAAATTGTATACCAAGAATCTACAAGACCTGAAAAGCGTAGCAGAATATGGCGTCATAAGGAATCCTTCAACATTCTGAATGAAAAAATTGTAAGGAACATTTTGCTCATGTGCATGTATATGTTTTGTCCATGCTTTCTAGTTGGTTATCTAATTTTAAATTCTTTTATTTGCTTTCACTAGGGCACAAACAAAATTGAAGGCATCATCCTTGACATGAATATGTTAGGAAATTCAACTGAGGTAGTCTTAGAAACCGATGCATTTGCAAAGGTGCATAACCTTAGATTACTTAAGCTTGGCTTCACACCACTTTTTGGAAGTTTCGAGACATTTCCTAAAAGATTGAGATGGTTGTATTGGCGTGGTTTTCATTTGAAACGTATACCTGATGGCTTTCCTATGGATAACTTGGTTGCTCTTGACATGTGCAATAGCAAGTTGAAACAAGTATGGAAGGGAACCAAGGTATTTTAATCTCTTTTTCTTTTCCTATTCTTTCGGGATTCTAGTGCTTGTTTACTTGCATGAAAGAAGAAACCTTTACCCTTGTTTCGCTGTTTTTCAATAGGTTCTTGGATCACTGAAAATCCTCAATGTGAGTCATTGTACTCACCTCACCAAAATTTTAGACTTCTCGAAAATCCCCAGTTTGGAGAAACTGATTCTCAAAAATTGTTCAAGTTTGGTCGATATTGATAAATCCATTGTAAACCTCACGAGACTTTTTTTGTTGAATCTAAAAGATTGCAAAAAGTTGAGGAAGCTTCCAAAAAACATAAGTATGGTAAAGTCTCTTAAAGAACTAATTATTTCTGGTTGTTCAAATCTTGTCCGGGTGGCAGAAGAGCTTGACAAGATGGAATCATTGAGAGTACTTCGTGCGGATGGAATTGAAATAGATAAAGTACTCTCTACCAATAGTGAGTTCACACCATGGTATGCATTCATGTTGCCTTGGGAACCAAAACCAAGGAGAAGTCTAAAAATATCATGGACTTCTTTACCAAGCTCTTTAGTAACCTTAAGTCTTGTGAATTGCAATCTCTATGATTCTGCTTTTCCAATGGATTTTGGTAACCTCTCCATGTTGCAAGACTTGTATCTAGGAGGAAACCCAATACGTAGCCTACCAAATTGCATTAAAGATCTCACAAGGCTCAAGAAGCTTGATTTATCTTGGTGTCGAAAGCTCCAGCGGATTCTATGCCCATCGATTATTGTAGAAGAATTGATTGTCACAGAGTGCAGATTATTGAAAAAAATATCATACGAAAGTACAGCCAGTCCACAAAGAATCTCACATGGTGCTTGCCTAAAACTAAGTTACGTCCAGTGGGGCTTCAGAATAGAAGCGGTAGGGAAAGTTGATCTGGGATTCATTAACAATATTGGCTTCTTCAACTTGAACTCCATGGCAAATGTTGAGGTAATCAATGTTAATGTCATTGTATGGAGTACAGAAAAGTATCCCATCCAGGTTCTATCTCTCACTCTCAGATGTGTATCTATGTATCTATATTTACATATATCACGCATTGAAAGATTGAAACTATGCTCTTAATTTCGCAGATACTTTATGAATTTGGTATATTCAGCATATATTTTCCTGGAAGAGAAGTACCGCACTGGTTTAGAGATAAGATTACCGGGTCCACAATCTCTCTTACTATGCCTTCACTTCCTCATCTCAAAATTCGAGGCTTGAATCTGTGCTTAGTATATACAGTCGGAAGCATTTTAGATCGGTTGCCAATACCCATATGCGCTAAAATCATTAACAAGAGCAAGCGTCGGGAGAAGACATACACACAAAGGTGCTATGGCGTTCCAGAAGAAGGTGAAGGTATGGTCTGGTTGTGCCATATTGGGTCGGGAATTCTGTTTGATGAGGGGGATGAAGTGGAAGTTTCATTTTATATGATTGGCAATGGACAAATAATAGAGTGTGGGGCTCATATTTTATATTATGAGGAAGAGGAAGAACTAGCCCAATACTACAACTCTCTACTGTCTTCATGGGATTCGAATATGAGGATGAGGTTGGTGGCATTGGAAGGTGCGTACCTAATATGTTGTTAAGTTTATTATACTTACATATTTTCCTACATTTTTCTACCCATCACTTGGAATATTGAATAAGAATAATAGTAAATTATATACATAATGACATAAATAAAAGTTTTTAAAATGCAAATAAAGTGGTAATTAATTAGTGGGATAAATGGTAGACTATACAGGACATGTAACAGATTGTAATTGAGTAAAGTATTCTGTAATAATTAACCTAATATAAATTCTAAGATAAATAAGAAAATAGGGGAGAGAAAGCTGCACAAACCCTATCTCCCATAAGGATAAGTCTATGGTATCGAAAGTTTTTTCTAGTACCTTACATCCAATTACTAATTTTTGGAGTCAACTTACAAATTTATAGAGGTTAAGTTTTAAATTTTTAGAATGTTTATGATAGATGCTAACATTTCAAGATCAATCCTAAATGTAGGAATCCATCTTGAAAATGTTAATTGAGATCATCCCTAAAGACCCTCAAAAAGTTGTAATACCCACAAAGTTTGTAACTTAATCCCAAAAAATAGTAACCTGACCCAAAAAAGTTGTATTTTTTAGTGTCAATCTTAACTTTTTTACTTCCATAATACTACATGCATGAGCATGATGGGGTGATAGTTATGGTTGTCACTTGTTATTACATCAGGACCCTACAAAAGCTGTAGTTTTGTGTTACTATTCACCCACACAAACAAGCATATACCACCGAGAAATGAGCAAAACAGAAATCTTTGTTGATTCAGATTTTTTAGGCATGAAATAACCACCACAAACCCCAAAAAAATATTTTGATTTTTTTATTAAAAAAAAAAACTTCTTTTATGTATGGATTTACCTTCGCCATTTTTAGACAGTACAAATGATGATGATGACGAACATAAAGAAAAAGAAGATGAAGACCACAACGAGGAAGAAGAAGACGACCACGACAAAGAAGGAGAAGAAACAGAAGAAGAAAGATCTAGAGTGACATGACAATTGTAACTGTTGGAATGGAGAGCATGAAAGGTAACGGCATTTACAGACGCCAGCGAGCGGAAAGTGGTGTTGTGGTGGTTGTTGCTGATCAATCAACGAACCCTAAACGGAACTTCACATTGATTCCCAGGAAAAAAAATCATTCTTCAATTAGCTGTCAATGGCAGGGGCTATTAGTGAATTTTCAAACCTCCACATAATTATTTGATGGGCTTTATACCTTATGTTTGTGAACTTTATATTGAAACTCATGAAGTGGGTTTCTTTTTGTTTTTTTTTTTTTATACTTACGTAAGGAGTGAGGGTAAAGGACAACACTCAGAGACTATCCCGAAAAGTCCTTATTTCAGTGGTGGAATTATGAGATCACTGACTGTGTCCGTTATTTTTCTCGAAAATAAACCTAACTAAGCTAGTATAACGGTCAATCACCGAACTCCAATATAAACTCCAAGACTCAAACCTCCAACTTCAAAACAAGAAGTTCGGCTGGTACCCTTTTGGACCACTCCACTCAGTGGTGCTGAAGTGGGTTTCTGAACCAACAAAGTCAGTGCTCGATTGGCAAAACGAGTTGATCACTTCAAGCACGAGACAAAAGTCTCATCAGTCTTCCTCTTTTTTCTTTAGATATAGAAAAGATTGCTTCGAACCAACAAAGTCACTGCTCGATTGGCAAAACGAGTTAATCACTTCAAGCACGAGACAAAAGTCTCATCAGTTTTCCTCTTTTTTCTTTAGGAATAATAGAAAAGATTGCCTCGCCATGAAAACTATGACTTTAATGACTTGTTTAGATGGATTTTTAGGAAGTGCTTGAATTGACTTTTTCAAACCGCTCTAAACTAAAATTCTTCTTTATAAAAATGAGATTCAATATTGAATTCAGTTTATATCCATGTTTGGTACCTAACACATACACATGTAGATCCTACGGATATATCATAATTATTAACAACTATTTATCCTATAAATAACTATTTTGCCCCTTAATCAATTTAATTCATATACATCTTAAGGGTACAATTATATTTTGTATCCTTAACCTCTTCATCCATCTTCTCAAACCCACCCTCTCCCTAGATTTGACGAAACTCATGATCATGAGTTTAATATCTGGGCCAGCTACGGGTCGAGTTTAGAAACTTAGGATTGAATTTGTAATCCAAACATGGGATTTGGGGATCCTTTAGACTATTTTCTCCAAACCCATCTTACCAATCCCCTCGTACTCCCTTACCAAATAGCTCCCAAGTCTGTGAAAAAATAAAGTAATAGCACTTGGATTTAATTTATTGATTTAATTATTTATGATAATTAAATTGATAATAAGTTTCTTTAGTTGTTGACCCCACGAATAATTTAATAATTCTAATACATTAAATCAATAAATTATGTTAATAAATTAAATCCAAATAACCTTCGTTTTTCCTTTTCTTCTCCACTTGCTTTTTCATTGCCTTTCATTTCGCGAATGCTTTGTTTGCTATGCGGCTATGCCCTACATCCTTGCTTCTTCAGCCATTTAATCTTCTCTCTCTTAGTGTCTGTGGCAATACTTCTCCTTTTATCCTCTCAATACCTTCTTAACTCACCCTTCCCCCTCATTAATTTTTTCCATCTCCTCATGGGTGACAGCATTAAAGATTCTTGCATTAAGGACCCTGAACCATGTCTCGGTGGCAATGTTTCCACCGACAATTGCAAATCGGAGGAAGCTGGCATAAAAGATAAACAGCCTGCCCAGAAGAAACCAGCTGTAACAACAACAGATTTGGGATTATCCAACCCAGACCTGGCTACAGGGGATCCTTTGAGTGAAAACCCCTCTAGCGTCCCGAGCAACGCATGGAGTAGAGTTGTGGGTCCTTTGAACGTGAGTCGAAGACAACCTCCTGCCCCTATTACACCTTGGAATCAAGTTCTGAAATCTGGCAGGGCTGGTAACTCCTCTGCCCTTAGTAAAGAAATGAACCTCAAGTGCATTGAGCCTATTACACTTGAATCTAGGATTATTGTGCCCGGGAGGTGGCTACTCAAGGAATTAGGGATTGGCAAACTTGCTTGGTTGGTTACTTCATTGAGAAAAGACTCCCCTTTTCTACGGTGAGTTATTTAGCTCATAAGAGCAACTCCAATCTGATTAGCAAAATAGTTACTCAAAATATATTTAACTATTAGATTCTCTATGTTAGTTAGTCACTTTTTAAAATTCACTCCAACTACGCTCTCTATTTTAATTAACTACTTCAACTAGTTTAACTAACTTTCAATAATATAATTCAAAAATGCCACATTGCGTAGCACGTAAGCGTCATAATGATGACGAAGCATGATACGTGTTGTGCCACTTCATCAAATTTTCAAATTTTAAATTTTACAACGGTCATATTTACAACTGTCATATTTTTCAAAATGTATAAATAGGACTTCCTCCTTCTCATTGTCATATATTTCAAATTTATTTTACTGGTATTGCACTCATATTTCTTTGTTATGGCTCATGATGGTAAATTGAAGATGATTCTTAATGATTCTGACTTTGATGATAAGTGGAAGATATTAGCGGTTACTACTATGACAATGTAGAAACTCAATACTGAGAATAGTTCCGCAATACGTCGTAATTCTATTCAAGGTCATTCTGTTATTTTTCACAATCGAGTTGAAGGTCATGAGAGACTTTATCGCGATTATTTTGCTTAATCGCCTACCTATCCCCCAAATTTATTTCGGAGGAGGTTTCGAATGAATCGATCTCTTTTCGTTCGTATTCTATCCATTGTGGAAGCTTATGATCCATACTTTGTCCAAAAAAGGGATGCTCTTGGGAATATTGACTTGTCTTCCTTTCAAAAGATGACTGTCACTATAAAAATGTTTGTCTATGAAGTTGCAGCAGATGATGTTGATGATTATGTGAGGATCGGCGAAAGCACCAAAATAGAAAGTCTGTAAAAATTTGTATCGGCCGTAGTAACAATTTATTCTGATGAGTACCTGAGGTCACCAAACAGCACATACATTGCTAGATTATTAGCAATCGGTGAGAGACGTGGGTTTCCTAGGATGCTAGGTAACATTGATTGCAAGCATTGGAGATTGAAGAATTGTCCAACAGCATGGAAAGGTATGTACTCTGGTCACGTCCATGAACCAACAATTATTTTAGAGGTGGGGGTTTCATATGATCTATGGATTTGACATGCCTTTTTTGGGTTACCTAGATTCCACAATGATATAAATGTTCTAGAACGCTCTTATGTTTTTACTCTTCTTTCAGAAGGTATGGCTTCTCCGGTCAATTACTTCGTCAATAGAAACGATTATACTGTGAGATATTATCTTGCTGATGGTATATATCCAAAATGGACCACGTTTGTCAAAACAATTCCATCTCTAAGAGGCAATAAGCAAATACATTTTGCACAAGTTCAAGAGTCAGCCAGAAAGGATGTTGAGAGAGCTTTTGGAGTGCTCCAAGCACGATTTGCTATAATTCGTAGACTAGCACGTTTCTGGAAACTTGAAGTGCTTAAGGATATTATGAAGACATGCATAATATTGCATAATATGATTGTCGAGGATGAGAGAGATGGTAATGAAATGGACTTTAGTTATGATGCATCGAATGAAATTCCTACTCCTACATTGATATCCGAATGGAGTTCAGAACTGCTCCAATTTATTCATACTCAACATCGCATTAGAGACAGAGACACTCATTCGAGACTCCAAACTGATCTAGTCGAGCATCTGTGGATTATGCATGGAATGTTGTAGGCAGTAATATGCTACGAATTTTCTACGAATATTTAAACATTCATTGTCTACGAATATTTAAGCATGCATAATATTACAGTCCTTGTTTGTTGTACTACTACTCAAAAGTTATTAATCTATGAATAAGAAAGAACTACATTTTCTTTCCCATGATTTCTATCTGGCGGCGCTGAAAATATTTAGCTTGAATCGGAGGCATGGAACTCGTGCCCATCAACGTTATTCTCTCTTCCTCCTTCAATTGCTTGATTTGTATCTTCTCTTTATCATGGGCTAGTATCTCCTATTCAACAGCCAGCCACTCTTTTTCATGAGCTAGTCTCTCTTGTTCTTGAAGATATGATTTTTCCATGAATTCGACTTTCTTCTCCGTCAACATTTTTTTCTCCTCCTTCAACTCTTCAAACAGTTTCACGAAATAGGTTGAATTTGAATTATCACCTTAAGAGAGTTTGTTCTTTAACTTTCTTGTTCGTTTTTTCGTAGTCTTCCTTCCAGTTGGCCTCTCCAAGCTCCCATATGAACCACTGTCGTCTCCTTTGTTTACCAATTCTGGTGTTAAAGGATTAGAGCTGCTAGGAGTTGCACCACCTTTTGTTTTTTTGCTTCTTAGACTGAGAATCCTCCATCCATTTTGGTTGATACCGTAACTCATTTCAACAATGTTCAAATGGAAAAAAGCATTTATGTAGTTCCTTGTACACCTTATTTGCATCACGGATCTGAAAATTGTACAATAATACTATGTATCATAAAATAAAAATGCCCTATTTTCACACTTGTAAATAAAATGCACTCATATCTTGTCTTTCTCAGTCAAACCACTTTGATTCAACCTTTCAATTTGGTCAAAGCAACTACAAAATTTATTAGCGGCTAGTTGAATTGTCGACCAACGATTCATCAAAGAAACCTGATTGCGATTACAATCTGACTGGGGTTTGTATTCGTTGAAATACTCACAAACCCTTCGCCAATACATTTTAGATTTTTGCTCATTTTCATGCACAACATCCACGCTAATATTAAGTCAACCTGAAATTAAAACTAAGTCCTCCTTAACTGTAAAGTTGCCGCCTCGAACCTTTTTGGTGGTGGATTCTATTTGAGGTGATATTGGTGAAGAATGACCTATTTGGTCTACTGATTGAGTGTTAAACTCATCTAAGTTTGTTCCGTCGTTCAAGAGATTGGTGTAGTAATATCCATGTTCAAATGGTTTCATACGTAATGCCTAGAATTCAACCAAAAACATACATTATTCATGTAATTCAACCCAAAACATAATATAACAATAATTCTAATCAAATTTCAAATAGAATCCAACCCAAAACATAAAATATCACTGATGTCAATTTATTCCGTAATTGTAACAACAAGAGCAGTGATGTCAATTTAAAAACTTTGAAAACTCTTTGAAATATTATCACCATAGATGTTTGTGTATACACATACCCAAAATAAACATGACATGTTCATCATCAACCCAAATATAAAAAATCAATAGAACATCTACATACACCCATTCAAAAAAGACAATAACCATTCAAAAAAAGCCAAAAACCATAAGAATTGAATTAAATATCTCAGACCTAAATTTTTTATTTTTTTGCTGGTTCTCAAGCCTAATTCAAAAAAGCCAAAAAAAACCCCAATTCAGCAAGAGGGTCAAGGAAGACATACTTGGGGGTAGCAATTTCACCTATGCGACAGTGTGTGTTCCTTGTACGAGTGGTGAGTGTTCGTGTTGTTTTGTGAGTGGTAGTGAGTGTATGTGGTAGGGAGCAGAAATGGAGAGCTTGGAGAAAGGAAGACATACATGGTAGGGAAGGAGGCTGTAGCGACTAAAAGGAGAGAGAGAGAGAGAGAGCCAAGCAGCAAGTGGCGAACAATTTGACCTTTCCAGATCTGGCTAGGATGAAGACCTCCTAGATTTTGGGGAGGATGATGGCTAGTAGGTTGGAGCTGAATTTTTTAGTGTTGCTCGCCAAAATAGCTAAAAGGGAAGAATGGCCAGCAACGTTGGAGTTGCTCTAAGATGTGAGATAAAATGTGTATGTTGGAGATCCTTGCTAATGACAGTGTGTTCTTTTTTTTTTCAAATTCATGGACGAGGAGGTGAGATATGAGGTTGTTGAAGCTGGTACATGGCTTTTTTCAGGGAGACCTTTGATCCTCAACAGATGGCAGCCTAGTTTCATGATGTCAAAGGAGGACCACTCTGTTCTTCCCTTATGGATCAAGATGCACAATATACTGCTCCAATTTTGGAGTGGGGAAGGACTTAGCCACCTGGCCAGTTCAGTGGCTAAACCATTGTATGTCGACACTCTTACCTCCTCTAAAAAAAGGATTAGCTATGCTTGTGTGTACGGAAGTCCAATCAGTTGAGCAATTGGTTGATTCTTTTGATTTGGAAGCGGACTCCGTTAACTCAACTGAGGTGTTTGAAATCAAAGTTGAGTATTGATGATGCATAAATATAGATTTATGCACAATCAAATCAATCGAGTGTGTGGTGTAAAATAATTAATGAAACAGTTAATAATAAGAGACAAAAATTGGGTGGTTGGGCCGAAGCACCTAACCACTGAAGGCGGCAACGGTGGCTAGAGAACTCTATTAATGAGATAATACAAGGTAGTAGAGGGGGGAGAAAGAGAGAATAAGAGTATGCTCAAGGTGTGGTGTGTGTTCTTTGCCCTCATGTGTAAGGGGGTTTACAATTTATAGGCACAAAACCCTAGTTGAAGCGGTGTCATGAAGGTCAATGTATTAGTTTACCGGAGAAGATAGTTATAATTGAGGATAGACACTATCTTGGAGTCATGGCTATCCTCGATGATTGTTCTCCCACGTGTATTGACTCTTCCTAGACTCTTGAGTTTTGCACTGGACTAAGGCAATGAGCTAAGCTTGACTTGCCTTTTGATGGTTTGGTTTGAATCTGGGCTCATCAAGTACCAATGGAAACCAAAGCAATGTCTCTACTACAAGATATTTGGGCATAATACTAGCTCTTGTCCAAGACAGTCACAGCCTAATAGTGGGAGTCAACAACCTAAAAATAGAAATAGGGGAAAAGCAATTACTTCTACAGTAATAGTTGATCCTCCTATGACTGCTAGTTAGCCTCAGGAAGATACCTCTCCCAACAATCCAGGTTCTACCTCTGTGGACCTATTGCATACTGAAGATCCCCTTCCTCATATATTTATTTTGGGCTTTTGATTTTTACAAGCGGCAGAATATTCTGATACGAAACATCATCCTAACACACATTGATTTATTGGTGTCTTTGTATGATGTACCTCTTTGGTGTTATTTCTTGGTTCACCCAATTTGGTGTATATAATTGGTGTAACTATGTCGTGATATTAAATTGTGTAACTATTTGGTTTATGTAAACGACTGAATGACAAATTGGGTTGGTGTTGTAATTTCGTGTAATTGATTGGTGTAACTGTTTGATTTATCAAATACATGAGTAACTATTTGGTGCATTATAGGGCAAGTGTAACTGATTGGTGTAATTATTTTTTGTAATGTTGATATCACATTATCTCTAAGTAACTATTTGGTGTAACTCTTTATTGTATCGGCTGTGGAATTAACATGGTATTCTGCACGACTTATCAGTACACAAAAGAGTTTACCATTACAAGTCTTTTCTTTCTCCCCAATGTAAAAAAAAAAATATATATATATATATATATATATATATGTTTCTGTTTTGCTGCAATATTTCCACAGCCAATATGCTTCATTATGAGAAGAGTTACACCATATGGTGTGGTTCTATAAATTATAAGTTCAACAATAACATGTCCACAAAGAATTATTTAAAACAACACAACAATGACAAAAAATTAGGGGTGTCGATCGTGTCGTGTTCGTATGACCCACGTGCCGTGTTATTCGTGTCGTATCGTGTCATTGTTATTCGTGTCGTGTTCATGTCAAGACCCACGATAAAAAAAATTATTTAATATGTTCTGAGTATTAAACATTAGTCTAGACTACTGATTATGCGTATTTAATAATCGTATCAATTTTATAATCGTTCGTGTCGGGTTCGTATCAACGGGCTTTAACTGACACCCCTACAAAAAATAACATGATGTTAATAAAAAAAAGTAATGGAAATTTATTAATTTAAAATAGTAATCCAATCACCTAGGCACATTATAAGTTTTTTTTTTTTGTGGCTCACTAACCGTTCACAACGACCACATCGAATTCGCCTGATAAGTTCTCTGCTTGACCTTATTCTACATTTTTTTGGTCGATCAGACTACTTCTTAGTTGATGGCGGTAAAATCTCAGTTTCGTCTACCGGGAAGTTTGAACAACCAAATTTGGTGTATATAATAAGTGTAACCATGTCGTGGTACTAAATGATGTAATTATTTAGTTGATGTAAACAACTGAATGACAAATTGGATTGGTGTCATAATTTCGTGTAATTATTTGGTGTAACTGTTTGGTTTATTAAAACACATCAGTAACTGTTTTGTGTATTATAAGACAATTATAACTTATTAGTGTCACTGATTGATGTAATTGTTTGTCATAACGTTGATATAACATTAACTCTATTAGGTGACTCTATTTATTGTATTTCTTTGGGGAAAGTAACGTTTGGAATTGAATCTGAAAGCCACATTTGGAGTCGTATCGTAATACCTTTAACTGATTTGAAACCGAATCAGAAAGTTCACAACTAAAAAATATAGGAAATAACAATGTTTGAAGGCAACAATTGAAGAACATACTGTGAACTGATTTAAGAATAAATGTTTAAAATTCAAACAAATGAAAAAAAACTTATTAATACACTTTCTCTCAAATAAGTCTTAAAAAATGTACCCACACAAAAAAAAAAACCCATTTTTGAATTCAAGTTGGGCTTGGGTTACATAATTTGGACTGTAATTCGAATTAAATTCAGGTTAGAATTGAATTTCTTATTAACAATAAACTGGGCTTAGTTTTGTTTTGATCCCTAAAATTAAACCTAGCTTCTATAATTTTTTTATTAATCAAAATTAAATTACGAAAAAATAAATTTCTCATTTCCAATCAACTTCAAACATCAATAATAACAAAAAAAAGGCAACCCGATTTCATAAATTCGGATTAAGACTCGAGTTGAAATCATTAACTCAAATTCCTAGCTCGAGAAGTGCCCAAATTCAATTCGAATTATAATTTTTTTGTCTAAACCCAACCCATTATTAAAAATCTCAACTCTAGAACTAAAAAATTCAGATTGGGTTCAACTTAGACTGGATTAGCCCACCTAACTTACACCAGTCTTAGTGTGATGAAGAAAGAGAAAATAAAACAAGAGAAATTAAATTAGAAATGATTACCAAAAACCTTGTAGGCTATATTTGTTGAGTTAATTAATCATAACCATTTCATTAATAATTGATCTTAAAAAATATTTGGGTAATTATCATTGATACCCTCTTTTAAATAGACATATTTTCAATGAGACTTTCTATATTATTTGAAACATCACAGACACCCTCTGTTAAAAAAATGTTTCAACCACACTCCCTCTAGATAGACACATCTTCAATGAGACCCCCTCTATTTTTTGAATTTTTTTACGTGTTAAAATTCGAGTTGATTAAAATTTGATTCAAGCCTATTAAAATTTAATTTTTACGTATTAAAATTTGAGCCGATTAAAAATTATATTTTTTACGTATTAAAATTCGATTCTATCTAATTCAATTTTTTTTTAAATCAGCTTGAATTTTAATCAACTCCAATTGAATTTTAACCCACCCGAATTTTGATACATTAAAATTTATAAATTTTAGGGTAATTATCATTCACACCCCTTCTAGATAGACATATCTTTAATGAGATCCTATTCATTATCTAAAACATCACTAACACCATTTCTAGTTTATATTTAAACATCATTAACACCCTCTGTTGTTAAATCATTGTTTCTAACCAAATAAATTCATCTAAAATATCAAAATGACCCCTACATAACCCCCAAATAATCTTTATATATAAAATTTGATTAAAATTTGAGCTGATTAAAATTCATTTTTCTACATACTAAATTCTAAGCCGATTAAAACTCGATTTGAGTTGATTAAATTTTATTTTTTATGTATTAAAATTCACAAAAAAAATGAATTTTAATCAACTTGAACCGAATTTCAAGTGACCCGAATTTTAATATGTAAAAAAATATAAATTTTAATCGACTCGAATCAAATTTTAATCGGCACTAGCAACTTAGGTTGAGTTCGAATCAGCTTGAATTTTAATATGTAAAGAAAAAGATTTTTAATAGGCTCAAATTTTAATACACAAAAAAAAAATTAATCAATTCAAATCGAATTTTAATCGGCTCAAATTTTAATTTGTAGAAAAATATTTTAATCGGCTTGAATTTTAATATGTAAAAAATTAAATTTTAGTTTATTCGAATTTTAATAAAATTTTATGTAGAAAAAAGAATTTTGACATTTTAGATGAATTTGTTTTGTTAGAAAATGTGGTTTAATAGTAAGGGGTGTTAGTGATGTTTAAATATAAACTATAAGAGGTGTGAGTGATATTTTGGATAATAGAGGGGGTCTTATTGAAGATATGTCTATCTAGAGTGGACGTGGATGATAAATATCCAAAAATGAATTAAAAAAAAAAAAGAGCAATGCTATACTAACCAAATTGTTTGCCCAAATTTTATATTCCAAATCAATGCAGGTGATTGGATTAGTGAGGTCCACTAACTCTACCAAATATTCAATGTATGAGATTTTGACACATCACTTGAAATACAAGATTTGGACTGAGTGCCGACCCAACCTTTAGGTCACTTAGGCAATTGTCTAAGGCCCCCAAATTGAAAGAAAAATTTGTGGCCCCAAAATAAAATAAACAATGATATATAATTAAAATTTTAAAATATAATTTAAATACTCAATATATTTTAATCATTGAATTAATAGTGAGTGGTAACTTTAATCAAAATTCATTATTTATCTAATGTACTTGGTCTTCAAATTAAGTGCAATTAGCATTATTTTGTAAAAAAAAATTAGAACCTCTTTCAAAAAAATTTAGTGCCCTAAAGTTTAACTTACTTTTTTTATCTCACTCGATATTTATATTATATATTATCACTTTGCTATCTTATTATTAAAATCAATTGTCTATCGTATAATAGGTATGAATAATAATTTTACATTTATATAAATTAAATTTGAGGTCATTTTTTTAATAACTTTATTTACAATGCACAAGATGACTATAAAATAAAATAAGTAGAAGTAGTGCACTAGCCATCTTTTTTATTTAAAAATAGATCTTTTTCTCTATGATATCTAACAATTATGGGTAACTTGTGCCTAAAGACACAGTGCAACGTAAGTGAGAAGTAATGAATTTAGGGGAAAAATTCAATTTGAATGGTTTTGAGAAAGTTGTTGGAGAATGTTGGATAAGTCTTTTTGAGACTATCGAATAGACTTATTGAATTTTGTCATGTTTTATATTATAGACATAAATGTCTCATTTATTTTAAAAATACTCAACTTGTATAAATTCATATTTTTATAAACATTTAGAAAAAAAAATTATTTTACTAATCAAACTAATTTTCAATTATGTTTCTCTTTTATCTTAAACAAATAGTATGTATCATTATATTTGATCTTTGAATTTGACTTCGATTAACACAATTTTTATTTGTAAAATTTAAATTTAAAATTTGAATTAGTACATTATATCTCAAAAGGAAAAACAAATAATTTGAAAATAAATATATTTTAATAAGTATTTAATATTACTATTATTACTGAATAAATATTTATAGGGCCTCATATAACATTTTTGCCTAGAGCCCCAAATTAGGTTGGGCCGCCCCTCTTTGGACAACAAATTTGTGCAACACAACTTTATCCCCAAAAAAAAAAAGTGAAAATTGGAAGTAAGTCCCCTAGATGTACTTGTTTGGAGATAAGTCCTGCAAGAAAACTTATATGGGGCTAAGTTCATGTTTAAAATTATATGTAATGACTTAAGTCCACTTTTTTTTTTTATCTCAAAAATACCCTTATTTGAAAGGAAGTTAAATTAATTTCCTATTTTGGAAATTGTTATCCCTTAATTCAATGTCAATTAAAATATGCCAATAAAATCTCCATCATAAATTTAAAATTCAAATTCAAAGCTCGCTCTCTGTCTCTCTCTCTCTCTATATATATATATATATGCTGGGTTGTTATGGAGATGATGCAAGTATAGTGGTGACAGTAGTGTGGAGTAAAAAGGAGCTATCGGAGTGGAACTTGAATGTGCTTTTGTGTGGTGGTGATGGTGGTGAGCATTGTTGTGAAGGTGATGATAACGTGATGGTTGTCGTTGCTCGGGAGGTAACGATGGTGCGATGGTGGCAGTTCTATGGTGAGGAAAGTGGTAGCTGAATATATATATATATATATATATATATTTAAATTCATGTCACTATTTTTTTTTTATTAAGTTACTGTTCATGTTACTGTTTTTGTTGAGTATATTACTGTTCATTTTACTATTATTTTGAGCATGTTATTGTTTTTGTTGAGCATGTTACTACTATTATTTTACTAAATATTAATATTCAATGTTACTATTTTTTTTTTTTTTTTGAATATTACTATTTTTTGTGTTTGAATGGTGCTATTTTTTGCTTTTGAATTTGAGAGAAATAATTATTGTTAAGTATATTACAGTTTTTG
Organism: Ilex aquifolium; assembly: GCA_951799425.1. NCBI lineage: Eukaryota > Viridiplantae > Streptophyta > Magnoliopsida > Aquifoliales > Aquifoliaceae > Ilex > Ilex aquifolium. The sequence goes on along the minus strand of OX637399.1, from coordinate 9,140,847 downwards.
TTAAGCATGTTACTATTTTTGTTGAAAATGTTAATATTTTTTTATTGAACATGTTACTATTGTTATTTTTTAAAAATATTAATATTGAATGTTTCAATTTTTTTTATGTTTAAATGTTACTATTTTTTTGTGTTTAAATGTATTATTTTTTGTGTGCAAATGATAATTTTTTTTTTTTTTTGTATTTGAATGTTACTATTTTATATATATACTAGTTATTGCCTGTGTCTGAAGGTACAGAGTAATAAAAAATGATAAACAATAAACATATTTGTATTCATATCCAAAATCAAATCACAAACATAAAAGAGAGATAAATGAATTTAAGTATCGATTATAGTGGAGTGAGAGGTGATGGTGGTAGGAGACGGTGATGGTTGTGGTGGGTGGCAATGACCGTGGTGGCGGTGATGGCGGCGAGGGTGGCGGTGGTGGTGGTGGTGGTGGTGGCGGCGGCGATGGTGGTGGTGGTGGCGGCGGCGATGGTGGTGGTGGTGGGGGTGGTGGTGGTAGAGATAATGGTGAGACGGTTTCAAACACTATTATTTTTTTTAAAGTACTTATGATAAATAATTTATAGAAGTAGTTTTAAAAAATCACTTCAAACACATCCTTAGGGGTCTATTTTTCCTATTAAAGTAAAATTTAAAGTGATCTGAACCGCGAAAAGCAAAAATCATTTTGTTTATCTTTTGAGATTTGAATTGTAAGCTACTTTATTATATAGATATATATATATACATATCTAACCTATATATGGATATAGATAGATAAGAGAGACGGAAAATTTAAATGTTAGTCAAACTCTTAACCTATATATGGATATAGATAGATATGAGAGATAAAAGATTTTAATGTTGGTCAAACTCCTAAGATTTAGGAGTTTTTAATTTTTAGTTTTATTTCACTTCTAAAGGGAAGGAATAATATGGTAAAATTGACAAAAAACGAACTTCACAACAAATAAGTTTTCTTGACGGACTTAAGTCCAAACAAGTCCATATAGGGGGACCGGCCTCCAAATTTTCTAAAAAAAAAAAAAACAATGGTTTAACCCGACTGTGCGGGCTTGACCCATTGAGACGAATCACAAGACGGTGAGAGAGAGAGAGAGAGACGCAGAAGATCGGAGCTAGATTCAAGCTCAGCTGGGCCTGCTGCGAGTTTCCAAGGTTTCTTGCAATGGGCCCAGTTGCACCGATTCGGAACCCAAATGTTGTCCCTTTGATAATCTTACCTATAAACAGCTCTACCATTTGTTTTTCATCCTTTCTGTTCTTTGGTTGGTCTCTTCTTCTTGCCTGCTCTGTTTTCTTCCTCTGTTTATTCTCTGATTCAAGTCATGGAGGATGACCCATACGAATGTGAAATCTTTCAAGAAAGCGGACTTGTTCCTGAAGTTTAATTTGATGGATTTTACATCGGGATGACAATTCGCGAGGTAAGAGGGAAAGATATTATCACTGAATGTAAAACAACTAAGTTCTTGACCATGAGGGAATTAGTAAATACCAATTGCTTGTGGATCAAATAGCTTCCTAAAATAGTAAGTGAACCGACATAACAAATGAAACAACACAAAGACGCTGAGCCAAAAGCTCCAGACGAAAGAAACTGCAAAGCGACACTATTGGGAGACAATAATGTCATCTATTTTTATCACATCAATTTATACTACTAATAAAATTTATTTTTATATTTATATTTATTTATACTATTAATAAAAATACCTTAACATGAAAACTTAATTTCTATAAAAAAAATTTGATTGATTATATTACCCTTAAAAAATATATACACCATTAAAATTTTTAATAAAGTGTTCAAAAACTCCATCAATCTAACATTACTCATTTCATATGCAAAGATAACATTGTGTTTCTCTCTCCCCTCAATGTGTGTGTGTGTATGTGTCTATATATATATACTAGTTATTACCTGTGCCTGAAGGCACAGTGTAATAAAAAATGGTAAACAATAAATATATTTGTATTCATATCCAAAATCAAATCACAAACATAGAGAAGAGATAAATGAATTTAAACATCGGTTTGTAGTGGAGATGAAAGGTGGTGGACAGCAGTAGTGGTGGTAGGAGACGGTGATGGTTGTGGTGGGTGGCAATGATCGTGGCGGCGGCGGCAGTGGTGGCGGCGGTGGTGGCAATGGTGGTTGTGGGGGTGGTGGTGACAGCGACGGTTGTAGTGGCGATGGTGGTGGCGGCGGCGGTGGTGGTGGGGGTAGAGGTAGTGGTGAGGCGGTTTGAAACACTATTATTTTTTTTAAACTATTTATGAAAAATAATTTATAAAAGTACTTTTAAAAAATCACTCCAAACATACCCTTAGGGGCCTATTTTTCCTATTAAATTTAGGGTGTTAATATTAGCCATTAGATTAACTTTAAAGTAAAATTTAAAGTGATCTCAACCGCGAATAGCAAAAGTCATTTGGTTTATCTTTTGAAATTTGAATTGTAAGCTACTTTATTATATAGATATTCATTTTTCATTGAAAAGTTTAACCTTTTCATTTTTAGAATAAAAAATAATCATATATATAATTTTTTAAAATTAATTTACGTTACACCAGCATATTTCTTTAGTTATAGTAAAATTTTCAAGTTGTATTAAGATTTTGTGTGAAAAGAGATTATAATTTATTTTTAATATACTTTATAATATATACTATGAAGTAGTATGTTAAATTTTATCTGAATATACCTAACTAATTCCTAATTACACTAAAGTTCCAAATATGATTAGTTTATTGCCAATTAGTTTTATTTTATTCAATAAATTATAAGTAAAATTCTAATCAAATGAATTTTATTTAAAAAAAAAATAGAACTCTAACTATTTCTTAATCTTTTTTTCTTATAATTAGAACAATAAATCTTGAGAATATACATATTTTTCATAATTATATAATAAAGTATGGACAATGAAAAAAAAAGTTTGATAAATTTGAGGTGATATTTAATTGAGATACACATATACTTAATATTTTTTTATTAATTTTTGTGTATGAAAACTATTAATATGCAACGCACGTGGTGTATTGCTAGTATAAAAATTAGAAATTTAGTTGTGGGTACTTTTTTTAGAAATTATTTGACTTCAAGTACCCCAGCCAAACTTATACTCCATTAAATCCTATTTTTTCATTAAAGAATTGTTATTAAGTACACATTTTAAATTCATTTTGCATAAGTGTGGTGGTGGGAATGTGATGGTGGTGGAAGTGTGGTGGAGGTGGTGATGGTGGTGGTGGAAGTGTGGTCGTGTTGCAGGTGGTAGAAGTGTGATGGTGGTGGAAGTGTGGTGAACGTGGTGGTGGTGAAAATATGGTTGGTGTTTTTTAAATTCTGGAAAGATTGTTTCAAAAAATATATAAAACAGCTCTAACTTGTTCTTCAAATCTACTCAATTTTCAAAAACCAAAAATCAAAAAAATTGGCGAAATAGCTTTTCAAGATGTAAACCATACAGGCCAGAGTTTTTGTATACGATCCTCTGGTCATAAAACAACAAGAGATAATGGGATGTGAGTACCTTTTTCAAAACTTATTTGGCTTTAAGTACCACCTCTAAACTTATCCTCCTTTAAGTCTTCTTTTTCATCAAATAGTTGTCAATAAGTACACATTTTAAAACATTTTCAAATTCTTTCTAAATTGTATTCCATAATTACCCCTACCATAAATAGTGCATATTTAATTGAATGTGAGACTTTCAAGATTAGAATGTGAGACTTTCAATATTCCTTTTGATATTTGTGTATCATTTGAATTTTGAAATTTCATATATATATATATATATCGTGTCTCTCTTTGGTGACACTGTTTGCATGACGATTTTTCGACTCCATCTTTAGGTGCAACTCTTTGAGTGGGCAAAATATATATTGTCATCATTTAGATACAATCTACTGTTGTCACTCTTTACTGACACTGTTTGGGCACTATGAAGGGGGCATTACATGATGTCACTGATTGGACCCCCATTGTCATTATATCGTGTCTCTCTTTGGTGACACTGTTTGCATGACAATTTATATCGTGTCTCTCTTTTTCAACTCCCTATATATATATATGAAATTTCAAAATTCAAATGATACACAAATATCAAAAAGAATCTTGAAAGTCTCACATTCAATTAGGTATACACTATTTATGGTAGGGGTAAAAAGGCTTTCATGACTTTTTTTTTAGCACATGTACTTCTATCCCAATTATTTTAAAAAGTGTACTTTTATCCTATTAAGTTTTTTGGGAGGTACCGGCCTCCCTAAGCCCCAAGCAACAACTTCCATGACAGACTCAATAGTTGAGCCCAAAAAGCATGGCCTTTAGGCCCACATATAAAATAAACCCCAAATTTTAGAGTTCAAATATGAAGTATAGATCAAATATCAAAATCTAATATAATTTAGCTTACAAAAAAACTCATGAAATATTAAATGAACAAAATAAAATTTAAAATTTAGGTCAAAAAGTATACCTCACATATACACATTTATTAAAGGACAAAAAAAGGGTTAATACTTCGATAAAAAAATGTAACAAGCATCTCTCTATCTTCTATACATAAAAATAAATCAAACACATTTTCTAGTTCTCTTAAACCTAATTTGTTCTCATTTAAACACAAAAAAAATCAACTAATTAAATTGTTAATTCTCAAAAAAGGATCCACAATAAAAACTAATTAATATAAAAAAAAAAAACTTTCAATAAAGTTGTTATCATAGAAAATAAAACACATAAAAATAATAAGTGAACTTTGTATACATAAACAAGTTAAGGATCATATAAAAAAATTATAAAATAGTAAAATAATTCAATAACAAGATAACAAGGGAATTATGAATGTACTAGTCATTACCCGTGCCTGAAGGCACTCTTAACAAAAAATTTGCCAAGCAAATAGGGAATCCAAGAATGTATTAAATAAAAGAAGTCCAAGGGTTGAAATGAAGAAAAAATATATCACATTAATACAATCCGAGAATTCCCATAAACTTAAACTAACACCATTACAAAATTATCATGTCATAAATTTTTTTCATGATGGCTCTTCTTTCTACCAAATGAGCGTTCATTTTTTCAACATCTGACTAAATTTAATGAATAGGTTGTCAAGTTTTAATAAGGAATATCATTAAGAACACCCAATTAAATCAATGAATCCAATCAAACGAATTAACTACATTGATTTACAAATCAAATTTTCAAAAAATAGAAAAAAGCCCAACCGAACTAACATTACTCAACGGATCTACTTGTAGCTGCAAGAACAATTGATTTAAATTCTCTATCGCTTTGATTTCTCGGATTCTATAGAAATATTCTTACGCTGCAATTAAATCAAATCAACAAAATCAAAATTTCACCACTTAAAAAAAAAAATTGATTTAACTGACCTTTTGTCATTTCGGTGTCTATTTTGCACTATTCAAGCATTCAAAAAAATATAAACATTAGCAATGGGAAAGTAATGCAAATAAGGAAAAAAAATGTTATAATTGGTTTTGAAAATTGTTTTTTTTTTTTGCAATTAGATTCACTTATTTTTTTATTGGTAATTAGCTTGACTTTGAGTTTTTTAGTTTTTTTGATACAATTTATATCACTTATTATTTTTTTATTGGTGATTAACTTGGCTCTGTTTTTTTGGTGCAATTGGTATTACTTTTTTTTTTATTGGTGATTAGCTTGGTTCTGAATATATATATATATATATATATATATATTTTTTTTGGTGCAATGGGTATCACTTGTTATTTTTTTATTGATGATTAGTTTGACTTTGAATTTTTTTTGAGTAAAGAAGTTCATTTAGGGTCGTCAATACAAACAATGTTAAAAGAGAGAGAGAGACAGAGTATGAGAGATGAGAGAGTGTGTGTTTAAATGAGATATGAGATAGAGAGAGTGAGAGATGAGAGAGTGTGTGTTTAAAATGTCTAAGAGAAAAAGAGTTATATACGTATGAGATAGAGAGGGAGAGAGAGTTATATGAGAGATTGAAGTTTTAGAGTTGTAAAATGAATCAAAGTCCAATTAGAATCGTCGGATCAATAATCCTCAAACGATTTGAGCTGCGAAAAGTTAAAGACAAACCATGTAACTACTTTATTATATAGATATTGATAGTCGATGTAATACCACAATTTTAATAAAGAACATACAAAATAAATAAGAAAAACAAAAAAAATAGTAATGAAACAATAGATTGTATTCTGAAAAGTGTGAGGTCAAATAAGAGATGAGAGAGACAAACAGATGTACTAATCTATTTGCTAAAAAAAGTATACTTTGTCATGATGATCTATATATATATTTATAATTTCTATGGATCATACTATTATATAGTTGTACACAAATAACATGAGCATGAAATAACATATATGCAATGTTTAATAAATATTAGATACCTAAATTACTAAAAAAAAAAAAAAATTATGTAACACTATGTTGTAACATTGAACATCTTTTCTATGACAGTACCTTGTTATGATCCACACATTATTTTTGATAAATTAAAAAAAATGCATAAAATATAGAGTAACATGTATATTACTTTTAATCATTGCGTGTCATCCAGTAATTAATTTGTCTCACTTAATCGCTTTCATTGATGAAGACGCGATAATAAGGAACGAATAGAGATTACAATTGTTGTGAAATACACAGACACTTCAATCATTTGAATGGGAGGAAACACAACAAGGCCAACCCTAGGGTCCGACCACTAAAATAGTCGCCTAAAGCCCAAAAAATTTGGCCTCAATTTAATTTTTAGCCCTTAGTTCAGCTTCATGTTTTGAGGCCCTTTTGAAGGCCCAATATATTTCACAAGTCTGTCTAAATCCTTATAAAAAAAACCCTAAAATGTAACCATATTTTCGAAATTCTATGTAAACTCTTATATAAAGTTCTAAAATATAACAAAATCTTCTAAAAAAATCTAAAAGTAATGATTTTTAACTTTAAAAGTAGCAATTCCTCTCAAATTCTTTTCATTATTTTTTTCCTCCACTCTCACCCCTTCTCTGCAACTCTTTCTCTCCCTCCCACTATCAATCTCACCACCTCTCTCCAACTCTTTATCTCCCTCCCACTATCATTGTTTTGCTCTGATTCTTTGTCCTTATCTCTAACTCTCTTGTTGTTTCTTTAAGACTTTATTTAATTTTAAGGCTTTATTTAATTTATTCATTTGTAAGATCTTGACTTCATAATTGCACCCAATTTATTTTTTGATCCCACCCGATCTCAAAACTACTTAATATTGAAAATAAATCATACCGTAACTCTTTTTAGAATGTCTAATAATCATTAAAAAAAGGTTATTATGTTCGTAAAATATTAAATGAGGTCTCATAAAATTCTCGTTTTAGACCCCAATTTGTGTTGGGCTGCCCTTGGGAAATTTGAACATTCAAACATACTCTCCAATTGGGTATATATGTCTCTGAGTGTTATTGGGTCCTCGGAGGAACAAACAGTCAGAGCAATAAACACTATTAAACGCAATGCTGAAGAATTCGTGAGTGCCGATCAAGAATAGAAGACATTCGGAATGAGAGTCATTGTTTCCTTAGAAGTGGAGTTTGGTTATGAGGATCAAACAGAACTACCAAGCGCATTTACATTCGGTGATCCAAACTTTGATTGCGATATTTGTTTTAATGACTTCTCTGAGGGTGAAATTAGTTACTTATTTTGCGGCCATCGGTTTCATTTCCTTTGCGTTAAGCCCTGGTTTGAGAAGACGAACACATGTCCAACCTGCTGCACTATCCAGCCTAAGTTTTAGAGTCTTCATTCTTTTTTTGATCAAGATTAGAGTCTTCACGTTTTTTTGATCAAGATTAGAGTCTTCAGTCAAGAAAGGTTGAATGATGAATTATTTTGATAGGTTGAATTCAAGATTAGAGTCTTCAGTCAAGAAAGGTTGAATGATGAATTATTTTGATAGGTTGAATACATGACCCCATCTGCTCCAATTCATCTTAAAGTTTGTCTTCATTTTATTTTTTTCCCGTACATTGGAAAGAGATTCATTCTATATTTTCACTTGTGTTTGCCTTTATTTAGACTGGCAATGCACCACATGGATTGCACGTGAATTTTTTTGTTGAAATATTTGATAAAATCCATAATTAGATATTATTTCATATTTATCATAACTATAAACATTCAATGAACTTATTTTTTGTGATTCTTTCATTCGAGCTGCCTAGTAGTAAGGGTTATAAATTTTTATTTTCTTATTTTTTTTTTGTCTTTTTTGTTTTTACTTTGTGCCTCAATAGTTTTTTACCAAATTATTTTGATCGTGAATGAAGAGAAAAACTATATATATGCATTTTTGGGCGTTGGACGTAATATTGTATCAATAGAGTTATCGACATATATTAATATTGGAATTTTGAAAAAAAAATATTTTTTTATATATCATGTTAAGCATAACATGACAATTCAAAAGTTTTGCAAAGATAGAGAGATTTATATGATTTGTTAGAGATTAGTTTGTTATTTCAAAACATAGGGATATAATGGTAATTTAGATATTTAAATACAAAATGATATGTTAGCCATTATAGTTTTTTATAAGGGCAAAATAGTAAATTAAAAGTTTTTCATGTTAATGTACTTTTATTAGTAGTATAAAATAGATATAGATATAGATATATATAAGAAAGTAGAAACCTAATATCTATTTTTTTTTTTTGGCAACTTTCTCTCCCCAAGATTTTAGTTGATTGTTGTGACTTCTTTTTCTTTTTGTTAATTATTTAAATTCAGTTATTTTCATAATACTATTTAACAATCTCCACATCATATTCATTGATCTTGCCTTAATTTTAATCATACCCTATTGTGAAGTATAAAAATGAGTTGATGATGATTTTATTAACATAAATTGGCCTTGTTATTACTATTTTTGTCATTTATACTATTATTTATAAGAGGGTATCTAGACCATCCGACCTCTTTCTTGGGACCCAAACCAAAAAAAGAACCATGCATCGAACAACTACAAAATCAATAATGTTATTCAACTCTAATTTATTAACATAATTTGTTACTAGTAAGAAAAAACATAATTTGTTAACTTAATCCACTAAAATTGATGGATTGATGGTAGACCCCATTTAATATGGGAACTTTGGTGCTAATCGTGGAGTTTTTCCCTCAAATAATACTTTCGGTAATTTTTTTCCAAACTAAGGCTCTTTTTGGTTTGCATATCAAAAAACAGTATCCGAAAATTATTTTTTGAGAGAGTTTTAGAAAACTGTTTTCGGTATTTTTTGTGTCCAAAACTTGTTTGGTTATATGATTCTAATAATAATTCTACGGAATAGAAAAGAGTAAAACTTGTTTGGACAGTAACCCAAAACATAATGAAAATAAAAATGTCGTGGTTGTAGTGATGGTGGTAGGAGTGTGGTGGTAATGGTGGTAGGAGTGTGGTGATGATGGTGGTGGTGGTGGAAGTATGGTGGTGGTGGTAGTGTTTTCTAAATTCTGGAAAAATTGTTTTTAACAATACACAAAACAATTCTAACTTATTTTCTAAATATACCCAATTTTTGTTTTCTGTTTTTAAAAAACAAAAACACTGAACAATTGGCTAAATAACTTTTCTCCAAGAAACTGTTTCTGAAAACAGAAAACAGTTTCTCATATGCAAACCATATATGGCCTAACACTCTTTTGAATCTAATTCCTTCTCTAAGGTTATTATGCCACATCATTGCTAAGATGGATTTTAAGTGGTCTCTCTCTCTCTCTCGAAAATGAGTCTTTCCAAAAACTAGTGTACTCCTCCGGAATCTCCAAGAAACAAAAAAAAAAATCTGGATAAAAATCTTGAAATTTAATATTCTATATTTATTGCTTTACTTAGTGTGAATTTTTCAAATATCTAAAGCTTCTACTTGAGTTTCGTAACTTTAGAAAAAACTTATAACTTGACCTAAAAATTGAAAATTTGAAACCTAAAATTGTAATGTAACTTCATAAAGTTTTAAATTTTATAGGATCAATTACATTTTGAGATTGATCTTAATTTTTTTAGTCTTAATTAGACTCCAAAAAATTGTATCTCACAAAAGATGTAAATTTTAATATTGTACCTCCTTAATGATTAACAAAGTCAAGTTCTAAAAATTATGGTTTGACTAAATTAAGTTTATCTATACGTCCTAATTTTTTTGTAGATTGAGAATGTTTATCATGAGGAAATAAAAATATTACTTTAAAGGTCAACCTAGCAAACAATGTCACTAAACCAAGCAATAAAAAAACAAATTCATATTTTCAAAGTTGGGTCCATATTAAAACTAGCTTTTGGTCCCAAAAAAATAAAAAATGAAACTACCTACATGTCGTATTGATTCTCACATATCCTATCAATATCAAAACTTAAGAATGTGAGGCAAATAAGAAATTTATAGATGATTCGTGCCATACCATTTTCTTCTCTTCTCCCAACGGGAAAATTGAAGAATTCTTAAGTGAATAGAACCGCACTTAGTATAAGATAAACAATGACAAAAGTATAACTGAAAATAAATTGCAGAAATCAAATTTATGTAAACTTTGGAAAGTCTAAAACGTGACATCACCTACAAATCAAATGAAATACTTAGTGATGACACAATAGAATTTAAGAAAAGATTTTGAAGGATCACACTTGATTACAGTTTAGTTTTTGGTGTTGATTCCAGAAGCTTATATCTGAAAAAAAAAAAATGAACTCTCTCTACCTATCTAATTATGTATGCACATATAATTGTAGCTTGTTGGAACGGGTGTTTGTCAAAAGTCTTAATTGGGAACTAATTGGGTGAAATGTAAAAATTCATTTGATATTTCTTGGCTTTGTGCTTATAGTGTTTCTTGATTTGATTTCTTGTGGATCACTGTGTAAGCATTTACTAAACCAATCTTGTGGTTAAAGGAGTTCACATTCGGAGTAAACTTTGTTGGTCAATCAAATTAGTATCATGTTAATGTGTAGGTTGAAAAGCTTGCTATGGTTTTGCAGGTTTTTTGAAGCAGTAACCGCGTCAGGCAAATAAGAGGCTCAAAGAATGAGGTTGCCTCTAAATAGCTACATAATCAATGTGCAATCCTTACATGACTCCTCATTCAAAGTGTCCTAGAGAACAAAGTCCAAGATGGATTGTATGGGTTTAAGGGAGATCTATACTCAGTTTGTAATTTTTTTTTTTTCTGGCGAGTGGGGAATAAAACATATATTTATGTAGCTTGTTGTACCTTATTGAGTTATTGATATGAGTGTGACCTTAGTTTGCTGGGGTATGCCCCCTGTGCTGATGTATATGCTTTCAACTCAATAAAATCATATTTATCTTCTTAAAAGTTTCCTTGTGTTGTTTGCTTTGCAGTGCAACTTGTTGATCTTTTAAATTTAAGTTGTTGGGGATGCAGAATTGGTTAATTGCATTGTATGTGCTGCTACGATAACTGGTACACCAGAGGTGCGTCCTTCCCGGTCCTCTTGTATTAGGGAAAGGTCCTCTCAATGTTCTAACTCCCACACCGGATATGGACCGAACTGTAATCCGATATATATTCCATGTTCATAGGAGTATGTCTATGTTTTTGCTTTACGAATTTGATATTTTTTGGACATTTCTGATAATATAAAGTCTTATTCCTATTTTGGCATTTTTCATTTCCTGTGGTTATTGGTTGTGTTAAGGAATGTGCAGACACAAAAAATAGTATCTTGTTTGTTGATTGTGCTTATGAGTTATGTCAAAGTATTTTGAGGTTAATATTACATTGTGCCAAGGAAAAGAAACAAGAACTGTAATTGAGTCTCAATATTACTTGTGCAGCATTTCCAGTGGATCAAATATAAGGCAAACAAACCACTGGAGTTGGTGGTCTAGTGGTAAGACATGCCCGTTCCAGATCTTGACTCTCAAGTGGTTATCAAGTAGGGTTCGATTCACGGAGTCCCCATGTCTTACTACTTAGGCTTCGGTGGTGGTGTGGTGATAGACTACTTCAAAGGGGTCTGTAGCTATGACTAACCGAACATTCCACATCGGGGGAGACCCTCATGGTCACGCCCAGAGGAGGCACTACCTACTAGTCACCCCTCTCCCCATTTCTTGACCAAAAAAAAAATATATATATATAAGGCAAACATGATACTTCGCCTGATGAAATTAAGAAAATACCATAGCATAAACACATCGCAATGTGTAGTTTACACTTTTTGACCAAGTGACTGACTTGAATAATAGAAAATTCCTTCCTACATTCAACATTAATCTATGAGTACATGTATTTTATATGAAACTATTAGAATACCCACCCTTAGATGTCGAGGCAAGTCTCGTTGAGCTAATATTTGTGATTGTTGAGAAATGCACCAAGCACTGAATTTGATACTTATATCTATATCTATACTACTTATAAATGTCGCGAAATTTTTTTAATATCTTATCTTATCCCTAATTATTTTGGTGCATATTTTTGATGCACATAGTATTATTCTATATAAAAAAAACTGTGTTTCGCTTTAATTTATTACTGAACTGGGCTTATGACCCATATAAAAATTAATCATGAATCTTATCATATTTCTCATAATTACGCTCGACTCTTTCTATTAGCTGGTATTTTCTCATTTATGTTTGCCCCTCTAAACTATAATTCTGGCTCCGTCTACGATTTAACGATTTAATGTGCTCACTAATCAAAGGTGAAGCCACATTGTAGCCAGTGGGGGCACTTGGCCCCCTCAACTTTAAAAAATTATTGAATATATATTCTTCAACTGCCCATAATTTTTGTCAATTGAACACATTCCCCCTTTGACTTTTATATATTTATACAATGACCCCATTCTTTGTTTCTTTTTAGTAACTTTGGCTTAGTATTGGCCCCTAATCAAATTTTAAAAATTTATTTTTTGATTGCGCGGAACAAATATGAAATGCAATGGCTCATGTATATTGATCATAAATAATACATCCTTTTTTAATTAATACATTGCACCTATTTTATACAAAAAAAACAAAAAATTGTAAAGTTGACCCATACGTTAACAAGGTTAGAAGCAAACGACAAAATTCACTTCCCTAAAGTTGTGTTTTCTGTTATTCAAAAAATTAATTTATCAAAAGGATGGAGGATGATCTCAAGGTTGTACAATATTAGTAATGATTTTATCGCAACTATTTGTATTCATTGAAAGGAAATTCTTTAAAAAAATTATCGTACAGTTAATTATAGATGATTCTTTATATTTAAAAAAACTTTGTGTTTTGCTTTAATTTATTATTGAACTGGGCTTATGACTAGGGGTGTCAAACGTGTCGGGTTAAACGGTTCCGTGTCGGGTTAAACGGGTGACGGGTGAAAAACATGTAAACCCGTACACGACACGTTTAATAAACGGGTAAAAAATTGAAACACGAACACGAACCGTTTAATAAACGGGTAACACGACACGACTCGTTTAACACGTCTAATTTTACGATTCGATTTGGGTTGGGTTGGGTCGGGTTAACACGATAAACCACTCGTTTGACCCATTTAACTGTTTACCACCCGTTTGACCCATTTAACACGGTAAATCACCTGTTTGACCAATTTACCTGTTTATTTAAAAATGTTATGTAAATTTATAAAACTAACAAACTAACACAAATAAATGTGATATTTAGAGATACCACACCATATTATAAAATACCAACTACAATCCAAAATAACTAAATTCCACCACCAACCATATTACAAATCAAAAATACAATCCGAAATAACATAATTACACCAAATAACAATCATATTACATTATTCACCAAATAACAATCTCAAACAACCACAACGACAAATAACAATCCCAAGCAACCACAAGTTCCAAAATTACACCAAATAACAATCACAAATTTCATGATTCACAAAATCCCTTGAAAGATATCAAATCTCCACCTCCACGACAACGAACAAATTCAGCAACCAAATTTCCATGCCCTACACAAATTAAAATGAAATATTATATAACATTAACATGTAAATAGACTCATAACTAGATAAATAACAAAAACTTGACATTACCTCTCTTTAGTCATGATCAATGATAGATATAGAATTAATTACCATCTGTTTAAGGCAAAAAAATAGAATTAATTACCAATTCAACATCACACATACATACTAGCTTATCTATGCTCAAGTCTGAACACATGAATTTAACACAATAAATTTGTTGAACTGATAATTACTAACAGAAAGTATTTGATTTTTATATCTTCGCTATTTCTTGATATAGTATTGTATAAATGGTTGTAGAATTAGAAAATTTTTACTCGATCAAATAGAAATATGAGAAATCAAAGTAATGCTCAATGCTATAACATGAGTAGGCCTGTCAATAATCTTTTTCACTGTTCGGCTGTTGATCCCATTCCCATATTATTATAGAGATAGAACCTTATTATATTATTATAGGAATTCATTCCCCATCTCCGGTGGGTTCCTGGTACTCGTTAACTTTATGGATTTCTTTCCTTGTTTACTGGCTTGGGCAACGTTCATTTGTGACTGTTCACGTTTATTTCAGATCTAACACAGATCAACTCAGATCTAACTAATCAACTCAGATCTAACACAGATCACTAAATAAAAAGATTTAAATTCACAAAATCAACTAATCAAATCAGGACTAAGAGACCGTTGTCGAAGATTTACCTGCTCGAAGTCTTGGCTCGAAGTATGTTCGAAGTCTTGGCTCGAAGATTTACAGATCTAACACAGATCTAAATATGCGATCTGCTCGCAGCTCGCTGAGAGAGAGAGAGAGATGAGCAGAAGAGTGATCCACAATCATCCAAATAAAAACAATTTGTTCCTGTAACAACAATTTGTTCTTCAGAATGATCAAAATCATCCAAATAAAAACATCAGGCAATAAAACACTTAAATAATCCACAATCTTAGGGCAGTTAAGAGTATGAGGAAACAAACATATGATCTAAAACCTCAAAAATCATATTCCAATGAAGCTTCCTTTATATGCACAATAATGGTTGTTGAATCTCTCAGCTGCATCTATTTCCTGTAAAGATACTTGCCAAGTTCATACCATTCTTGGACTTTCATCGATTGTAAGATTGAATGGATTCTGAAGGAGAAAAACCCATTATTGTGTGAGTCCTGTTCACAGATTGCAAGATTGATCGGTATGAATCGATTGGTATATATGATTTTACGAGATTGAATGGATTCTGAAGGAGAAAAACCCTTTACCTGAGTTGCTCGAAGTCTCCGTGGTCACTGTTCAGCCTGAGTTGCTCGAAGTCTCCTTGGTCAGCCTGAGTTGCCGTTGAGCAAGAGAGAGAGAGAGAGGAGCAGAAGAGTTGGAGCCTGGAGGCGCCGCTGAAGCTTCGGCGTAGAAAGAAAGAATTAGGGTTTGAGATACCTTTATATATTTTTTGTGTGGCAGTCCTTAAAAAATAAAAAAATTTGGCTAATTTTTTTAAAATAATTATTAATTTATTATTATATTAATTTTATTTAAACGGGTTATAAACGGGTTGACATGTCTCACCCGAACACGACCCGTTTATTAAACGTGTTAAACGGGTCAACCCGTTTATCACCCGAACCCGTTAAGGTCTCACCCAAACCCGTTTAATCCGCGGTTAATCGTGTCGGTTAATCGTGTCGTGTTCAATTTTGACAGGCCTACTTATGACCCATATAAAAATTATAGTTAATTATGTTAGGGTTCCTCTTTTGGTGTATAAACCAATTTTAATCTTACCATTTTTTTAGTATTAAAAAAGGTCCTTCATTTTTTTAAAAACTTTGTATGAGGTCTCTGAGTTGGAGCGAGCATAGAGGAATTGGGTTGTTAGTGTAATTTCATTACTATTTTTACTCTCATAACATCATTAAAGAGCTAGCAGATATATAGAGACAACTATGGAACTTCTGCACTGATCTTTTATTGGGTCTGTATCGTGAAGAGAGAGACAAAACGACGCAAAAGAGTAGGGTTGTCCATGGGCCGGGTTACCCACGAGTCCCGTTACTCGGCCTAAGAAAAATAGGTTTGAAATCCGATAGGCCTGATAGTTGGCCGGCCCGAGCCCAATATCCTTAAAAAGAGGGTTTGGGTTTGCCCTCAAACCCATTACCCGACACGAAACTTGGCCCAATAGCCCACTCGAAAAACTCGTTAAAATCCGGCCCAAGAGTCCGCCCATCCGCCAAGCCCAGCCCGCTCACACAGTCCGCCCACCATTCCTTTGGATACTTTTAGACCATTAAATTTGAAACTTTGAAATAAGTCTCACAATGTCGAAATTTGAAATTTTAAAAATTTAGATACTATAAATAATGTATTATTTTCTTTTTCATGTATTAAGCATACAAGTTTTAAAGGGTAGAGTAATGCAAATTGATGAGCCCAAAATCAACTGGGCTAGGCCCAACAAATTAAGAAGGCCCAAGCCAGCTACAGAACGACCCAGGCCCAACAAATCAAGAAGAACCAAGTCACCAGCGCCCAAAGCACCTCGCCCAACGCGCTTGGCGCCGCCCATGGGGACCTCCTGTCTCTCCTTCGTACCATCTCGTTCATCCTCCTCACTTCGCCGCTACAACCCAGTCCGACCCAGCCCAGGATCCAGGGAGCCCAAAGAATAGGAGCACGTGGAGAGAATATCAGGATACGCACCATGGAGATCTACTCCTACCTTAATTGTACTTACCAAAGTGGTAGAGTCCTCTCAATCACCTCACCGCCTCACCAAACCTATATAATGTAAGTCTTCTCCACATAGAGAGGCATCACCTTAGAACCTTGAGACCTCTACTTCTCATTCTCTCTACACCTCTCTAATTTTTTCTCTCCCAAAGCATTGTAATACTCCCGGAGCATATTCTCCCGGTGACTTTTATTCATCAATAAAACACATCCGGCAACCGCTGCCATTCCCAAAAGTGGAGTAGGTCACCCGAACCGAACCACTATATATCTTTGTGTTGATTCGTTATTTATTTTTTTTGCCATTGATCATCTTATTTATTGCTCATAAATTTCACTATTACGTATACTTGACCGTTGATCTTACGCAATACTAATTTGTGCATCATCAATTTGGCACCGTCTGAGGGAAACGACTAAGTTTTCTACTACCTTGCTACTCTCTTGAAATCCATGGCTATCACCCTCTATGGAGTGAGCCTCTGCCCTAGTAGCTCTCTCAAGGGCTACTCGAAGGTCAGCCTCTAGACGGGCAGCCCTCTCGTGCGCTAGCCTCAATTGCTCTGCGACATCCTCTTGTGCCTGCCACTCGAGCCCTAACTACTTCGCGGCATCCTCTCGTGCCTGCCGTGCAAGCCCTAACTGCTCCACAACATCCTCTCGTGCCTGCCGCTCAAGCACCAACTGCTCTTCAGCAGCCTCGCGTGCCCGCTTCTCCGCTGCTTGGCCATTGATTGCCTCCCTAATCTTCAGTGTATTTGTAAACAAACAGGGCAAGGCAGCAACCACCTACAGGCATTCGAAGGTAAAAATATAAAGAAAGCCCAGTACAAAAGCCAAAATATAAAAGAAGAAAGCCAGGTATAAAGCTAAAGGAGAGTGCAGGACATACCGAAGCAAAGCCCTCCATAGTGGCATCAACAATGCCCTCTGGGCCTCGGGAGGCAACCTTCTGAACCTCCGTGCGGGTTACAAACCCCCAAAGTCTCTCCCTAGCCAGCCTCACGTCATGCAACTTAGATACCGGAGCACTACCCAAAAGGGGACAACTAGGCGGACCCTCTGTCCTGGTAGGAGACCGCATTGGAGCCTCAACCCCCGCAGTAACGTTGCGACCATCTCTGAGGGGTGAGGAGACCTCAATTAGAGAAGGACTCGGTGCATCTCCAAGCTCCGCCTCTCAGGGACTAGCCTGACCAGTAGGCCTCGGCTGAGAAGAACTGGGGGCACTAGACTTCGCCCTCTTAACAGGAGGAGAAGATACCGCCCTGGAGGCACAGACTGCCTCCACCACCGATCTATCAATGGAGGTAGTTGCAGAACCAGTGTAAGTTAAAAAGCCTACAACATTGTGACTACAAGGAGTCTATTGGAAAAGTCAAGTACCTTTCTTCCTCGGATTCGAAGAGGCCTTGGGATGATCAGACGCCTCTATGATTCCAGAGAACTCCTTGAACGGGTGCTCACGAGCCATCCATAGCCTACCCTCTTACTCCACGGATAGAGTTGGTGAAGCTGCAAGAAAGCCAATTACACTATAAGGACAAATATGCAACAGCTAGAATGAAGTTAAAGGAGGAGTCCTTACCCTACTTGACTTTGGGGACAGTCTCCCATCTCAAGGGCACTAGATCACGATCAGACTCAGTGGCTCACTCGCCTCCAACGAAGAAGAACTTGGTCTTCCAACTATGAAGATTCGAAGTAAGTCCAGTAATGAATTTGCCCGACCTTGGGGCAAAGCGATACCACCCCTGATGAGGGACGGGGTTCTCCGAGAGCACATATGTAGTCAAGAACTCCTTGAACGGAGGAGGAACATCATCACCGTGTATCAGCCGCCACAATGCAAAGAATCCCAATAGCACCCTCCACCCGTTTGGGGCCAATCTCCCTGGAATCAGTGACAGGTGCCCCAGCACCCGACATATGGGCCCAAGTATCGGAAACCTCAGGTCTGCCTCCAAAACACCCTCATAAAAGACGAGCTCGCCCGAAGATTCACAGCATGCTGGCTCGTCGCCCTCGGCATGACCGCACGTCACAGAAGGAGGGATGCGATACGAGGAAACTATAGCTGCAATATCTTCATCGCAGTAAAGGGAGCTAAGTATAGAGGCTACCTTAGAACCCTTGTCTCCGTCAATCCCCGGGCCTCGCTCGGCGTCTTGAGCATCCTCCAGCTCGGCTGAACGAACATAACAAAATAAAATTGAGCTAGTACTAAAGAATGCCCATAACAGTAAGAGAATAATAATGAGCGCTAGGCAACGTACCTCGAGAGCTCATCATGTTCGGATCGCTGCCTGAGACGACTGGGGCGCCGCTTGTCACGCACGGGGCGCCGCCCAGCGCACAACGGGCGTTGCCTGGGGTGCCTGGGGCGCCGCCCAACCCATGATAGGTTCTGCCTATCTCCCCTGGGGCGCCGCCCGATAATGGAGTCATGCCTGGGACGTCTCCCTCACGCCTTTCGCCGTCGCCCATGGACTCCTGGCCTCGACCAAGGTGTCTCCTGACCTCATGGATCTGGCACTCAAGTAGCCAAATGTGGAACTTGGACTCGTTGGCCCATCGCCCAACCGATGCAAGGGGCTTCCCACACCATGTCCGCTGCCCACGCCGCCTAGAGCAACCTCTTGGGCGCCGCCTAGAGCAGCCCCTTGGGCGCCGCCTCCATCACCACTTGAATCTCCCATCTCTCCACCTGGCCCAGCAGACCCGGCACCCATAGCACCACTAGCGCCGCCCGGGGCCACCTCTCTTGAGCTCTCCAACGTCTCGCCAACGGTACCCATTTTCTTTGAGCTCCTAGTCTCCATTAGCCTTGCTTTGATTTAGAAGAAGAAATACTAAAGAAGGGAAATGGGTGAGGAACAGTAACCTCTTGAAGAGGCCTTTAAATAGAGGAAGAATGGCTTCTTGAAGAAGTTTGTTGAAGTAGCTTCTTGGAGAAGCTTGGTTGAATAGCTTCTTGGAAAAACTTGATTGAATAGCTTCTTGGAGAAGCTTGAAGGGATAGTTTCTAAGAAAGTCTCCAGAAATAAGAAATGAAAAGAGGAATGAGGAGGGAGAGACTAGGAACCTCTATTTGTAGACGAAGATCCGATAAGAGCAATGCCGAAAAAAAAAAAATCGATAAACTCAACAGAGTCCCTAAAGACGAAAAAGCATCGTGGGGAGCAAGAAAACTCTTGCTCAAGTGAAGAAAAGGCGCATGCCCTCAACCCCTTTCTCTCACAAAAAAAAAAAGTCAGAGGCTTGGGGCATGGGGGGCAAATGATGAGCCCAAAATCAACTGGGCTATGCCCAACAAATTAAGAAGGCCCAAACCAGCTAAAGAGCGACCCATGCCCAACAAATCAAGAAGAACCAAGTCACCAGCGCCCAAAGCACTTGGCCCAAAGTGCCTAGCGCTGCCCAAGCCACTAGCGCCGCCTAGGCCTAGGGCGCCGCCCATGGGGACCTCCTGTTTCTCCTTCGTACCATCTCGTTCATCCTCCTCACTTCGTCGCTACGACCCAGCCCGACCCAGCCTAGGATCCAGGGAGCCCAAAGAATAGGAGCACGTGGAGAGAATATCGGGATACGCACCATGAAGATCTACTCCTACCTTAATTGTACTTATCAAAGTGGTAGAGTCATCTCCATCACCTCACCGCCTCACCAAACCTATATAATGTAAGTCTTCTCCACATAGAGAGGCATCACCTTAGAACCTTGAGACCTCTACTTCTCGTTCTCTCTACACCTCTAGTTTTCTCTCTCCCAAAGCATTGTAATACTCCTGGAGTATATTCTCCCGGTGACTTTTATTCATCAATAAAACACATCCAGCCACCGCTGCCATTTTCGAGAGTGGAGTAGGTCACCCGAACCAAACCACTATATATCTTTGTGTTGATTCGTTATTTACTGTTTTTGCCATTGATCATCTTATTTATTGCTCATAAATTGCACCATTACGTATACTTGACTATTGATCTTGCACAATACCAATTTGTGCATCATCACAAATGATAGATAAGTGATTAGGTGTCAATCTAGTTGGAATGTATTCATTCAATTGGATGTCGTTCATCCTCTAATCAAAAATAAAATTATTCATTATTTTATTTTATCCATTTTGACTCTACTTTTGATTCAAAAATATAATTTACACAAATATTATAAAAAAAATATTATTTTTAGTGAAAATTAGGGCTGAGTCTTCCTAGATGGACTAATGACTTGAGTCCGGTAAGGAAACTTATTTGGGGGTAAGTCCGTTTTTAAACTTATATGTAGGTACTTAAGTTCATTTTTTTTAATCTCAAAAATATCTCTAACGGTGTTAGTTTTGTTCAGTTATGGAAAGTCATAGAAGTTAATTCATTGAGATATATGGAAGGAAGATATATCTGTCTGATTTTACGCTAGTAATTGTCTGTCACAATCTTTCCATAACTCTCTCTCTCTCGCCCCATATAACTTTCCTTTCCTAAATAGACTCCTCACAAGTTCCCATCTCTGTCTTCCCAAAAATCAAAGTATCATAGGCCATTGTCACTGCCAATCTAAAAATCCCAACCCCCACTGCCATCAACAACCCACCGCCCTCAACAACCCACTAAACCTCTCCTATCCGTTACTCCCACAGTATCAAACCCACCCACCAAAAACTTCGACGAAATGTCCTGAAGCATGTTACTATTTTTTCAATTCTTGAAATACCGTGTTACTACATGTTACTACTTTTTTGGATGATCGGCGAGGTTTCGATTTAGGTCTCGATTTAGTTGGTTGTGTATTTTTGTGAAGAAGACGACGTTGTACCAGTACAATTTTTTTTCCATGTTACTATTTCTGTTTTGTTGGGCTTGTTCATGTTACTACCTTTTTTCATGTTACTATTTTTTATTAAACAACATGAAATTTTTTTAATTCACTATTTTACCCTCATAAAAAATTAAAAAAGACATTCTATTCTTACACACTTAATATCTAAATTACCATCATATCCATACATTTAAATCTCCAAATTATATCTAAGATCACTTTTAATTATTTATTCTCTATGTATAAATGTAAATTTTTATGAAACTTTTTGATTGACTATACTACTCTTAAAAAATATATACATTATTATAAGTTTTAATAAAATATTCAAAAGAACCTTCAAAAACTCAATCAACCTAATATTATTCATCTCATTTACAAATATAACATTATGATTACATATGTATATTTTATTTTTCATCAAAATATTTAACCATTTTATTTTTAAGATAAAAAATAATGTATATATAGTTTTACATTCTTCAGTCACAACAAACTTTTCAAACTGTGTTAAGATTTTATGTAAAAATAGACTGTAGTATATTTTTAAGTAAAACTTGAATTTTTTTAAATTTTAATATGCTTTATTATATATTATAGTGTAATATATTAAATTTTATCCCAATTGACCTAACTAATCATAAATACAGTAAGGTTCTAATATAATTGGTATGTTGACAATTATTTTTATTTTATTCAATGAATTAATTTTAAAAAATTAATTTTCAAACATCACTAAAAAATCACTTTCAATTATCAAATTCTAGAAAAAAATAGAACTTTAATTATGTCTTTTTTTTTATCTTTTTTTTTTTTGAAGTTAGAACAACAAATCTTGAGAACATACAAAGTTTTCAAAAATTATGTAGTAGAGTATGAGTGATGCAAAAATAAGTTTAGTAAATTTGAGATGATATTTAATTCAACTACACATATACCAAATATTTATTTATTAATTTTTATCTAAAAAAATTATTTACGTGTAACGCACGTGATGCATTGCTAGTACATAGAGATAAATACAAATAATTATATCAAAATAATAACAAATTAATATTTAATTTCATTAATGTGAGACATGTACACGCATTACATGACATTTTGTTAAATGTTAGGGGCTAATGCGTAAATTATGATAATTTGTGATATTAATTTGGGGGTTAAGTTATAGTTACAAGAACTATGGGAGAAGGGAAAATTTTTGAATTATAACCCTAGGGATTGAATTTTTTGATAATAAGTTTTGAGCCTATTATTTTTTGAGTGTTTACGACATTTCCTTATTGATTAATTACTCTTTCTGCTATTTTCTTGAATGGTCTCTTTATTTTTGAATTGATCGAACATTGATGTGTTAAATGACTTCTTGATCTTGAATTACATGCATGGAAAGTGTGTTGCTAAGAAACTCTTGGGAAATGATCTTAGGTCGTTTTTGTTATCATTTGAGTCTTAGGCCTATTCTTTGCATATCATTATCCCAAGAAATCGTGATTGAGCCAAATAATATATTCATTTCTTAAGCTGCATCATATAACTAAGTTTAGCATAAGTTGGATATCACTTACCCTTGGTTATCCCAAGTTGGAACATCTATTGTCTATGTATTGTGGGAAAGATGTTGGATAACAAATTTTGTGAAAAAAAAGGGGGGGGGGGGGGAATTGATGAAATTGTGCATGTTGGTGATATTTACATGTGGAAACCACTTTTTTTTTTTTAAAAGAGACAAAATGTCTATCTTTCAAGATAAAAAATGTGTTGAAAAAAAAGAAGAGATTTGACAAATATATGCATTGTGCCTCTAGGAGAGAAGGGATGAATGGTTATGAGTTACATGAAAATGGTTGTGTAATGTAATGCTTTATATTGGAATAGCTCTTTGAATCATTGTATAACCTTCATTTCATTAAACCAAATCTTAAGGCCCAATTAGAACCTAATAAAGTCCTATTTGATTCCAAGAGTATATTAGTAATGTATGACTTGTGTGAGTAAGGATAGAGATATGAGTTGTTGCATATTAGTGGATGATTTCTTTTCATGGGACCATGCTAAAGTCCTTTCTTTCAGTTATCATTTATTGAATCCAACATGTGGGCATCACTTTGTTTTAAATTAAATATTTTCTATTCACATTGAACTATGAGTGATGAACTACTATAATCTGAGAGATTCTTTTAGAAAAGTATACTTTGTGAGGATTGGCATTGAAGCGAATGAATTGATAGTTGTATAGGTGAGCACTTGGTGGATTGTTGATTAGGTACAATTATTTCACATTATACACGAGTTTTCATGGTAACTTAATAGGTGTATACTTTCCTATAGCGATGTGTTTCATATCTTGCTTTGAAAATGCTTATTGATTGCATATGACTCTTAAGTTCTTGTATTGTGATGTTCATTTGTATTATGAGATTCTTATTTTGATGTTTATTGACCTTTGATGTTTGTGGGTAGCATAAACCCTCATGAGACTACACTCGTCCACTAGGGATCACCTAGAGGTTTAAAGACTTGTTGCATGGGCTAAATGCAATCGTGAGTTCTACGAAAGTGGATGTACATATAGGTTTAGTTTATTTTTCTTACTTTGCTTCTTCCTAGAGACTAGTAAGAGCCAGGTTGGGGGGTGTAATTAGCCCTAAATATTGTATATTTATCCTATCTTTTGTGGGCTAATTATCATAGTTTTGGACTTAATTGTATGAGATTAATGTTATATTTGATTTTATCATGGTTTAATTGATATTTGTCTATTTTGAAGGTGAAATGACATGATTAGGAAACAAATAGGCAAACATGGGAGTGGACTGCACAAAAGAAAAGAGAAAATTAAAGATTAAAGTTCAGAAGGCCACATCCGAATGAAATTTATCCATGTCCGAATGTGAGGTGTTGCATCAGAGGTAGAAATAGGCTAAAGCCCCCTATAAGGCCACGTCCAAACGTCACTTAATCCACGTTCGGACACGTGTTGAACCGCCTGTCACGTCCTGACATCATTAATCCACGTCCGAACGTGTGTCTTTGCTCTAACCAATCAGAAAGCTCGATGACGGGAGACTAGTTTCATCTTCCTCCTTTGGGAAAAAAGTACTCTATACATTTTAGAGAGTTTTTAGAGCTTTACTAGATCTAGAAAATTTTTCCATTACTTTCCTTCCTTAATTTTGTGATTAACAAATCTTCTATGGCTGGCTAATCTTTTATACTAAGGCTAAGGGAGATTTCATTTCATTTGGGTATGTAAATTAATCTTATGTTCTTCATTTGATGATTACTTTATTAATTCAATCCATCTTATTTTAGCAAATGTTTCTCTCTATATAATCTCTTCAATTATTATGCTAATTGAGATGGATGCTTGAGATTCCCTATGAGTTGAATAGCTAGATGTACATGCTTGGGTTGAATAGTTAGAATTTTCATTTAATTAATTGATATGTTAGTTTTTATGAATTTGGATGTTTGATTGGTTAATTGATTAATTTATCATTGACTCCAAGCATGTTAAATATTTGTAATTAACGATTGAATGTTTGGATTCATTTAGATTAACTCAATGATTATACTTTAAGAGAATTTCTTAAATAATTATTGTCAAACCCTCCAATTCTCCCTATAGTTGATTCTCAATTGAGATTGGAAATTAGAATTAATTTATCCAAATGTAATTGAAATAGTACCCAATGCCTTAGTATTTTTCCACATTACTTTTCTTAAACAATTTTAGTTTATTTGTTTTAAATTCCAGTTACCAAATCACTCTCTCAAACATACAACATATTTTCTTTCATTAATCCTTTTTCACTCCGAAATTTTCCATCTCCCTGTGGATCGACCTTGGACTCTACCAATAATTCTACTTGCTTGACAACCTATACTTGGGTTTATAACTTTTGAGGCAAAGCAACACACACACACACACAACCGGGCAGCTCAAAAGCTATTCTCCAAGCCCACACCTTTAAGATGAATGGAAAGTCAAGCAGAGCATCAGATTGAATAGGGTAACCTTTGATAAAGAGAAAGGTGTTGAGTCTATAGTTTCCATGTTCTAATGTTTACGTTATGGACTATACTTCTAGAACATAGAAGGAGTTTCAATCGAGTCTCTGAGTGATGTGTTGTAACTGGTAGCGCATCATGCATCTTGATGGTGCGAATCTACGCGAATGAGCTATGGAACAACGTTATTTAATATGAACGATCCGGGTGGAGCTGAGTACCATGTCTGAGCTGCCAATGCTCGTGCTTGATAACAGTAATATGAAGCTTAGGGGATTTTGGGAAGGGGGTGATAACAAGACAAGATTATAGTGGTTCACCGGCCTGAGCTCGGTTAGTCCACTCTGGAATGGAGTTTCTGGCTCCTCTATTTCTTATTGATCTAGTTGAACGTATTACAGTCGTATCTCCCCCCGTGGGGCTCTATTGCCTTCCTTTTATAGTCTCATGCTTACCTCTAACTCGAGATCACCTCCTTTATTGAAGGGATCGTGCCCTATCTTCGTCTATAATCTCGGAGTTACCTAAACTTCCTATGGCTGGCTTCAAACGGCGAGATCTTTGCCTTCTATCATGGGATCCTCTCCTTGGTTTTAGGAGAGGATCCTGGTTGGTTACGGGTTTCACGCCTTGGATCAGCCTAATTCCCATTGCGAAGGTATCCGCTGTCATCTCGCTGCCCTCTTGTCATTTCTCAGTTCGTATCTTCAGCTGGGAACCCTTGCGCCCGGCTGGATGAGCTCAAACCATGGCTAGATGAGCTCTTCTTATTTTACCTGAGCTCCTGGGCTGAGCTCACTTTCTAAGCTCGTGTCTAGGGCTTATTTTAGGTATCATCAGTTGCCCCCCAGCCCTTGCCTTAAGTTAGCTTAGGCAGGGGCTGACCTGTTTTTAAACCAAGCTAGAGTCTGACTGACCTAGGCTTGTATAAAGGCACTGCCTTTTTTACGGTTTTCTGTCAATCATGGTCTCCTCGATTCCCGCGCATGTTCCAGCCCACGTCCTCTCAAGCCATAAATTTCCAAACGGTCATCAAAACCCTCATTCTCACTCTGTTCACCTTCTTCACCGCTCTTCGTCTCCATTCTTCTTGTGATTTCAGACCATCTTACTCGAACTTTCCTGATTTCTTGTCTGAAACCGAATTCTCGGCTCTCATCTTTGAAGACTTACAGTGCCTTCTTCCTTCGATATTGCTCCAGGCTTCTGTTCGCCGCTATTCCTGAGTTAGGTACGTCCTTTGCCCCTTTCATTTCCTCCTTTGTCCTGGATCCCTCGAATTCGAGGTGGTTGCTGCATTTTTGGGCTTTTCGGTTCTTTTACTTTTGGAATCGGGACCATTGCCTAGCCCCACTCCCCCACTTCGTAGATTGGAGTTCTATAGTTCACATTCTCGTTGTTGGGAGTTATTATCCAAGGGTCATTAGAGAGTGCCTGACCAGTGCCCCTTCCCTTTACCGCTCTTTTAATCTTCCTTTTTCTCTTCCTACCATGTCAGCCTCTTCTGGAGCCACTCGCTCCTCTGTTTCACTCTTAGGGGATAGGTCAGCCGAGGAAGATACTGAATTAGGGGAAGTAGGTGACGAGATAGACAATTTCCCTGGGGTAGATGTCGCTGATTCTGAGGTCAATACCGGGGAGTTCCCCTTAGCATCTTCTCCCCTGCCCCCTAAGTCAGACAAAGGCAAAGGCAAGGTCAATGGAGTTGGGATTTCTGATGTCTCAACGTACTTAGGAGCTGCCTATAAGCTAGCTGGGCAAATGGGCCCTAGCAAGTTCAATCCTTTTTTGTTAAACGTTTTGCGTACTCGCTATAGGTTCCCTGATGGCGTTGAGCTCTTGAGCCCAGACAGTTTTACTCCCTACGTTGCCCAGGTTAATAAGAGGGTCTATTTTTTTGAGGCCGCCTTGGATAATGGCCTTCGTTTTCCTATACATCCCTTTTTCAAAACCATTTTGCAGTACTTCAACGTGTGCCCCTCTCAACTTTCTCCTAATTTCTGGGGTGTCTTAGCGGGTCTTCTGGTTATTTTCAAAGATTTAGACCTCGGGGTCCCTACCCTTCCTTTGTTCTTAGAGTTCTTCAATGTTAAACCGACCTCTGAAGGCTTCTTGTATGCCTCTAAGCGTGCCAATGTTAGGCAGCTTATTTCTAACATTCCGACCTCCCACAAGCACTGGAAGGAACATTTCTTTTTTGTCGGGGGCACCAATTGGGAATACAATCCTGCTGACAGGTCGGACACTCTTGGTATTCCCAAGGCCTGGACTCGTCCGGACAACTTGGGTGAGTCCTTAATTGGGTTAGTTGTGTTTTTCGTTTCGAGGACCATGAGCTCCTAACTCTGTTCTCCCTTTGAGTTTTCTAGGTACTCGTCTCAAGCTTAGCACTGAGGAACAAGAGGCGAGGGAGATATTGGCGAGGTGCACCCCAAGAAGGTATTCCGAGCTCATTCTGCCTTGGGTTTTGGTGGACAGAGGGTTCAGCCTCCCTGAGGTAGAGATTGAGGCTCCGCTTCCAATTTCTATGGTCAGACCTGAAGGAGCCGCTGGTAACCCCCTTTTCCTAAGGGTTCCTTTATCTTACTTTTCATTTCTTTTTATCTAACTGTTTTAGCTCAGATCTTCCAGGATCTTCCACTATGAAGCTTAACCCGGAGGAAATCCAGGCCAAGGTGAATAAGTTGTCAAAGAGTGGCAGAGGTAGCAAGCGAAAGGTCCAGGTTGGTTCTGGGAGTAGCTCTGCTCCTCAGGCCAAAGTTCAAAAGGTGGGGGATCCAACTTCTTCTTCAGCTGTTGAGGATCTGGCTCCTCCACCTAGCTCCTCCGAGGTTGTGAAGACCCCTCCTTCTCAAAAAACCCAGCCTATCTTGGCGGGAAGACAGACCTCTCCTTCCTCGTCAGAGATTGAGAAGGCTTTGGATGTGATCCTACGTATCCGACCTGGTAGTTTCAAATACAGCTCTTCAGGGAAGATTATTAAGACACCACCGGTGGGTTCTGAGGGTAAGAAGGGGACGCTACCCGACGTGAAGGAAGATGAGGATTCCTTTTTTGAAAACATGGAGCTTGCCGCAGGGGCTGTTTCCTCTATTCTCCCCGAGTCTGACATCAAGAGGGCTGCCACTATGGAGCTTGAAGAATCCATCGCCTCAGCTCTTCAGGGAGCAGCCTCTGTAAGTCTTGATATTCTCAGTCACCCGCTTAACCTTACGCCATAGCTGTTTGCCGCTTGCTTTATTTACCTTTGTCTTTTTAGATGGCTATCCACGTAAAGGGTCTGTTGAGGAGAGTTCGGTCTTCCGAGTCTTCTGTTAAAGCTCTGAAGGCATATGAGCTCAAGGTTGCGGAGCAGGCTTTTGAGAATGAGGATCTCAGAAACCAAGTAAAGGACCTAACCGAACAGTTGGAGAAGCGATCCTCTGATCTCAAGGGCTTTCAAGCGGCCAAGCTCAAGGCTGAGGAGGGAGAGAAGAAGGCTCGCGACGAGCTAAGGATTGTGGGGGATGAGCTGAAGCACAAAACTGAGCTCTGGGCTAAGGCTAACCAGGATGCTTTTGACGCCCGCAACTCTCTTGAATTCACAAAGAGAGAATATGACACCATTTGCGAGGCCAATGGGATTCTCCACAAGGAGCTCAAGGAGAAGAGTGATTTAATAGCTGAGCTGACTGATGAAGCTACCACCCAATGGGCCTCTGGATGGATTGCTTTTCAGCGTAAGGCTTGCAAGAATTTTCCTGACCTAGATTTCAATTTTCCTATCCCAACAGAAGGGGAATTGGAAGAAACTGACTCTGATGGTGAGGAAGATACCTCAGCTCTTCCTCCTGAAGCCCCGCTCCAGGATATACCTGCTCCTCCCTCGATTGTTCGTGCTGCGTCCTTCTCTGCTGACCTGGTGACCGAAGCTCTTGAACAAGGATCATTACCAGATAGGGCAGAAGCTCCTGGGGTCAGCGTTCCTGACAATTCTACTCCTCCATCTTTGGGATCCTTGCCCCCTGACCTCCTGAGTTCTGCCACTCCTGTTGAGGCTGCATCCGCCGAGCTGCAGGATCTTCTGTCCACTCCCCCTCCAGAAACTTAGGATTTTTTAGTTGTAACCTCTTTTCTTTGTAAGAATGTTTTTTTTTTTTTTTTGATGCAACTTTGCCTTGGGCTAGGATTTTTGTGTTACTTTGCAATCTTCATCTGTTTTTCCTTTGCTGGCTTAGCACATATATACCTTTGAATTTCGATTTCGAATTGCACACTTACTTGTTTTGCTTTACATACTCACCTTCCCCCCTTCGCTTTGAGGGGTGTTGTGCACTTCTTAAAGCGACATTACTAGATTTGAAGAGTATAGAAGACTTGGTGTTGAGCTCGGTATTTGGTATATTAGGGATCTCTTCCCTTTTCTTCTTCATTCTAAGCCACACAGCTTGATATTGTGAACTGGCGAGTTCCTTCTGAGCTACATGGCTCGAGTTTGTGAACTTAGGAATTCTTACTGAGCTATATAGCTCTTTTTGTGACCTTAAAAGCTCTTTCTGATAGCTCTTTTTGTGACCTTAAAAGCTCTTTCTGAGCTTCATGGCTCTTTTAATAGACCCTTACTGGAATAAATAACAAATTCCACTACTTTATTTTTCTGAACTTTCTTCTGAGTTCTCTTATCCTTCCCTTATCCCCCCTTGCTTTGAGAAGTGCTTCAGTCCTTCTTCAAACAAGATTATGGACTTCATGAGCTGCTAAGTTCTTTTGATGAACTGGGGAACCCATCAGGAACTTTATCATTCTGATGTGAGCAAAACTCTTGGAGCTGCAGGTCTGAGAGATCACGCTGAGGTGCAATGTTGCTAACCGGGCTGAGCTTCAAATTGAGGAATACTCTGGTGGGGTCAGAACTTTCTTCGGTCGTTTTGAGTGCGATAGGAGGGTTAATCTTGTGCTGATTCCTTTCCCCGCCTTTTTCCCAACCGTTTTCCATAACCGTAACCACCTTTATTAATTAAGAAAACAAAAAGGCAGCCGACTCCCTTTCGCGTGGCTCTTGGTTTCTTCTTGATTCTTCGTGGTTACCCTCTGTTTTCTTCGCAGGCTTTAATGGCTGCCCCTACTTCTTCTTTGTTCCAAGGAAGGACTTCCTTCGGGATCGACTGGAAGTGGCATTGCCGCTATTTATCTCCATCGTCCCTAGAATCCTCTGATTTGAAAGCCATCCAGAAACGGTTCTTTCCTGATCTCGATCTGCCTTTGCGAATCCCTACCCCGGATGAGCCCTGTAACTACCTTCCTCGAGGGGAATTCTGCTTCTTCGAAGGTGCCCTGGACATGGGACTTCGCCTTCCCATTCATCCGGCCATAGGGCGAGTTCTTGCCTACTATGGCCTATGCCCTTCTCGCCTTTCCCCACGGGGATGGGCTGCTATGGTAAGCTTCTTCCTGTTCTGCCGCCTACATGGTCTTGGCAGGTTCCCCTTTGTCTCTGAGTTTCTATACTTCTTCGAGATCGAAGAAGACGATGCCCCCTGCTTCAGCTTCTTCTGTTGGAGGAATTTCAAATTACGCCATTCGGTTCTAGGTCTTCCCTCCAATCCTGAAGGATGGTCTAGACGCTTCTTTTTTGCTTCTGGGGAGTCTTGGCGGTCCCCTGAGGATCGCTGCCGTGAAGCTAGGATTACACGGTCCTGGAAGAGCTTCTCTCGTATTGGTAGGTTCGATCTGAGCTCTCTTGACTTTAAACTTTTCTTGACGATATATTCTCATTATACTCTTCTTGCTCAGGTCCCCCTGATTTGGATGTGCCCGAGATGATAAATATTGATGAATTGCTGCTTGCTGAGTCTAGGACTTATTCTGAGCTGATGACGAGTGCCAACCTTTATTTGCTTGGGGCTGAGGCTACTGAATTTGAATTTTCCACTGTTCCTTACCCTTCCTGGACTTCTTTCTCTGACTCTGACGACGAAGGGGATTCCGATGAGGATGGGGACGCTGGTGCGAGCTCAAAGAGGCGTAGGAGGGATGACTCATTTTCCCTTGATTCTCTGTCCACTATCTTCCTCACCCCGGCAGGTCAAAAGCTTCTTGATTCACTTTATAAGGCTGAGCAAGAAAGGAACGAGCTGAAGAAGGAGAATGCTAGCCTGAAGGAAGAAATTGCTGAGCTGAAGTCTCAGCTTAAAAAAGATTAGGGCCTCTATCCCCTTGCATTTCCTTTCTTTTCTTGAACGTTGCCAAATTATGGCTCTCTTTAAATGTTTCTTGAATGTTTGTATTCTTGGATATTCTGAATACCAGATCTTTCATTTCTGAATCTTTATGAATTGAGGAGTCCGACCCGAATTCTGTAAACTTATTTCAGCACACTCTTTGTGTTCAGAACACGAACGTAGATGGAAAACAGAAGATCATGTTTGTACCGTCCTTAGTCCATGACTGGTTCCACAGGTCGGACCATGAATATTGATGGAAAACAGAAGATCGTGTTTGCACTGACCTTAATTCCTAACTGATTTTCGTAGATGATCTCTGCTGCACCAAACATATTGGAGTCTCGAGTACGTCGGCAGTGCACAAGGACTACTGGTCGTGGGGAAAGACTGTTGGTGTCTCCAAGAAGAGACCAGTTTTGAATTTTATGAGCTTAGAAGCGTGTCGTTTGCGTATGAGCTGAAGAGCTCATCTTGACCTTTTTAAGCTGAGAAGTTTATCCCTTATTTATGAGCTGAAGAGCTCATCTTGTATTTTATAAGCTTAGAAGCTTATTTATGAGCTGAAGAGCTCATTTTGAATTTTATAAGCTAAGAAGCTTATCGTTTGTTTATGAGCTGAAGAGCTCATCTTGCTTTTTATAAGCTGAGAAGCTTATCGTTTGTTTATGAGCTGAAGAGTTCATCTTGATTTTTATAAGCTGAGAAGCTTATCGTTTGTTTATGAGCTGAAGAGCTCATCTTGATTTTTATAAGCTGAGAAGCTTATCGTTTGTTTATGAGCTGAAGAGCTCATCTTGATTTTTATAAGCTGAGAAGCTTATCGTTTGTTTATGAGCTGAAGATCTCATCTTGTATTTTTATAAGCTGAGAAGCTTATCGTTAGCTGTAGAGCTTATTGCACATTCATTTACTTTGGAAACCATATAAGGGTGAATAAAAGACTCGTTTATTCTTATTAAAACAGCTCTGTTATAAATAACACTTACTGAAAGAACTTCTTAAGGTGTTCGGCGTTCCAAGAGTGTGGTAGGACCTTCCCCTCCTCTATTTGTAACTCATAGTTCCCTGGTCTGATTACCCTTGATACGATATAGGGTCCTTCCCAGTTGGGTCCCAACTTCCCATGTGTGGGATCCTTCCTTGCAAGCAGAAGCCTCCTAAGTACCAAGTCTCCAGCCTTGAAACTTCTGTGTCTTACCTTCCTGTCGTAGTATCTTGTAGTTTTCCTTTGGTAAATTTGGACACGATGCAGAGCTCTGTCTTTTTTTTCATCCAAGAGATCAAGGTTTAATAAGAGAGACTCATCATTGTGTTCGGCATCTGCAAATTCCACCCTTGGTGATTGGAGCCCCACCTCAACAGAGGCTACCGCTTCGGTTCCAAAGGCCAAAGCGAAGGGGGTTTCTTGAGTTGCAGACCTGACGGTGGTCCTGTAGGCCCACAGCACCTCAGGGATGTACTCCACCCACTTGCCTTTTAGGTTTTCTAATTTGGTCTTCAGAGCTGTCTTTATGGTTCTGATTGTGACCTCTGCTTGCCCATTGGATTGAGGATGTGCAGGAGCTGAGAAATAGTTCTTTATCCCAAGCTCAGCACAAAAGCTCTTAAACTTTGAGTTGTCAAACTGCTTCCCATTGTCAAACACGACTGCTCTGGAAACCCCAAATCTGCAAACTATCGACTTCCAAACAAAGTTTTGGACTTTTTGTTCGGTGATTATTGCCAAAGGTTCGACCTCTGCCCACTTGGTGAAGTAATCCACCCCTATAATAGCAAACTTGCATTGTCCCACACCGGTCGGAAAGGGTCCAAGAATATCCAAACCCCACTGTTGGAAGGACCATGGGCTTACCACCGAGGTTAGCAGCTCAGGTGGACAGTGGAAAACATTGGCATGTTCCTGGCAAACCTTGCATTTTTTTACTAAATCGGTGGCATCTTTGAGCATGGTTGGCCAATAATATCCTTGTCTCAGTACTTTTCCTGCCAAGGCCCGAGCTCCTATGTGATTGCCACATATCCCTTCATGTACTTCTCTGAGTATATAGTTGGCATCTTCATCTCCCACGCACTTAAGGAGAGGCGTTGAGAATCCTTATTTGTACAGATTTCCTTCCAGCAAGGAAAATCTGGCTGACCTAGTCCTCAGTTTGGATGCCTCCTTGGCATCGCTTGGCAGAGTCCCACTCTGCAGGTACCCTATGATGGGGTCCATCCAGCTCGGCTGAGCTTCGATTGGTAGTATGTCCTCTTCTTCGATACCCACTGAAGGCTCTGGAAGGTGCTCTACTGGTATTAGCCTATCCAAATCTTCTTGTGAAGCAGTGGTTAACCTCGCCAATGCATCCGCTCGTGCATTCTCTGCTCTGGGCATGTATCTGACGTTAACCTGCACAAACTTTTTCATTAGTTCTCGTACCTTTCTGAGGTAAAGGACCATTTTTTCGCCTCTCGCTTCGTAGGACTCCTCTATCTGCTTTACTACCAGTTGAGAGTCACTGCAGATCTCCAGCTGCTCTGCTTCCATAGAATAAGCAAGATTGAGCCCAGCGATGACAGCTTCATATTCTGCCTCGTTATTTGAAGCCTTGAACCCAAACCTAAGGGCATACTCGACATCTATTCCTTCTGGAGAGGTCAAGATCATTCCTGCACCGCTTCCCTGAGCATTGGCAGCTCCATCTACTGAAAGCCTCCATATGGGGAGGTCTAGTATTAAATCTGTGGTCTCCCTAGGCGCTGCTGCTGTGAACTCTGCGATGAAATCCGCCAAAATTTGCCCTTTGATCGCAGTTCTTGGCTTATATTTGATATCAAACTCACTGAGCTCTATGGCCCATTTAACCAGCCTCCCCGAGGACTCTGGCTTATGCAACACTTGCTTCAATGGCTGGTCTGTTGAAACCTTGATAGTATGAGCCTGGAAATAGGATCTAAGTCTCCTGGCTGTTGTAACCAATGCTAGAACGAGTTTTTCCATCTTTGGATATCTCTCCTCTGCCCCCCTCAGAGCTCTGCTACAGTAATAGACTGGTTGCTGAGCTCTGTCTCGTTCTGTAACCAGCACTGCGCTTGTTGAAAAATCTGAAACTGCTAGGTAGAGAGTAAGGACTTCCCCTACTAAAGGGCTCACCAAAACAGGAGGAGAGCTCATATAATTTTTCAGGGCTTCGAATGCTTCTTCACACCTGGTATCCCACTGGAACGCCTTCTTTAAGATCTGAAAGAATGGCTGGCACTTATCGCTTAACCTAGACACAAAACGGCTCAAGGCAGCTATCCTGCCTGTCAAGCGTTGCACCTCCCTTGTGTTGGACGGTGATTGCATTTCCACAATTGCCCTAACCTTCTCTGGGTTAGCTTCAATCCCTCTGCTGCTAACTATAAAACCCAGGAATTTTCCTGTCGAGACCCCAAATGCGCATTTCGCAGGGTTGAGCTTCATTTTGTACTCCTTTAGAATCTGGAATGATTCGGCTAGGTGCTCGATGTAGAGCTCTGCTTTTAGTGACTTTATTAACATGTCATCGATGTAAACTTCCATGGATGCTCCTATTTGTTTTTGGAACATCCTATTTACCAGTCGCTGGTAAGTGGCTCTAGCATTCTTTAGTCCGAAAGGCATGACCTGATAACAGTATGTTCCCTGTTCAGTTACAAAGGAGGTATTCTCTTGGTCATTGGGATCCATCCTAATTTGGTTATAACCTGAGAAGGCGTCCATGAAGCTCAGCAGCTCGTGTCCAGCTGTGGCATCCACTATTAAGTCGATCCGAGGCAAGGGAAAACAATCCTTGGGGCATGCTCGGTTGAGATCAGTGAAGTCGATGCACAGTCGCCATTTGCCATTGGTTTTCTTGACGAGGACCACGTTCGCCAACCAGGTAGGGTAGTCAACTTCCCTGATAGCCTTGGCATGGAGGAGTTTGCTGACCTCCTCATTAATTGCCCTTTGCCTTTCGGAGGCAAAGCTTCTCCTCTTTTGTTTGACGGGCTTGCAAGTTGGGTTCACGCTTAGCTTATGGGTAATAACCAAAGGGTCAATTCCTTCCATGTCTTCTTGCTTCCAAGCAAACACTCCTATATTCTCCTTCATGAACTGGATGAGGAGGCCTTTGAGCTCAGCGTTCAGTCTGGAACCTACATAAACGAGGTGTTCTGGCTTCCCATCAAGCTGAATTGGTTCCAGCTCTTCTGAGGGCATTGGTCTTGTCTCCATTTCATCTTTCATGTCGAGTTCATCCAATTGGATGTTCTCAACCTCCTTCCTCTTTACAGAAGCCATGTAGCATTCTCTTGCTATACGCTGGTCTCCTCGGACTACTCCGATTCCATTTTCTGTAGGGAATTTGACGACCAAGTGATAGGCAGAGGGGATTGCCTTCATAGAATTAAGAGATGGCCTTCCAAGCAAGATGTTGTATGCAGAGGGTGCATTGACCACTAAGAATTATACGGTTGTGGTGGCTTGGCAAGGTGGGTCCCCTAGGGTGAGCACGAGTTGGATCGACCCCAGGGGGAGCACCCTTTCCCCGGAGAATCCCAGCAAGTGAGTGTTTACAGGTTCTAGTCTCTCTCTTCCTATGTCCATCTTGTCGAATGCAGGTGCGAAAATGATATCCGCCGAGCTCCCGTTATCGATTAGAACCCGATGAACGGTTCTATTAGCCACCACAGCTCGCACCACCAATGGATCATCATGAGGGTACTGGCATCCCTCCAAATCAGCATCTGAAAAAGTGATAGTTGTATCTAAGCGTGTTGCTTTGGATACAGCGTGTACTTCAAGAGCTTCTTCGGCTCTGATCCGTCGGAGGTGTGCTTTCCTGGCTGAGCTGGACTCTCCGCCTCCAGCGAACCCTCCAGATATTACTCTGATCTCACCTAGAGGTTGCTGATGTGGTGCAGGTGCCCGCTGTTGGGGTGGTGGAGGTGAAAGAGCTTGGTCCTGGTTGTCATGGGCTACGAAGCGACGTAACTGACCTCGCCGGATCAAGAACTCAATTTCCTTCTTTAGTTGAATGCAGTCATCAGTGTGGTGACCATGATCTCTGTGGTAATCGCAGTACTTCGTGGGGTCTCTCTTGGCCGGGTCTACCTTCATTCGAGGTGGCCATCTTAAGAACTTCTCGTTTTGGACCTCATACAGGACTTGTGATACAGCGGCAGTGAGTGGGGTGAATCGCTGAGGTCCGTATCTGGGCTGTAGTTCAGGCTGCATGGGGCCCAGGCGATCTCTGACATTTCCTTTTCTCTTTGGCGAGCGGTCCCTATCCCTTCTTGGAGACCTCTCTCGCCCTTTTTCCTTCCTGGGACTTCGGTCCCTCCTCTTTTCTTCATTTTCCTTCTTCTTTCGTGAGGATGAACCCCTTACTTTGGAAAGGAGTGCCTCTTCACCATTTATATACTTCTCTGCCTTGGTTAACACCTCAGCCATACTTGCCTGAGGATTCTTCGATATGGAGAACATTAAATCCTTTGATTGTACTCCTAACCCTGCAATAAAGGCAGTTATGGCGAATTTTTCGTCTGGAACGTCTACTTTTAGTGTCTCCGAGTTGAACCTTTGGACATAAGATCTCAGGTTTTCTTGGGGCCCCTGTTTCACATTCAGTAGGTGGTAGCTCGGCTTTCTGTATATCCTGGCTCCTATAAAGTGAGATACGAAAGCTATGGAGAGCTCTTTAAAGGATGAGATCGAGGCCGGTGGAAGCTTGTGAAACCAGGCTAGGGCGGAGCCTTTCAATGTGATGGCAAAAGCTCTGCAACGTACAGGATCCTGGTATCCATGCATCTCCATTTGGTTCTTGTAAGTGTTGAGATGGTCTACGGGATCTTTCGTTCCGTCAAAGACCTCTACTTGCGGCATCCTGAACTTCGGTGGGAAGGGAAAGTGTAGCACTCCAGTGGTGAATGGGGACTCGGTTTGTTGCACTAGGACATCCATTGTAACCGGAGCCTTGCTCTTTACAGCCTCCTTCATGTGGCTGAGCTCTTGCTGGATGTCTTTGAAGCGTTGCTCCCAATGCTGTTCTCTTCTGTCTTGCGGGTAAGGGAAAAAATAGTCCCTCTCACCCCCATTGTTCTGACTTTGCACTTCATCGTTGTGGCCATTTCTAGGGGGTAGGTAAGGAGCATGCCCCCTGGTCTGGCTGCTCTCTCCTCCTTCGTCGACCTCTCTAAGGGGGTCCCAGTGTCGTTGTTCCCTATGAGGGGGATTATTCTGGCCTTCTTGGGCCGGTCGTGCCTCCTGCCGGCGCTGTATGAGCTTTGATAGCTCTGCATTTTCCCTTAGCAAACGTTGATTGACGAGGCGAAGGGCCTCCATCTCGTTATTAATGGGGGAATTAGCCTCTTGAACGTTCCCGGGTTGTCTGCCGTTGGTAGCTTCCTGCTGATCTTGCATTCGTGGTAGGTTTGTTTGACTTCTGCTCATATTTCGAGTTGTTACCATCAGTCACTGAGAGATCAGCTTATTTGTAAATAGGAACAGTCGTTCCCACAGACGGCGCCAAACTGATGGTGCGAATCTACGCGAATGAGCTATGGAACAGGGTTATTTAATATGAACGATCCGGGTGGAGCTGAGTACGATGTATGAGCTGCCAATGCTCGTGCTTGATAACAGTAATATAAAGCTTAGGGGATTTTGGGAAGGGGGTGATAACAAGACAAGATTATAGTGGTTCACCGGCCTGAGCTCGGTTAGTCCACTCTGCAATGGAGTTTCTGGCTCCTCTCTTTCTTATTGATCCAGTTGAACGTATTACAGTCGTATCTCCCCCCGTGGGGCTCTATTGCTTCCCTTTTATAGCCCCATGCTTACCTCTAACTCGAGATCACCTCCTTTATTGAAGGGATCGTGCCCTATCTTCGTCTATAATCTCGGAGTTACCTAAACTTCCTATGGCTGGCTTCAAACGGCGAGATCTTTGCCTTCTATCATGGGATCCTCTCCTTGGTTTTAGGAGAGGATCCTGGTTGGTTATGGG
The DNA here is from genome assembly GCA_951799425.1 of Ilex aquifolium. Taxonomy (NCBI): domain Eukaryota; kingdom Viridiplantae; phylum Streptophyta; class Magnoliopsida; order Aquifoliales; family Aquifoliaceae; genus Ilex; species Ilex aquifolium. Next base: position 9,102,046 of record OX637399.1, on the reverse strand, counting down.
TTTCACGCCTTGGATCAGCCTAATTCCCATTGCGAAGGTATCCGCTGTCATCTTGCTGCCCTCTTGTCATTTCTCAGTTCGTATCTTCAGCTGGGAACCCTTGCGCCCGGCTGGATGAGCTCAAACCATGGCTAGATGAGCTCTTCTTATTTTACCTGAGCTCCTGGGCTGAGCTCACTTTCTAAGCTCGTGTCTAGGGTTTATTTTAGGTATCATCACATCTCAAAAGTACCTACATTGTGCAGAAATAATGTAAATTAATCTTTTGCTTCAATGGAAATAGATGCACAAGTTATTGCTTCAATTTGCATTTGTTATCCAACAAGGGAGTGTCATAGAAGAAGAAATAGAACTGTAAAATGATAGTAAGAAGCAAATAAGATTTTAGCCATCGCACTCAGCTTTTCAACCAGAGAAGACAATATCATCTAGCCTTCTAATAAAAATGGGGATTGTGAAGTGTGGATATCATAATCATGAGCATACGAAAAGGAATTGTGCAGGACAATTACAAGCCAAGCTCCTCCTATGTGACTCCACCAAATGTCTAGACTCTCACACATCATTTGAAGGTATTCTAGAAGATTAAAATATTCTTTTGGAAATTAATGCCAGGACTCGGGAGCCACAACTATCAAAACCAGCCACCTTTGTAGTAAGGAAGAACGAGTTTTTTACTAAACTCAAGTGGTTTGAAAAAATAATTCTTAAAATGGAGCGATTTTGAAATTATTTCTCCAACCCAGGTAGTTTTTAAAAATGTTAGTCTACTTGACATTTTTAAATTAAAAACGTTAGTTCCATTGACTTTTTCGATATGTCACTTTTTTATTTTTTGAGTTCCTTAGGCTTACAATTTTTTGTAAAAATGTCAATTAGTTTGACGTTTTTAAAAAAATTGTCAGTCTACGGAACACAAAAAATAAAAAAGTGTTGTATCTTAAAAACGTTACTGGAACTGGCGTTTGTTCACCATCCGAATCTAGTCCGTGATTGCAACTTGAATGGGATGCCTTTTAAAAAAAAAAGGGAGAATTATATTTAAACCCTCTGAGATTTGTCACTTTATCACTAAGATTCCCTGACATTTGAAATATTATATACAAACTCCTTGAAGTTTGTACACGCATAACATTTAGACCCCTGCCGTCAATGTCTGTTAATATATATGTTAGTCAATTACACCTAGACCACCTAAAGTTTGTAGGTACATAATACTTTAAACCCTTAAGTTTCAAATGTTATACGTAGACCAAAAATACTCCAATCAAATATAGAATATCAAATATTTTAAATTTTACAACCAAAATTTATGTTCTATTATATCATTTATTAAAATAAAATAAAAAATAAAAATCTAATTTTTTTCTTAAAAAATTGTAATTATTATACAATTATAATATCTATTGGAATAAAACTAAAAAATCAAATAAAGGGTCTAAGTCATTCATAATAGAACATGAATTTTGCAACCAAAGTTCATGTTCTATTATGTCATTTATTGAAATAAAATCAAAAATAAAAATCTAATTTTTAAAAAAAAAAATTATAATTAGTATATAATTATACTATCTATTAGAATAAAACTAAAAAAAACAAACAAGGGGTGAAATAACATTTTAAACTTGAGAAGTCTAAGTATTATACGCCTACAAATTTTAGGGGATTTTGGTGTAATTTATTAACAGATATACTAACGGATATTGACGACAAGTGTCTAGGTGTTATACATATACAAACTTCAAGGGGTCTGTGTATAATATTTTAAATGTTAAGGGTCTGAATGATTAAGTGAGAAACTTTAGGGGTTCAGAGTGTAATTCTCTCAAAAGAAAAAGAAAACACATGTGCAGATGGATGTTAAAAACGTGAAATGAATTGACTGATGTTTTTAAGTTAAACATGTATTTTTTTAGACTAATAATGATGCACAAATCGGTATTGCGCAAGATCAACAGTCGAGTATATAAAGAGACACAATTAATGAGCCGTAAATAGGCAATCAATAGCAGATCAATGGCAAAATAGTAAATATAGAGTCAACACAAAGATTTATAGTGGTTCGGTCCGGATGACCTACTCCACTCTCGGGAACGGCAGCGGTGGCGAGAGATCTTTATTGATGAACAAAGTATCCGGGAGAGTTCACTCCGAGAATATTACAATGCTTTAGGAGGAGAGAGAAGCAATGTGTGTAGGGAGGTGTAGTGTGTGTAGGGATCTCAAGGTGCAGAGGTCTCCAAAGGTCATCAAGGCATGTGTGTAGATCATGCCCTCTATGTGGAGAGGGCTTACATTATATAGGCTTAGTAAGGCGGTGAGGCGGTGACGTGAGGGAGAAGACTTCTACTATTTTGGTAAGTACACTTATGGTAAGATGGTAGAATTAGATCTCCGTGCGTATCCCGATATTTTCTCCCTCGTGTCCCTATTCCGTCGGAGGAGTACTCTGAGCTGAGTTGGATTTGAGCCTGAGCTGGGACTTGCGTTGGAGTGAAGAAAGAGCAAGAGGAACAGGGGGGCTAGGCCATGGGCGGCGCCCTCTTGGTGGCGCCTAGGCTTAGGTGACCCCCTTTGGGCGGCGCCCTTTGATCCCTTGTTGGGTGTTGGCTTCCCTCTTGATGGGTTGACCCAGCTCTGTTTGGGCTCCTTTCTGAATACCGAATATTTGGGTATCTCTTGGTTTATTTTAATTGGGCCTGACCCAGTTAATTTTGGGCTCATCATTTGCCCCCCATGCCCCAAGCCTCTGACTTTTTGCGAGAGGAAGGGGTTGAGGGCATGTGCTTCGTCTTCGCTTGAGTGAGCAGAAATTTTCTTGCTTCCCACGGTGTTTTTTCATCTTCGAAGGCTTGCTGAATTTATCGGTATCGGATATAATTTTTTTTTTCCTTTTCTTTTACTTGCTTGGGCTTGGGCGCCGCCTTGGTGCTGGCTCCTCTTTTTTTTTTCTTTCCCTTGGCTTGGTCGCCGCCTCTTCACTCTTCTTCTTTTTTTTCCCTTTCTTTCCCTTGGGCTGGGCGCCGCGTCTTCATGTCTTTCTTTCTTTTTTTTTTCTTTTTCTTTTTTTCCTTGGGCTTGGGCGCCGCCTCTTCATCACTTTTTTTTTTTTCTTTCTTCTTTCTTCCTTTGCTTGGATGCAGCCTCTTCATCACTTTTTTTTTTCTTCTTCTTTCTTCCTTTGCTGGGGCGCCGCCTCCTCCTTTCTTTTTTTCTTGGTCTTGGGCGCCGCCTCCTTTGGGCAAGGAGACTTGGGCGCCTCCTTTGAGCGAAAGGGAGAGCTGGGCGCCTCCTGGAGGCTGGTAGGGTGCTTTGAGTGACGCCAAGAGGTTGGTAGGGTGACGCCAGAGGCCTTGAGCGCTGCTATGTTTGAGCAAAGCCTTGAGTCTTGCTATGGGCGGCGCCTCTCTGGTGTTTGGTCATTAGCTGACATTGTCTCTGATTACAGGCGTCCTGTTGATAGGGCGATTGTGGAGATTTCTGCACTTTTAGGATGATGTCTCCCCTCCTACCAAGAAGGCGATGTTTGATGCCCCAACTACTTTTTGGCCGAGATCCAACGGCTAGGTTGCTTCCCGGGAGCGGTGGTGCCCCAACTCATTCTCTGACTATGACTCATGTGTGTATCAGAGCTAGCTGTTGTACTGCTGTAGGAGTTGGGGCTCCAGTGTAAACGACTTGATTTTCAAAAATGTACCTGGCAAAAACAATGTTATGCCAATATTAAAATATCTAACATGATTACCTGCAGGCTGTTTGCATGAGAGTAAAGTCAGAGCTGTGGGCGTCTCGAGAGAGGGCCGCATGAGCTGAGGGCGAGCTACGTATAGTGTCGGTAGATGGCTGTCGTAGCAAAGGTGACTACTTGCGCGAGAGCAGAGTCATAGAGGCCGAGCTACGTATAGTCTCGGGAGATGGCTGCCGTAGCAGAGGCTTACAAGGTGACTACTTGTGCGAGAGCAGAGTCGTAGAGGCCGAGCTACGTATTGTCTCAGGAGATGGCTGCCGTAGCAGAGGTGACTACTTGCGCGAGAGCTGAGTCATAGAGGCCGAGCTACGTATAGTCTCGGGAGATGGCTGTCGTAGCAGAAGCTTACAAGATGACTACTTGCGCGAGAGCAGAGTCGTAGAGGCCGAGCTACGTATAGTCTCGGGAGATGGCTACCATAGCAGAGGCTTACACGGTGACTACGTGCGCAAGAGTAGAGTCGTAGAGGCTGAGCTACGTATAGTCTCGGGAGATGGCTGCTGTAGCAGAGACTCATTCCATTGAGATGGAGGTGAGGAGGGCGCTGAGGAGCTGGGCGCCTGAGGTGCGCCTAGTAAGATGGGACGAGACCCATCGTCTAGGCGGCATCATTGGAGGCGCCCAAGGTGGAGATGACGAGCCCCATCGTCTGGGCGGCATCATGAGAAGCGCCCAAGGCAGAGAAGGCAAGACCCCTCGTCTGGGCGCCTACTGCTGGGTGCCTGGTGATGGGCGTCCTTTGTCTTTTTGTCTACCTTGTTGTGTCATGTTCTGACTTTTGTAAGCTGTTTGTAAATTTTAGGAAGGCAAAACAATTCTGGACACAATAATCTCCTCAGAATTTTATTTCATTAAATAACAAATAATAAGATAAATCAACTAATAAAGGATAGATAAAATCTTCAGGTGCTCGGTGTCCCGTTGGTGGGCCAAGACTTTCCTTGTGAAGTTGGAGTCACCTCCTCCTAGCCCTTAGGCGATCGTTTGGATTTCTCCGAGGGATTGCTGGCGTTCTCTGTCATCCTAGTCCCGACCAAGTGGTGGGGCTTGTCATCTGCCAGCAACGTACTGCCTCAACTGGCCACGCTATATGAGCTCCTCAATTTTCCTTTTAAGATCAAAGCAGTCGTCAGTGTCGTAGCCATGGTCGCTATGGAAATAACAGTACCTGCTGGAATTTCTGCAGTTTGGGGCGAACTTCATTTTTTCGGGCCAGCGGAGTGTGGGGTCATCCTGTATTTGGAATAGGATGTGCTCCACCGAGGCATTGAGTGGCGTGAGAGCTTGCCGCTCTCTCAGAGGTGGGGGACCAAGACGGTCCTTGACAGAGATTCTCTCTATCCTATTTCTTTTGTTTTTTACCTCTCACTTGTCTTCGCGGGTGTCCTTCCTTTTCTTCCCTCCTCGGGAGGACTCACCTTGACAGGCCTTGGTGACATCATCGGCATTCATATACTTTTGGGCCCTTGACAGCAGCTCGGGCATGCTGGAGGGCGGCTTCTTGAGGACAGAAAACATGAAACTAGAGGTGCGAAGGCCGGCGATGAAGGCGGCCAGGGCTACCTTGTCATATGGCTCCTCAATCTGGAGGGCCTCCTCGTTAAAACGAGCAAGGTAATCTCTGAGGCTTTCATCCCTGTCCTGTTTGATGGTGAGCAGGTGGGTTACGGGCCTCTGATGTCGGCGTCCCCCAATGAAGTACGAGACGAATGATCTACTCAGTTCTGCGAAGGAGTGGATGGAGGAGGGCTTGATCTTTGCAAACCATTGACGAGCAGACCCCTTCAAGGTGGTAGGGAAAGCTCTACACATAATCTCCTCAGGCACGTTGTGGAGTTGCATGAGAGACTTGTATATGTCAAGGTGGTCGAAGGGGTCCTTAGTACCGTCGAAGATCTCGATGGTAGGTATCTTGAACTTCGAGGGTAGGGGATAGTTAACTATATCAGCAATGAAGGGTGTATCAGTGCGTCTTACCAGGTAGTCCACGGTTTCAGGCTCCTGTGCCTTGATGGCGTTGAGGGCATCACCGAGTTGGTTTTGTACCTCCCTGATTTTCTCGTCCCAGTGGTTGGGGATATCCTCCGTCGGGTGGTGGTACTGGTTTTCATGGTCACCATATTGGCTCTCACCGTCTTCATTCTCCTGTGCAGGTACGTGTGGAAGGGGTACACGTGAGCTCCCCGCACGTTGAGGAGGGACTGTCGGGTGGCCTTGGGGCATTCTGGCGAGGGACCCCATGGCGGGGTGCTGCTTGGCGTCCTGAGTGAATAGGTTGTTGCTTCTCTCCTGTTTGAGGGAGTGGTGCTCCTTCTACAGGGTGAAGGGCGACACCTCCTTGGGTGAGCATAAACTGAATGATCTGTTGGTTCTGTTTTACCAGCAGCTGCATGGTCTATAAGAGTTGTTGCCCGATGACGGGGGTTGCCATAGCAGACGGTTCCGAGGGTGCGAGGGGAGGCGGAGCCTCCTCTCGGTGGGCCGGGTTGTTGTCTCCCGGTTGCTGACTCATCGGCCTGGTTGTGATTGTCATAGAATAGCAAGGTAGTAGAACACTTGGTCGTTCCCACAGACGACGCCAAATTGATGATGCACAAATCAGTATTACGCAAGATCAACAGTCGAGTATATGAAGAGACACAATTAATGAGCAGTAAATAGGCAATCAAAAGCAGATCAATGGCAAAATAGTAAATATAGAGTCAACACAAAGATTTGTAGTGGTTCGGTCCGGGTGACCTACTCCACTCTCGGGAACGGCAGCGGTGGCCGGAGATCTTTATTGATGAACAAAGTATCCAGGAGAGTTCACTCCGAGAATATTAAAATGCTTTAGGAGGAGAGAGAAGCAATGTGTGTAGGGAGGTGTAGTGTGTGTAGGGATCTCAAGGTGCAGAGGTCTCCAAAGGTCATCAAGGCATGTGTGTAGATCATGCCCTCTATGTGGAGAGGGCTTACATTATATAGGCTTAGTAAGACGGTGAGGCGGTGACGTGAGGGAGAAGACTTCTACTATTTTGGTAAGTACACTTATGGTAAGATGGTAGAATTAGATCTCCGTGCGTATCCCGATATTTTCTCCCTCGTGTCCCTATTCCGTCGGAGGAGTACTCTGAGCTGGGTTGGATTTGAGTCTGAGCTTGGACTTGAGTTGGACTTGCATTGGAGTGAAGAAAGAGCAAGAGGAACAAGGGGGCTAGGCCATGGGCGGCGCCCCCTTGGTGGCGCCTAGGCTTAGATTGACCCCCTTTGGGCGGCGCCCTTTGATCCCTTGTTGGGCGTTGGCTTCATGACTCCC